>JAGSMT010000098.1:1200000-1807352 GCA_029286875.1 Lamproptera curius | reverse complement strand
TAACGGGGTATATCTTCAAATAAAGATATGTGTCTTGGTTCAAATAAATTGGCAAATAAAGGTTGATAATTTAATGCAAACACGGCTTGAAAACAGTCAAAGCAAAATGTTATATGGGCCATACGGAGCGCTATATTTAATTAAGAAAACTTGAATCGAATGAAACGGCTTTTTGGGTTGACAGTACCGCGATAACACAATTTTTAAAATCCTGAGATATCAATTTATGTGCGAATATAACGGGGTATATCCAAAAACAGGTAAACTTGGATCAAAAACAAATTGCAAATACAAGTTGAAATTTACTGCATTACCGCTGCCTTGAAAGGCAAACATTCAAAGAAAGGGCTTAATTGGAGAACTAAAAACAGTAAGATCCGAACTCGAAAAGAATCGGGCGCCTTTGAGGTTAACAGTGTACCGCGATAACGCAATTATTAAAACCTTGGAGATATCAATTTACAAAAAAGGGGTATATCTTCAAATAACAGGTATGAATCCGGATTTAAACAAACGGCAAATAAATTGATAATTTATCTGCAAAACACCGGCGTTGAACGGTAAACGAAAAATGTTAAAGGGCTTATAAGAAAGGGTTTAAAAACAGCAGAAATGACCCGAATCGGAAACAATTCGGATGTTTTAAAGGAATGTACCGCGATACCGAATTAAAAATCCTTGAGATATCAATTTATTGCAAAATAACAGGGTATATATTCAAATAACAGGAGTTTGACCCAAAACAAATCGGCAAGTACAGGTTGATAATTACCGCAAGAACACAAGTTTTGGAACGGCCGGCACCAGTTATAAGGGTTTATGAAGCGCTATATTTAAACAGAGATATGACCGAACTCGAAAAAAATCGGCAATTTGAGGAAGGTACCGCGATAACGCAATTATTAAAACCTTGAGATTCAATTTATGGCGAATATAACGGGTATATTTCAAAAGCAGGTATGAATCTTTGGATCAAACAAATCGGCAAATTGTTGATAATTTACTGCACAATACGGGATTGGAACGGTCAACGCAAAATGTTATATGGTTAAAAAGGCTATATTTAAAAGCAGAAATGACTGAACTCGAAAAAATCGGCATGTTTGGTTGATAAAAGCGATAACGCAATTATTAAAAATCCTTAGATATCACCCATGTGAGAATATAACAGGGTATATCTTCAAATAACAGGTATGAATCTGATCAAACAAATCGGCAAATACAAGTTGATAATTTACTGCATTGGTTAAGTATTGAACGATCAAGGCATTCAGTTATAGGTTTATATGGAGCGCTATTTAATAGCAGAAATGACCCATAATCGAAACTAATCGGCATGTTTGAGTTGACAGTGTACCGCGATATTGGGTAATTATTAAAACTAGACATATCAATTTATGTGCGAATATAACGGGTATAATCTTCAAATAATATGAATCTCGATTAAAACAAATCATAAATACAAATTGATAATTAACTGGGTAATAACACAAGCGTTGAACGTTGAACGCAAAATGTTATATGGGCTTATACGGGAGCGCTATATTTAAATAGAAGAAATGAACCGTAATCGAAAACAATGCTGGCATGATTGAGCTGAAAGTGTTCCGCGAGAACACAATTATTTAAATCCTGAGATATCAATTTATGTGCGAATATAACGGGGTATATCTTCAAATAACAGGTATGAATCTTATCAAAACAAATCGGCAACATAAGTTGATAATTTACCGCAATAACACAAGTATTGAACGGTCAACGCAAAATTTTATATGGGCTTATACGGAGCGCTATATTTAAATAGCAGAAATAGCTCTGAAATCGAACAAATCGGCATGTTTGAGTTCAAAGTGTTCCGCGATAACACAATTATTTAAATCCTGAGGTAACAATTTATGTTCGAATATAACGGGGTATATCTTCAAATAACAGGCGAATTTTGATCAAAAGAAATCGGCAAATACAGTTGATAATTTACCGCAATAACACAAGTATTGAAACGGTAAAGGCATTCAGTTATGCTTATAAAGCGCTATATTTAACAGCAGATATGACTCGAACTCGAAAAAAATCGGCATGTTTGAGCTGACAGTACCAAGTGATAACGCAATTATAAAAAACTTGGAAATATCAATCTATGTGCGAATATTACAGGATATATATTTAAATAACAGGTATGAATCTTGGATCAAAATAAATCGGCAAATATATGCTGATAATTTTACCGCACAACACAAGTATTGAAAACGGTAAAGGCATTCAGTTATAAAGCTTATACGAAGCGCTATACGAATAGCAGATAAGACCTGAACTCGAAAAAATCGGCATGTTTGAGTTGATGTGTACCGCGATAACGCAATTATTAAAATCTTGAGATATCAATTGGCGCGAATATAACGGGGTATATTCTCAAATAACAGGTATGAATCTTGATTAAACAAATCGGCAAATACAAATTGATAATTAACCGGTACAACACAAGCGTTGAATGGTGAACGCAAAATGTTAAATGGGCTTAGACGGAGCGCTATATTTAAATAGCAGAAATGACCCGTAATCGAAACAACCTGCATGTTTTAGTTGATGCGTACCGCGATAACGCAATTATTAAAATCCTGAGATATTAATTTATGTGCAAACATAACAGGTAGTATTCTAAATGGGTAGTGTCTTGAAACAACTGGCAAGTACAGTTGATAATTTAAGAACACAAGTTTTGGAACGGTCAAGGCATTCAGTTATAAGGGCTTATACGAAGCGCCATATTTAAACAGTAAGAGGCGACTCCGAAACTGCACCGCGCTGTTTGAGTTGGAGGTACCGCGATAACGCACTATTAAAACTCTGAGATATCAATTTATGTGCGAATATAATCGGGTAGCATCTACAACAATAGATATGTGTCTGGTCTAAATAAATCGGCAAACAAGGTTGATACCACCGCAATAACACAAGTATTGAACAGTCAACGCAAAATGTTATATGGGCTTATACGGAGCGCTATATTTAATTAGCAGAAATGACTCGGAATCGAAAGAAATCGGCTTGTTTGGGTTGACAGTGTAAAGCGATAACACAATTATTTAAAATCCTGAGATATCAATTTATGTGCGAATATAACGGGGTATATCTTCAACTAACAGGTATGAATCTTGATCAAAACAAATCGGCAAATACAGTAGATAATTTACCGCAATAACACAAGTATTGAACGGTCAAGGCATTCAGTTATAAGGGCTTATACGAAGCGCTATATTTAACAGCAGACATGACTCGAACCTCGAAAACGCTGTTTGAGTTGACAGGTACCGCGATAACGCAAATTATTAAAATCCTGAGATGTCAATTTATGGCGAATTTATACATCTGAATAACTGATGTGTCTTGAATCAAAACACATCGTGGCAAGTACAGGATAATATAACACAAGAATACATGTTTTGAACGGTCAACGCAAATGTTAACGCAAAATGGCTTATACGGAGCGCTATATTTAAATAGCAGAAATGACCCGTAATCGAAACAAGTCGGCATGTTTTAGTTGACAGTGTACCGCGATAACGCAATTATTAAAAATCCTGAGATATTAATTATGTGCAAATATACAATAGGGCATATTTTCAAATAACAGGTACGTAAGTTCGACCAAAACAACCAAAGTACAGGTTGATAATATACCACAAGAATACATATTGAACGGCTTAACGCAAAATGTTAATGCAAAATGGTCATATGAGCGCTATATTTAAATAGCAGAAAATGGACCCATAATCGAAAACAAATCGGCATGTTTGAGTTGGGATAGTACCGCGATAACGCAAATATTAAAATCCTGAGATACCACTCATGTGAGAATACAATATATATTCAAACAACAGGTATGAATCTTGATCAAAACAAATCGGCAAACATGTTGATAATTTACTGCATTACCAAGTATTGAAACGGTCAAGACATTCAGTTATAAGGGCTTATAATGAAGCGCTTATTAGCAGATATGACTCAAACTCGAAAAAGAATCGGCATGTTTGAGTTAACAGTGTACCGCGATAACGCAACGATAAAATCCTGAGATATCACCTATGTGCGAATATAACGTATCTTCCAATAACAGGTATGAATTCGATTAAACAAATCGGCAAATACAATTGATAATTAATTGCAATAACACAAGCGTTGAACGGTGAACGCAAATGTTAAAATGGCCATACGGAGCGCTATATTTAAATAGCAGAAATAATCAAAATCGAAACAACTCGGCATGTTTTAGTTGACAGTGTACCGCGATACCGCAATTATTAAAATCCTGAGATATCACCGCGTAAATATAACAGGGTATATATTCAAAATAACAGGTATGTTCCTGATCAAAACAAATCGGCAAGTATGGTTGATAATTTACCGCAAGAACACAAGTTTGAACGGCTTCAAGGGTATCCAGTTATAAGGCGGGCTTATACGCTTAGCGCTATATTTAAATAGCAGATATGACTCGAACTCGAAAAATCAGCATGTCGGTTATGTACCGCGATAACGCAATTATTAAAAATCCTGATATCAATTTATGTGCGAATATAACGGGGTATATCTTCAAATAACAGATATGTGTCTTGTTCAAATAAATCGGCAAATACAAATTGATAATTTACCGCAATAACACAAGTATTGAACAGTCAACGCAAAATGTTATATGGGCTTATACGGAGCGCTATATTTAATTAGCAGAAATGACTCGGAATCGAAAGAAACCGGCATGTCGATGGTACCGCGATAACACAATTATTTAAAATCCTGAGATATCAATTTATGTGCGAATATAACGGGGTATATCTTCAAATAACAGGTATGAATCTTGATCAAAACAAATCGGCAAATACAAGTTGATACCTACTGCATTACCACAAGTATTAAACGGTCAAGACATTCAGTTATAGGCTTATACTAGCGCTTACATTTAAATAGCGCAGAAATGTAATCATCGAAACAAATCGGCAGCTTGAGTTGGGACAGTGTTTCGCGATATTGCAATTATTAAAATCCAGACATATCAATTTATGTGCGAATATAACGCATATCTTCAAATAACAGGTATGAATCTTGATCAAAACAAATCGGCAAATACAAATTGATAATTAACGTAATAATACATGTTGAACGGTGAACGCAAATGTTATATGGGCTTATACGGAGCGCTATATTTAAATAGCAGAAATGACCCGTAATCGAAACACTCGGCATGATTGAGTTGAAAGTGTCCGCATAACACAATTATTTAAACTTGAGATATCAATTATGTGCGAATATAACGGGGTAGCATCTTCAAATAACAGGTATGAATCTTAATGAAACAAATCGGCAAATACAAGTTGATAATTCACTGCACAATACGGCATTGAACGGTCAATTCAAAATTTTATATGGGCTTATACGGAGCGCTATATTTAAATAGCAGAAATAGCTCGGAACGAAACAAATCACATGTTTGAGTTGAGTGTTCCGCGATAACACAATTATTTAAAACTTGAGATATCAACGAGTGTGCGAATATAACGTAGTATATCTTCAAATAATAGGTGGCTAAATCTTGATCAAACAAATCGGCAACAAGTGTTGATAATTTACTGCATTAACACAAGTGTATTGGAACGATCAAGGCATTCAGTTATAAGGGCTTATATTGAGCGCCATATTTTATAGCAGAAATGACCCATAATCGAAACTAATCGGCATGTTTGAGCTGGTACCGCGATATTGCAATTATTAAAACCAGACATATCAATTTATGTCTGAACATAACGGGGTATATCTTCAAATAGCAGGTATGAATCTTGGATCAAAAACAAATCGGCAAATACAAGTTGATAATTACTGCAAATAACACAAGTATTGAAAACGGTCAACGCAAAATTTTATATGGGCTTATACGAAGCGCTATAATTAAAGAGAATGAATTCGTAATTCGAAACACAACTCGGCATGTTTTAGTTGAGAGTGTACCGCGACAACGCAATTATTAAATTTGAGATATCAATTTATGCAAGTATACAGGGTATATATTCAAATAACAGGTACAATCTTGATTAAAACAAATCGGCAAATACAAATTGATAATTAACTGCATTAACACAAGCGCTAGAAATGGTCAACGCAAAAATGTTATATGGGCTTATACGAAGCGCAATTAAATAGCAGAAATGACCCCGTAATCGAAACAACTGGCATGTTTGAGTTGGAAAGTGTTCCAAGTGATAACACAATTATTTAAACTTGAGGTATTAATTTATGTGCGAATTCAACGAGGTATATCTTCAAATAACAGGTATGAATCTTGATCAAGAAATCGGCAATACAAGTTGATAATTTCACTGCAATAACACAAGTATTGAACGGTAAAGGTATTCAGTTATAAGGATGAGCATGAAGCGCTATATTTAAATAGCAGAAATGACCCACCAAACAAATCGGCATGTTTGAGTTGACAGTGTACTGGTGATAACAATATTATTAAATCCTGAGATATCAATTTATGTGCAACATAAAGAGTATATATTCAAATAACAGAAACGTGTCTTGATCAAACAAATCGGCAAGTACAGGTTGATAATATCTCCACAAGAATACCTGTTTTGAACGTAATAATGCAAAATGTTATATAATATACGAAACGCTATATTTAAATAGTGAAATGACCCAGAATGATACAACGGCATGTTTGAGTTGACAGTGTTTCGCGATAACGCAATTATTTTAATCCTGAGATATCAATTTATGTTCGAATATAACGCGGTATATCTTCAAATAGCAGGTATGAATCTTGATCAAAACAAATCGGCAAATATGTTACTTACCGCACAACACAAGTATTGAACGGTCAACGCAAAATGTTATATGGGCTTATACGAAGCGCTATATTTAAATAGCAGAAATGACCCGTAATCGAAACAAATCGGCATGTTTGAGTTGACAGTGTTTCACGATAACGTAATTATTTTAGTCCTGAGATATCAATTTATGTTCGAATATAACGGGGTATATCTTCAAATAGCGGCATGAACTTGATCAAACAACCAAACATAAGTTGATAATTTACTGCATTAACACAAGTATTGAACGGTCAAGACATCCAGTTATAAGTACTTATAGGAGTACCATTTAAATAGCAGATATGAATCGAACTCGGCAAGAATCGGTATGTTCGAGTTAATAGTGTACCCGCGACAACGTGCAATTATTAAAATCCTGAGATATCACCTATGTGCGGATATAACGGGGTATATCTTCAACAACAGGTGAATAAATCTTGATTAAAACAAATCGATGAATACAAACTGATAAATTAACTGCACAATACGCGTTGAACGGTGAACGCAAATGCCAGAAATGGGCTTATACGGAGCGCTATATTTAAATAGTAGAAATGACCTGTAATCGAAACAACTCGGCATGTTTTAGTTGACAGTGTACCGCGATAAAAATTACAAAATCCTGAGATATCAATTTATGTGCAAATATAACAGGGTATATATTCAAATAAGAGGTACGTGTCTTGGATCAAAACAAATCGGCAACACAAGTTGATAATTTACCGCAAGAACACAAGTATTGAACGGTCAACGCAAATGTTTATATGGCTTATACGAGCGCTTATATTTAAATAGTCACAATATGACTCGTAATCGAAAGAAATCGGCATGTTTGAGTTGACAGTGTTCCAAGGAATAACAAAATTATTAAAATCCAGACATTTCCAATTTATGTGCGGAATATAACGGGTATATCTTCAAACAATGGGAAATGAATCTGATGAAACAAATTGGCAAATACAAGTTGATAATTTACCGCAATAACACAAGTATTGGAATGTCAACGCAAAATATTATATGAGCTTATACGGAGCGCTATATTTAATGAAGCAGAAATGACCGGAATCGAAATAAATCGGTTTGTTTGGGTTGACAGTACCGCGACAACACAATTATTTAAACTCTGGAGATATCAATTCTATGTGCGAACATAACGGGTATATCTTCAAACAACAGGCGAATCTTGATCAAAACAACTACAAATACAAGTTGATAATTTACCGCATTGGCAAGTATTAAAACGATCAAGGCATCTCACATAAGGGCTAATATGGAGCGCTACATTTAGCAGAAATGGACCAATCGAAACTAATCGGCATGTTTGATGACAGTGTACCGCGATATTGCACTATTATTAAAAAATCCAGACATATCAATTTATGTGCGAATATAACGGGTATATCTTCAAATAACAGGTATGAATCTTGAATAAAACAAATCGGCAAATACAAATTGATAATTAACTGCACAATTACGCTGCTGGAACGGTGAACCAAATGTTATAAGGGCTTATACGGGAGCGCTATATTTAAATAGCAGAAATGACCCGTAATCGAAAACACTTCGGTAAGATTGAGTTGAAAGTGTTCCATGATAACACAATTATTTAAATCCTGAGATATCAATTTATGTGCGAATATAACGGGTATACTCTTCAAATAACAGGTATGAATCTTGATCAAACAACTGGCAAATACAAGTTGGATAATTTACCGCATTAATGACAAGTATTGAACGGTCAAGGCATTCAGTTATAAGGGCTATATGAAGCGCTATATTTAACAGCAGAAATGACCCAATCAAAACAAACGGCATGTTTGAGTTGACAGTGTTTCGCGATAACGCAATTATTATACCCTGAGATATCAATTTGTTCGAATATAACGGGGTATATCTTCAAATAGCAGGTATGAATCTTGATCAAAACAAATCATAAATACAAGTTGATAATTTACTGCATTAACACAAGTATTGAAACGGTCAATGCATTCAGTTATAAGGGCTTATATTAGCGCTATATTTAAATAGCAGATATGACTCCAAACTCGGAAAAAATCGGCATGTTTGAGTTGACAGTGTTTTGCGATAACGCAATTATTATAACTTGAGATATCAATTTATGTTCGAATATAACGGGGTGTTACTCAAATAGCAGGCATGAATCTTGATCAAACAAATCAAAATGTATAGTTGATAATTTACTGCATTAACACAAGTATTGAACGGTCACCTATTCAGTTATAAGGCTTATACGAAGCGCTATATTTAACAGGGCAGATATGACTCAAACTCGAAAAAATCGGCATGTTTGAGCTGACAGTGTACCGCGATAACAATATTATTTAAATCCTGAGATATCAATTTATGTGCAATTATAACAGGGTATATATTCAAATAACAGGAACGTGTCTTGATCAAAACAAATCGGCAAGTACAGGTTGATAATATTCCACAAGAATACCTGTTTTGAACGGTCAATGCAAAATGTTATATGGGCTTATACGAAACGCTATATTTAAATAGCAGAAATGACCCGTAATCGATACAAATCGGCATGTTTGAATTGACAGTGTTTCGCGATAACGTACTTGTTTTTAATCCTGAGATATCAATTTATGTTCGAACATAACGGTATATCTTCAA
Organism: Lamproptera curius; assembly: GCA_029286875.1. Taxonomy (NCBI): domain Eukaryota; kingdom Metazoa; phylum Arthropoda; class Insecta; order Lepidoptera; family Papilionidae; genus Lamproptera; species Lamproptera curius. Next base: position 1,797,846 of record JAGSMT010000098.1, on the reverse strand, counting down.
ACAGGTATGAATCTTGATCAAAACAAATCGGCAAATACAAGTTGATAATTTACTGCATTAACACAAGTATTGAACGGTCACATATCTACAGTTATAAGGGCTTATACGGAGCACTAGTATTTAACAGTAGATATGACTCGAACTCGGGAAAAGAATCGGCATGTTCGAGCATTGCGTACCGCGATAACGCAATTATTAAACTTGAGATATCAATTTGGCGCGAATATAACGGGGTATATCTTCAAATAACAGGAATGAATCTGATTAAAACAAATCGGCAAATACAGATTGATAATTAACTGCAATAACACAACTGTTGAACGGTGAACGCAAATGTTAAATGGGCTTATACGAGCGCTATATTTAAATAGTAGAAATGACCCGTAATCGAAAACACTCGGCATGATTGAGTTGAAAGTGTCTCCATGATAACACAATTATTTAAATTTCGAGATATCAATTTATGTGTGAATATAATCGGGGAGGCCTCAACAACAGGTATGAATTTTGATCAAACAAATCGGCAAATAAGTTGATAATTTACTGCATTAACACAAGTATTGGAACGATCAAGGCATTCAGTTAAGTATTATGGAGCGCTATATTAATAGCAGAAATGACCTATGTTAATCGAAAACTAATCGGCACATGTTTGATGACAGTGCACCGCGATACGTAACTATTAAAAAATCCAGACATCAATTCTATGCGAAGTAACGGGTATATCTTCAAATAACAGGTATGAATCTTGATTAAAACAAATCGGCAAATACAAATTGATAATTAACTGCAATAACACAAGCAAGCGAAATGTTGAACGCAAATGTTATATGGGCTTATACGGAGCGCTATACGAATAGCAGAAATGAACCGCAATCGAAAACACTCGGCATGATTGAGTTGTGTTCATGAGAACACAATTATTTAAATCCTGAGATATCAATTTGTGCGAACATAACGGGGTATCTTCAACAGGTATGAATCTTGATGAAACAAATCGGCAACACAAGTGGATAATGCATCGCACAACACAAGTATTGAAACGGTCAACGCAAAATGAGGCGGGCTTATACGAGAGCTATAATTAAATAAAGAAATAGCTCGGAAATCGAAACAAATCGGTATGTTTGAGTTCAAAGTGTTCCGCGATAACACAATATTTAAAATCCTGAGGAATAATTTGCGTTCGAATATAACGGGTATATCTTCAACAACAGGTATGAATCTTGATCAAAAGAAATCGGCAAATACAGTTGATAATTTCACCGCAATAACACAAGTATTGAACGGTAAAGGCATTCAGTTATAAAGCTTATACTTAGCGCTATATTTAAATAGCAGATATGACTCGAACCGAAAAAATCGGTATGTTTGAGTTGACAGTGTACCGCGATAACGTAAATTATAAAATCCTGAAATATCAATTTATGCGAATATTACAGGATATATATTTAAATAACAGGTATGAATCTTGGATCAAAAATAAATCGGCAAATAATAAGTTGATAATTCTACCGCAATAACACAAGTATTGAACGGTAAAGGCATTCAGTTATAAAGCTTATACGAAGTACAGGTATTTAAATAGCAGATATGACTCGAACTCGAAAACGGTATGTTCTTGAGTTAACAGTGTACCGCGATAACGCAATTATTAAAATCCTGAGATATCAATTTATGTGCGAATATAACGGGGTATATCTTCCAATAACAGGTATGAATCTTGATTAAAACAAATCGGCAAATACAAATTGATAATTAACTGCAATAACACAAGCGTTGAACGGTGAACGCAAAATGTTAAATGGGCTTATACGGAGCGCTATATTTAAATAGCAGAAATGACCCGTAATCGAAACAACTCGGCATGTTTTAGTTGACAGTGTACCGCGATACCGCAATTATTAAAATCCTGAGATATCAATTTATGTGCAAATATAACAGGGTATATATTCAAATAACAGGTACGTGTCTCGATCAAAACAAATCGGCAAGTACAGGTTGATAATTTACCGCAAGAACACAAGTTTTGAACGGTCAACGCAAAATAATATATGGGCTTATACGGAGCGCTATATTTAAATAGCCGATATGACTCGTAATCGAAACAAATCGGCATGTTTGAGTTGACAGTGTTCCGCGATAACACAATTATTAAAATCCAGACATTTCAATTTATGTGCGAATATAACGGGGTATATCTTCAAATAACAGGAATGAATCTTGATGAAAACAAATCGGCAAATACAAGTTGATAATTTACCGCAATAACACAAGTATTGAACGGTCAACGCAAAATAATATATGAGCTTATACGGAGCGCTTGTATTTAACAGCAGAAATGACCTGGAATCGAAAGAAATCGCTTGTTTTGGGTTGACAGTGTACCGCGATAACACAATGTTTAAATCCTGAGATATCAATTTATGTGCGAAGCACGGGTATATCTTCAAATAACAGGTATGAATCTTGATCAAACAAATCGGCAAATACAAGTTGATAATTTACCGCATTAACACAAGTATTGAACGATCAAGGCATTCAGTTATAAGGGCTTATATGGAGCGCTCATATTTAACAGCAGAAATGACCCATAATCGAAACTAATCGGCACAAGTTTGAGTTGACAGTGTACCGCGATATTGCAATTAATAAAATCCAGACATATCAATTCTATGTGCGAATATAACGGGGTATATCTTCAAATACCAGGTATGAATCTTGATCAAACAACAAATCGGCAACACAAATTGATAATTAACTGCACAATACGTTGCTGGAACGGTGAACGCAAAATTATATGGGCTTATACATGGAGCGCTATATTTAAATAGTGAAATGAATTCGTAATCGAAAAACACTGGCATGATTGAGTTGAAAGTGTTCCATGATAACACAATTATTTAAACCTGAGATATCAATTTATGCGAATATAACGGGGTATATCTTCAAACAACAGAATGAATCTTGATGAAAACAAATTGGCAAATACAAGTTGATAATTCAAATGCAATAACACAATATTGAACAGTCAACGCAAAATATTATATGAGCTTATACGGAGCGCTTATATTTAATTAGCAGGAAATGACTCCGGAATCGAAAGAAATGGCTTGTTTGGGTTGACAGTGTACCGATAACACAATTATTTAAACTTGAGGAATTAATTTATGTAAAGAATTTAACGAGGTATATCTTCAAATAACAGGTATGATCAAAACAACGGCAAATAAGGTTGATAATTTACTGCATTAACACAAGTATTGAATGATCAAGGTATCTAGTTATAAGTGGGCTTATATTGAGCGCTATATTTTATAGCAGAAATGACCCATAATCGAAACTAATCGGCATGTTTGAGTTGACAGTGTTCCGCGTTATTGCAATTATTAAAACTAGACATATCAATTTATGTTCGAATATAACGGGGTATATTCAAATAGTAGGTATGAATTCGATCAAACAAATCGGCAAATACAAGTTGATAATTTACCAACACAAGTATTGAACGGTCAACGCAAATTTTATATGGGCTTATACGAAGCGCTATAATTAGCAGCAATGACCCGTAATCGAACAACTCGGCATGTTTTAGTTGAGAGTGTACCGCGACAACGCAATTATTAAATTCCCGAGATATCAATTTATGTGCAAGTATAATAGGGTATATATTCAAATAACAGGTATGAATCTTGATTAAACAAATCGGCAAATACAAATTGATAATTAACTGTACGAATACGCGTTGAACGGTCAACGCAAAACGTTATATGGGCTTATACGAAGCGCCTATAATTAATAGCAGAAATGACCCGTAATCGGAAACAACTCGGCATGTTTGATGCTGAAAGTGTTCCGCGATAACACAATTATTTAAATCCTGAGGTATTAATTTATAAAAGGAATTTAACGAGGTATATCTTTCAAATAACAGGTATGAATCTGATCAAAAGAAATCGGCAACATAGTTGATAATTTACCGCAATAACACAAGTATTGAAACGGTAAAGGCATTCAGTTATATGGGCTTATAATGAAGTATTATATTTAAATAGCAGAAATGACCCGTAATCGCAACAAATCGGCATGTTTGAGTTGACAGTACCGCGATAACAATACACGAATCCTGAGATATCAATTGTGCAACATAATATAGGCATATATTCAAATAACAGGAACGTGTCTTGATCAAAACAAATCGGCAAGTACAGGTTGATAATATTCCACAAGAATACCTGTTTTGAACGGTCAATGCAAAATGTTATATGGGCTTATACGAAACGCTATATTTAAATAGCAGAAATGACCCGTAATCGATACAAATCGGCATGTTTGAATTGACAGTGTTTCGCGATAACGCAATTATTTTAATCCTGAGATATCAATTTATGTTCGAATATAACGGGGTATATCTTCAAATAGCAGGTATGAATCTTGATCATCAAATCGGCAAATACAAGTTGATAATTTACCGCACAATACGGTATTGAACAGTCAACGCAAATGTTATATGGCTTATACGAAGCGCTATATTTAAATAGCAGAAAATGACCCGTAATCGAAACAACCGGCATGTTTGAGCGATATGTTTCGCGATAATGCAATTATTTTAGTCCTGATATCAATTTATGTGCGGACATAACGGGCATATCTTCAACAACAGGTATGAATCTGATTAAAAAATAAATTGGCAACATGTTGATAATTTATCGCACAACACAAGTATTGAACAGTCAACGCAAAAATATTATATGAGCTTAATGGAGCGCTATATTTAAATAGCAGAAAATGACCCGTAATCGAAACAACTCGGCATGTTTTAGTTGACAGTGTTTCGCGATAACGCAATAATTAAAATCCTGAGATATCAATTTATGTGCAAATATATCAGGGTATATATTCAAATAAGAGGTACGTGTCTTGATCAAAACAAATCGGCAAATACAAGTTGATAATTTACCGCAAGAACACAAGTATTGAACGGTCAACGCAAAATGTTATATGGGCTTATACGGAGCGCTATATGTAAATAGCCAATATGACTCGTAATCGAAAGAAATCGGCATGTTTGAGTTGACAGTTTTCCGCGATAACAAAATTATTAAAATCCAGACATTTCTAATTTATGTGCGAATATAACGGGGTATCTTCAAACAGGAAATGAATCTTGATGAAAACAAATTGGCAAATACAAGTTGATAATTTACCGCAATAACACAAGTATTGAACAGTCAACGCAAAATAATATATGAGCTTATACGGAGCGCTATATTTAATTAGCAGAAATGACTCGGAATCGAAAGAAATCGGCTTGTTTGGGTTGAGAGTGTACCGCGATAACACAATTATTTAAATCCTGAGATATCAATTTATGTGCGAATATAACGGGGTATATCTTCAAATAACAGGTATGAATCTTGATCAAAACAAATCGGCAAATACAAGTTGATAATTTACTGCATTACCACAAGTATTGAACGATCAAGGCATTCAGTTATAAGGGCTAATATGGAGCGCTATATTTAATAGCAGAAATGACCCATAATCGAAACTAATCGGCATGTTTGAGTTGACAGTGTACCGCGATATTGCAATTATTAAACCAGACATATCAATTTATGCAAGGAATATAACGGGGCATATCTTCAAATGTAACAGGTATGAATCTTAAATAAAACAAATCGGCAAATACAAATTGATAATTAACTGCAATAACACAAGCGTTGAACGGTGAACGCAAAACGTTATATGGCTTATACGGAGCGCTATGGTATTTAAATAGCAGAAATGACCTGTAATCGAAAACACTCTCGGCATGATTGAGTTGAAAGTGTTCTGCGATAACACAATTATTTAAATCCTGAGATATCAATTCTATGTGCGAATATAACGGGTATATCTTCAAATAACAGGTATGAATCTTGATCAAAACAACCGGCAACACAAGTTGATAATTTACTGCATTAACACAAGTATTGAACGGTCAAGGGCATTCAGCGTTATAAGGGCTTTTATACGAAGCGCTTGGTATTTAAATAGAAAATGACCTGTAATCAAACAACCGAAGGTTTGAGTTGGAGGTGTTTCGCGATAACGCAATTATTATAATTCTGGAGATATCAATTTATGTTCGAATATAATGGGGTATATCTTCAAATAGCAGGTATGAATCTGATCAAAAACAACGTGGCAACACAAGTTGATAATTTACTGCATTAACACAAGTATTGAACGGTCAATGCATTCAGTTATAAGGGCTTATACGAAGGCCATTTAACAGCAGATATGACTCCAAACTCGAAAAATCGGTGCATGTTTGAGTGCTGATAAAGTTTTGCGATAACGCAATTATTATAATCCTGAGATATCAATTATGTTCGAACATAACGGGTATATCTTCAAATAGTAGTACAATCTGATCAAACAAATCGGCAAATACAAGTTGATAATTTACTGCATTAACACGTTATTGAACGGTCAATGCATTCAGTTATAAGGCTTATTTAGCGCTATATCAGCAGATATGACTCAAACTCGAAAAATCGGCATGTTTGAGCGACAGTACCGCGCGACAACAATATTATTTAACCTGAGATATCAACTTATGTGCAACATAGCGGGTACATATTCAAATAACAGGAACGTGTCTTGATCAAACAAATCGGCGGGCACAGGCTGATAATATCCACAAGAATACCTGTTTTGAACGGTCAATGCAAAATGTTATATGGCTTACACGAAAACGCTATATTTAAATAGCAGAAACAGACCCGTAATCGATACAAACGGCGTTTGAGTTGACAGTGTTTCGCGATAACTAAATTATTTTAATCCTGAGATATCAATTTATGTCTGAATATAACGGGTATATCTTCAAATAGCAGGTATGAATCTTGATCAAAAACAAACTGGCAACAAGTTGATAATTTACTGCATTAACACAAGTATTGAACGGTCAATGCATTCAGTTAAGTATTTATACGAAGCGCTATATTTAAATAATAGCAGATATGACTCAAACCCGAAAAATCGGCATGTTTGAGTTGGATAGTTTGCGATAACGCAATTATTATAATCCTGAGATATCAATTATGTTCGAATATAACGGGGCATATCTTCAAATAAAGGTAAGCAATCATCAAAACAAATCGGCAAGGTTGATAATTTACCACTAATACATTGAACGGTCAACCATTCCGTTATAAGGGCTTATACGAAGCGCTATATTTAAATAGCAGATATGACTCAAACTCTCGAAAAATCGGCATGTTTGAGTTGACAGTGTACCGCGATAATGTAAGATGACGAACTTGAGATATTTGATCGCGCAACATAACAGGGTATATTCAAACAGGAACGTGTCTTATCTCACCAAATCGGCAAGTACAGGTTGATAATATTCCACAAGAATACCCGTTTTGAACGGTCAATGCAAATGTTATATGGGCTTATACGAAACGCTATATTTAAATAGCAGAAATGACTCGTTATCGAAACAAATCGGCATGTTTGAGTTGACAGTGTTTTCGCGATAACGCAATTATTTTAACTCTGGAGATATCAATTCTATGTTCGAACATAACGTATATCTTCAAATAGCAGGTATGAATCTTGGATCAAACAAATCGGCAACACAAGTTGATAATTTACTGCATAATACGCGTATTGAACGGTCAAGACATTCAGTTATAAGGGCTTATACGATAATCATATAAATAGCAGATATGACTGAACTCGAAAAGAATCACATGTTCGAGTTAACAGTACCGCGATACCGCAATTATTAAAATCCTGAGATATCAATTATGCGAATAACGGTATATCTTCAAACAACAGGAATGAATCTTGATTAAAACAAATCGGCAAAATACAGATTGATAATTAACTGCAATAACACAAGCGTTGAACGGTGAACGCAAATGTTAAATGGGCTTATACGGAGTGCTATATTTAAATAGTAGAATGACCTGTAATCAAAACACTCGGCATGATTGAGTTGAAAGTGTTCCATGATAACACAATTATTAAATTTGAGATATCACTGTGTGAATATAACGGGTATATCTTCAAATAACAGGTATGAATCTGATCAAACAAATCGGCAAATACAAGTTGATAATTTACTGCATTGGTTAAGTATTGAACGATCAAGGCATTCAGTTATAGGTTTATATGGAGCGCTATTTAATAGCAGAAATGACCCATAATCGAAACTAATCGGCATGTTTGAGTTGACAGTGTACCGCGATATTGGGTAATTATTAAAACTAGACATATCAATTTATGTGCGAATATAACGGGTATAATCTTCAAATAATATGAATCTCGATTAAAACAAATCATAAATACAAATTGATAATTAACTGGGTAATAACACAAGCGTTGAACGTTGAACGCAAAATGTTATATGGGCTTATACGGGAGCGCTATATTTAAATAGAAGAAATGAACCGTAATCGAAAACAATGCTGGCATGATTGAGCTGAAAGTGTTCCGCGAGAACACAATTATTTAAATCCTGAGATATCAATTTATGTGCGAATATAACGGGGTATATCTTCAAATAACAGGTATGAATCTTACGAAAACAAATCGGTAACATAAGTTGATAATTTACCGCAATAACACAAGTATTGAACGGTCAACGCAAAATTTTATATGGGCTTATACGGAGCGCTATATTTAAATAGCAGAAATAGCTCTGAAATCGAACAAATCGGCATGTTTGAGTTCAAAGTGTTCCGCGATAACACAATTATTTAAATCCTGAGGTAACAATTTATGTTCGAATATAACGGGGTATATCTTCAAATAACAGGCGAATTTTGATCAAAAGAAATCGGCAAATACAGTTGATAATTTACCGCAATAACACAAGTATTGAAACGGTAAAGGCATTCAGTTATGCTTATAAAGCGCTATATTTAACAGCAGATATGACTCGAACTCGAAAAAAATCGGCATGTTTGAGCTGACAGTACCAAGTGATAACGCAATTATAAAAAACTTGGAAATATCAATCTATGTGCGAATATTACAGGATATATATTTAAATAACAGGTATGAATCTTGGATCAAAATAAATCGGCAAATATATGCTGATAATTTTACCGCACAACACAAGTATTGAAAACGGTAAAGGCATTCAGTTATAAAGCTTATACGAAGCGCTATACGAATAGCAGATAAGACCTGAACTCGAAAAAATCGGCATGTTTGAGTTGATGTGTACCGCGATAACGCAATTATTAAAATCTTGAGATATCAATTGGCGCGAATATAACGGGGTATATTCTCAAATAACAGGTATGAATCTTGATTAAACAAATCGGCAAATACAAATTGATAATTAACCGGTACAACACAAGCGTTGAACGGTGAACGCAAAATGTTAAATGGGCTTATACGGAGCGCTATATTTAAATAGCAGAAATGACCCGTAATCGAAACAACCTGCATGTTTTAGTTGATGCGTACCGCGATAACGCAATTATTAAAATCCTGAGATATTAATTTATGTGCAAACATAACAGGTAGTATTCTAAATGGGTAGTGTCTTGAAACAACTGGCAAGTACAGTTGATAATTTAAGAACACAAGTTTTGGAACGGTCAAGGCATTCAGTTATAAGGGCTTATACGAAGCGCCATATTTAAACAGTAAGAGGCGACTCCGAAACTGCACCGCGCTGTTTGAGTTGGAGGTACCGCGATAACGCACTATTAAAACTCTGAGATATCAATTTATGTGCGAATATAATCGGGTAGCATCTACAACAATAGATATGTGTCTGGTCTAAATAAATCGGCAAACAAGGTTGATACCACCGCAATAACACGAGTATTGAACAGTCAACGCAAAATGTTATAAGGGCTTATACGGAGCGCTATATTTATTTAGCAGAAATGACTCGAATCGAAAGAAATCGGCATGTTTGAGTTGACAGTACCGCGATAACACAATTATTTAAAATCCTGAGATATCAATTTTATGTGCGAACATAACGGGGTATATCTTCAACAACAGGTATGAATTTGGATCAAACAAATCGGCAAATACAGTAGATAATTTACCGCAATAACACAAGTATTGAACGGTCAAGGCATTCAGTTATAAGGGCTTATACGAAGCGCTATATTTAACAGCAGACATGACTCGAACCTCGAAAACGCTGTTTGAGTTGACAGGTACCGCGATAACGCAAATTATTAAAATCCTGAGATGTCAATTTATGGCGAATTTATACATCTGAATAACTGATGTGTCTTGAATCAAAACACATCGTGGCAAGTACAGGATAATATAACACAAGAATACATGTTTTGAACGGTCAACGCAAATGTTAACGCAAAATGGCTTATACGGAGCGCTATATTTAAATAGCAGAAATGACCCATAATCGAAACTAATCGGCATGTTTGAGTTGACAGTGTACCGCGATAACGCAATTATTAAAAATCCTGAGATATTAATTATGTGCAAATATACAATAGGGCATATTTTCAAATAACAGGTACGTAAGTTCGACCAAAACAACCAAAGTACAGGTTGATAATATACCACAAGAATACATATTGAACGGCTTAACGCAAAATGTTAATGCAAAATGGTCATATGAGCGCTATATTTAAATAGCAGAAAATGGACCCATAATCGAAAACAAATCGGCATGTTTGAGTTGGGATAGTACCGCGATAACGCAAATATTAAAATCCTGAGATACCACTCATGTGAGAATACAATATATATTCAAACAACAGGTATGAATCTTGATCAAAACAAATCGGCAAACATGTTGATAATTTACTGCATTACCAAGTATTGAAACGGTCAAGACATTCAGTTATAAGGGCTTATAATGAAGCGCTTATTAGCAGATATGACTCAAACTCGAAAAAGAATCGGCATGTTTGAGTTAACAGTGTACCGCGATAACGCAACGATAAAATCCTGAGATATCACCTATGTGCGAATATAACGTATCTTCCAATAACAGGTATGAATTCGATTAAACAAATCGGCAAATACAATTGATAATTAATTGCAATAACACAAGCGTTGAACGGTGAACGCAAATGTTAAAATGGCCATACGGAGCGCTATATTTAAATAGCAGAAATAATCAAAATCGAAACAACTCGGCATGTTTTAGTTGACAGTGTACCGCGATACCGCAATTATTAAAATCCTGAGATATCACCGCGTAAATATAACAGGGTATATATTCAAAATAACAGGTATGTTCCTGATCAAAACAAATCGGCAAGTATGGTTGATAATTTACCGCAAGAACACAAGTTTGAACGGCTTCAAGGGTATCCAGTTATAAGGCGGGCTTATACGCTTAGCGCTATATTTAAATAGCAGATATGACTCGAACTCGAAAAATCAGCATGTCGGTTATGTACCGCGATAACGCAATTATTAAAATCCTGAGATATCAATTTATGTGCGAATATAACGGGGTATATCTACAACTAACAGATATGTGTCTTGTTCAAATAAATCGGCAAATACAAGTTGATAATTTACCGCAATAACACAAGTATTGAACAGTCAACGCAAAATGTTATATGGGCTTATACGGAGCGCTATATTTAATTAGCAGAAATGACTCGGAATCGAAAGAAACCGGCATGTCGATGGTACCGCGATAACACAATTATTTAAAATCCTGAGATATCAATTTATGTGCGAATATAACGGGGTATATCTTCAAATAACAGGTATGAATCTTGATCAAAACAAATCGGCAAATACAAGTTGATACCTACTGCATTACCACAAGTATTAAACGGTCAAGACATTCAGTTATAGGCTTATACTAGCGCTTACATTTAAATAGCGCAGAAATGTAATCATCGAAACAAATCGGCAGCTTGAGTTGGGACAGTGTTTCGCGATATTGCAATTATTAAAATCCAGACATATCAATTTATGTGCGAATATAACGCATATCTTCAAATAACAGGTATGAATCTTGATCAAAACAAATCGGCAAATACAAATTGATAATTAACGTAATAATACATGTTGAACGGTGAACGCAAATGTTATATGGGCTTATACGGAGCGCTATATTTAAATAGCAGAAATGACCCGTAATCGAAACACTCGGCATGATTGAGTTGAAAGTGTCCGCATAACACAATTATTTAAACTTGAGATATCAATTATGTGCGAATATAACGGGGTAGCATCTTCAAATAACAGGTATGAATCTTAATGAAACAAATCGGCAAATACAAGTTGATAATTCACTGCACAATACGGCATTGAACGGTCAATTCAAAATTTTATATGGGCTTATACGGAGCGCTATATTTAAATAGCAGAAATAGCTCGGAACGAAACAAATCACATGTTTGAGTTGAGTGTTCCGCGATAACACAATTATTTAAAACTTGAGATATCAACGAGTGTGCGAATATAACGTAGTATATCTTCAAATAATAGGTGGCTAAATCTTGATCAAACAAATCGGCAACAAGTGTTGATAATTTACTGCATTAACACAAGTGTATTGGAACGATCAAGGCATTCAGTTATAAGGGCTTATATTGAGCGCCATATTTTATAGCAGAAATGACCCATAATCGAAACTAATCGGCATGTTTGAGCTGGTACCGCGATATTGCAATTATTAAAACCAGACATATCAATTTATGTCTGAACATAACGGGGTATATCTTCAAATAGCAGGTATGAATCTTGGATCAAAAACAAATCGGCAAATACAAGTTGATAATTACTGCAAATAACACAAGTATTGAAAACGGTCAACGCAAAATTTTATATGGGCTTATACGAAGCGCTATAATTAAAGAGAATGAATTCGTAATTCGAAACACAACTCGGCATGTTTTAGTTGAGAGTGTACCGCGACAACGCAATTATTAAATTTGAGATATCAATTTATGCAAGTATACAGGGTATATATTCAAATAACAGGTACAATCTTGATTAAAACAAATCGGCAAATACAAATTGATAATTAACTGCATTAACACAAGCGCTAGAAATGGTCAACGCAAAAATGTTATATGGGCTTATACGAAGCGCAATTAAATAGCAGAAATGACCCCGTAATCGAAACAACTGGCATGTTTGAGTTGGAAAGTGTTCCAAGTGATAACACAATTATTTAAACTTGAGGTATTAATTTATGTGCGAATTCAACGAGGTATATCTTCAAATAACAGGTATGAATCTTGATCAAGAAATCGGCAATACAAGTTGATAATTTCACTGCAATAACACAAGTATTGAACGGTAAAGGTATTCAGTTATAAGGATGAGCATGAAGCGCTATATTTAAATAGCAGAAATGACCCACCAAACAAATCGGCATGTTTGAGTTGACAGTGTACTGGTGATAACAATATTATTAAATCCTGAGATATCAATTTATGTGCAACATAAAGAGTATATATTCAAATAACAGAAACGTGTCTTGATCAAACAAATCGGCAAGTACAGGTTGATAATATCTCCACAAGAATACCTGTTTTGAACGTAATAATGCAAAATGTTATATAATATACGAAACGCTATATTTAAATAGTGAAATGACCCAGAATGATACAACGGCATGTTTGAGTTGACAGTGTTTCGCGATAACGCAATTATTTTAATCCTGAGATATCAATTTATGTCTGAATATAACGGGCATATCTTCAAATAGCAGGTATGAATCTTGATCAAAACAAATCGGCAAATATGTTACTTACCGCACAACACAAGTATTGAACGGTCAACGCAAAATGTTATATGGGCTTATACGAAGCGCTATATTTAAATAGCAGAAATGACCCGTAATCGAAACAAATCGGCATGTTTGAGTTGACAGTGTTTCGCGATAACGTAATTATTTTAGTCCTGAGATATCAATTTCTATGTTCGAATATAACGGGGCATATCTTCAAATAGCGGCATGAACTTGATCAAACAACCAAACATAAGTTGATAATTTACTGCATTAACACAAGTATTGAACGGTCAAGACATCCAGTTATAAGTACTTATAGGAGTACCATTTAAATAGCAGATATGAATCGAACTCGGCAAGAATCGGTATGTTCGAGTTAATAGTGTACCCGCGACAACGTGCAATTATTAAAATCCTGAGATATCACCTATGTGCGGATATAACGGGGTATATCTTCAACAACAGGTGAATAAATCTTGATTAAAACAAATCGATGAATACAAACTGATAAATTAACTGCACAATACGCGTTGAACGGTGAACGCAAATGCCAGAAATGGGCTTATACGGAGCGCTATATTTAAATAGTAGAAATGACCTGTAATCGAAACAACTCGGCATGTTTTAGTTGACAGTGTACCGCGATAAAAATTACAAAATCCTGAGATATCAATTTATGTGCAAATATAACAGGGTATATATTCAAATAAGAGGTACGTGTCTTGGATCAAAACAAATCGGCAACACAAGTTGATAATTTACCGCAAGAACACAAGTATTGAACGGTCAACGCAAATGTTTATATGGCTTATACGAGCGCTTATATTTAAATAGTCACAATATGACTCGTAATCGAAAGAAATCGGCATGTTTGAGTTGACAGTGTTCCAAGGAATAACAAAATTATTAAAATCCAGACATTTCCAATTTATGTGCGGAATATAACGGGTATATCTTCAAACAATGGGAAATGAATCTGATGAAACAAATTGGCAAATACAAGTTGATAATTTACCGCAATAACACAAGTATTGGAATGTCAACGCAAAATATTATATGAGCTTATACGGAGCGCTATATTTAATGAAGCAGAAATGACCGGAATCGAAATAAATCGGTTTGTTTGGGTTGACAGTACCGCGACAACACAATTATTTAAACTCTGGAGATATCAATTCTATGTGCGAACATAACGGGTATATCTTCAAACAACAGGCGAATCTTGATCAAAACAACTACAAATACAAGTTGATAATTTACCGCATTGGCAAGTATTAAAACGATCAAGGCATCTCACATAAGGGCTAATATGGAGCGCTACATTTAGCAGAAATGGACCAATCGAAACTAATCGGCATGTTTGATGACAGTGTACCGCGATATTGCACTATTATTAAAAAATCCAGACATATCAATTTATGTGCGAATATAACGGGTATATCTTCAAATAACAGGTATGAATCTTGAATAAAACAAATCGGCAAATACAAATTGATAATTAACTGCACAATTACGCTGCTGGAACGGTGAACCAAATGTTATAAGGGCTTATACGGGAGCGCTATATTTAAATAGCAGAAATGACCCGTAATCGAAAACACTTCGGTAAGATTGAGTTGAAAGTGTTCCATGATAACACAATTATTTAAATCCTGAGATATCAATTTATGTGCGAATATAACGGGTATACTCTTCAAATAACAGGTATGAATCTTGATCAAACAACTGGCAAATACAAGTTGGATAATTTACCGCATTAATGACAAGTATTGAACGGTCAAGGCATTCAGTTATAAGGGCTATATGAAGCGCTATATTTAACAGCAGAAATGACCCAATCAAAACAAACGGCATGTTTGAGTTGACAGTGTTTCGCGATAACGCAATTATTATACCCTGAGATATCAATTTGTTCGAATATAACGGGGTATATCTTCAAATAGCAGGTATGAATCTTGATCAAAACAAATCATAAATACAAGTTGATAATTTACTGCATTAACACAAGTATTGAAACGGTCAATGCATTCAGTTATAAGGGCTTATATTAGCGCTATATTTAAATAGCAGATATGACTCCAAACTCGGAAAAAATCGGCATGTTTGAGTTGACAGTGTTTTGCGATAACGCAATTATTATAACTTGAGATATCAATTTATGTTCGAATATAACGGGGTGTTACTCAAATAGCAGGCATGAATCTTGATCAAACAAATCAAAATGTATAGTTGATAATTTACTGCATTAACACAAGTATTGAACGGTCACCTATTCAGTTATAAGGCTTATACGAAGCGCTATATTTAACAGGGCAGATATGACTCAAACTCGAAAAAATCGGCATGTTTGAGCTGACAGTGTACCATGATAACAATATTATTTAAATCCTGAGATATCAATTTATGTGCAACTATAACAGGGTATATATTCAAATAACAGGAACGTGTCTTGATCAAAACAAATCGGCAAGTACAGGTTGATAATATTCCACAAGAATACCTGTTTTGAACGGTCAATGCAAATGTTATATGGGCTTATACGAAACGCTATATTTAAATAGCAGAAATGACCCGTAATCGATACAAATCGGCATGTTTGAGTTGGACAGTGTTTCGCGATAACGTACTTGTTTTTAATCCTGAGATATCAATTTATGTTCGAACATAACGGTATATCTTCAAACAGGTATGAATCTTGATCAAAACAAATCGGCAAATACAAGTTGATAATTTACTGCATTAACACAAGTATTGAACGGTCACATATCTACAGTTATAAGGGCTTATACGGAGCACTAGTATTTAACAGTAGATATGACTCGAACTCGGGAAAAGAATCGGCATGTTCGAGCATTGCGTACCGCGATAACGCAATTATTAAACTTGAGATATCAATTTGGCGCGAATATAACGGGGTATATCTTCAAATAACAGGAATGAATCTGATTAAAACAAATCGGCAAATACAGATTGATAATTAACTGCAATAACACAACTGTTGAACGGTGAACGCAAATGTTAAATGGGCTTATACGAGCGCTATATTTAAATAGTAGAAATGACCCGTAATCGAAAACACTCGGCATGATTGAGTTGAAAGTGTCTCCATGATAACACAATTATTTAAATTTCGAGATATCAATTTATGTGTGAATATAATCGGGGAGGCCTCAACAACAGGTATGAATTTTGATCAAACAAATCGGCAAATAAGTTGATAATTTACTGCATTAACACAAGTATTGGAACGATCAAGGCATTCAGTTAAGTATTATGGAGCGCTATATTAATAGCAGAAATGACCTATGTTAATCGAAAACTAATCGGCACATGTTTGATGACAGTGCACCGCGATACGTAACTATTAAAAAATCCAGACATCAATTCTATGCGAAGTAACGGGTATATCTTCAAATAACAGGTATGAATCTTGATTAAAACAAATCGGCAAATACAAATTGATAATTAACTGCAATAACACAAGCAAGCGAAATGTTGAACGCAAATGTTATATGGGCTTATACGGAGCGCTATACGAATAGCAGAAATGAACCGCAATCGAAAACACTCGGCATGATTGAGTTGTGTTCATGAGAACACAATTATTTAAATCCTGAGATATCAATTTGTGCGAACATAACGGGGTATCTTCAACAGGTATGAATCTTGATGAAACAAATCGGCAACACAAGTGGATAATGCATCGCACAACACAAGTATTGAAACGGTCAACGCAAAATGAGGCGGGCTTATACGAGAGCTATAATTAAATAAAGAAATAGCTCGGAAATCGAAACAAATCGGTATGTTTGAGTTCAAAGTGTTCCGCGATAACACAATATTTAAAATCCTGAGGAATAATTTGCGTTCGAATATAACGGGTATATCTTCAACAACAGGTATGAATCTTGATCAAAAGAAATCGGCAAATACAGTTGATAATTTCACCGCAATAACACAAGTATTGAACGGTAAAGGCATTCAGTTATAAAGCTTATACTTAGCGCTATATTTAAATAGCAGATATGACTCGAACCGAAAAAATCGGTATGTTTGAGTTGACAGTGTACCGCGATAACGTAAATTATAAAATCCTGAAATATCAATTTATGCGAATATTACAGGATATATATTTAAATAACAGGTATGAATCTTGGATCAAAAATAAATCGGCAAATAATAAGTTGATAATTCTACCGCAATAACACAAGTATTGAACGGTAAAGGCATTCAGTTATAAAGCTTATACGAAGTACAGGTATTTAAATAGCAGATATGACTCGAACTCGAAAACGGTATGTTCTTGAGTTAACAGTGTACCGCGATAACGCAATTATTAAAATCCTGAGATATCAATTTATGTGCGAATATAACGGGGTATATCTTCAAATAACAGGTATGAATCTTGATTAAAACAAATCGGCAAATACAAATTGATAATTAACTGCAATAACACAATACCCCCAGCGTTGAACGATGAACGCAAAATGTTAAATGGGCTTATACGGAGCGCTATATTTAAATAGCAGAAATGACCCGTAATCGAAACAACTCGGCATGTTTTAGTTGACAGTGTACCGCGATAACGCAATTATTAAAATCCTGAGATATCAATTTATGTGCAAATATAACAGGGTATATATTCAAATAACAGGTACGTGTCTTGATCAAAACAAATCGGCAAGTACAGGTTGGTAATTTACCGCAAGAACACAAGTTTTGAACGGTCAACGCAAAATAATATATGGGCTTATACGGAGCGCTATATTTAAATAGCCGATATGACTCGTAATCGAAACAAATCGCATGTTTGAGTTGACAGTGTTCCGCGATAACACAATTATTAAAATCCAGACATTTCAATTTATGTGCGAATATAACGGGGTATATCTTCAAACAACAGGATTGAATCTTGATGAAAACAAATCGGCAAATACAAGTTGAT
The DNA here is from genome assembly GCA_029286875.1 of Lamproptera curius. NCBI lineage: Eukaryota > Metazoa > Arthropoda > Insecta > Lepidoptera > Papilionidae > Lamproptera > Lamproptera curius. The sequence continues at coordinate 1,779,193 of JAGSMT010000098.1, read as the reverse complement.
AATTTACTGCATTAACACAAGTATTGAACAGTCAACGCAAAATATTATGAGCTTATACGGAGCGCTTGTATTTAACAGCAGAAATGACCTGGAATCGAAAGAAATCGGCTTGTTTGGGTTGACAGTGTACCGCGATAACACAATTTTTAAATCCTGAGATATCAATTTATGTGCGAATATAACGGGGTATATCTTCAAATAACAGGTATGAATCTTGATCAAAACAAATCGGCAAATACAAGTTGATAATTTACTGCATTAACACAAGTATTGAACGATCAAGGCATTCAGTTATAAGGGCTAATATGGAGCGCTATATTTAATAGCAGAAATGACCCATAATCGAAACTAATCGGCATGTTTGAGTTGACAGTGTACCGCGATATTGCAATTATTAAAATCCAGACATATCAATTTATGTGCGAATATAACGGGGTATATCTTCAAATACAGGAATGAATCTTGATAAAAACAAATCGGCAAATACAAGTTGATAATTAACTGCAAACAAAGCGTTGGAACGGTGAACCAAATGTTATATGGCTTATACGGAGCGCTATATTTAAATAGCAGAAATGACCCATAATAGAAACTAATCGGCATGTTTGAGTTGACAGTGTTCCGCGATAACAATTATTTAAATCCTGAGATATCAAATTATGTGCGAATATAACGGGGTATATCTTCAAATAACAGGAATGAATCTTGATGAAAACAAATCGGCAAATACAAGTTGAAAATTTTCCGCAATAACACAAGTATTGAACGGTCAACGCAAAATGTTATATGGGCTTATACGGAGCGCTATATTTAAATAGCAGAAATGACTCGGAATCGAAAGAAATCGGCATGTTTGAGTTGACAGTGTACCGATAACACAATTATTTAAACCTTGAGGAATTAATTTATGTGAATTTAAGAGGTATATCTTCAAATAACAGGTATGAATCTGATCAAAAGAAATCGGCAAATACAAGTTGATAATTTACCGCAATCAAAAGTATTGAACGGTAAAGGCATTCAGTTATAAAGCTTATACGAAGCGCTATATTTTAATAGAGATATGACTCCGGAACTCGAAAAGAATCGGCATGTTCGAGTTAACAGTGTACCGCGATAACGCAATTATTTTAATCCTGAGATATCAATTTGTTCGAATATAACGGGATATTTCAAAAGAGGTATGAATCTTGATCAAAAACAAACGGAAATACAAGGATAATTTACCGCAATAACACAAGTATTGAACGGTCACCCAAATGTTATATGGGCTTATAGAAGGCATATTTAAATAGCAGAAATGACCCGAACGAAACAAATCGGCATGTTTGAGTTGACAGTGTTTCCGGATAACGAATTATTTTATCCGAGATATCAATTTATGCAAATATAACGGTATATCCAAAAGCGGGTATGAATCTTGATCAAAACAAATCGGCAAAATGTTGATAATTTACCAAACACAAGTATTAACGGTCAAGACATTAGTTATAAGGGTTAGGGAGCAATTTAAAATAGAGGAATCGGAACCGAAAGAATCGGCATGTTGGGCAGGTGTCCCGGATAACGCAATTTAAAACCTGAGATATCAATTTATGGCGAATATAACGGGGATATCTTCAAAAACAGGTAGAATCTTTATTAAAACAAATGGCGAAACAAATTGATAATAAAAAACACAAGCGTTGAACGGTAACGCAAAATGTTATATGGGTTATACGAAGGTATATTTAAATAGCAGAAATGACCCGAACGAAACAAACGGATGTTTGAGTTGACAGTGTTTCGCGATAACGAATTATTTTAGTCCTGAGATTAATTTATGTGCAAATATAACGGATATTTCAAAAGGGGTATGAATTTGATCAAAAAAATCGGCAAATATAAGTTGATAATTTACTGATTAAAGATTGAAGGTCAAGACATTCAGTTATAAGGGCTTATAGGACATATTTAAAAGGATAGAATCGAACCGAAAAGAATCGGCATGTTCGAGTTAACAGTTACCGCGATAACGAATTTTAAAACCGATATCAATTTATGCAAATAACGGGGTATCTCAAATAGCAGGTATGAATCTTGACAAAAAAATGGCAAAATTTGATAAAATTGCATTAAAAAGTATTGAACGGCAAACATTCAGTTATAAGGGCTTATAGGAGATATATTTAAAAGCAGATAGAACGAACCGAAAACACTGGCATGATTGATGAAAAGTTCCTATAACACAATTATTTAAACTTGAGATATCAAAGGGTGAAAAACGGGATATCTTCAAACAACAGGTAGAATCATCAAAACAAATCGGCAAAAGGATAATTTACCCATTAACACAAGATTAAAAGATCGGATTAGTTTATAAGGGCTTATTGGAGGCCCAATTTAAAGCAGAAAACCCAAATCGAAACCAATCGGCATGTTTGAGTTGACAGTGTACCGCGATATTGCAATTATTAAAACCAGAATACAATTTTGGGGAAATAAGGGGGATATCTTCAAAAACAGGTAGGGAATTTGATTCAAATCGGCAAAACAAATTGATAATTAATGCAAAATACGGTTGAACGGGAACGCAAATGTTATATGGGCTTATAGGGAGGCCAATTTAAATAGCAGAAATGAACCAATGAAAAACTGGTAATTGATTAAAGTGTTCCAAGAACACAATTATTTAAATCCCGAGATATCAATTTATATGCGAATATAAGGGATATTTCAAAAACAGGGAAACGATGAAAAAAATCGGCAAATAAAGTTGATAATTTACCCAATAAACAAGTAGAAACGGTCAAGCAAAATTTTATATGGGCTTATACGGAGAGCATAATTAAAAGCAGAAAAGTTTCAAACGAAACAAAACCGGCATGTTTAGTTCAAAGTTTCCGAAACAAAATTATTTAAACCAGGAAAATTTAGGAATATAACGGGTAATCTTCAAAAACAGGTATGAATCTTGATGAAAAACAAACGGCAAATAAGTTGATAATTTACCGCAAAACACAAGTATTGAAAGCAACCAAAATTTTAAGGGCTTATACGGAGAGCTAAATTAAAAGCAGAAAAGTCAAATCGAAACAAACCGGAGTTTGAGTTCAGGTTCCCAAAACACAATTATTTAAATTGAGGAAAATTTATGTTCGAATATAACGGGGCATCTTCAAAAACAGGTTGAATCTTGGATCAAAAGAAATCGGCAAATAAGTTGATAATTTACCGCAAACCGATTGAACGGTAAAGGCATTCAGATGTTATACAAGGCATATTTAAAACAGCAGATATGACTGAACTGAAAAAAATCGGTTTTTATTGACGTTACCGCGATAACGCAATTTAAAAAACCTGAAATATCAATTGTGGAATATTACAGGGATATATTCAAAAAAAAAATCTTGATCAAAATAAATTGGCAAATGTTGATAATTTACGCATTAACAAAGATTGGAACGGTCAAACATTCAGTTATAATTTTACGGACACTATAATTAAAAGCAGAAGACTGAACCGAAAAGAATCGGCATGTCGAGTTAAAGGTACCGCGATAACGCAATTATTAAAATTCGGAGATATCAATTTATGTGCGAATATAAGGGGATATCTTTCAAATAACAGGTATGAACGATGAAAACAAATCGGCAAATACAAGTTGATAATTTACCGCAATAACACAAGTATTGAAGGTCAACGCAAAATTTTATATGGGCTTATAATGGGGTTTTAATTAAATAGCAGAAATAGTCGAAATCGAAACAAACCGGCATGTTTGAGTTCATGTTCCGTGATAACACAATTATTTAAACCTTGAGGTAACAAAAAGGGAATATAACGGGGATATTCTTAAATAACAGGTAAGGAATTTAGAAAACAAATCGGAAAAATACAAGTTGATAATTTACCGCAATAACACAAGTATTGAAACGGTCAACGCAAAATTTTATATGGGCTTATACGAGGCCCAAATTAAATAGCAGAAATAGCCTCGAAATCAAACAAACCGGCATGTTTGAGTTCAAAGGTTTCCGCAAAACACAATTTATTTAAACTTGAGGTAACAATTTTGTTCGAAATAACGGGATATTCTTCAAATAACAGGTAAGGAATCTTGATTAAAACAAAATCGGCAAATACAAATTGATAATTAACTGCACAACACAAGCGTTGAACGGTGAACGAAAATGTTAAAATGGGCTTATACGGAGCGCTATATTTAAATAGGAGAAATGACCTGAATCGAAACAACTCGGCATGTTTTAGTTGGACAGGACCCGGATAACGCAAATTATTAAAAATTGGAGATATCAATTTTAATGAAAAATAACAGGGTATATATTCAAAAACAGGTACGTGTTCCTTGATCAAAACAAATCGGCAAGTACAGGTTTTTACCGCAAGAAACGTTTTGAACGGTCAACGCAAAAAATATATGGGCTTATACGGAGCGCTTATTTAAATACCATTGACTCCGTAATCGAAAAAACGGGATGTTTGAGTTAATGTTCCCATGATAACAAATTATTAAAAACCAGACATTTCAATTTATGGCGAATATAACGGGGATATCTTCAAACAACAGGAATGAATCTTGATGAAAAAAATTTGGCAAAACAAGTTGATAATTTACCGCAAAACACAAGTATTAACCGTCAACGGAAAAATTATATGAGCTTATACGGAGCGCTATATTTAATTAGCAGAAATGACCTCGGAATCGAAAGAAATCTTTGTTTTTTGACAGTGTACCGCGATAACACAAATTTAAATCCTAGATATCAAATTTATGTGGAAATAACGGGTATATCCAAATAACAGGTATGAATCTTGGATCAAAACAAATCGGAAAATAAAGTTGATAATTTACCGCATTAACACAAGTATTGAAACGGATCAAGGCATTCAGTTATAAGGGCTTATATGGGCCCATATTTGCAGAAAATGACCCATAATCGAAACTAATCGGCTGTTTGAGTTGAATACCGCGATATTGCAATTATTAAAATCCAGACATTCAATTTATGGCGAATATAACGGGGATATCTTCTAACAGGTATGAATCTTTGATCAAAACAAATCGGCAAATACAAATTGATAATTAACTGGGAACAACACAAGCGTTGAACGGTGAACGCAAAGGATATTTATCGAGCGCTATATTTAAATAGCCAGAAATGACCCGTAATCGAAAAACACTGGATGATTGAGTTGAAAGTGTTCCGCGATAACACAAATTATTTAAATCCTTGAGATATCAATTTATGTGGAATATAACGGGGTATATCTTCAAAAGCAGGTATGAATTCTTGGATCAAAACAAATCGGCAAATACAAGTTGATAATTTACCGCAAACACAAGTATTGAACGGTCAACCAAAAAGTTATATGGGCTTATACGGAGCGCTATAATTAAATAGCAGAAATGACCCGTAATCGAAAACAACTCGGTTGTTTTAGTTGAGAGTGTACCGCGACAACGCAATTAAAAATTCCCTGAGATATCAATTTATGTGCAAGTATAACAGGGTATATATTCAAAAACAGGGTAAATCTGGATTAAACAAATAAAATACAAATTGATAATTAACTGCAAAAACGCTTGAACGGTGAACGCAAAGTTAAATGGCTTATTGGAGCGATTTAAAATAGAGAAAGGACCCGAACCGAAAAAACCGGATGTTTTTAGTTGGGTAGCAAACAAGGCGCAAATTTTAAAAAATTAGATATCAATTTGGGCAACATAACAGGGTATATTTCAAACAAAGGTACGTGTCTTGGATCAAAACAAATCGGCAAGTACAGGTTGGAATTTACCGCAAGAACACGTTTTAAACGGTCAAGGTATTAGTTATAAATTACGAAGCGCCATATTTTTAAGAGATATGACTCCGAACCTCGAAAAAGAAACGGTGTTCGATTAACAGGTACCCGCGATAACGCAAATTAAAAAACCTTAATATCAATTTTGCGAATATAACGGGGTATACCAAATAACAGGTATGGAATCTTGATTAAAACAAATCGGCAAAACAAATTATAATTAACTGCACAAACGCGTTGAACGGTGAAGCAAATGTTAAAATGGGCTTATACGGGAGCGCCATATTTAAATAGAAAATGACCTGCAATCGAAAACAACTCGGCATTGTTTTTAGTTGACAGTGAAAGCGATAACGCAAATTAAAAATCCTGGAGATATCAATTTAATGCAAATATAAAGGGTATATATTCAAATAACAGGTACGTGTCTTGATCAAAAACAAACCAAAGTACAGGTTGGTAATTTACCGCAAGAACACAAGTTTTTGAACGGCCAACGCAAAATAATATTGGGCTTATAACCTTATTTAAAAGCCGATAAGGACTCAATCGAAACAAACGGCATGTTTGGTTAAAGTGTTCCCGGATAACACAATTTATTTAAACCTTGGGAGGTAACAATTATGGCGAATATAACGGGGTATATCTTTCAAAATCAGGAATCTTGGATTAAAATAAATTGGCAAAATATGTTGATAAATTTAATGCATTAACACAAGTATTGAAAGGTCAAGGCATTCAGTTATAAGGGTTTATACGAAGGCCTATATTTAAATAAAGGAAATTCCAATCGAAACAAACCAGAGTTTGATTACAGTGTACCGGAGATAACAACATTATTTAAACCTTGAGATAATAATTTAAAAGGCAAATATAACAGGGTATATATTTCAAAAAAGGAACGTTTGATCAAAAACAAATCGGCAAGTACAGGTTGGGATAATATTCCACAAGAATACCTGTTTTGAAACGGTCAAGCAAAATGTTAATGGGCTTATACGAAACGCATATTTAAATAGCAGAAATGACCCGTAATCGATACAAAATCGGGAGTTTGAGTTTACAGTGTTTCGCGATAACGCAATTATTTTAATCCTGAGATATCAATTTATGTTCGAAATAACGGGGCATATCTTCAAATAGCAGGGGAATCTTGGATCAAAACAAATCGGAAATAAAGTTGATAATTTAAGCAATAACACAAGTATTGAACGGTCAACGGAAAATGTTATATGGGCTTTATTTAGGCGCTTATATTTAAATAGGGCAGAAAGGACCCAAATCGAAACAAATCGGCTGTTTGAGTTGACATGTTTCCGATAACGTTTATTTTTTTATCCCGAGATATCAATTTATTAAAAATATAAACGAAGTATTCTTCAAATAGCGGGTATGAATCTTGGATCAAAACAAATCGGCAAATATAAGTTGATAATTATTTATTAACACAAGTATTGGAACGGTCAAACATTAGTTATAAGGGCCCAAGGGAGCACCTTATATTTAAATAGCCAGATATGAATCGAACTTGAAAAGAATTGGCATGTTCGATTAACAGGTACCGCGATAACGCAATTTTAAAACTTGAGATATCAATTTATGGCGAAATAACGGGCATATCTTCAAAAACAGGATGAATTTGATTAAAACAAATGGCAAAACAAATTGATAATTAACTGGAATAAACGCGTTGAACGGTGAACGCAAAGTTAAATGGGCATGGAAGCGCCATATTTAAATAGTAGAAATGACCCGTAATCGAAACAACCGGCATGTTTTAGTTGACAGTTACCGCGATAACGCAAATTAAAATCCTGAGATATCAATTTATGCAAATATAACAGGGTATATATTCAAATAACAGGTACGTGTCTTGATCAAAACAAATCGGCAAGTAACAGGTTGGTAATTTACCGCAAGAAACCAAGTTTTGAACGGTCAACGCAAAATTAATATAAGGGCTTATATGGAGCGCCATATTTAAATAGCCGATATGAATCGAACTCGAAAAGAATCGGATGGTTAGTTAACAGGAAAGCGATAACGCAATTTTAAAACCTGAGATATCAATTTATGTGCAAATAAGGGGTATATCTTCAAAATATGAATTTGACCAAAACAAAAACGGCAAAAAGTTGAAAAATACTGCATTAACAAAGTATTGAACGGTCAAGACATTCAGTTATAAGGGCTTAAGGAGCACTATATTTAAATAGCAGATATGAATCGAACTGAAAAACACTTTGGCAGATTGGAGTTGAAAGTGTTCCGATAACACAATTATTTAAATCCTGAATATCAATTTATAGGAATATAACGGGTATATCTTCAAACAACAGGTATGAATCTTGACCAAAACAAATTGGGCAAATACAAGTTGATAATTTACTGCATTAACAAGCATTGAAACGATCAAGGATTCAGTTATAATGGTTTTGGGGAGCGCTTTTTAAAGCAGAAATGACCCATAATCGAAAACCAATGGCATGTTTGAGTTGACAGTTACCCAATTGCAATTATTAAAACCGACATATCAATTTTGTCTTGAAAATAACGGGGTATATCTTTCCAAAGGGCGGTATAAATCTTTGAATCAAAAGAAACGGCAAAACAGTTGGATAAAACCGCAAAACCAAGTATTGAAACGGTAAAGGCATTCGTTTGGCTTTATACAAGCGCCATATTTAAATAGCAGATATGACCGAACTCGGAAAAGAATCGGATGTTCGAGTTAAATGACCGCGAAACCAATTATTAAAATCCTGAGATATCAATTTATTGGGAAATAACGGGGTATATCTTCAAATAACAGGATGAATTTGATTAAAACAAATTGGAAAATACAAAATTGATAATTAACTGCAATAACACAAGCGTTGAACGGTGAACGCAAAGTTATAGGGCTTATACGGAGCGCTTAATTTAAAAAGCAGGAAATGAACCGTAATCGAAAAACACTCGGCCATGATTGAGTTGGGTGTTCCGCGAGAACACAATTATTTAAATCCTGAGATATCAATTTATGGCGAATAAACGGGGTATATTCTTCAAAAACAGGTATGAATCTTGATGAAAACAAACCGGCAAATACAAGTTGATAATTTACCGCAAAAACGTTATTGAAACGGCCAACGCAAAATTTTATATGGGCTTATACGAGAGCTATAATTAAATAGCAGAAATAGCCGAAATCGAAACAAATCGGCATGTTTGAGTTCAAAGTGTTCCGCGATAACACAATTATTTAAACCTGAGGTAAAATTTATGTGCGAATATAACGGGGATATCTTCAAATAACAGGTAAGGAATCTTGAGAAAACAAATCGGCAAAAGTTGATAATTTACCGCAATAACACAAGATTGAACGGTCAACGCAAAATTTTATTGGGCTTAAATAATGGAGAGCTTTAATTAAAAGATAAATAGTTTGAAACGAAACAAACCGGCATGTTTGAGTTCAAAGTTCCGCAACAACACAATTATTTAAACCTTGAGGTAACAATTTATGTTCGAAATAACGGGGTATATCTTCAAATAACAGGGAATCTTGATTCAAAAAGAAACGGCAACATTGTTGATAATTTACCGCAACACAAGTATTGAACGGTAAAGGCATTCAAATTATAAAGCTTTATACGAAGCGCTATATTTAAAAGCAGATATGAACTGAACTCGAAAAAATCGGTATGTTTGAGTTGATTCCCGATAACGCAATTATAAAAATCCGAAATATCAATTTATTGGGAATATTAAGGGAAATTCAAATAACAGGTAAGGAATCTTTGGATCAAAAAAATTGGCAAATAAAGTTGGATAATTTACTGCAAACACAAGAATTGAACGGTCAAGACATTCAGTTATAAGGGCTTATACGGACACTATAATTAAATAGCAGATATGACTCGAACTCAAAAGAATTGGAATTGTTGGAGTTAACAGTGTTACCGCGATAACGCAATTATTAAAATCTTGAGATATCAATTTTATGGAAATAAACGGGGTATTTCAAAAACAGGTAGAATTTGGATTAAAACAAATCGGCAAATACAAAATTGATAATTAACCGCAATAACAAAGCGGTTGAACGGTGAACCAAATGTTAAATGGGCTTATACGGAGCGCCATATTTAAATAGAGAAATGACCCGTAATCGAAACAACTCGGCATGTTTTAGTTGAAAGTGTACCGCGAAACGCAATTATTAAAAACTTGAGATATCAATTGGGAAAATATAACCAGGGTATATATTCAAATAACAGGACGTGTCTTGATCAAAAAACCGGCGGGTACAGGTTGGTAATTTAATGCAAGAACACAAGTTTTGACGGTCAACGCAAAAAATATATGGGCTTATAGGAGCGTTATATTTAAAAGCCGATATGGACCCGAAATCGAAACAAATCGGCATGTTTGAGTTGACAGTGTTCCGCGATAACACAAATTATTAAAATCCAGAATTTAATTTATGTGGAAATTAACGGGGGTATATCTTCAAACAACAGGAAATGAATCTTGATGAAAACAAATTGGCAAAACAAGTTGGATAATTTACCGCAATAACACAAGTATTGAAACAGTTAACCAAAAATTATAAGAGCTTATACGGAGCGCTATATTTAATTAGAAGAAATGACCGGAATCGAAAGAAATCTTTGTTTGGGGAAGTGTAACCCGGATAACACAATTATTTAAATCCTGAGAATATCAATTTAAAGGGAAATAAGGGATATCTTCAAAAAAGGATGAATTTTGACCAAAAAATCGGCAAATAAGTTGATAATTTACTGCATTAAATGGGATTGGAACGATCAAGGTATTAGTTATAAGGGGGCTTATATGGAGCGCTATTTTAATAGCAGAAATGAACCCTAATCGAAACCAATCCAATAGTTGAGTTGACAGTTACCGCGATATTGCAAATTATTAAAATAGACATATTTCCAATTTATGTTGGAATATAACGGGGATATCTTCAAAAACAGGTATGAATCTTGGATTAAAACAAACCGGCAAATACAAATTGATAATTAATCAAAACAAACGTTGAACGGTGAACGCAAAATGAAAATGGGCTTAACGGAGCGCCATATTTAAATAGCAGAAATGACCCGTAATCGAAAAACACTCGGCATGTTAAAGTTGGAAAGTGTTCCATAACACAATTATTTAAAACCTGAATATCAATTTGGGAAACATAACGGGGTATATCTTCAAAAACAGGTATGAATTCAAGAAAACAAATCCAAAATACAAGTTGATAATTTACCGCAAAAACCAAGTATTGAAACGGTCAACGCAAAATTTTTTATATTGGGCTTATACGAGCGCTATATTCAAATAGCAGAAATAGCTCGAAACCGAAACAAATCGGATGTTTGAGTTGAAAGGTTCCGCGATAACACAATTATTTAAACTTGAGATATCAATTTATGCGAATATAACGGTATATCTTCAAACAAAGGTATGAATCTTGGATCAAAACAAATCGGCAAATAAAGTTGATAATTTACTGCATTAACAAAGTATTGAACGATCAAGGTATTCGTTATAAGGGTTTATACGGAGCGCCATATTTTATAGCAGAAAGACCCATAATCGAAACTAATCGGCATGTTTGAGTTGACAGTTACCGCGATATTGCAATTAAAAACCAGACATATCAATTTATGTCTGAAAATAACGGGGTATTTCTTCAAATAACAGGTATGAATATTGATCAAAACAAATCGGCAAATACAAGTTGATTATTTACCGCAATAACACAAGTATTGAACGGCCAACGCAAAATTTTTAATGGGCTTATCCGAAGCGCTATAAAAAAAGAGAAATGACCCGAACCGAAACAACCTTTGGCATGTTTTAGTTGAGAGTGTACTGCGACAACGCAATTATTTAAACCTGAGGTATTAATTTATGTGCGAATTTAACGAGGTATATCTTTCAAATAACAGGTAATGAATCTTGATCAAAAGAAATCGGCAAATAAGTTGATAATTTAACAAAAAGTATTGAACGGTAAAGGTATTCAGTTATGCTTATAAGAAGCGCTAATTTTAAATAGCAGATATGACTGAACTCGAAAAGAACGGATTCTGAGTTAAATGTACCGCGAAACGCAATTATTAAAACCTGGAATATCAATTTTGGAATATAAGGGGTATATCCTTAAAACAGGTATGGAATCTTATTAAAACAAATGGCAAAAAAATTGAAAAACTGACAACACAAGCGTTGAAACGGGTGAACGCAAAATGAAAAATGGCATGGAGCGCTATATTTAAATAGTAGAAATGACCCAATCGAAACAACTCGGCATGTTTTAGTTGGGACAGTGTACCGCGATAACGCAATTATTAAAATCCTGAGATATCAAATTTAAGTGCAAATAACAGGGTATATTCAAACAAAGGAGTTCTTGATCAAAACAAATCGGAAGTACAGGTTGGTAATTTCCTAAGAAACAAGTTTTGAAAACGGTCAACGGAAAATAATATATGGGCTTATATGGAGCCTTAGTTTAAAAATAGCCGATATGACTTCCGTAATCGAAACAAATGGCATGTTTGAGTTGGGGTTCCCGATAACACAATTATTTAAACCTGAGGTAACAATTTATGGAATATAACGGGGTATATTCTTCAAAATAACAGGTATGAATTTGATCTAAATTGGAAAACAAGTTGATAATTTATGTTTCCGATTGAACGGTCAAGACATTCAGTTATAGGGTATACGAGCATTATATTTAAATAGCAGATAAGGACTCGAACCGAAAAGAATCGGCATGCGAGTTAAAGTGTACCGCGATAACGCAATTAAAAATGATATCAATTTATGGAATATAACGGGTATATCTTCAAATAAAGGTATGAATCTTGATTAAAACAAACCAAATAAAAATTGATAATTAACGTAAAAAGCGTTGAACGGTGAAGCAAAAGAAATGGGCCGGAGCCTATATTTAAAAATAGAAATGACCCGAATCGAAACAACTCGGCATGTTTTTAGTTGACAGTACCGCGAAACGTTATTAAAATCCTGAGATATCAATTTAAGTAAATATAAAGGGGTATATATTCAAAAACAGGTACTGTCTGAAAAAAAAATCGGCAAGTAAGGTTTAATTTACCGAAAAACAAGTTTTGAAGGTCAACGCAAAATAATATAGGGCAAGGAGCGAAAATAGCCGATATGACCAATCGAAACAAATCGGTTTTTTGGGTTGAAGTACCCGGAAACCAATTATTTAAACCTGAGATATCAATTTATTGCGAATATAAGGGGATATCTTCAAATAACAGGTATAATCTTGATCAAAAAAATCCAAATACAAGTTGATAATTTACTGCTTCAAGTATTGAACGATCAAGGATTCAAAAGGGCTTATATGGAGCGCATTTAATTACAGAAATGACTCGGAATGAAAGAAATCGGTTTTTGGGTTGAAGGGGCGATAACACAATTATTTAAATCTGAGATATCAATTTATGTGGAAATAAGGGTATTCTTCAAAAATATGAATCTTGATCAAAACAAATCCAAAAATACAAGTTGATAATTTCGCATTAAGGGGTTGAACGATCAAGGCATCAGTTATAAGGGCTTATTGGGAGCGCATATTTAATAAGGAAATGACCCATAATCGAAACTAATCGGATAGTTGAGTTGACAGTGTACCGCGATATTGAAATTATTAAACAACATATCAATTTATTGCGAATATAACGGGGATTCTTCAAAAACATTGAATCTTGATCAAACAAATCGGTACAAATTGATAATTAACTGCAATAACACAAGGGAACGGAACCAAAATGTTAAATGGGCTTAAGGAGCGCATTTTAAATACAAAACCAATCGAAAACACTCGGCATGATTGAGTTGAAAGTGTTCCGCGATAACACAATTATTTAAATCCTGGATATCTTTATGGAATATAACGGGGTATACCAAATAACAGGTTGAACTTAATGAAAACAAATCCAAAATACAAGTTGATAATTTCCGCAAAACACAAATTGAACGGTCAACGAAAATTTTATATGGGCTTATACGGGAGCGCTATATTTAAATAGGAAAAATACTCGAAATCGAAACAAATCGGCATGTTTGAGTTGAAAGTGTTCCGCATACAAATTATTTAAAACCGAGATATCAATTTTGTGGAATATAAGGGTATATCTTCAAAAAAGGTAGAATCGTCAAAACAAACGGCAAAAAAGTTGATAATTTACTGCATTAAACAAGTATTGAACGACAAGGATTCAGTTATGGGCATGGGAGCGCTATTTTTATGAAAATGACCCAAATCGAAATAATCGGCATGTTTGAGGACAGGGCCCGGAATTGCAATTATTAAAATCCCAGATATCAATTTTGTGCAAATATAAAGGGTATATATTCAAAAACAGGTACGGTCTTGATCAAAACAAATCCGTACAGGTTGGTAATTTACCGCAAGAACAAAGGGTTTTGAACGGTCAACGCAAAATAATATATGGAAATGGGCGCAAAAAAGCCGATAGACGTAATCAAACAAATCGGCTGTTTGAGTCGACAGTCCGCGATAACGCAAATTAAAACCTTGAGATATCAATTTTGGAGAAATAACAGGGATATATTCAAAAACAGGTTGAACTTGATCAAAACAAATCGGCAAATAAGTTGATAATTTAGCATTAACACAAGTATTGAAGGTCAAGGATCAGTTATAAGGGCTTTCGAAGCCTTTAAATAAGATATGACTGAACTCGAAAAAAAATCGGCATGTTTGATTGATGTACCGCGATAACGCAATTAAAAAAACTGAGATACAATTTGGAATATAACGGGGTATTTCAATAACAGATGGTGTCTTGTTCAAAAACAAACGGCAAATACAAGTTGATAATTTACGCATTAACACAAGTATTGAAAGGTCAAGGCATTCAGTTATGGGAATGTCGAGAAAATGAAAAGGAATTGAATTGTCGGGACTTTGTCCTGGGTTGGGACAGGAGCGGTCGGGATCCCGGATTTGACGCAACGGGGGCGTGCGAAACAGCCGCCAGCGTGACCCGAAATTAGTTGGACACCGCCCTGGCAAACCCTTGAATGAGGCCCTCAAACGAGAGACACCGATCCACGGCTGCCGAATATAAATGCGCTTGCCTTCTTTGAAGGTTATAAACCAGCACCATGCCGTGGGCGTTTGGGGGGGTTTCTACGTTACCGAAAGGACTGGAATATTTAACCTTTTTATAGCCGATGCTATCTTGGTTGGGATCTCCTTAGGAAACCTTGACCCTTCCCAAGACGGTTCCTTTCCGGAGGAATGGTCCCCCGCACGGGTTATTAACCCAAATTTGATCTCCGTTGCCAGAGACCTCAAATTTAAATGGTTTGATAGGGCGGCAATCTCGACCCATTTTTTCGGGAGATAGATGGGCGGTGGGGCGTTTCCTGGTGCCTGGGAAGGCGGGGCGCCATAAAAAAGCGGGCCCGCCACGTGCGGGCGGCGGGCTGCGGGGTGGTGTCGGCTTGCAGAACAGGTATTTGGGCGAAACGGGCAGGATGGTTAAAAGTCGCACTGCTGCGGGGCGTCGCAACAGGCCGCGAGGACGTTGCATCATGGCCGCGAGGACAAGCCCAAAACCTGCACCCAACGGTTGGAAGAAACGGGTTTTGGGAATGCGATTAATCCCCGGTCCACGTATAAAGGGTAAATGGTGCCCCAGACTTGGAAATTTTTCCGGATTTGGTTGGTTGGGACGTTTCGGAAGCAGTGGTGAAATGGGGCGGGAGGTGCTCTGCGAAATCTCCTGGTCCGCTGCTCGGCAGATGCACCTGCCTACCAATCACCACGGCGTTCGTCGCCCTGACGTTAGTCGTCAATAGCGTTTCCCACCCAGCGTTATCGCCCAACAAACGTAATATACGTGAGGGAGAAATGCAAGGTCTGATGAGGGCCAACCGACGGGCCGGGTACCCGCGCAGTTCTTTTGACCTTGTGTTTGTTATTAAGAATTCCCGTCGACAGGTAAACTTGTCCCGCCAGCGGGTCCCATATAAGGGGTTAGTTCACCTGTGGCCGTTACACTCCCTCCAGGGCAGTTGTAAACGACACAAGCTGCTGCAAAATATGGTGCCGGCGGGGTGAGTGGGCCCCATTTGCGAGGCGTTTTTGATAGTGTTGAAAAGTTTTACGTATTCCTGTTGGGACCCGAGGATGATCCATGGATGATACCCTGTAAAGATCCCCACTTTGGTGACTAGTTCAACATGTTGAGATGCCCGAGTTTGATTGGGGTCAGGTATTGAACCGAACTTCAATACGGTCGGCGGGGAAGCTTCCCGTTTGAATACGGCCTGGGAATGCACTGAACTTTTCGTTTAGAGGGGGTCTTGTGGCCAATTAATTCCGATGCCCAGCCATTCCGGCGTTTGGGCCAATTTTGCAACATGAATGGATTCCGCCGGGTAAGACTTTGGCGACGTGTGCGGCTGCGAAGGCGACACGGGGCGCAAAGCGTGGGCGCGGCTTGAAGGGGTGGCTACGGTGGCGACCGGCATGGTGCGTGCGGCATGGCCTCCAAGTGGGTGGCTGGCTTTGGGCGTGGTCACAGCGGTGGCGTCGCGGCGTTGCAGTGCAGGTATCATGGCAAAGCAGAAGCGGGTTTGGGGAGTCGCGTGGGTAAGGTGGAGACGTTTTGATTTGGGATGCCTTCGTCTTTACCAGAGACCAAAAATTTTTAAAAAAAGATTTAAAAAAAATCAAAATATTTTCATATTTACTATTTCTGCAAAATACTAAATAGTTTTGCGTTTTGTATTTTCAAATGCAAATACTTTTTCGGAAAAAAAACCCCGACCAAATTAAGATATTTTATTTATTAGGGTAATATTTATTTATTCTTGAATTAGCAAAGAGAAACCAATACCGGCCGTAAAAACAAACGTCTAATAAGTAAAACATTGGTATTTATTACATATGATTAATTTTTTTATTAAAACAATAAAATGGAATGGATCAAAAAAGTGATAAAAAAATATCATTATTTACCTTTTAACAAACCCGTTGTTCGAATACACATCACCATTTTTCTTCCGTGGGTCTCATTATCATCCCACCATATGAAAAAAGTCTTTCTACTGGTGCTGAACAGGAAGGTGTGTTGTATTTAAAAATACTTTTTTACTGTAGGAAAGCAAGCACTGACTTGTGCCCATCCTTTAAATTGAGGTTTCGATCAATTTAGTATTTTGCCTACCACCCCTCACTGGTTGCCGAGGAATTGAACGAAACAAGTAATAAGACTTTTTCTTTTTTTTCTTTCCGATGTCGTGATAGAGGCAACTTTTTAAATTTTCATTTTAAATGTTCTGACTTTTGATCACCCCTAAGATCTCCTTCTTATTTTTTTAGGACCCACTTTAACTTAAAAAATGAATTTGCCGAATGCTGTCCTGGATTTGGGGATATCTAAATCAAATTTTTTTAAAACGATTTTTAATACTTTCCTTTATTACTTGATGAATGGTCTGCAATAAATAGGGTTGTCCATTTCTTTGAAGCTAATATTTTTGCATTCTTATTAATTCAGGTTGTAGACTTCATAAATATCTCTTTGTCACCTTCCAAGCTCCTAATGGCCTCAGCTGTAGGTTTGAAGTTCTTATTCAACCAACAACTGTTTTCAATTTCTTTTTGTACGCAATCCCAATTTTCTTAGAGCTTCATTTATGGTTTCTTTGAATTTGTAAAATTCTGTTATAAATTTAATATGAACAAACGAGTTGGGGGGGGAATTGAAACTTCCAGAATAAATAAATTTTAAAAGTTTTCATTTAAATTTTCTAAATCAACATTCATCAGGGTCCACTCATGTACGAAAAAATAGATAAGTTCCCCATTTTCGTTGGACACTTGTAGACATTACTTGACCGTGCCTTTGACCGAAAAAAAGATGTCCGGCAGGTTTCTATCGGTCGAATTGCAATAAAGATTTTGTTTTTTTGGGTAATTGGTTAAACTTAATCCGTATTTTGCATTTTGAAAAGAAATTAAAAAACAAAATATCCCCGAAACATTTCAAATAAAATACAAAAACTTTTACTGAAAAGGTATTTAAAACAAAATACAAAAAGGTTTTGATTTCTATTTATTTAAAATGAAAGTATTTCAAAAAAATCAATCCGCTTTACTATATGTAAGTATTGTTCGACGGCGATTTAGGATGCCACGCCCTACCGTCGGTGTCTTGGACACCGATTCAGGACCTCTACCACGTTTTATTTTTATTGTTGGACACAAATTACAGATGTTTTGGTAAATGTGATGCAGAAAGAGGGGAGCCTTGGTCATCATCCCATAGACTTTTGGACACGCAACTTAGGATGCCTCTTCAATTTAATAAGATTGTGTTGCAAGGGATTCGTGGGATCCTCCGTCCACGAAAATGTTTGTGTGTGTTGAGCGTACGAGTTTCTTACATGTGTTTATTGGACGGGCGGTTCGTTGATATCTATCCTGCAATTTGTTTGTGATGTATTAGTGTCGGGGAGAACATTGTCAAAAGGGCCGGAATACTATTTCAATGTGGATGGTTGGAAAAAAGTCTCGATATTTAATTGTCTCTGTGCGAGGTATAAAAGACGGGTCTAAATATAGAAGGGGGGCTTTAAACCACCGAATGGAACCCTCGGTGTGATAAGTTTGTGATCCGTGAAAGTTAGTGTGTTGAGGGTTTATTGCATCGACTGTCCGTCGAGACATCGTGGGGTCGGGGTCACGGAGCATTTCAATGTTTTTTAGATAAAGACGATTAGTTATCTTTCTTTTACTTTTTAAATTTCTTTGAGATTTTAAAAATCAGAAGTGAGATAAATAAAGAATCCTTTTTATTTTTTTAAATTTTTTGGATTGCTAAAAGTAATTATATGATCTTTGTCCTTATTGTATTGGATCCTAGAGACGAACTTCACAAACCCCAAGATGTCAATTAATAGTTTTTTGCCTTAAGCTCAAAATTTGCTTGTTGATAAGGATCTAACATTTAGGTACATTTTTAGTATGCATTTGTCCAAATTTTGGAGGGTTGTGATGATGTCTCCGCGATGACCGGCCATAAAGATGCAAGAGGTCTGGCGATGGTTCAAAGGTCTCTGGGTTGGATCTACTTTGGAGTTGGAAAACGTCGACGGGCAATGTAAGTGGGATTAATAAAATATAAATCTTTTATATTTTTATCGGCTTTATTCCTCTTTGATTGCCTTTTCTTCACTTTTTTTTTGATATTAGGTTTGATGTCTCCGGAGACTCAGAATGTTCTCTATTAGATTGGAACTGGCAGATGGCTTTTATTATTTAGTATTTTAGTTTGTCGTATTTTAAATGCGATGTTGCCTTTCCGCTTTTTCCTTTAGGAGAATTTGTTGCACCCTTACATTTTTACATCTATTGGATAGTCTTTTTTACGTACAGTAGAATTTTTAAGTCCATGTTTGTTTTCTTTATATTTATTTTATAGAACGTAGTAAAAGAATTATTACCGGTCTTACTTTATCGCTTTTTCTTACCAAGTCTTTTAACAGCTTAATGTTGTTTTTTTTGAAGGACGTTGAATAAGATTTTTATTTTTAATTATTGTTTTTCCAACTCGTGGTAGGATCTTTCATTTTCCACCCGAACAGACTAATTTTCGCCTTCTTAATCTTTCTATGTTATTAATTTTGATATTTGTTTATCACTTTCTCCGGAGCCGTTTTATTTCCAATTTATTAAATTTCATTTATTTTATTAATAGTATTTTATGCCTTCTTGTTAGCAGTCTTGTTCTGTTGTTTTAATCTTCTGCACTTTTAATAATAAATGCTCAATCTCTTCCATGAATTTATTAAGGACTTAAAGTGACTTTTATTTTTTGGATTTAGGTTTGGCCTTTCTTGGATGGATTCCGCTTTATTTGACTAGAAGGCGAATCGTTTAATTTTATTAATGAGTTTCGGTTTTAATAGATGGCGTTGTTAATGGTTTCATTTTAATTTTTATTCAAATGAATTAATATCTTGTTTTACAATAGTAGATTTTTTATAATAGTGTTTTTACTAGTTTTTGATGAAAATAATTTCAAAAGAAGCCCCTTCGTAACCCAAACAAACGATGGCTAGAAGCCAGAAGTTAACGTTGAGGGTTAACCATCTGAGCTACAACGCCGAGTCATATTCAAGCTTAACCATTTGTGTTTTCTATTGGGATTGCGGATCAAGTCCAAAGTTCAATATAAGTCACAAGTTAAAACGGTAGTACTGATGTTGATTTACAACAAAAATTAAATACACTTTAAAAATTTTATAACAATTGGTAATTCACAACACCTTTCTAAATAAGAATTTTAAACTTTTGAGACTTTAGAAATAACCAAAATTAGAGTTTACTTTATTTTTAAGTCGTTATTTATTTGAAAATAAATTTTACACAGATTATGAAAGTACTTAAACTTTAGTCCGTTTTAATCCCATTTACTATTTTTTTGGAATTAAATAGCGGAAATGATATTAATGTTGCAGGACCTCTTGGTGTGTGCTTAATTATTATGTTATTTAATAATAATTATTATTATTATATCGGGAATATATTTAACAACAAAAAAATTTTGATCAAAACCAATAAGTATGTACAATGATAATATACCGAGTTCCAAGATTGAACGGCCTTTCAGTTATTAAAATCGAGCTTTTTAAAAACAAGAATCGAACCAAAGAAACAAGGGCACCAAGAGAAATATACCCAAAATGCCATCATTAAAATCGGGTTCCTGGGCCTGCGGCAGGAGGGTCCGCCTTATACCGCGAGGGACAACCTTCCCAAAAAACCGTTGATCTGGCGGGAGTGGGTCGGTGTCCAAGACCGGCTGGAAGATACACCAGCCGGGCCCACCCTGGGAACTCCCCCTCAGGCACTTAGGGTTAGGGCACATGGTCCCTGGGCCCGGTGAACTTCCATTCCCCAATATTCGGCATTGAATATGGAAAATCAAAACAAAAAAAACCTGGGTGAAGAAAAAGATGAAATGGCGAAAAACGGACACCGAAAATCTTTGACGAATCAATGGAAAGGGAAGGGGCCGGCGGGTGAGGGCCGGCTCTGATTTGGGAAAAGGGCGAGGTAGCCCTTAAATTTTACCGAAAGCGCAAAAGAGAGGACACGGCCGGCATCGAGCGGAGTCGTCCAGTGAGGACGACCAGCCCCCAAAAAATTTTGGGCGATCGCCGAGGCAATTCCCAGCGAGGAGAAGGCACCTTGATGGTCCCCAAATGGGAGGATGAGGTCGACCGTTCGGGCCGAAGTCACCCCGGGAAGTTCGGGCAGCCCCTTCTAAATGAGGGCAAACGCACCGCCCCGGGTCCCATGGCTTCCGGGATGGGCGCTGGCGCGGCCCCTAGGGACGCCCCGGGCCCAGAGTGAGGGGATTTTTCGCCTGTTGGCTCGCCTTTACCAGAGGTGTAAGACAGGAGCGTCCTCATTGGGGAGGGGCCCCGGGGACCCGCCCTCCGCCCGGCCGATCGTGCTGCTGGACGATGGAAACCCGAGATAATCGGGCGGCCCGCATCGTCCAGCACGTCGGTCGGGTGGCAGATGGCTTCCAAAGGGCCGGTTGACCGTCCACGCGGTGCTGGGGGTCAGGTCCCTAACACGGGATGGGTGTCTGGGGTGAGGGTGTTTTGGCGGTGTCACCGACACCAACGCATTTAAAACCCCCCTGGGCCTGCATAAAGGGCCACCGACCTTTGCCCCCTACCGCAAAAAGAGGATCGCCCACATGTCGCATCGAGGCGAGATCCCGTGCCAGATGGGCTCCGGACCATCGGGTGCGGAGGTTCAACAGGGGGTTGGGACCGCTTCGGGAAGTTGGTTTTGATTGGGTGCTCGTGGCGGCAATATCGAGGGTTCGTGTCACTTGTTCGCGGACGACCCCCGTCACCGCCCCGTGGCCGAATTTTAGGGCTGCGATTCCCACGGGGCGCTCAAAGGGGCATCCGGCGCTGGGACAAGGTGGCGCTGAAAAACGAGGCCCTTTTCTTTACGGGGCCGGACGTCACCTTCCCAAAAGTTTGGGTCCCCATAATCGTTTACGGCGTCCGCGTCGACGTCAAGCCGCAATCTCGGCCTCAGTCCAGACCGCCGATGGAGATTTTGGCTCATTTGAGCGCCTCGCGCCAGAGTGGCGAGAGCAGCGGCAGCTCCGGCAGACTGCTCCTCAACACCGGAGGACCCAGCACCTCCTGTCGCCGCCTGTACGCCGGAGTCGTCAGGTCCATGGTCCTGCACGGGCACTTGGGCCGACACCTCCAAAAGTGAGAGTACAGTACTGAGGAGAACCAGAGGTGTTGGCAATCCGCCGTACGGCACCGGATCATCTATACGCAATAACACAAGTATTGAACGGTAAAGGCATTCAGTTATAAAGCTTATACGAAGCGCTATATTTAAACAGCAGATATGACTGAACTCGAAAAAATCGGCATGTTTGAGTTGAAAGTGTACCGCGATAACGCAATTATAAAAACCTGAAATATCAATTTATAGGAATATTACAGGGTATATCTTCAAATAACAGGTATGAATCTTGATCAAAACAAATCTTCAAATATAAGTTGATAATTTACTGTATTACCACAAGTATTGAACGGTCAAGACATTCAGTTATAAGGGCTTATACGGAGCACTATATTTAAATAGCAGATATGACTCGAACTCGAAAAGAATCGGCATGTTTGAGTTAACAGTGTACCGCGATAACGCAATTATTAAAATCCTGAGATATCAATTTATGTGCGAATATAACGGGGTATATCTTCCAATAACAGGTATGAATCTTGATTAAAACAAATCGGCAAATACAAATTGATAATTTACCGCAATAACACAAGTATTGAACGGTCAACGCAAAATTTTATATGGGCTTATAGAGTATAATTAAATAGCAGAAATAGCTCGAAATCGAAACAAATCGGCATGTTTGAGTTCAAAGTGTTCCGTGATAACACAATTATTTAAATCCTGAGGTAACAATTTATGTGCGAATATAACGGGGTATATCTTCAACAACAGGTATGAATCTTGATCAAAACAAATCGGCAAATACAAGTTGATAATTACCGCAATAACACAAGTATTGAACGGTCAACGCAAAATTTTATATGGGCTTAAACGGAGCTATAATTAAATAGCAGAAATAGCCTCGAAATCGAAACAAACCGGCATGTTTGAGTTCAAAGTGTTCCGCAATAACACAATTATTTAAACTTGAGGTAAAATTTATGTTCGAATATAACGGGTATATCTTCAAATAACAGGTATGAATCTTGGATTAAAACAAATCGGCAAATACAAATTGATAATTAACTGTACAACACGCAGCGTTGAACGGTGAACGCAAAATGTTAAATGGGCTTATACGAGCGCTATATTTAAATAGCAGAAATGACCCGTAATCGAAACAACTCGGCATGTTTGGGTTGACAGTGTACCGCGATAACACAATTATTTAAATCCTGAGTTATCAATTTATGTGCAAATATAACAGGGTATATATTCAAATAACAGGTACGTGTCTTGATCAAAACAAATCGGCAAGTACAGGTTGATAATTTACCGCAAGAACACAAGTTTTGAACGGTCAACGCAAAATAATATATGGGCTTATACGGAGGCTTAATTTAAATAGCCGATATGACTCGAATCGAAACAAATCAGTATGTTTGAGTTGACAGTGTTCCGATAACACAATTATTAAAATCCAGACATTTCAATTTATGTGCGAATATAAGGGTATATCTTCAAATAACAGGTCTGAATCTTGATGAAAACAAATCGGCAAATACAAGTTGATAATTTACGGCAATAACACAAGTATTGAACTGTCAACGCAAAATGTGATATGGGCTTATACGGAGCGCTATATTTAAATAGCAGAAATGACCGTAAATCGAAAACACTCGGCATGATTGAGTTGAAAGCGCGATAACACAATTATTTAAACCTGAGATATCAATTTATGCGAATATAACGGGTATATCTTCAAAAAGGTATGAATCTTGATCAAAACAAATCGGCAAATACAAGTTGATAATTTACCGCAAACACAAGTATTGAACGTCAACGCAAATGTTATATGGGCTTATACGGAGCGCCATAATTAATAGCAGAAATGACCGAATCGAAACAACTCGGCATGTTTAGTTGAGAGTAGACAACGCAATTATTAAACCTGGAATATCAATTTATGTGCAAGATAACAGGGTATATATTCAAATAACAGGTAAGGAATTTGATTAAAACAAATCGGCAAATACAAATTGATAATTAACTGCAAAACAAGCGTTGAAACGGTGAACGCAAAATGTTAATGGGCTTATCGAGCGCTATATTTAAATAGTAGAAATGACCGCAATCGAAACAACCTCGGCATGTTTTAGTTGAAGTGTACCGCGATAACGCAATTATTAAAACTTGAGTATCAATTTAGTGCAAATATAACAGGGTTATATTCAAATAACGGTACGTGCTTGATCAAAACAAATCGGAAGACAGGTTGGTAATTTACCGCAAGAACACAAGTTTTAAACGGTCAAGGTATTCAGTTATGAAAGTATACGAAGCGCTATATTTTAATAGCAGATATGACTCGAACTCGAAAAGAATCGGCATGTTCGAGTTAAATGTACCGCGATAACGCAATTATTAAAACCTAGATATCAATTTATGGAATATAAGGGGTATATCTTCAAATAACAGGTATGGAATCTTGATTAAAACAAATCGGCAAAACAAATTGATAATTAACTGTACAAACAAGCGTTGAACGGTGAACGCAAAATGTTAAAATGGCATAGAGCGCTATATTTAAATAGTAGAAATGACCCGTAATCGAAACAACTCGGATGTTTTAGTTGACAGGTAAACCGATAACGCAATTATTAAAACCTGAGATATCAATTTAAGTGCAAATATACGGGTATATATTCAAACAACAGGTACGTGTCTTGATCAAAACAAATCGGAAGTACAGGTTGTAATTTACCGCAAGAACACAAGTTTTGAACGGTCAACGCAAAATAATATTGGGCTATACGGAGCGCTGAATAAATAGCCGATATGACTCCGTAATCGAAACAAATCGGCATGTTTGAGTTGAAAGTGTTCCAAGGATAACACAATTATTTAAATCCTGAGGTAACAATTTATGTGCGAATATAACGGGATATCTTCAAAAACAGGTATGAATCTTGGATCAAAATAAATTGGCAAATACGTTGATAATTTACTGCATTAACACAAGTATTGAACGGTCAAGGCATTCAGTTATAAGGGCTTTATAAGCGCCATATTTAAATAGCAGAAATGACCGAATCGAAACAAATCGGAGTTTGAGTTGACAGGTACTGAGATAACAATATTATTTAAATCCTGAGATATCAATTTAGTGCAAAAGGGTATATATTCAAAAACAGGAACGTGTCTTGATCAAAACAAATCGGAAGTACAGGTTGATAATATTCCAAAGAATACTGTTTTGAAACGGTCAATGCAAAATGTTATATGGGCTTATACGAAACGCATATTTAAATAGCAGAAATGACCCGTAATCGATACAAATCGGCATGTTTGAGTTTACAGTTTCCGGATAACGCAAATTATTTTAACCTGAGATATCAATTTATGTTCGAAATATAACGGGTATATCTTCAAATAGAGGTGAATCTGACAAAACAACCGGCAAATAAGTTGATAATTTACCGCAAAACACAAGTATTGAAAGGTTCAACGCAAAGTTATATGGGCTTATACGAAGCGCTAATTTTAAATAGCAGAATGACCCGTAATCGAAACAAATCGGCATGTTTGAGTTGACAGTGTTTCAAACGGGGGGGGGGGGGGGGGGGGGGGGGGGGGGGGGGGGGGGGGGGGGGGGGAAAAAAAAAAAAAAAAAAAAAAAAAAAAAAAAAAAAAAAAAAAAAAAAAAAAAAAAAAAAAAAAAAAAAAAAAAAAAAAAAAAAAAAAAAAAAAAAAAAAAAAAAAAAAAAAAAAAAAAAAAAAAAAAAAAAACTGAAATTTTAAAAAAAATAATTAAAAAGGTACTGTCGATCAAAACAAATCGGAATAAGGTTGGTAATTCCCGCAAAACACAAGTTTTGAACGGTCAACTTTTAAAATGGGTTTGGGGGTATTTAAATAGCCGATATGAATAACTCAAAAGAATCGGCATGTTCGAGTTAAAGTGTACCGCGATAAAATTTTAAAAACCTTTTAAAAATTTTGAAAATATAAGGGGATTCTTCAAATACAGGATGAATTTTTAAAAAAAATCAAAAAAAAAATTTTTGAAAACCTTAAGGAAAAAAATTAAGGGCTTTAATTTTATTAAAAAAATGAACGAACCGAAAAACTCGGCAGTTAGTTGAAAGTTTCCAAATTAAATTAAATTAATTTAATTTAAATAAAAAATTTTAAAAACAGGCGTTTTGATCAAACAAACGGAAACAAGTTGTAATTTACCGAAAAACCGGAAGAAACAAAATTTTGGGTTAAATGGAAGGGCAAAAACCAAAAATGACCCAAATCGAAATTCGGAGTTTAGTACGGTACCGCATTTAATTATTAAAAAGAATATAATTTTTTTCAGGGATTTAAAAAGGAAAATTTGATAAAAATGGCAAACAGGTAATTTACCGAAAAAAGTATTAAGGGAAAGGACAATTTAAATTTATACGGGAAAATTTAAAAAAAATTTTGGAATGAAAAGTTTGGGCATTCTTTTTAAATCCGGAACCCAATTTTAAAATAGGATATCAAAGGAATTAACCAATCCTAAAGGTATTTAAGTTAAAAAAAAAAAGATAAAATCAATAAAGCTTAAGGGAAGCAAAATGGGGCTTAATGACGGGATTTTAAAAGGAAAGAACCAATGGGAAAAATATGATTATTAAAGGTTCCCGGGGAAAAAATTATTTAAACCGAGAATCTTATAAAAACGGGGATATTAAAAACGGATAATCTTGATGAAAAAAAGGAAGTTATAATTTACCGAAAACCAATATTTAAAACTAACCCCAAAGGGGAAAATGGAGTTAAATTAACAGAGAAATACCAAAAAAAAATCGGAGTTTATTCAAAGGTTAAGGGATAAACAATTATTTAAACTTGAAACAAATGGCAAAAAGGGGTATACTTAAAAACGGTTTGGGAAAAAAATGGAAAAATTATACAGCAAAAACAAGATTGAAAACAAAATTTTATTAAAGGGTTTGGAGACTTAATTAAATCGAAAATTTCAAAGGGAACAAAGAATTTTAAAAAATTTCTGAAAAAAATTTAAATTTAGGTAAAATTTTTTCAATTAACGGGGTTAACTTTAAATAAAGGGAAAATTTGGATAAAAAAAATGGAAATTTAAAAATTTCCAAAAACCAATATTAAAAGGCAAAGGATTAAAAAATTTTTAAAATAATTTTTAAAAAAATTTTCCCTAAAAACGGATGTTTGAAAAAAACGCAAATAAAAATTTAAAAAAAATTAAATATAACAGAAATTTTGGGTTATTCAAAAAATTAAATTTCAAAATAAATGAAAAACAATTGATAATTTAGTTTTCGTTTGGGAAAACCAAAATTATTATAAAAAGCGAAAAAAATTTAAATACCTGAACTGAAAAAAAAGGGCCAAAAATTACCGCAAAAAATTAAAACGGAATTCATTTTAATAAAGGGGAAAAATAACAGGAGGAACTATTAAAAAAATCGGAAAAAATTAAAATAACCAAACAATTTAAAAATTTGAAAAAAATTTAAATTAAGGATTTTTAAAAATAGTGAAAATTAATGAAAACAATGGATTTTTATTACAGTTAAGGTAAGCAATTATAAAACGAGACAATTTAATAAATACAGGGATATATTCAAAAAAGGGTTTTCCAAAAAATAAGTACGGTTGGAATTTTAAAGAACAATTTTGTAAATTAACGTAATATTTCAAATACGGTAAAATTTAAAACCAAGGTAAAAGAAAAAGGGTTTTAGTTGAAGTGTTCCCAAAAAAATTTAAACCGACCATTTAAATTGGAATAAAATTCTTAAACAACGGAAATGTTTTTGATGAAACAAAGGCAAAAAACCTGAATAAACCAAGTATTAAATTAACAAAAATTGATTTTAGTTAATTTAACAAAAATTTCGGAAAAAAAGGGGTTTTAAGGGCCCGGGAAAAAATTAAATTTTAAAAAATAAATAAAATTAAGGGTATATTTCAAAAAACATATAACGATTTAAAAAATGGCAAAATTTGGGTAATTTCGTTAAAAATATTGAAGATAAACAATTTTAAACAAAGGTTTATTTAATACAAAGAAATGACCCAAACGAAAAACGGATTGGGGCTAATTACCGGAATTGAATTTTAAAACCAAAATTTTAGGGAATAATGGGATACTTAAAAAAAATCTGAAAAAAGGGCCCAAAAACAAAGTAATTAACGAAAAAACAACGGAAAACCAAATTTAAAGGTTTATACGGGAGGGCTTTAAATGCAAAAGGACCCTAACGAAAAAACATTGAATTGAGTTGAAAGTGTTCCGCGATAAAAATTTTTCCAAAAATTTATAAAAAAAAGGGGGTTATCTTCAAAAAAGGGAATCTTAATAAAACAAATCGGAAATAAATTGATAATTTTCCAAAACAAAGGTTTGAACGGTAAAAAAAATTTTATGGGGCTATATTAAATAGCAGAAATACCGGAAATCGAAACAAACCGGCATGTTTGAGTTGAAAGTGTTCCGGATAACCAAATTATTTAAACCTGAGATATCAATTTATGGGGAAATAACGGGTATATTTAAATAAAAAAAGGAATTTGATAAAAAAACCCCAAAACAAGTTGTAATTTACCATTAAAAATTTGAAGAAAGGTATTCATTAAAGGGTTTAACAAACCAAATAAAAAGAATTGGGAAACAATTTTATTTTGAGTTAATTTAGAATTTAATTTTAAAAAAATACAATTATGTTGAAATAACGGGGTTACCAAATAGGGAAATTTAATCAAAAAATCAAAAAAGGAAATTTTTAAAAAAAAAAGGAAAACGAAAATTTATATGGGTTAACAAGGTTTTAAAAAT
Organism: Lamproptera curius; assembly: GCA_029286875.1. NCBI lineage: Eukaryota > Metazoa > Arthropoda > Insecta > Lepidoptera > Papilionidae > Lamproptera > Lamproptera curius. The sequence goes on along the minus strand of JAGSMT010000098.1, from coordinate 1,750,232 downwards.
AAAAGGAAACAATAAAAATTAAAGGGGTTTTTGAGGAACGACAACGCAAAATTTCAAAGTTTTTTAAAAATTAATTTTAACGGGGTAAATCAAAATAACAGGATGAATTTTAAAAAAAAAATGGCACAGGATAATTTAAAAAAAGATTAACTAAAAATTTTTATAAATAAGGGCGCAAAAAATGAATATAAAAAAGAAACCTTTGTTTGGCCCGGAAAGCATAATGAACCAAAAATAAAACATTGCGAAAAACTAACTTAAAAAAAACATTAAAAAAACCAAAACCAAATTATAATTAACCCAAAACAAACGTTAAGGGAACGCAAAAAATTTTAAATTCAACAAAATTTAAAAGGAAAAAATTAAAAACAATAATTTTAGGTAATTAATAACGCAATTTTAAATTAATATAACCAAAATAAAAGGGAAATTTAAAAACATCGATCAAAAAAAGGTGAAAAAATTTAAAAAGACAAGTTTTAACTAAAAAATTTAAAGGGGGTTATGACCCTTTAATTTAAAAAGTTGTACCCGAAAACGAAACAAATGGATTGTTTATTGAAAATATAACCTTATTTAAAAAAATTAATTAAAAAAAATTAAGGGAATTTAAAAAAGGGGAAACGTCAAAAATAAATTGGGAAAAAGTTTGGAAATTTTTAAAACCAATATTGAACCCAAAAAATCCAGTTTAAAAATATTTGAGATTAATTTAAAAGGGTATACCAAATAAAAGAATCGGATTTAAAAAAAAATTGTAAACCAATTAAAAAAGGTACAAATGTTAAAAGGGTTAACTTAAATAAAGGAAAGAATTTTAAAAAAAAAATTTTTTAAAAATTAAAATAACGGCCCAATTGGGAAACCAAAATTTAAATGGGTTTAACAGGTATATTTAAATAAGAAAATGCCCCAAACCCGGGTTTTTTAGTTGAAAGTGCGTAACGCAATTATTAAAACCTGAGAATCAATTTATAAATATAAAGGGTATAATTCAAAAAATGCCGCTGAACAAACAAATCGGCAAAGGGCAGGTTGGTAATTTACCGCAAGAACACAAGGAACGGTCAACGCAAAAAATAATGGGCTTTACGGAGCAATTAAAAGCCGAAAGGGATCGTAATCGAAAACAAATCGGCTTGTTTGGGTTGACAGTGGGATAACACAATTATTTAAACCTGGTATCAATTTTTAGGAATATAACGGGGATATTTTCAAATAACAGGGAATCTTTGATCAAAACAAACGGCAAATAAAGTTGATAATTTACGCATTAACACAAGTATTGAAGATCAAGGCATTCTTTGGGCTTTATGGAGCGCTAATTTAATTAGAGAAATGACTGGAATCGAAAGAAAGGTTTGTTTGGTTGACAGGTACCCGATAACACAATTATTTAAACTGAGAATCAATTTATGTGGAATAAAGGGTAATCTTCAAAAAGGTATGAATCTTGATCAAAACAAATGGAAAAATAAAGTTGATAATTTATGCAAAACGTATTGAACGATCAAGGATTCAGTTATAATTTTGGAACCCATTTAATAGAAAATGACCCAAATCGAAACAATGGCAAGTTGAGGAAGTGTACCGCGAAAGAATTATTAAAATAGAATATCAAGGGGAATATAACGGGATACCAAAAACAGGAGAATTTGATCAAAACAAATCGGCAAATACAAATTGATAATTAACTGACAACACAAGCGTTGAACGGGAACGAAAATGTTAAATGGGCTTAACGGGCGCTATATTTAAAAAGAAATGACCCGAATCGAAAACACTCGGCATGATTGAGTTGAAAGTGTTCCCGGATAACACAAATTATTTAAACCTTGAGATATCAATTTATGTAAGGAATATAACGGGGATATCTTTCAAATAACAGGTATGAATCTTAATGAAAACAAATCCCGGAAATACAAGTTGATAATTTACCCAAAACAAGTATTGAACGGTCAACCAAAAATTTTATATGGGCTTATACGGAGCGCCATTTTAAAAGCAGAAAAGCCGAAATCGAAACAAATCCAAATTTTTGAGTTGAAAGTGTTCCCGGATAACACAAATTATTTAAAATCCTGAGATTATCAAATTTTATTAAAGAATATAATTGTGGGTATATCTTCAAATAACAGGTATGAATCTTGATCAAAACAAATTCAAAAAATACAAGGTTAATTTCTGATTAACACAAGTATTGAAGTCAAGGATTCAGTTTGGGCTTATACGGGCCTTATATTTTATTAAGAAATGACCCATAACGAAACTAATCGGCATGTTTGAGTTGACGGTGTACCGCGATATTGCAATTATTAAAATCCTGAGGATATCAATTTATAAAAATATAACAGGGTTATATATTCCAAAACAGGTCTGTCTTGATCCAAAAAACAAATCGGCAAGTACAGGTTGGTAAATTTACCCAAAAGAACACGTTTTGAACGGTCAATTTCCAAAAATAATATATGGGCTTTTATACGGGGGCCTTTATATTTTAAAAGCCGAATATATTGTAATCAAAACAAATCCGGCATGTTTTTGAGTCGACAGTTACCGCGATAAGAATTATTAAAACCTTAATATCAATTTATGGGAAATTAAAGGGTATTATTCAAATAAAGGATGAATCTTATCAAAACAAATCCGGCAAAACAAGTTGATAATTTACCCATTAACACAAGTATTGAACGGTCAAAGGCATTCAGTTGGAAGGGCTTATACGAAGGCCTAATTTAAATAGGGCAGATATGACTCGAACTCGAAAAAAAAATGGCATGTTTGAGTTTTGGAAAGTGTCCGCGATAACGAATTATTAAAATCCGAGATATCAATTTATGTGCGAATAAAGGGGTGTTCTTCCTTTATAACAGATGTGTTCCTTGTTCCAAAACAAATCGGCAAATCAAGTTGATAATTTACCGCATTAACACAAGTTTGGAAAGGTCAAGGGATTAAGTTATAAAGGAACCAAAGGAAAATGAAAAGGGAATTAATGTTCGAGGAATTTCTTTCCTTGGGTCTGGGAAATGCATGGTGATCCCCGGGGCATTTGACGCAACGGGGGTAAGAAACAGTTCCCCAGCGTGCCGAAATATTTGGGTTGTGACACCGCCCTCAAACCGGTTTAGAATGAGGCCGCTCAAACGAGAACGACCGATCCCACAACAGCTGTTTCACATCATAAATGCGCTTCCTTCTTTGGAAGGTTTAAAACCAGCACCATCCCGGTAAGGGCGTTTGGTGCGTGGGTGGAACAACGTTGTACCGGAAAGGTTGGAAAAACCTTTTATAGCCGATCTTCTCCGGCATGGGACTTCCTTAGGCAACCCCTTGACCCTGCTTCCTAAGTCGGTTTCCTTTTCCCGGGAGGAATAAAGGTCACCTTTAAAGTATCCGGATCTAATCTTTGATTCTGATTTTATCAGAGACCCCAAATTTTAAAATCCGGTTTTGTGGGCGAGCGGAATCTCGACCCATTTCTCCTTCTCGCGGAGATAAGATGGGGGCGTTTCCTACCGGTGCCCGGGAAGGCCGGGGTCATTTGAAAGAATGCGGCATGCCTTCAAGATTTGGGGCGTGGCTGCGGTGGTGTCCCGCATTGCAAGAACGGGTATTTGTGGAAAACGGTGGGATGGTTGCAGGAGTAGTCGGCATCCTTAGCTGGGGTGGCGTCCGAACATGGGCGAGGAGTTGCATTGGCCGCGGGACAAGCCAGAACCTTTGCACCCAAGGTTGGGTAAGAATGGAAAGGCGGCTGGACCAGGGGATCCCCGTGTCCACTATAAAATTAAATGGGCCCGGACTTGTGCCCACAAATTTTTTCGCGAAATTTTTTTGTTGGTGACCGTTTCCGGAAGCAGGGGAAAGGGGGGCCGAGGTGTTCTCGGAAATCTCCGTCCGCGTCGGGCCGATGCCACCCGCCTACTAATTCACCACCGGCGTTCCGTCCCTCCCGACGTTAGGGTCGTCAAAGGCGGTCGCACCCAGCGTTAGTCCCCAACAAACGTAAATACGGTGAGGGGAATGGGCAATGGTTGGATGAAGGACCAACCGACGTTTCCGGAGACACCGCGTCAGTTCAATTAATGACCTTGTGTTTGTTAAAAATTCCCCAGTCGACAAGGTAAACTTGGCCTCGCCATGCGGGTCCCATAAAAGGTGGTTCTTCCCAGTGGCCGTTAAATCACGGTTACCAGTGGCAGTTGTGGCAAAACGGCCACAAGCTGCCGCACAAAAAGGGTGCCGGGCGGGTGAGGGACCCCGAGGTTGCGGAGGGTTTTTGAAGTGTTGAAAAGTTTACGGTTTCCTGGGTGAGCCCAGGATGATCCCGGGATGACCACTCTCCCTGTAAAGATCCCTCACTTGTGGGCTGTTCAAAATGTTGAGATGCCCCGGACGTTTGATTTGCGGTCAGCGATTGGGAAGGCCGAACTTCTGAAACACCGGCCTTTGTCGGGAAGCTTCCTGCCTTTAAAGGTCACGGTGGAATCCCGAAGTTTGAATACGGTCTTCGTACGGAAGGTGGGTCTTGGTTCCCATAACCAAAGGTCTACCGACTGCCAACCATGCTCCGGGTCGTTTTTGGTGCCAATTTGCAACATGAAATGTGATTCGGCCTTGGTAAGACTTTGGCGGACGTGTAGGTGGCTGCAAGGCGACACGGATGCTGCAAAGCCGGTTGCGGCGGCGGCAAGTGTGGCTGGCTACGGTGGCGACTGGCATGGCTGGGTGCGGCATGGCCTCCAAGTGTGGTGGCAAGGCTTTGGGGCGTCGGGCTCATCAGCGGTGGCGGGTTTCCAAGGCGGGTATCATTGGCCAGAGCGGCTTGGCGAAATGGGATGCGGCTGGGTTTTGAGGAGAGTTTGATTTGGTAATTGCCTTCGTCTTTACAAGAGACCAAAATTGGGTTTTTAAAAAGCATTTAAATCAAAATGCAAAATACTTTTCCATATTTACTATTTCCAAATTGCAAAAATACTAAAGGTTTTTGGTTTTTATTTCAAATCTAAATCAAACTTTTTTCGAAATAAAAGGCCCCCCTGACCAAATTAAGATATTTTTATTTATTAGAGGTAATATATTTATTTAAATTACCTTGACATTAGCAAAGAGACACAAATACCGAGCCGAAAACAAACGTCTAATAAGTAACATTGGTATTTATTAATTGATTTACATTTTCTTTTAAAACCAAAGGAACTGGAATGGACTTGGAAAAAGTGATAAAAATAAATATCATTGTTTATTTATTCCTTTTTAAAATACCAATTTTTGGTCATCATCACTCATTTTTCTTCTGTCGGTCTCATTATCCCTTCCCACCACATAAAAAAGGGTTCTTTCTATGCCTGGAATTAGGTAAGGATGTTTTGTATTTAAAAAATACTTTTTTAATTGAGGATTTAAATTTGGCACTCCAGACGTGCTCTCATCCCCTTTAAAATTTTAAGTTTCCAGATTAATTGTAGGATTAATTAAGACTACCAATTTCACTGGGTTGCCGAGGAATCTGGAACCGGAAAAAGTAATAAGACTTCCTTTTTTCTTTTTTTCTTTCCGTGTCTGGGTTGATAGGAGGCAACTTTTTAAATTTTCATTTTAAATGTTCTTGACTTCTTGGATTAAACAGCTCCTAAGATGCCCCTTCTTATTTTTAGGCACCCACTTTAACTTTAAAAACGGAGGCCGATATTCTGCCAATCTGTCCTAGGATCTTGGGATATCTAAATCAAATTTTTCAAAACGATTTTTTTACTTTTTCCTTTATTACTTTTGATGAATGGTCTAAATAAATAGGGTTGTCCATTTCAATGAAGTTAATTATTTTTGATTCTTTTAATTCTTGTGAAATTCTTAAATATATTCTTTGTCACCTTTGGCTCCCAAGGCCTTAAGCTGTAGGTTTAGAAGTTCAAATATTTCAACCAACAACTGTTTTCCAATTTCTTTAGTACTGCTAATCCCAATTTTTCTTGGAAGCCTTATTTTATTTCTTGAATTTGTAAAATATCTGGTTATACAATTGTAATATGAATTCCAACGGTTGGGCGGGGCTAATTGAAACTTACCATAACTTCAAGTAAATTTTAAAAGTTTTTCATTTTAAATTTTTTAAATCAAATTCCATTAAACCACTAATGTATCAGTTAATAAAGCCTAGATAATGTTCGCCATTTTTTTCGTTGGACACTTGTGAGACATTACTTGAATAAGGGGTTTGCACTTTTGACCAAAGGGAAAAAGAGCGCGAGGTTTCCCATCGGTCAATTCGGCAATCAAGCATTTTTTTGTTTGACTGGTAATTTGGTTAAACTTTCCAAAAGTATTTTTGGGATTTGAAAATAAAAAATAAAAATGCATCTCGAAAGGTTTCAAATAAAATACAAAATACTTTTACCGAAAATATTTAAATACAAAATTACAAATGGTTTTTGCATTTTCTTATTTGCATTTAAAAAAGGTTTTAAAATAAAATCAATCCTTTCTTTATTTATATGTGGATTGTTCGACGGGTGATTTAGTGATCCACTGCCCTTAACCGTGAGTGCTTGGCCGGATTAAGGAAGAGATCCTCTATCCACGTTTTATTTTTATGTGTTGGACCAAATTCAAGATGTGTTTGAAGCAAAAGATGGATGGCAAGCGAGGGACCCTTTTGGTCATCATCCTGGAATAGACTTTTGGACACGCAACCTTGGATGCCTTGTCAATTTAAAAGTTTGTGTTGGAAGGGTTCAGTGATGCCCCGTCCACGAAAATGTTTGTGTGGAGGTACGAGTCTTCATGTTTTATTGGACGGGCGGTTCGTTGATGTATCTATCCATCAGATTTGTTTGTGGTTATGTATGTTGGGTGGTCGAGGACGACACATTGTCAAAACCCCGGGTTTGGAATACTATTTCTAAATGGATTTTTGGAGAAAAAAGGTCTCGATTTGACGTATTGTCCTTGTGGAGGGTAAAAAGACGGTCCAAAATGAAGGGGGGTCGTTTAAACCCACCCGGGAATGGAACCTCCTCGGTTGTGAAAAAAGTGTTGTGTTGTTGAGGAAAAGGGGTGCATCCGGATCGTCCCAAGGAGCACCGGGCTGTTGTCAAGTACCGAGCCATTTCAATGTTTTTTAAGACGATTAGTTATCGTTAATTTTACTTTTGGCCCTTTGGGATTTCAAAAATGGAAGTGGGAATAAATAAGAAAATCCTTTTTATTTTTTTTAAATTCTTTTGAGATTGCTTTAAAAGTTATTTTAATGATCTTCGTCCCCACTATTACCAACGGAACCCTTTCACAACCAAACCCCAAGATTCGTAATTAATAGTTTTTAATGCTGCCTTTAAGCCCAATTAATTTCAGCTCTGTTGATAATCTAACATTTTAGGGAATTTTGTTTTTGTATGATTTTGTCTCTAATAATTTTTGGAGGTTTTGTGATCGATGTTTCCCGCGATGACCGGCCGCCTGGGAGGTCGAAGGTCTGGGATGGTTGCTTATGCGTCTCTGGGTTGTTGATTCACGGTGGGTTGGAGGAAACGTCTGACGGGCAATGTGGGCATTGGATTTTAAATATAAATTTTTTATTTTTATCCTTTATTCCTCTTTGATTGCCGTTTTCTATCACTTTTTTTTTTGACTATTAGGGGTTTGATGTCTCCGGAACTCAGATATGGTTTATTTATTGATTGGAACTGGCAGATGGCTTCTTATTATTTAATACTATTAGTTTGTCGTATTTAATTAAATGCGGAAGTTGCCTTCCCTTTTTTTCCCTTTAGGGAGAATTTTTGAATTACCCACATTTTTAAACATCATTGGATAGTCTTTTTACTACTACGTAAATTTTTTAAGTCCATGTTTGTTTTCTTTATTTATTTTTTTTAAGCCCAACGGTAAAAGAATTTTACTGGTCTTACTTTATCGCTTTTCACCAAGTCTTTTAACAGCTTCAATGGGTTTTTTTCGCAAGGGACGTTTGCAAAGATTTAATTATTTTAATTATTGTTTCTTCCCAAACTGTGGTAGGATTTTCCATTCTTCCACCTTGAAATTGAATAATTTTCTGCGTCTTCTTAATCTTTCATTTTATTAATTTTTGATATTTTTCCTTCATCACTTTTCTCCAGGGTTTTTTTTCCAATTTATTAAATTTCCATTTATATTTTTATTAATAGTAATTTTTTATCCTTTCTTTCCATGTCTTGGGATTCTGTTGTTTTAACCTTCTTGCACTTTTTTAATAAATGCCCAATCTCTTCCAATTTAAGGGTTAAAGTGACTTTTATTTTGGATTTTAGGTTTGGGCGCCTTTCTTGGATGGATTCCGCCTTTTATTTGACTAGAAGGTACAAGAATGTGTATATTTTATTAATGAGTTTCAAGTGTTTTTAGATGGCAAATGGTTTTCAATTTAATTTTTTATTCAAATTAAATTATCTTGCTTTTTACAATGTAAATTTTTTATAACTAGTGTTTTTTTTTTCAGGTTTTTGATAGAAAAAATTTTTCAAAAGAAGCCGCCTCGTAACCAATCCGATGGCTAGTAAGCGCTGCCAGAACGTTGAACGGGGGCGTTAACCATCTGAGCTATTCAACGCCGACGTCATTTTCGGAAAGTTTCAAACCGATTTTGGTTTACCATTGCGATTGGTGATCGTCCAAAAGTTCAATATAAGTCAAAAGTTAAAATTTGACTGTTTGATTTACAATTAAAAAAATTGTTAACCTACCTTTAAAAAATTTTATAATAATTTTGGTAATTCAAACACCTTTCAAATAAAATTTTAAAAAGCTTATTGAGATTCTTTAGAAAATAACCAAAATTATGAGTTTACAGTACTTATTTTAAGTCGTTATTTATTTTGAAAAATATCACTTGGTTACACAGATTATGACAGGCTGCTTAAACTTTAGTCCGTTTAATCCCATTTACTATTTTTTTGGAATTAAATGCGGAAATGATATTAATGTTTACCCTTATATTTTGCAACATTATTTATTATTTAATTAATAATTATTATTATTATTATCGGGATATATTTTAAAAAAAAGTTTTAAGTCAAAACCAAAAAGTATGTAAAGGGGATAAATACCGCAAGTTCTACAAGTATTGAAAGGTCAAGCCCCAGTTTATGGGCCAAATATCAGGCGTTTTATTAAAAAAAAAGAATCGAAAACCATAATTGAAAAAGGGTGTGCACGTACAAGAGACAAATATACCGCAAAAGCCCATTAAAATGCGGTTCTCGGGCCTGCGGAAGTGCTGGGGTCCCCTGCCTTTATACCGCGGGAGACAACCTCCCTAAAAACCGGTTGATCTCGGCGTTGTGGTACGTGGGTCGGGTGCTCCCAAGACCGGCTGGAACGATACCAGCCTTGGGCCGGGCCCACCCTGGGAACTTCCTGCCCCCAAGGCACTTTTAGGGTTACCGGTGCCAATGGTCCCTGGCCAGTAACTTCCCATTCCCTAATAAAAGATTGAATTGGGATAAATCAAAAACAAAATAAAAAAAACCTGAGGAGAACGACAAAACGATGAAAAAGGGGATAAAACGGACAAAAACTTTTCGGACGAATCAATGGAAAGGAGGGCGGACCAGGTGAGGGCCGGCCTCCGATGGTGAAAAGGCACGGTATGCCCTTAAATTTTCCAACGAAAGGAGACACTTGGCACCAGGGCGGAAAGTCGTCCAGGAGGACGACCAGCCCCTTCAAATTTAGGGGCCGATCGCCGAGGCCAATTCCCACAGGAAAGGCACGGCCCTTCGATGGTCCCAAATGGACGGAGAGGTCGGACCTTGGGTTCCAAAGCGCCAAAGTCACCCCGGAGGTTCGGGTAGCCCTTTCTGAAAATGAGGGGCAAACCACCGCCCCGGGTCCGTCGTTCCGGGGACCTCGCCAGGCGCTGGCCCAGGGGACGCCCCTGGAGCCCAGAGTGAGGGCGATGTTTTCTGCCTGTCCGGCCGCCTTAATACCAGAGGTGTAAGCAGGCAGACTCGTCCCTCATTCAAAAGGAGGGGCGTCCGGCGGACTCGCCCCCGCCCAGGCCGATCGTGCTGCTGGACGATGGAAACCTTTTGAGATAATCCGTGGGGCCCCATCGTCCAGCACGTTGGTCGGAGTGGGCAGTAAAGGTTTCCACAAGGGCCGGTTGACCGTCCACGCGGTGTTGCGGGTCAGGTCCCAAACGGGATGCGGTTCTCGGGGGTGAGGGTGTTTTTGGCGGTGCCTCGACATCCCCAAGCATTTTTCCCCCGCCCTTGGGCCCCGCAAAAGGAGCCACTGATACCACTGGGTCCCCCTACCCGAAGAGTGATCCGGGCCAATGTCCGCTCGATGTCGAGATCCCGTGCCGAGATGGGCCTAACCATCGAGGGGGTGTCTGTGGGAGGTTCAACAGGGTCGGTGGTTGGGACCCGCTTCTGGGAACGTTGGGATTGGGGGCTACGTGGCGGCAATATCAGGGGTGTCGATGTCACTTGTTCGCGGAGACACCCTCGTCCCACCCCCGTGGCTGAATTTTGCAGGGGATTCTCGCCAGGAAGGTCCTCGAATTGGGGCATCCCGGGGCCTGGGATTAAGGTGGCGCTCGAAAACCGAGGCCCTTTACTTTTGGGCCTTGGAAAGACCCTGGCAAACCGATTGGGTGGGCGTCCCCACCAAATCGTTTACGGCGTCCGCGTCGACGTCAACCGACAATCTCCGGCCAGTCCCAGACCGCCGATGGGATTTTTTGGCCCATTTTTGGGCGCCTTTCGGCCTAAAGTGGCGAGGAGCGGCGGCGGCCTCGGCAGACCTCCCCAACACCGGAGGGAAGGCCCTCCTGTCGCCCGCCTGTACGCCCCAAGGTCGTCAGGTCCATGGTCCTGCAGGGCACTTGTGGGCCACCCCTCCAAAAGGGAAGTACGGCAGTACTGGGAGAACCCAGAGGGTTTTGGCAATCCGGGCCGTACGGGGCTCGGACCATCTCCGGGACGAGGGGGGTCCTGATGGCTGGATCCCTTGCCCTGGGACCTGGGCAGGAAACCCGCGTCACCCTTCCTGGCGCGAGGGGAGGTCTCGTGGCTGCAGGTCAAGAAAGAGATAAGGGGCGCAAGGACAATTGGTTCCCTTGGCAATACAGGAGTGGGAGCTGCGGCGGAACCCCGGCGCTGGCCGTCAAAAGGGGAAGCCTACGGCCCTGTTCTTAAGGTGGGGAAAAGAGGACAATTTTCCATCATTCCCCGCGCGCAGGTTCCTCTCGGGACACGGCTGTTTCGGAGGTACCGGTGCCGGGGCCGGTAGGGGAGCCCAGAGGGTGCCACCCACCGTGGGTATGTGCCAAAGAGACGGCCCAACACGCGCTGGACGGAGGCCCAGCCTGGGAGCGCCGCCGAGAGCTGGTGTGCGGGGCCGACTTTCGCTTCCTGCCGTAGTGCGAGGATGTTGAGGGGAGCGAAAGTTGGGGCACCGTCCCTTGCCTTTTGCGAGGACTAAAGGAGAAAAGGCCCGAGAGGGGAAAGCCATGTCGCGCCGGGATGCCCCGGCCCCCTTACAGGAACAGGAGAAAGGAAAACCTTGGTTTTTGGTGGATATCCCCATCCCAACCCGGAAAATCCGTAAAGCTGGATTTAAAAAAAAAAAAAGGGCGGTGTCCACCTCCAGTTATTCGGGACACTTGGGAATTTTTGCCCGCCCCGTTGCGGTAAAATGCCTGGGGATCCGGACCTCCCCTGCCCAGACCCTAGGACCACCCAAAACTAGGACTAGGACAAAGAAGACTAGGGAAAGAAGTCCTCGCCACTTTACGAAACCCCCCGTGCGTTAACTGCCTTAATCCAAAATACGCCACCGTGGGTGATAAAAATCCGCATTCGATCTTGTGACTTACCTGGGCCATTAAACCTCAAGGTTGGACGTGAATGATAAAGAGAATTCTTGGGTCCCCGGTGATTATGGGTTGTTCCCGAGTCTATCCTTGGACCTTTTCTCTTCCTCCAATATAACCAAATTAATAATGAACAATAACGATGAGATAGCTTATTTCGGGTAAAACATCTTTGATTTTAAATTTGAATTTCATAACAATTAATTAAATGAATTATAATAATACTGTTCTAAAGGCGCATTTTAAATGTAAATAATTTAAACTAAAAAAACAAAAAAGACAAAAGTGTATTAAATTTTGGATTGTACTGTTTTTTAAACGCCAACCAAACATTTAACAAATTTTTCTTCAAAAAGAGCTATTACTGCAGTCTATAATCTTGACCCTAATGAGGACCCTTTAGAGATTTATCAACCAATTTAAAATTATGACCGCTAAAGTATATTAACTCTGCAGGTTATTTCAATATACATCATCAGCCTGTGGTAGTCCACTGCTGTACAAAGGACCCCAATGTACGCCTTCTCCATTTAGGGATTTTTAGACCGTATTCCACCACGCTGGTCCAATGCGGGTTTGTGCGTGTTTTTCAATATATAACATTAGTATATTAGAAATTGTTTGTATCGTATTATAATCTCTCTCAGGTCAAAAGCACCCTTTTCTAAACCGGTGGTGGCATCCACGACAAGCAATAAGTTAGTGTAATGCTATGTTGAATAAATATATGTGAATTTGAATAGCAAATCGGAATAATCAAAACGGGACCAGCCATTTCAGAAACTATCCAGAACAATCAAACAGTCAGACAGCCAAAAATTTACAAAAGATCGTTTTGCTTTATGTACAGTTTATATATCCAAATTAGAATACTGATTTAAAATGGTACTTTTAATGGATACTCCAAGTTTATTTATTTTTATAGATAAAATACTGGATTTGATGTCTACTGAAGGTATCATCATCCTATCGTCCGTGAAAAATGTTTCTATCTTTGAACGCGAGTTAAGTAGATATGTTTAGTGTTCTCCTTTTCTTAATTTGTTAACGTTAATGCATGTCGTTTTAGTTGGTTAAGCTTTTTTTAATACATAAGTAAATCAGGGCATTGCGTTCATTATTCTCATCTAGTGACTCGTGCGGTAGGACAAAATTTAAGTAAAATATTGCATAATAATAAAAGAGATAAGCTTCACGTGTTGTTGTCACCAATTTTCCTTATCCTTGCTTGCAAAAATAATACAAATATTGCACGATTCGAAATCACGTTTATTATTTCACTTCGCAAGATAAGCACGCGGAATTTCCAAACATTTTATAGATTTGGCCTTACCAAAAGATAGAGTTATTCCTCGTTGCTCCGCTCCTAATGCTCCGATTTTGATTTTTTTTGATATACGACAGCTACTGACTGATATATCAAATGCGCATAATGATATATCATATGAGCCCATTGTTTTAAATTAATAATTTGTGATAAATTATTTAATAAAATTTTAAAAACATTAAAAAATACGTCGACAAAATTAAAGGCCTCTTAAAAAAATTGCCAACGCTGGCTTAACCTTAAGTGATAGTCTCAAGCAATGTTTATCGCTATTGTACTTGTGAATTCGCCTACAACAATGTTCTGGTGAGAGTATATCAATGTTTTAATAATAAGTCACAATAATAATTTAAAAATGGGCATATTCTGATTGAAGTTAGTACAGTGTAAGATCACATAAAAGTTTATGCACTTAAATAATCTAAATTCTTTTTATAAATACCAAATTAATGAATACCTTAGAATATTTCAAAGATTTTTATTGGACAAACAAAGAGACCAGTAAAAACCAGAGTAAAAGAACATATAGCTGATGTTAAGCACCGACGCTATAAGAAATCTGCAATTTGCGACCATGTTCTAGACAAGCCCAATCATTATATTAGATTTGATGAAGCAAAAATACTGGCTAATGAACATCGATTTATACCAAGGATGATTCGAGAAGCAATACAAATTAAAAAATATCCAAATTTTAATAGAGAAGATGGTTGGTCTTTGCCACCTTCCTGGGATCCAATAATTTCAAAAATTAAACGCAGAGTATAAAAAACTACAAAACCGAAGGACAACATAAATACGTTTTGTAAAACCAACATTAAAAATTAAGAAATCAAAAGATATGTCAATTTTTTAAATAAAAACTGACGGTTATTCGAAAACATAGAGATACAGACATATACCAACTTAGTCTGCCCGTGAAGAATCCGAAACGTCGGGAATAAATATATTTAAGTAACGCGAAAAATCCAGAAATTTGTGGATTTGATATGTAAAATTGTAACTGTCACGTGCAATAGAAAATAGATAGCATTATTTTTTAATTTCAATCTAACTTTCTAATTGAGAACCTATTCTGTTTTACCGACTTTTAGTGGACCGACCTTTTAAATGCCCATCTGACGCATGGATCATCTTACTTTTCAGACAATCGGGTGATCGGCCCAAAATGCCCTAACCAAATAGGAAACCACAATGAAAAATTGTTGAGTCCCCGCAGGATTTGAACCAACGACCTCCGGTTTTCGAAGCATACCACTAGGCTACGAAGGCAGCTAGGGAGGAAGGCAGGAGGCAAAACTCAAAGTAGAAATGTTAATAAGAAATAGCAATGTGGGTCGGCATTTTTGAGTTTTTATAACATGGCAGCCCAGATGCTGGCGTTTTTTTTGCACTTATCATTATATAGCTATGGCATAAAAAAAAGAAAAGTAAACACTTGACACACGAAAGAAATGAAAATAACAAACCAACATAAAATCTAAACAAAATTACGAGTATGTTACAGTAAAACACTTTTAAATATTATAAGCGACCCGCCACTGCTACGCACGGGAGCTATGCTGACAGAGTATATACCTACAATATTAGTGATGTATAACAAATGCTTAATATTTTTACCTTCCTCGTCAATCACTATCTAATCAAACATACATAGAAAAGCGTTACGTAGATTGAAAGATTTAAGCTTACATAGGGACATAGGGACAGATAAAGTGACTTAGTTTTATACTATGAAGGGATAAACATTAATCCGTTAACATTAAAATTTAATGAAGAAAAACAATTAATAAACTGTAAATATTACAATAAAAGTGAATACCGGTACAAATAAGAAATACAATTATAAAATTGGTTGCCTGTAAAAGCGGAATATAGGCGAAAGTTATACGTGACAACGGCTTTTAGTGGTGGAAAGATTGCCATGTGAATATTCATTTGTATAGTAGGAAAAAGGATCAACGTTCTATTTTTTAGTCTCTCTTTCACTTAACCGGGCCAACTGCGGACGAGTAAAAGCATGCCTCTCACTTTCTCTAATGGTTGTCTATAGAGAGCGTACAAGGGGCTGAAAATATTAGTTTCTTTGTCGATATTCTTCATTTCATCACACGAAGACCGCGTCCTCGTGCTGTTTAACTATTAATCTCACCGACCACCATCAGCTTCCTATTGTCGTGTAGATTTCTCCAGGCAACACGATCAAAATACGTCCGAAAATGCGTCGAATACAGGCGGTAGAGTCTGATTAGGATTTAGTTTAACTAAAATAGAGGCATTAGTTTTAGACGAATGTTATCAGTGTGACACTCGTCGCTTAATCCAAATTCGAAAGCGTCGATTTTCTCTTCCTTTAACTTGCCCTTTGCCAGGATTCCGCACCGATAAAGAAAACCGAGATTACAAGAGCCCAAACCAACGTTGTTTTCATATTAAAGGATATGTTTCTATCTTTCCATATCGTAACAAGTTTAAGATATGATTCAAAAAAAGACTTTATAGATTTTATCGCCTTTGATTTATAATTTACTCAAATACAAAAACAGTTGACATTAGATTAAATGTGATTTAGCTGCGAAAAGAAATAAGATATCTGGCTGCACAAGGAAATATGGAAGTGACAAGTACCCACCCAGATATTTCACAAAATTTGCACCAAGAATTCCATGATACATTATACGACACTCAAAACAGTTTACATCAGATTGAGTGTAATATTTAGCTGCATGAGGAAATGCATGGAGACAAATGCCCATCCTAAATAATAGAAACCCCAATTTAAAAATATTTCACAAGACTTGCACCAAGAATTCCATGTTACAGTGTATGAAACATCAAAAACAATAACTTCAATTTGATTTGGTCATGGTTAACTGCATGGGGAAATGAGATAGAGACAGTGACCCATCCTCAAAAAAAGAGTCCCCACTTTTAAGAATTTTTATATAATTTGCACAAATTAATTCATAATACAGTGTATAACACTCAAAAACAGTCATTATCGAATTTAGTGCAAAACCATTTAGACAATATTCGCAATAATCTGCATTTACAAAAAATTTTTAAGCTTCTCCAACAGATTTCTAGAAATCTTTCAAAATTCATCAACTATTACTTAAAAAAGTTGTTACTTTTCTTATATGTAGTTCTTACAATATAAATGGATTTTGAAATGATTTCACTATCAAATTTTGTCCAAAAACTTATAAAATATGTTTGCGGATGATTGTACGAGCATATAAGGTTTATCAAAAATAAATTAAATAAAAAAAAACATACTGAAAATTTAATCAAAAAATGTTCCCGTTGAGCTTCATGCGCCGTTCCTTTTCAAGTCAGGGCAAACTCAAAATTGAAACATTTATAATTGAGAAAAGATATTTTCATTTGAAATATAGTTTTTATCAAGGAATGTAACCTATTCAAATGGCCAACCAGGTCAAATGACTTTACCAGTTCTTAAAAACTCTTGCAATGTAAAATTAATCACCACATTAATATCTTTATTACTTAAGCTTCAGAATGTCTAGAAAGAAGTGAGATAAATCAGACTACAAATTCTGTTGTTAAACATACTCTAAGGGTGTTCAAATAACCATTCAGGTCAAAATATTTTACCAGATCGTTAAAACCCATACAACGTAAATAAATCTCCCGACCTTTAATCCTTAGATTGTGGAAGAAAAATCCTCTATGACAAATATCATGGTAATACGATGGCACTCTTATGTTTATTTGTAGCAGAACAAGGAAAAATATTGTGGTCGCTATACATAGTTGAGCGTGTAGCACAGACAATTATTGTACTCTTCCTCAATTCGGCGACGACTTTGACCATTTACGCAAATGGCCATTTTGAGTATTGAAACCCAAGAAAACCCAAGAGAAAAGCGGATTATCAGTGATTTCTGTAGACCACGACTGTCTGGATTGCTAATACAGCACCGTTCATTCAGTAAATCATCTAATAGTAACAAAGGAACCTGGATACAACTTTTTAAACCTTTTCACGCAGATATAACCTAAGCTAAGTATGAAGCAAAAAAAATAATTGAACGAATCTATAGAAATCTGAAACAGTTACAGCAAATAAAGATACTTAGCAATTGTGAATCTTATAACATATAACAAAAACAACAACAGCATCTTACAGGAGAGTCTAATGATTGTGTTTCCTGAAAAAGATGACAGAAGGTGCTCATCTAGCGCTCCTAAGTACTACAATAGTTACTTGTTGTTGTTCTATTAAGAATCAAATTGCGCAGGGTGGTTAAATTCAAAAATAAAGGACCGCTTGTCATCTGCTGGGTGCACTGTAACTCTAGCCATCGTAGGGCTGGTTTCGAACGAACTCAAAACCGTAAAACCCGAATAAATAATTTAAACGGTCATAAAACATGCTATACCAATACTCGGTCGTCCAAATTACATTGTCCGAGTCCGAAATGGACATAGACCAACCACTTCCGCTAATGACGACAATATTATAAAAGTTAATTTAAACTAGGAATAAATATTAAAAAAAATTAAGGGGACAAAGACAATCGTGTTCTAGTTGATAAGCGGTCATACGGCCAGGCGATGTTCAGCCTGTGTCAAGAGTGCCCGACTTTCTGACGCATACCAAACGTCAGTTGACGTCAGAATTTATTTACAAAAATTCTACCTCTTTATTGGCAGTAAAAGTAGAGTAACACATGACAATCATTTTAAATATATTTCATTACAAAAAGAAAAAAAAATAAGATGCTGCTCTTAAATTCAAAATAGTTGCATTGGATAATACTAGGATATGGCATTTCTCTTGGTTCAACTCTTGGTCCTCTTTTATGCACTTAAATCCTTTATTCCATACATGTCAAAAGGATTAATTTCTAGCCGATTCCAATATTAGTTTCTATTATTATAATATACGCACGCAAATGTCGTCCTACTCCTCCGTGGATGTGAACAGCCGATGATCGGAAGCGGTGTCGCGATTTAGTGGAGGCTTATGTCCAGCGGTGGACTGACACAGGCTGAACATGATGATGTAGTGTTTATATCTATGTAAAAGAGTAGGTACATTGTCTCACGTACACTTGTCGAGAGATTAGCCGACAAATAAATCTGGGGGCGGTCTGTCGGAGTCTGACGGCAGTCTTTTTTTATGGCGTACGCAGGCAGACGAGCAGTCGGGCCACCTAATGGGAAGTGGTCACAGACGCCCATGGACATTGGCAATACCAGTGGTAACCAACGCGCTGCCAACCGTGAGACATAGGGTGCGTTTACCCAGTAAATACGCTGTCTGCGTCTGGACCCAGGACTTGAAAAAACGTGCGCCCGCGCTCCAAGCTCGGTGTAGTAGTTAGCCAGTGCAACGCCGTTACTTACCGTTAGTGGGTTTGTGTGCCGTGATAATGATCTCTACAATGATGATCCCGTTGTACAGCGCCTCCCTTCCTGTGATTGGACACGCAGCATCCGCGGATCGTTGTAAAACCCAAATTATGGGTGGTTAATCACAGCAACAAGTTATTACGGAGAGCAGCATTTATCTCTTATACAGTAGGGTAAAGGGAGAAATGCTACTAGTGTAAACGGTATAAAACCTTTTCACTCGCTCCGGTAATTTGTCTCAGCGTTTGGCGAATCAAAGCAATTCGCTAACGCGGTCATACAAAAGTGTTTTAAAAACTATCACCAAATTACTTATATCACCAATATATCTCCTTTACCCTACATATTCGTCCAAAGGCGACTTAATTACTACAATCAGAAATATTAGGTATGTTTCCTTCATCGGAATACTTTCACTTTTACCTTCATCTATATAACCAAATTATTTTAAAACTAGCTGTGCCCGCGACCTCGTCCGGGGAATGTAATAAAAAATAGATTTTTTGTTTTAGACATTTTTATTTTTATTATGATTTAAGGCACACTTTGTGTGTGTGAATCGTTGATATAAGATGTAGTGGAGGCGTCCGAGGTGACGGCACAGTAGTAGCATGCGCGTGAGCTGCGCGCGGTACTGGACAGTACTCAGATATTGCGACATTATTTTTTAAAATGAAAGCATTTATCAAAACTAAAACAAACAAACGAACAGACAGACAGACAGACAAAAATTTAAATAGTATGTATTACAGTATGTGTACCATATATACCTAAATTTATATGCATGTAGTAGAAAGCTGTTATTTAAAATTACAAACAGACACTCCAATTTTATTTATTTGTTTAGATTAAATTAAAAGGCGCAAAGAATCAGTGTGTGCAATTGTTACGGGAGAGAGACGATAATGAAAGGGTAACTTTGCAGATTATCAATATAAATCGCAATTTGAAAAAGGAACTAGTTGAATTACATAGTAAATATGTACACTTACAAGAAAGTAATGATATTCTGTAAAGTATAGTCGATGGGTTTGATCAGTGCAGGGATGAGTATGAGGAGGCCCTCAGTCTCACCTCTGTGCTGAGAGCGAAACTAAATGAGACTCATGAAACTATGAAATCTCTGGAAAATAATAGTTTTAATATGAAAGCCTCTAAGACCCAAAGTCTATACACAGAACTGGTTGGGAAAATGCCTGACTAAGGAAGGTATTTCCTTAGTCACTGCCTATAATAATAATAACTTAAGTACAATTGATCTGACTGGTGATGACTCAGGAACTTTCCATCCAGTTCATAGTAGAAACAAGTTAAAAAAGTTAAGAAAAATCAATAAATTCATTAGAAAAACTACTTTAATACTTTGTAAACTAGTAATGTGCAGAGAAAAATTTATTAAAATCAAAAACGTTATTATGTTATAATGAAGCAAAAAAGGCACATCTGACTCATGAGGCTGATATTGAGTCGCTACAGACTGAGATCTCATCCTTAACTAAGTCTTTGGATTTAATAACAAAAAAGTATGAAGCATCTCAATTAGAAATAACGGAACACATATCAGCTGTGAATGACCTGCTTGAATTGGGTAAATATAACAATGATCGCTTCGTCTCGTTAACTAAAGCATGTACATGTGAGTGTCTAAGTTCTGGTCCTCCACAGCTGAATATTAATATCATTTCTATGCCCACATCCCAGAATGAAGTGACTCAGGTCAACACTGGACTGGACAAGACAGGTCTTCCCATGACATAATCAAAATTTATAGCGATAAAATGGGAAGGAATATGAGTTTGTTGCTAAATGACAGGTGTATGGGGGAATTGGTATCAAACCACTGCTTGCCAGGAGCAACCTACACACAGATAATGAATAAAGTAGTGACTGATATTCATTGCCCCAACACTGTCCTAATTATTCTCATTGGGAGACGGGGAGATGTAAACAGAAACTATTTAAAATTAATTCATACAATACTTTATAGTCTTAATGTAAAGAAAATTATTCTGTTTATATTTCCTAATTCAAGGGAGTTGCCACAGGAAAATTACTATAGACATAAGTTAAGTAGTAATTTATCAATGCTATATAAGAATAATTGTATATCCTTAGCCTATTCTGATATTGTCAATAAAATACATCTAATTGACATAAATCAAATAATCAGTTATAGAAACTGTAAGTTGACTTGCGATAGGTTTAACCTTCCAAACTTTTATAAAAAAACAGTTAGCACAGCTGCTATATTATTGTATTATTAACTCAGCCAAGTCTTTGGCTATAAAGTCCTCTGATTGTTTTGAGCAGGGAAATACTGCGACATGTAATGCCTTGGAATATGTTCCAAATAATTTAAATTAAATTTTAAGACAACAGAGGCTGTCTCTAGCATATTTAATTGTAATAATCAATGTATAAATGAGAAAACAATAAATTTACAAGACAAATTACAAAATAAAAGTAAGAACCATTGTATTAGCCTGGTTCATCTAAACATTCAAGGCATAGCCGGTAAGGAACTAGAAGTTGAACTTTTTTAAACAATTGTAATATAGATATCATGTGTATTACAGAACAAGATTATATACAAAACGAGATTATATTTAATCTTGGATGTTACCAGGTTGCTGGCCTGTTCAACAGAGAAAAAGCTATACGCGGTGGCTCAATAA
The DNA here is from genome assembly GCA_029286875.1 of Lamproptera curius. Lineage (NCBI taxonomy): Eukaryota > Metazoa > Arthropoda > Insecta > Lepidoptera > Papilionidae > Lamproptera > Lamproptera curius. Next base: position 1,728,985 of record JAGSMT010000098.1, on the reverse strand, counting down.
TAATTTTGACAAATAATTTAAAATATTAAAATCGTACTGATATAGTGAGCATCTCAGTTGACCAGTCTATTGAAATAGCCTGTGCAGAGCTTGAGCACTTCATAATTGTATGTGTATACAGACCTCCTAGTGCGTGATATGAATCTTTTTGAAATTATATTGGAACAAATTTTAATAAAACTATCTGAATCTAATAAAAATATAGTAGTCTGTGGTGATTTTAACATAAATTTACTAGATAGTTCAACCACCACTATTAGATTCAGATCATTGTTAAATTCATATAACCTTTTAAACTTATTTCTTGAAGCAACAAGAATTACTGTCTCCTCGGCAACACGTATAGATAACATATTTACTAATTGTATCCCTATTAATAAATCCATCATTAATATTTTATCATCTGATCATTGTGGACAATTAGATTCTTTTGTTTCTGATTATAGATCTCACAAAAATATTGTGCAAAAAAAATGGTTATTCCTATGTATAGGAAACGTATTGAGAAGTTTAGAAGTAATATAATAAATAAAATTAGTTTTCTGCATTATAATAGTAAACCGGATATACTGTATAGTAAATTATTTAAATTAATTACAACTGAATTTAAGAGTATATTTCCTTCTAAAACAGTCAAATCAAAAAGATCTGCAGGTTTCAGTGAACGGGCAACAGTTGGAATACTTAAGAGCAGACAAAGATTATATGAACTATATAGTGAAAAGACTTACAATCACAATAAATCCTTTGTGACATATGTTAATGGATACTCCAAAACATTCAGAAAAGTGTGCTGGACAGTTAAGTCACTCTACATAAAAAATAAAATTAAAGGTGCATCGGACAAAATAAAAATGACTTAGAAAATAATTACTGGTGAAACAGGAAGGGCTGTAAACAAGAACTTTGAAATTCGGCTAAATGTTAATAATAGTAAAATAAATTCTGATCAAGATATTGCATCCTCTTTTTGAAAATTTTTTTTCAGACAGTTCTGTCTCTACCACCAAGTCACTTGCTTCTTCTTCAAAGTTTTGCAGAGTCCTTATTAAAAAATATATTAAAGAATGTAAAGATAATTTCTATTTTAGTAATGTAAGCGATAAAGATATTGTGTCCGCTTTTAAATCTCTGGACATTAAAAAACTGTAGATCTGTGGGGGATCTCGGTTAAGGTGATAAATTCTATTATTGATGTTATATCACCTTGTCTTGTAGCTATTTTTAATGATTGTATTACATGTGGTAAATTTCCTGACCTTTAGAAGCACAGTAAAGTTATTCCGGTAATAAAATTAGGCAGTACTACAGACCCCAATAACTTTAGACCTATAAGTATACCTGCGCTTAGAAAAATTTTCGATAAAATAATTCTTAACAAATTACAAACACATTTTAATTCTCATAATATCCTTAATAACAAACAGTATGGTTTTACACGGGGTCGTTCTACAACCGATGCAGGTGTCCATCTTATTAAGATATTTGAGGCATGGAAAGGATCACACGATGCTTTAGGTGTCTTCTGCGACTTAACCAAAGCATTTGTCTGCGTACAGCATGATACTTTGGTCAGGAAATTAGCCACTATGGTATCAAAATGCGCACTTGACCTTCTGACTTCGCACTTGAGCCATCGAACTCAGAGAATTGACGTGAACGGCAAGAGATCTCTCGGGCGCAGGTAGGTATGGTAGTCCGACAGGGATCTATTTTGGGGCCTTTTCTCTTCCTGGTCTATATTAATGACCTACCACACCAGGTTGAGAACAATAACGAGATTGTATTATTTGTTGAGGATACTTCTTTAATATTTAGAATAAAACGACGTAAATAATACCCTCTCAAAAGTAAAATACTGGTTTAGTGCAAATAATTTATTGTTAAACAATGTTAATGTTCCTCAAGCTGAGTGTGATGTGGTCGTAGATTAAAAAGCGCTAGACCACGTAGATTCCACTGTATTTCTCGGCATCACAATAGATTCTAAACTGCAATGGGGCCCTCATATTCATAGACTGGCGAGTAAACTTAGCTCAGCTGCTTATGCAGTCAAAAAAATTAAACAACTAACCGATGTTGAGACAGCCCGTTTAGTATATTTGTTTTCACAGTATAATGTCTTATGGCATTCTACTGTGGGGAAACGCGGTTGATATTAATGCTATTTTTATAATTCAAAAAAGAGCGATTCGAGCAGTCTATAACCAGGGCCCCAAAGAATCGCTGAGAAAAATGTATACAGAAATCAATGTAATGACTGTTTTTTCTCAATACATATTTGAAAATATGTTTGTTCGTAAACATAAAAATGATAACAAACATAATATAAATACTAGGAATACATAATTATGTTCTTCCAAAAACTAGGCTCCGAAGAACAATGAAATCTTTCATAGGACAATGTATACTCTTCTACAATAAAATACCAGAAAACGTTCAGCTTTTATCTGTAAATAAATTTAAAAAGTTGTAAAGGAACGTTTGTGTGTTTAAGGACCACACCCTGGTAATGAACTGTTCGCTCAAGGCTATTTCAAAGTAGTAAAATGTAAGGTATTATGTAAAAATTTTGTAAAATTTATTGAAAAAAAAGGAAAAAAAAGTCCCGTTGAGTTTCTTACGCCGGTTCTTCTCAGGTCAGAGGCTTCCATTTCCGAACCGGTGGTAGATTATTTGACAATCAATAAGAAAGTGTAATGCTTCCATATTGAATAAAGATATTTGACTTTGACTTGACTTTGAATCTTAGTATCCAATACACAGCAACTGAACTGTCAGAACAGTCAAAAACCATATTTCTACTGCAAGGAGTTCTTCTAGGAACGCTGTTTTATGCGCACGAACCAGTGAAATGATCAAATGTTTTTAAAAAACAACCCAATTTTCATTCATCATTAAACAAACTGGTACCAAAGCAATCCAAAAATGTTTCATCAAAATTTACTCGATTTACTATTGAAAAGAAAGCTTTAAAGTTATAAATGATGTGTTACGATTCCTCACCAGTTTTTTACATACTTACAGGCAATCGGCTGACCACGCGAATGGCCGTTAAATAGGGAGATTAATTACTATTCTACGCTTAATCTCTCTCTTATCCTGTTAGTTTGCCGAACTACCCTACGATAAGAAGAAAGGGAGAGCACGTCTGTGTATGCGCGTACACTTATGAACTATAATATGTCCAGCGTAGTTGGCCGATCCTTGTCGTAATGGGCTAGAAGGAAATTGTGTTAAAATGTCTAATTGTATGTACACCAGGACACACGTTGTACTAACTGAAATTTTTAAAAACTAATGCAATGTAAAATTAGTCACTTCCTATAGACTAATAAACTGAGTCTACCTTAGTTCCTAGTATCCGCTAATGTAGACAATAATTAGGAGATAATAACCTCCACCAGAGTCACCGACACAGCCCACCGTATTAGAAAGCTGAAGTGGCAGGAGGCCGGTCACATAAGCAGCAGAACTGACGACCGCGGGAGTCGGTATGTTCTGGAGTGGCTCAACAAATTTAGTGTTGGACCAAACCAGTGGCAGCATTTTTACAATCAATAATCAAGTAGGACGCAAAATCTAATTAAAGGGTAGTCCTATTCGAAAACATAAATTTTAAATAAACCAAGTGGCGTTTTCAAACAACCATTTCACCAGTTCATGAAAACGCATGCAATGTAAAATTAATCACCACATTACTCTCTTTAACTTTTTTAGTTCAGAAAGTCAAGAAGAAACTGTGTCAGCACGGACTTTAAATTCCGCCTTCACTAGGAAGGGAATTAAACTCACCACACCCGCAATAGGCCTGCTGTTCTTCTACACCTAACGAATTGTTTATTTAATAAACCACACAATAAATTAATGAACTTAGAATTATATCGCGACTGAGCGAGCCAAGGTCGGGTGCCAGGTGAGGTCGCTGTTGCTTGCATACGGGAAACAAAGAAAGTGAAGACCTAAACTGGACAACCAAAAGTCACAAAATTTGGTGCAGGCACCGTGCACACCTCATAAAACGCCTGCATCAAGCACTTTGATAATGACTGGTTTCTATCAAAGTAAACCAAAAATTTTAACGCTTAACTTAATTAAATCTAAACAGTTGTAACACTAAACTGCTAAAATCATCTAAGTCATACCAAAAGAGCCGAAGCAGTTGTCATCAATTCTACGGTACTAGGTGAGTCAAGCTGAACGTGTCTTCAGATCAAGGATTCAATTAAAGAACACGAATATTCCTTCACAAACTCAGACGTATAATAATGCATTGTAAATGTACAAATGCCATACGTGATCTAGCATCGAACCGAGACACCTAAAAGGCGAAGCTAGCTTTCGATGCGCTTGGAGGATGCGTCGAACGGGGACGGACGTGAGAGTTGTGGAGGTAGAGGAGTGTCGGTAGTTCATAGGTCACGGTCTATATCGTCCGCGTCCGTATAGGGTTGAATACATTCGGCATGGTGTTGTCGATCTCTTTTCTTTCTGCGGCCGAAACCGAATATCTGGGCCGCTGCTAGAGACTGGGAGGCTCCCATGGCCCCTGGATAACAGCTTAGGGCGAGTCTGCTGCCCAGGTATAAGTCGCGGAAATGTGCGTAAATGGCCGAAGGCGCCAGGAGGGAACATCTTGGTGGTTTTGGTCAGTGCGAGTCCGACATAACACGTTACAAGCCGTGTAACGTGCAGCAATCCAGTAACAACTTGCACCAAAATATAATAAATTTTTTTGATAAAATCATTAAAAACAGTGCTCAATCGGACGTATCACTCGTCTTCTGTAATTTTCTATTTCATTATGCATCTAATGATGGGCATACTGGTTATAACGAGTTTGCCGAGGTTACCGACTACATTTAAGATGAATTACAAAATTAAGTTCCGCGCAGTTTTCCCGCCATATTCTTTTGAATAGTAATAGGGTAAGTACCCAAGAAGGGTAGAATGAAAAAAAAATTGGCTACACACGACACTGTAGGTAGCACCACCACAACACTTTACTATTAGAGTTCAGCCACCTGCGCAGGAGATGTTATAATGCACCAAGGAGTGTTGCCAGCTTAGTGGATTTTCCACTAGATCTGGTGGTTTAGGCATGCCTTACAGCGAGATTTTTTTGGTTTTAGTGGCTAGTGGATTTTATAGTGGATTAGATTGTTCCAGTTAGTGGTAATTTACGTAATTTAACCGCTAGTGTGATTCATAAAATGCTCTGTATACGTTATAGTTCAAAATGAGCATTTAGGCCCGGAACTTCAAACATGGTTTAAGTTTAGGATGTAGGCAACATTGCTCAAATCAAATCTGTCGAGTCGGGGATTCCCCGATTATTGTCTACAAACTTCTTGAATAAACGATTATGAATGTTATTTGTACGGTCATTGGGTTAAGTTCAGTTTGATTTGATTCACGAAACGTACCTCCTATTGGTTATTTTATTTAAAAATATACTCAGTCAGATCAGTTGATCAGTTCAGTTCAGTGAGTAAAGTAAACTAAACAAACAGTACAGTACAGTTTGCTATTTGTTATGATAGAGGATACGTACTTCTTAATCTTACTTGAATGAATACTGATTTCATAGAAGGTATTTAATTAATTATGCCTAAGCCACAGTACACCCAAAAGTTTCGTGATTCCTGGTTACGTGTACCAGAACTGAAGGACTGGTTGCAAGTAGCGAAAGCACAGTAGTTAAGTGTAAATTATGTGGTACATTATTAAAAATCATTTTGGAGATTTAAAAATCATGGATTATCTAAAAGCACCTGCATAATTCAAAGGTAGTAAATTTTATACGACTTCTTAAGCTTTATGTTAAGGTGTACAGGAAAGACCTTTTGCGGGCGAATATTATTTAATGAAACCTTTTCTATTACAATTGATTTATGTAAGATCTTTTCTTTCACAGATTGTAATAAACAACAAAATTGTCTTTCAAAGTTGAAAGCATGGGGAAAAAGAAAGATCCGCCAGTTCTTAAATGCAGTTTTTTTTGTTTGGAATTGAGGCGCACCTCTTCCGAACCACCACCAGGTTTCTCTGGTAGTTTTCCTCCCTTTAGTGCGACCAAGATTCTTATTTGCAGCGGTTATAAGGACATGCGTAAATAAAAATAATTCCCAAACTTCATTTACGTCTTTTTTAGGCCAACTTCCTAGATTCTACTAGATGTTTAAAACCCTGAACTTTATCTCTTTCAAGTTCCAAACTTTGTGGTTTGGTGTGGTGGTTTGTTTTTTTTAGACACCTTGTTTAAATTTCATCCATCACTACCATACGATGTTCGGTAGTAACGCACTCACCCGGATCACTTCAGGGTTTAGTTGCGCGGCCAAGTAAGATCGGTTAACCAAAAGGTAATCTATTTGCGTATTTGTTTGACCACCTTATATGTCATTAGGTGTTCTATCTTTTAAAAAAGGATTTACAAAGCGAGATCGAAAGCAGGGCTGTGGGAGAGTATAACTTTTCCCAGCATCGTTTAGTGTGCCATACGCGTAACCCCATAAACCCTTTGAAGGTGTCGCTTGTTCTGTCCAATGGACCCAAGATCTCCTCCCAAGATGGTTCCGCTGTAGGAATTTTTGGAAGGGTCCAGACTAGCCAAAAATCGTCTTTTTCAGATTGCCACAACCCATTTGGGAGGACGCTGATAAGGGTGTTTTATACCTCCTTCAACCAGCACTTTCAGAGAGATAAGTCTGTCGTGGGTTTCGATTAACCTCCAGTATATTTTCAAATGGTACGCCTTCAGCTTTTACGCCGTTTTGCCCCACGTACATAAGAAATTATAGCCCCCGATGTTCCGAGCTTTGGATCCAGTCCATCGAGTTTTTGGAGACATAAGGAACCCCTTCCTCCGTTTAAAGAGCGAGTCACCCTTCGATTTCCCAGTTAGTGTTCCTAAATTTATCGAAGCGAAACGGATCTTTCGGTTACCTTTGGGACAACGTTGTTACTCGGCCCATCCTTAACCCGGAAGCTTTCCAAGTGTTCGCAGATGTTGGGCCGGTTGCGTCGTTTTTTCGGCCACGCCCCATTCGTTATTCCTCGGTAATTTAAACTTTCCATAACGTAAAAACCCACTTTATTCACCTTTGGAGGAAAACCGTGGAGTTTGGTCTTTAACCAATGGTATAATTTTAACTGTAAGTAAATATGGTTATCCCGCCAAGACGTTTTCGTCAGAGCCTTTGGGAGAAAAAATTTGGTTCCTGACCCCGAAAACCCTGTTTTCCAAATTTTTTGTATTGTTAAATATTTTTATTGTGGTTTTCTAAATAATATTTTTCCTCGAAGATAGATGGCGCTTGTACAAATATTCCGATCTTTGGGAGATTATCTCGTTAAATCCTTCTACTGTCCTTTAGATTTGGGCTAATAAATAAAAAAGAAATTCAAGTTAATGCAAAAGACCTGACCTGGTGAAAGTTTTTACAGACGAAAGAATTACCCAATTTATTTTTTCGTTTATCTTGAAGAAAATTTTTGGTTGAAAAATATTATATTTACTAACAAAATTTATTCCAATGTCATCATATTTTTTATTTGGCTTTTTATTTCACTGAGATAACTATTTCCACAAAACCGATTTTGTTTTTTTGCCTTGATGATTTAAACTTTTGAATTATGAGAACAGTTCGTTTAGTATATTTTATTATTTTAAGTATTATGTCTTATGGGCATTCTACTGTGGGGAAATGCGAGATAATAATATGATTCTTGGTCCCAAAAACGCGAATTCGGCAGTCTATAACCCCCCAAAAGAATCATTAAGAAAGTTGTTCACTGAAATAAAAAAAATGACCGTTGTTCAATAATTATTTAAAAAATTTAAAAAATAAATTTTTTAAGACATTGTGGATGCAAATAATAAAAAGGAACAAACAAAATTTAATTCTTCCAGAAAACCAGACTGCGAAGAATAAGTAAAGTCTTTTATGGGACAATTAATTTTTTGGGCAAAAAATTGTAAACGTTCAGAATTTAAACTATTAATTAGATTTAAAAAGGAAATGAACGTTTAGGTGTTAAAATTATTAAGGAATTAATGAATTTTTAAATGAAACACAGCCCGGTAAATGGAATGCCTTGCCCAGGTCCTGTTTTAAAATTGCAAATAAGAATGCCAATTATCAAAAAGCTTATTATTTTTAAAAAGGACATTGCCTGCTGGAGTTTTTTCTTCCGGTTCCCAGGTTCGGGAGGCGTCCTTTCCCAAACCGGGTGGTGGTGTTTGACAACCAAAAGCAAGGAAACTTCATATTGAAAAAGATATTTTTAAATTTGAATTGAAATTTGAATCACTATTTTTTGCTAAAATTCAGCCGTTTATATTATTTCAAAATTTTTATGACAGTGATGAAATAGTGCGTTGGGGGCCATTTTTATCATTATCAAGGAATGTAACCTTATTAAAATGGCCAAACCAGGTCAAAATGATTTTATCGTTCTTTAAAAACTTTGCAAATGAAAAATTAATCACCACATTAATTCTTTTATTACTTTGTTTCCAGAATGTCTAGAAAGAAGTGAGGAAAACGACCAAACCTGTTAAAACTAAATTTGTTCTTAAATAACCATTCAGGTCCAAAATATTTTTACCAGATCGTTAAAAACCCATACAACGTAAAAAACTCCTGACCTTTAAATCCTTAGATTGTGGAAGAAAACCTTATGGCAAATATCATGGTAATACGATGGAATTTTATGTTTAAATTTGTAGCAGAACAAGGAAAATATTGTGGTCGTTATACATAGTTGAGCGTAGCATGACAAATTGAATTTTCCTCAATTCGGGGAGACTTTGACCCATTTAGCAAAATGGCCATTTTGAGATTGAAACCTAAAAACCCAAGAGAAAAGCGGATTATCAGTGATTTTGTAGACAGAGCTGGATTTTTAATACAGCACCGTTCATTCAGTAAATCATCTAATAGTAAACAAAGGAACCTTGGGATAAACTTTTTAAACTTTTTCACGCAGATATAAACCTGCTAAGTATGAAAGCAAAAAATTATTGAACGAATCTTATAGAAATTAAAAACAGTTGGCAAATAAAGATATTTAGAATTGGTGAACTTATAACATATAACAAAACAACAACAGCATCTTACAGGAGAGTTCAATGATTGGGCCCTGAAAAGAGAAGAAGGTGCTTTATCTAGCGCCCTACGTACCAATTGTTACTTTGTTGTTGTTCTATTAAGAATCAAATTGCGGGGCGGTTATAAAAAACAACAGACCGTTGTTCGCTGGGTAATCAAATTTGGGCATCGTAGGGCTGGTTTCCAACAAACTCAAAACCGTAAAACCCGAAAAAAATTTAAACGGTTTATAAAATAAAGGTCATCCAATACTTGGTCCACATTACATTGTCCGAGTCCGAAATGGACATAGACCAACCACTTCCGCTGATGACGGACAATGTTATAAAAGTTAATTTAAACTAGGAATAAAAATGTAAAAAAAATTAAGGGGACAAAGACAATCGTTTTGTTGATAAGCGGGTCATATTCAAAGGGATGTTCAGCCTGTGTCAAGAGGCCCGACCTTTCTGACGCATATCAAAGTCAGTTGACGCCGAATTTATTTTCAAAAATTTAATTTTTATTGGTTTAAAAAGAGAAATAAAAAATCATTTTAAATATATTTATTACAAAAGAAAAAAATAATTTTAAATTTGGTATTAGCTTATGGATGATAACTTTATATGGTATTTTTTGGTTCAACTTAGGTCCTTCTTTATTCACTTTTAAACTTTTTCCAAGGGCCAAGGATTAATTTGAAATGATTCCAATATTAGTTTTATTATTATAAATACGCACGCAAAGTCGTCCTACCTCCGGGTGGATGTGAAAAGCCGATGATCGGGAAGGATGTCGCGATTAATGGAGGCTTATGCCCAACAGTGGACTTGACAGGCTGAAATATGATATGGTTTGGTTTGGCTTCGAGTAGGTACCGTCTCCCGTACACTTGTCGATAATTACCGCCAAAAAATCCGGGGTCCCGTCGGAGCCTTTTTATGGCGTACGCAGGCAGACGAGCAAAGTCGGGCCAATTAATGGGAAGTGGTCAAGAGGCCCGGAATTGGGAAAAGCAGGGTAACCAACGCCGCCAACCGTGAGAATAGGGTGCGTTTCCCGTAAATACCGTCTGCGCCTGGACCCAGGACTTGAAAACGGCGCCCGGCTTCCAAGCCTGGGTGTAGAAGGCCAGTGCAATGCCGTTATTTACCGCCGTGGGTTTGTGCCGGATAATGGATTACTACAATGATGATCCCGTTGCAGTGTTTCCTTTCCTGTGATTGGACACGCAGCATCCGGGATCCGGAAACCCAAATTATGGGTGGTTAATCCGGGCAAACAAGTTATTCGGAGAGCAGCATTTATTTTATACCGCAAGAATTTCCGTCCAAAGGCGACTTTACTCAATCAGAAAAAGGTATGTTTTTCATCGGAATACTTTCACTTCCTTCTCTATAAATAAAAAATTTTTTAAAAATTTTGTGCCCGGACCTCGTCCGGGGGAAATGTAAATAAAAAAATAGATTTTTTTTAGACATTTTTATTTTAATTATGATTTGGCACACTTTTTGGTGTGAATCGTTGATATAAGATGGTGGAGGGTCCGAGGTGACGGCACAGGTAGAGCAAGCGGTCCGGCGGTACCGGCAGACCCAGATATTGCGAATTATTTTGAAAAATGGCACTTAAGGAAAAAGAATCAGGGTGTGCAAATTGTTAAGGGGAGAGAGGACGATAAATGAAAGGGAAACTTTGCAGAATCAAAAAAATCAATTTGAAAGGAACTAGCTGGAATTAAATTAGGTTTGCCACCTTTACAAGAAAAGAAGGATATTCCTGGCAAGCAAGGGTCGGGTTTATGCAGGATGAGTATGAGGAGGCCCTCAGTTCACCCTGTGCTGGAGAGGAAACCAAAGAGACCCAAGGAAACTATGGAAACTTCTGGAAAATAATAGTTTTAATTAGAAAGTCGGACCCAAAAAGTCTATACACAGAACTGGTTGGGAGGTTCCTTGACTTAAGGAATTTCTTTAGGTCACTGACTATAAAATCTTAAGTACAATTGATCTGGACTGGTGAGACTCAGGAACTTTCCATCCCATAGTAGAAACAAGGTTGTTAAAAAATCAATTAAACCATTAGGAAAAACTACTTTTAATACTTTAAACAGTAAGGCAGAGAAAAATTTTATTAAAATCAAAAATGTTATTATGTTATGATCAAGCAAAAAAGGCACATCTAACTTATGAGGCTGATATTGAGTCGCTACAGACTGAGATCTCATCCTTAACTAAGTCTTTGGATTTAATAACAAAAAAGTATGAAGCATCTCAATTAGAAATAACGGAACACATATCAGCTGTGAATGACCTGCTTGAATTGGGTAAATATAACAATGATCGCTTCGACTCGTTAACTAAAGCATGTACATGCGAGTGTCTAAGTTCTGGTCCTCCACAGCTGAATATTAATATCAATTCTATGCCCACATCCCAGACTGAAGTGACTCAGGTCAACACTGGACTGGACAAGACAGGTCTTCCCATGACATAATCAAAATTTATAGCGATAATGACAGGTGTTTTTACAATCAATAATCAAGTAGGACGCAAAATCTAATTAAAGGGTAGTCCTATTCGAAAACATAAATTTTAAATAAACCAAGTGGCGTTTTCAAACAACCATTTCACCAGTTCATGAAAACGCATGCAATGTAAAATTAATCACCACATTACTTTCTTTAACTTTTTTAGTTCAGAAAGTCAAGAAGAAACTGTGTCAGCACGGACTTTAAATTCCGCCTTCACTAGGAAGGGAATTAAACTCACTACACCCGCAATAGGCCTGCTGTTCTTCTACACCTAACGAATTGTTTATTTAATAAACCATACAATAAATTAATGAACTTAGAATTATATCGCGACTGAGCGAGCCAAGGTCGGGTACCAGGTGAGGTCGCTGTTGCTTGCTAACGGGAAACAATGAAAGTGAAGACCTAAACTGGACAACCAAAAAGTCACAAAATTTGGTGCAGAGCACCGTGCACACCTCATAAAACGCCTGCATCAAGCACTTTGATAATGACTGGTTTCCTGTCAAAAGTAAACCAAAAATTTTAACGCTTAACTTAATTAAATCTAAACAGTTGTAACACTAAACTGCTAAAATCGACTAAGTCATACTAAAAGAGCCGAAGCAGTTGTCATCAATTCTACGGCACTAGATGTAGTAAAGCTAAACTTGTCTTCAGATCAAGGATTCAATTAAAGAACACTAATAGTCTTTCACAAACTCAGACGCATAATAATGCATTGTAAATGTACAAATGCCATACATGATCTAGCATCGAACCGAGACACCCTAAAAAGGCGAAGCTAGCTTTCGATGCGCTTAGGAGGATGCGTCGATCGGGGACGAACGTGAGAGTTGTGGAGGTAGAGGAGTGTCGGTAGTTCATAGGTCACGGTCTATATTATCCGCGTCCGTATCGGGCGGGATACATTCGGCATGGTGTTGTCAATCTCTTTTCTTTCTGCGGCCGAAACCGAATATGTAGGCCGCTGCTGGGGACTGGGAGACTTGTGGTGGTGGTTTTGGTCGGTGCGAGTCCGACACGTTTCAACCCCTGCAATTCAGAAACAACTTGCTTGCACCAAAATATAATATATTCTTTTTGATAAAATTATTAAAATCGTTGTCATCTGTTCTATTTAATTATGCATCTAATGATGGACACACTGGCTATAACGAGGTGGCTTTACCGACTACATTCCCATAGTTTTCCCGCCATATTCTTTTGAATAGTAATAGGGTAAGTACCCAAGGAGGGTAGAATGCAAACAATGGCTATACACGACACACTGTAGGTAGCGCCACCACAACACTTTACTATAAGAGATTAGCCACCTGCGCAGGAGATATTAAAATGCACCAATGTACCTGCAAACACAGGCCCTCTCCTTCACTCCTATGGTCCGATGGGACGGATAACCAACATGACCGGAGAGAGATCAGACGCAGGACCTACTTATTACATGCCCATTCTACCATTTATCATCTTACTTCACATGCAATCGGTTGATCAGTCCGCATTTCCGTAACTAGGTGGTTCGGGCAATGTGGGCGTGGAAAAACAATGACAATTTGTGGAGTCCCCGCAGGATTTAAACCCACGACCTACCGAAAAATCCTCCTTTGCAGATTCCCATACACTTAAAGCCCATGAAATGATGCCGGCTTTACCGTAACATTGATCTAATATCAAATGTCTACTGTTCTACTGTCTCTGATAAAGGATCTATTACCCGTGACACATTTCAATTTTATTTATGTGTATAGATAAAGACAAATTTATTTGTTTTTAATTAAAAGCTCTTTACACATTTTTCGTCTGTGGTGTGTTTTCCTGATTAGAATTTCAAGCCCGACGGCAACGAACCAACAAGAATTTGAAAAGAAAATGATACCCAACAGTTAGAGGGAGTGGAAATAGGAGGGAGTGAAAATTTTATGTTTGAATTGAACTCAGATTTTGCATGTTTATAACATCAGCCTTGTGTTAGTCCACTACTGAACATAGGCCTCCCCTAATGTACCACGCTTTTTCCATTTAAGGGGCGGGATTTTGGACCGTAATCTATCATGCTGGTTCAATGCGAGTTCATCGGTGGACCGACATTTTACATGCCCATCCGACGCATGGATCATCTTACTTTTCAGAAAATTGAGTGACAGTCGGTGGCAAATTGTCCTAACCAACTAGGAAACAACTGTGCAAATATGTTGAGTGCCTGCAGGATTAGAATCCACGACCTCCGGTTTCTAAAGCACACGCCCTAACTACTAGGCTACAGAATCAGTCCTGTATATGTAGAATATTATTATTGTTTATTTTTTTTCTTTTTTATTATTTTTTCAAAAATTATGAAAATCAGACCAGCCATTAACCGGAACAAACTTACAGACAGGACATATTTTTAAACGTTTACAATTTTCTTATAAGTACCTATTATCGTAGGGTTTGAAAACTGTAATTTTAATGTTTTAACTAGGCAATTTTTTTTAAATTTTTATACATGCCTAAATGTATAAATAATTATATGTTAGGTTATCAATAAGAAGGTAGCACAAGTATTTCTGGTGACATAATTATCATTAATCCAGAGAGTAAAAATATCAAGATTGGAAAAAAGAAAAGTCAAAAGACACTATGCAGCCTAGGATCTGAACAGCAAACAGTTGTGATATTTATTTTGGAAATTCAGCACAAATGTAATGTTTGTATAAAATACATGTGATTAAAGCATACAACTTAAAAGTGACAGAGACCATAAAGTGTTAATTGTAATTATATTTTTGCACATAATTAGTGAGAAGAACTTTTCCACATAATACCATAAACCCTATATCAAGTAGGTACCAACTTTCTTATCGATTTCAATTGTTTAATAATTTTATTATCTGCAATTAAAAAAACAATGCTTTAAAAATAAACAAAAATAAAAAAAGCTTGACTATTTCTCTGCCCCTTTTTCATTAATAATTATTAAAATTATTTTTATTTTTTTTTCCTAAATATATGAAAATAAAAAAAATATATTTTCTGATGACTTAACAAAATGACTACAGACATAAAACATGCTTCCTAATACAAAGAGAACAAGAATAAAATCTCCATCAATAAATATGCAATACAGGTAATGTAAAAATCCCACCTTATACAAAAATCATTGTAGAAAAAAATTGTACTTATATTTTTAATATGAATCTATGCATTGATAAGCTTTCTTGCTCCGAGCCACATTCCTGAGTTATTATAGAATCCACTAAAGCATTATTATATACAGATTGACCTGAATTTGAAAAAGGTTTTACCAAAAATGAAACTCTTCAATTAACAACTATCACAATTTAAATTAGAAGCCAACATGGACCATGATTCAAATAACGAAAAATGTCCAATTTTGTACAAATCACAATAAAATCGGCAAACATTTATAAATTAACTTCTAATGATATAAACTTCTTTCTAAAATCCACTTGGATATGAGAAAACTTGGTCTGCTCATAATAATTAATATGAAGATTGTCAATATCTTAAAAACCTATGGCAGGATTACTCGTTTATGCGTATTGAAACAAACAAGATATCTTTCAAGAACTTTTAATAATGAGGGTAAAAGGGCCGACTGATAAAGAGAGGTCAGTACGATAAATGGAGATAGTAAGAAGACAAGGTAAACCAATGGAAGCCACAAGATTTCAACGCTTCTTAGTTAGATTGTTTCATATCTTGATGTTTGTCTCTTTTTTATGAATATTTAATACTAAACAATGACAAGTTACCGTCATAGCCATACATGCTTTGTTGCTACTAGTAACTATGCATATATTCTTCCAAGACCAAATTTAGCAAAACTGTATGTACCTAAGTGACCTACTGATGATGCACACAAGTATTGTAGACACTGTTTGTAAGTTTTAAATTGCAGGACCTTCACATCTGCTAAACCAACCATATGTAAAATCAAATATTAGTGATCTTATTTAATTTTAAAGACAAAATTTTAAATTATATAAAAGAGAAATTAAGTCACAAGTTACATTAATCTAAGAAATTTATTTGAACCATGTATTTTAACCCATTTATTATAAAAGCTGTAAAATTAGCTTTATTTTAAACTTAACAAAAGTGTCTCATATTCCCTAAAACCTATTACATCTTTAATTAAGCTTAAACATTGATAAAATGTGGATAATTTAACATAACATTACTCACAATAAGGGTATTAATTCTATTTATGTATAATATTTTAAGACTTTCCATTAAACCACAAAAATTGAACTACCCACACAAAATTTACAACAAAATCACAGGTTTACGGCACCAACCGACTTGTGAGAGAAAACTGATTGAATTTAAATGCTTTGTAGTTCCCAACACACCTTATGTTAAACAATGACAATGAATATCTTTTCGCAGGATAGAGATCGCACCAAAAAATATTTATATATAACAAAAAACATGATTTAAATCGTTTTGATCATGAGTCAAACCATTTCACATAGATCTACTTTTGAAGTGAAATGATATAGATATAAAATTGATTTGCACAGCAACAAATTAATATACATAGAACAATTGTCATTTCAATTATTAAAGTAGCTTTGACCAAATATTGTTTAACTTTATGCATATATAAAAAAAACAATACTTTTGTTCGTATTTATCGTAAACAGGCAAAATATTATTGACTAAGGTATTTCAAAACCGGAAGACTGCAGCAACACAAAGAATGATGACAAATATCTAACAGCAAAATTTTTACAAGTTACTCAATATATATTAATAGTTATATGTGCGGTTAACATTAAATGTGAATCCTAAAAACATCTTTTTGGCATTGACAATTGACATTAATCAAACGTTAAAATGGGAAGGGAAGAGATAGTTTTGTGTTGCGACTGTTGTGCCATGTCAAAAGCGTTGGATGGATTCTTCGTAAATTAGGAAGATAGCAATCCGATGTTTTCGGCACTTTAAATTATAAACAATAACAACTTTTTTCTTCTATACCCAATATGAACTTAATTATATATATTACTCGTTGAAATGATATAAAGCTTATTTTTTACCTTTTTACCATACGAACATCCCTACCTTTTTATCAGGAGGGGGTGTCTGGCAAACTATATAGACCAGACTTGCTTGATCATTGCGTCGAAATATACACCAGGAAGGGAGAGAAATTAAGCTTATAATAAGGCAAGTATGTTTAAAATGCATTTTATTATCAGATACAATGGTGCTATAAAACAACTTGACCGTTATTAGAAGCTATATACTGAGACCTGTTTGTTATCTCCTGGTGAAAAATAAACGCCAATGTGATTTTATCATATAACAGAGTTATAATACTGATATAGAGTGCTCACTCGTGGCTATTTTATGCCATCCTGCGAGTATTGCGCCATTTGGTATCGTTGTTCCGAAACAACGTGAGTTATGTACATACTTAGGCATGCCATATACGTATGTGCATACATATATATGCTTTCTACTTATAGTTACTTATATATTTTTATTAAAGTTCAATGATATTTTATATTTAAGTACTATACAAAGAGAAAAATAAAACGAAACAGTTTGTTTTTAGTTTTATTGTGCTTCTTTTTGTTATAATATTGTTGAGCTTGTTATTTTAGTTTATCTGCATGATTCTTCAAACGATGAAGAAAGTTGTGCTCAGGTACACCTATAAATAAAGCAAAATTATGGTCGTAATGTTTTGAAACAGGTCATAGATAATTTTATAACAGCATATTTTAACATTGTATATAACTACATGAGAATAAGCATATTAAAGAGGTTTGTTTTAGAGATTTGAAATATCAATAACATAATCGTATTAGTTGATGCGTCAAGACATGCGTAATGAAATTAAAATATGTTAGATAAATTGTATACTTAATATGTTTAACTTTATTTAATAAATGATTAACGAATACTATCGCAAATGTTGCGTGCGCGACAGAAGCTCACCCGCCTGTAAAGTTCGGAATGCGCTTTTTAATTAAAATGACAACTTTTTCAGTTCGATCTTCATGAGATAGATGGCAGTAAAGAGTAACTCAGTTTGGCAAATAATAAAAGTCAAATAATTAATAAAATGCAATGAATAATAATATTTTTATTAAAACAATATTACGAATAATCAATCAAACACAAAACAAGCATTTATACTTATTTATATAATAAGAAAATATATATTTTTTTTAAAACTGCCTCCGTAGCCTAGTGGTATAGGTGTGTGTTTAGAAACCGGAGGTCGTGGGTTCGAATCCTGCGGGGACCTAACAAATTTTCATTGTAGTTTCCTAGTTGGTTAGGGCAATTTGGCCCGATCACCCAATTGTCTGAAAAGTAAGATGATCCATGCGTCGGATGGGCATGTAAAAAGTCGGTCCACCCACCAACCCGCATTGGAACAGCGTGGTGGGATACGGTCCAAAAACCCTCTAATGGATAGGGGTGTATTAGGGGAGGCCCATGTCCAGCAGTGGTCTATCACAGGCTGATGATGATGATGAAGGTAGTGATTAATATGTGCCACCGGCACATAAAACTTAGAAGTTCGTCAACCACACCCACACTAATTATTATTGTACACCGATACAACGGACACTGTATAACCATATAAAGATGGTAGTAA
Source organism: Lamproptera curius (assembly GCA_029286875.1). Taxonomy (NCBI): domain Eukaryota; kingdom Metazoa; phylum Arthropoda; class Insecta; order Lepidoptera; family Papilionidae; genus Lamproptera; species Lamproptera curius. The sequence continues at coordinate 1,710,735 of JAGSMT010000098.1, read as the reverse complement.
TCTCATAAACTATCATAAATTATTTTCCTCAATTGTTTAATTTACACCGACAGTATCTGATACACACAAGGTATCACCGACTGTGTTCGTTACATAACGTAGGTATACGTTATTCATCGAAAATGAATAGTTAAAATTAGCAGCCAAACATGAAAAAGCATTATTTTTCGATCCTATGGGTTTATGAAATTGTCGCTTATAACCCGCCAAAAAATTAAGATTATTTAAGAACCATTTTTAAAGTTTTCTATCTGTCACATATCTGGGCACAGATTTTTTATAACTGAACAGAGATATATTTGTCAATATTTAAGCCACTTTAAATATAACGATTAAAACACAAGGCACAATTATGGAGCACTCAACGGCCATGATCAAGCAACGGCGGTCTGGTCTATATAGTTTTGCCAGACGCCCCTCCTTGTAAAAGGTAAGATTGTAAATATTCCAATTGTTAAATTAGCAAAAGGACGAAAATACAACGGAAACATGCTGCCTATCTCACTATAAGCTTATAATCAGTCAAGTTGTTTAATAATTACACTAACAAAACAAGCTAATTACGTACTCACTTAGGATAAATCTTGTAAAGTACCCTTCAGTAGTGTTAAATTTAATTTATAGTTTAATAAATTGGAAGAAATCGGAAAGGAGTTTTCATATACAGAAATTATGTCATCGTTAATCCAATTTAACGATGTTTGCATAAACAACCATATTATAATTTTTATCTGCCTCGTACCTAGCGTATGGAAGCTGCGTCTTAAAACACGCGGTCCAATCCATGCGGACACAATAATTAGAGTTGTTTCCAAAGTGTTAGGAAAGGAGGAACGATCACGACCAAATACCTGTAATTAAATGATCCATGATCAGGATGGATGAAAATAATACTGTGCTTATCAGACTTTGAAAGTAAAGGAAGATGGTCGATCACATTACCTGTGTGAAATGATCTCATGGCTCAGGAAGTGATTCAAAATAGATCGGCCTTCGTGTTAAACCACTGGAAGAAGTTTACGTGTTTGTAAACCATAATAAGAAACTAACAAACATCGCTATCTAAAGATTCTTTATTTGCAAACTGTACTGGAGATAATTTGAACTGACGCTCCGCGAACTCAGGCGACCAATTCAAACGCAACACTACAAGCCGTGTGTGCAAAGCATATCGCTACACGAGACCCACCCGAATTCAGCATCACGCGCAATATAACCTGACTAAATACAAAATTGCAGTTTAAATTGATTACAACATCCAAAGGTGAAGCGGTAAAGGAGCACTTATTTAATTTCAAACGCAACGTTGTCGCCTATTATCATTCTTTATTCGTCGAAACTAGTGTTGTTCCTTTGGATATATGTTCAAATTTGAAGTCAACACGTTCACCTTGCAGGCCGCCGTTCAAAATGCATATGAATCTAATAAACGGTACAATACAAAAATGGCTTGGTCCTATAAAGTCGTTCTAATATGCTTGATTCCTGAAGCCGAATTGAGTTAAACAGTCCATCTAGCAATTGAACAATTGAAGCTATCGTAAGGCGTTGCACTTCAAATATGTAATATGAACGGCTAAAATCACGTGAAGTCGGTATTGCTGGCGACTAGTTTTGGACTTATCGAAGGTTCTTCGTTAGGGCGATTGGGATCTCATACGATAGGTTAGGAATTGGATAGATAGGGACAGTCCGAAGGTAGTCGGCATCAATACCGATTTTAGGGGACTTCAGCCGTTGGTAGTACGTATTTACATTTCAGTTTTTTACTATTGCACAAGTAGTGTAATGCAACATTGAAATTTTATTTAAAGCTTACAATTGTGGTAATATTATAACAATATTTTAGACAACGCAAGGTTGACACGAATTCAGTTTTAATTCCGAATACGCACTTTAAATACATCACACCCGCTATGAACAAGATTTTAACATACAACAATATTTTTACTATAAATTATACATAACAAATTATAACTAGTTTAGTACGAATAACTCGCAATTAACATACATTGTTTGAAATTAACGGGCGATGCCAGACTGTTTAACTTCGGCTCCAATGTTAAAGTTTACATCAACATATTTTATTTCCTTTTCACTTTTAGATAGATCACACGCCTATTATCTCGGAGTGATCCTTCGAAATACAGATGGTAAGCTCTTATAATAATATTGCACTAGAAGATACAAACTAACCATTGAAACGGAGCGCGGCGTTGTATGTGACAACCACCGTGTTATTTTACTTAAATCAAATACAAAGTTGCTTTGTTAAGTTTACAAGTTTACTAGCTCAGATATAAAGCACTAGAGCAGATAAACTGATACAAATCTGTGCGTTAACAGTAATTGACTGCGAAGACTTGCAAAGATGGCGCTGTAGTTGCACGAGGTATTGCATTTGGCTTAGTTTAAATTGATCGTGGCGCCACCATTGAGGGATTTGAAAACCGATAATTATAAGCAATTATCATACATATCTTGCGTACGAATCTTGTATAACTTGATACATGCAACAACACCACTGTACGTCACACACAACGCCGCTCCCACTGTGATCCAACGTTAAGCGTCAACCGTTTGGTTCCAACAAACGCCCTAAATCAAGTGCAATAATGAATTCTCGTGTAACATACCCTCGAGCTAATTGTAAAAATCCGAATCGCTAATTATTAATACATTGTTATATTTAATCTTGGTGTTTCGATAAGGAGGTAGCTTTTATTCAACAAACATCCGTCCATCTTATATAATTTCAAACTATTGCCTAAATAGTTACAATGCCGTTAGAATCTCGAAATGCGAATCATCAAAGAGAGCAGCTTAGTTAAACGTAATTTCGTATAGTTTATTTTAGAACCGATTCAAGTGCACTTGGAATCTTTAGAAAGGTTTTCGTTTAACAATGAAATTTAAGAAAAACCTTCGCTATATATGCTTTTAGTAAATTCAATTATTCAAAAGATGTCTGTTACTGGGACACTCTAAAGCTACCTATAAGACAAATCAAATGACTTTCTATCATACTAAAGTTGTTACATATTTAGTTTGTTTTTGCAAACGCCACACAATGAAGCTTAGTAAATGCTTAGTAACAATAAAAAACTCTTTGACTTATATGGTTCAAGTTAAAACACAGACAACAAGATTCAAGTGATAAAATCAATTTAATTCACTTTATACTGATAAAAGGCACGACCTCAAATGCAGATGGCGGTATAGTAGCAAAAGTAATAATCTTTGCCAAAGATATGTAGCTAAAATTGTAATATTTATAGTGAGAACTTTAATATATAATACTTAAATGCTTTGAGAGCAGAGAATTATAGAATGAAATGTAGCAAAGACTAAAACTGTTCTTCCAATATACCCACATACTATACCATAATGGTCAAAGGATCATTGAGATCGTGCTATCTCTCCAGTATAAATGTTTACAATTTTCCACAGATTAAAACAAAGAAGTTTCTTCATATACCCGCTAAGGAGTAGCTTATAAATGTATTCAATACCTCTCGTATTTATTATATTCAGAATTCCGAAACTTTTCGCTTCACTCTCTTCCGTTTGGCAGATAATACTTTATTATCGTAATAATCAATAAAAAAGGTTCCTAGCGTACACGAGGCGTCTATAAACATCGTCAACTTTATAAAAAACCATTGGAAAAAACATCGTAACTAAGACCACAAAGCTCGCTACACACAACAAACATGTATAATATTAAAGTCATGCAAAAATACCATTTTTATCATTTAAACCGCTATATTTGTATACAATCAATATCCCGAGCTATTTACACCGCTCTACGCTAAGAGAAAACTTGGACAGTGGTCTAAATTTAGAGATTGCAGTCTCGCCAATTTAAAAAATACAATATTAGGTACACAGAGTGAAATGTCAAACTTAAATGACACCAAAAATCGAACACTGGTTGGACATCACGTAGATTCAAAATGGCCGCGGTCCACCGATGGGGACGCGTTCGCTTCTGCTGTCATTACTGTTTGACACAAGACTTTGGTTACTTGTATTAAAGTCTAAATTGGCTAAACCACATGGGAAGCTGTGGTGGAACACTCCATACACGAAACTACATTGTTACGTAAATAATTGACAGCCCCCCTATAAACTTTGGCAACTACAACGTCATAGACGAGACCATAGATAATATATGGCAGACGATTAACTATATCCGAGCTATGACAGATTGAATTTACATACAAATGTAATGTCAAACATTAATGGCGCCAGAATGGTGGACCGCGGCCATTTTGAATCCACACGCGGTCAACCAATGAGAGTGGTCCACTCTTCGGTCTCAATTACGTTTGACAATAGACTTCCTTTCGTAAATCCCATCTATTCATTCGGTAGGATTCGTTGTATGGAGATGGCAACGGCGGACGTGAAGGAGGGGTACATTTACACTCTCGCTACAAAACCCACTCGACATTAATACAATCACAAAATTTACAATACGCAAGCTTCAACGTAATCAAACGATAACTATTACACACACGGGGCACTCAGACTTTTCTCAGGACAGATTCTAAACAATGTTAATCTTAGTAAGATTCATTAAGATCCCTGCAAAGATACAGAACTGCAAAATTACTTAAGATCTCTTTTACCTACAGATATCGTAGATTGTGCGATAACAAAAAGCACTAAAAATCTTAATTTTCAATCCAAGTAATAATTTAAAAAGTAGAATAAGGATCTTGCTATCCAACGCCAACAATGGCAACGAGACGGCTGACGACACTCTGCTCTGTCCCCAGCCGATGGAAAGCGACCGAAACTCCAGTTTAATAGTTAAACATGTAAATAAACTGAATAATTCAAGCTTTTGTTAGACATGGCAATAACTTCACGGTGACTTCTCCTTTCGCACTGAAGGACCTCCGAAACTAATCGGCACTAATACCGATTTTACGTGAGTTTAGCCGTTCCTAGCATATTTTTTAACTAATAACTAATTTAGGTTAACCCTGAGAAAAGTTTGAGTACACGCTACGGCCTTAGGCACGGCTACAACTAACCATACGGGACGTCAATTGACAGTTAATAACACGAGCCCCTTAATAATATACCAATGGAACTAAAATTCAACGTTTTGTACATCATTATACAACCAGTATTGCCATAAACCACGTACAGTGATCTCTCTTGAAATAAGGCAACCTCAAAATGTATAGTTTCGACAAATAAAACTCGAAACTGATGCAGACAGAGTTACTTATAGCAACGATATATTTATTTTAACTTCATACACAAATAGTGCATTGATTGGTGATTTAACGCCAGATGGGTTCCTACCAGATAATCTGGAGGCGCAGGAGATAAAAGAGATGCACTGGTGAGCGCAATACAAAAATATACAACTTAATATATTTAGTAAACATAAACTGAAAAAAAAAACTAAAATTACCTGTTTTTGGTGTGTTATTAGTCGACTGTCAATCAGTAATTGACATCTCTGCGACAGTTCATCGATAAGAACGTATGACGTCACTCGGTTGCCATGGTTACTTTGATTACACCCATTTTGAGTTTAATTTGTCTCAACTATAGGATTTATTAAAGAGTCATTGAACTCGATACCTCTGCACCCTAATTTGTACTGAAATTTTATATACCGGCTCCCACTACAATATACCTATAAAAGCCGTCGAATGCGTTTGATATGTAAAATGGCAACCTTTAACCAAGTGTCAGAATGAAAATGTCAATTTAAAGCCGATATAAACTACGTTCAAAATAAAAGTTAATCAAACCTAAAAACACTGAGCTGTTTCGTAATACCTAATATAGTATAAGCCACGCATCTATTGACTTCACACCAAACAAGCAGACGTAAAAAAGGGTAAAAGAAAAACAATTAAAATAGCAGTGCATTTAATAATATAAAATAAAAAAAAACGACTGAGCATACGAGGCGGACACGGAGGGCTCGTCAAGACGTATACTCTGTGTCAAAACTGACAGCTGTCAACAATTTGACAGATCATATATATCGAAGCAACGTATAAGACTTTACGAAAATTTACGGAACAAAGAAATATCAAACCGACTCTTTTTTGCCTTAGATACATCTAAAACGCCGTGACATTCGACCAATTACGTTTTGGAACAAGTCAAGTTTGACACTACTGTGTTCACATATACTCCGTTCTTCACTACTCTTCGATCTTAGCCAAAGGCCGAGAATCGACCGATGAAAATTTTGACACCATCCGTCACCTGTCACAATCTGACAGCTGTCACCTGTCACCGACGAGCCCGTTGCACGTTATTCGTTCAATTCGAATCAACACTGTTACAATAGCTTTGGTAGGATGGCTGGCGTTAGATATCAGAGTTTAAACTCACAGATGTATAATTACATAAGCGAAGGATAATTTTACAAAACCATAAATGACCACATAATTCTTTATAGATCTAACTTTAAAATATATTTCAATGGGCAAATCTCCGCTTTAAGTGAAATAATTTCAAGAAACTGTTAACATTAATGTCTTGGAACAACTGTTTGCACAAAAAAGGTTATGGGATGGCAACATGGTGTTACCAAGAGTGATTATTGCTTCTATATAATCTTGCCTAAATGTTTGTAAAGTGCATCAAGTGATGGTGAGATCTTTAATGAGTTAAACAATATAAAAGTGTTATTTTATTATATCATTTTAGTGGTAGAAATTAAATTCATAAACACAAGACTGAGTGTATTGTCCCCAATCATAATTAAGTTATAATGTAAGTGTAACATATAATTTAGATTATTAAGACTCAAAAATTGTAAACAAAGTTATCCATACCAATCATGGTTATACATCCAGCATTATTACTGATGAAATGTCACCAAGGTGTCAATCACGAGTGACACTTGACTGATACCTAACCTCACGTTACTTATAACTTCTGCAAACTCAACTGCTGTAGCAAATATAAAGCTGTTCTTTAAAAGGTTCATGAAGTGGGAAATTTTAAATTTTAATCACACCATCAATTGACATAGAGTACAAACTACTCAACATGATACACGTCTGACAAACCGGAAGCCTTCAACAAAGTAAAAAAAACCATGAAGATTTCTTAAACACCGTAACCCATGGCAACCAAATAATAAACATAAATTTTCATCAAGATGTCAATCACCGCATGACAATCAATTAATATATATATATATATATTGTAATCAGCTTCTACTCACGACTTTGTCCGCGTGGTATCATATAAAAAAACAGCCCAAGGTTGAGCCCGAACAGACAGACAGACAGACAGATGGACAAAAATTTAAGAAACAATTTTCTTTAATATGTATCTGATATACATAACAATGTAATCATATCAAAGCGGTTATTATAATATCACATATGAACACTCCAAATGGTTTTCTTTCTATGGATAAAATTAACCGATTATTTCGTTGCCATGGATTGTAACGTTTTCTAGAAATCCCATTAACCGACATAATAATGCAAAACTTACAAAACAGCAACACATACAAACTCATCATCGAATAACCGAAACGCCATCAAAATGAACAACAGAGAAAAAAATCAGTGCGGAGAAAACAAAAATAACATAAGGGAATAAGCAATACCACGAGCAGGACATTATTAAAGGAATCATATAACGTTTGCAATGTTTGTGAACAGACCGACATCTACAAACATGTTCTGACTCAATTTCAAACTCTGAATAATACACAAGATTAGAAATCCCGACCTTTTTATAAGAAACACCTTGAATGGTTTCTTTAAAACAAATAAGTCTGAGTCTTAGCTTCCATTCTCCATAGATTTAAAAATCACTAAATAATTGTACTAAAAGTTAAATTAGTAATACGAAATTAAATGGAAGACATTATCCTTAAAATAGTAAACATTCAGCGATTTCCACATCTATGGAGGTTAGTTATTTCCAGATATTTAATCTGTGATGGTTTTAAATATAGAAATAGATAAAAAAAGGATATTCCTAGAAGAAATAATGAGGCTTTAAGTCAAGCAACTTAAGGAAAGGCAAACAAAATGTGCCACATTTGAAGGCAAACCTTTCACCATACAATTACTAATTTCAACACGGCAATGCACTTCATTTGGAACCTAAACATCAACAAAATCATATGAAATTTACTAAAGACAACAATCTGCAAGTCAAATTAAACAAGCCAGTCTGTTCACAAACTCTCCAAATGTTATTAGATGGTACAAAGTTGTTGGTGTATATTGTAAACACACTTTTGAACCCTGCCCGAGGTATATAACAATAAGATGCGATATACCAATACTAAAAATTAAACGAAACTAATATTGATTGATACAAATGATAAAGAAAGGCTAATGTACAAAGACAACCTCTAACGGACAAACACACTGCTTAAATATATATATATATAAATATGTAAAGAATGTATGTATGTATGTAATGTTATTCATTTCGCCATGTGTATTAAAGGAATTTCAAATCCCTGCCAGAAAAGACATTTATATAAATGAAAATGTAGTGAATTATTATAACTTAGGTAACTTGAGCTGGATGGTAATAAAAAAAAACTGTTATGTTTTAGTGTAAGAAGAAAGCTTTAAAGACTGATAGCTGATATAACTGGGAGTCTACCCTTGACCACGGCGGGAATTTAAATAAAAAGAAAACTGTTATGTCATGTGAATTGCTTATGTTATTTTAAAGTGTGTGATTATGTACTGTTAGTCCGTCCACAAACATGGCACATCTTGTTGAACTTTTTGCACCGTGTCTGATAGTCCTGTTGGTCTGTCCACAAACATGGCAAATACCATCCAACTGTCTGTTTATGAAGTGTGTTATTAAGAGTCCTGATCTGTCCACAAACATGGCAAATGTCATGACTTGTTAACAAAGTTGATTGAAAGATGCTTGGTCTTCCACAAACATGCAAATACCACCAACTTTATGAGTGTGTTCTAAGTCTGATCGTCACAAACATGGCAAATGTCATGACTTGTTTATAAAGTGTGAGATTGAAAGTCCTGTTGGTCTGTCGACAAACATGGCAAACATCCGGCCTGTGCATACATACTTCAGCAGTGTACGACCGTTAGAGGGTGGGGGGAAGTCATGCGCCGGCGCTAGTCGTAAATTAGCCCTAAATCTAGTTTTTTTAGTACAAGCAAAACATTCCTAATAAATGTTCGTTAGAAGGTCGACACGAGCGCCGGCGTTTTTGGGGGCAAATGGCACTTTGCGGGGGTATTGGGCGGATCCCGGGCTATATATTTAATTATAATTAGTACGTTTGTATGGGGCTTTTTATATATTGAAACCGACTCGAGAGATTTGAAGTTTTAACAAGGCTTCATCTGGTATATGGATCGTCACGTAACGAGAAATCGTTATGTCATTTAATCTCATCATTTGTTGCATGGAATGTCAACTACAGCCGGACAAACGTATCACTTATACGTACACATCGGCCACTAAATGTATGTTATTCATAATATTCTTTTAAAAAAGCCCTTTAGACATGCTTCGGTATCTTGAACATAACATTTCAAGTACTTCCTTTATTAGTAACGTAATAAAAGTCGATAAGTGGCTATTATTTTTTGCTTCGAACCCGGGACCGTCCGCAGACCGCGGCGCGTACTAGCACAACGAAATATAAACTACAATTATTCTAAGTAACGATAGGGGTGGAAAGGTCGACTTTGGAGTTCTCAGAAATTCCAACACTAGCAGTCCATCCGCGGCTCCGCCTGCCTTTTTTTACATTTTCCTAGAATGAAAAGTATATATATATCCTATGTCGCTATTTTTAGTGAAAGAATATTTGAATCGGTATAATATCTTCGAAGACTATTGGAAACTACAAAATTTTTTCCTATGTAATATGAGTATTATGAAGAAACTATATACTTGAAGATTCTTGTTGTAATGACCAATGAAGTTGTCCATTAATAATATTTAATTCTTTCTATTATTTTAAACAAAGTAATTATTAGGTATTCACATTAGTTCACTCTCATTTTGGAATAATATTGTTATAGCATGCATGGATGTATTGACATCCAATGAAATGGCTAAATTCAAAAGCTGAACATACAATGATCGAAATTAATATCCAATAAAGTTATGATCCTGGAAACCGTGGGGAAAACTAATTTAGAACCTCTTCTTCATCCGTAACAATCGCTGATAAACAAAAAAACGTTGGGAATCAAACCTACGTCCTGTCATACTATCTTCAGCCAATCAAGTTGGTTCAAGTCTTTGGAAAATCTAAGAACACCAAAGAACGACCACAGAAGAGACAGACCTCAAACACGGGACACAAATCAGATTAATCGACAGCACAAATGTTGCCAGTTATTTCCATCGCATATCACAACGGATGTTGCCACATTTAAATCATAATATCAATTTCAGATTCTCAAAAACTCCAAACCGGCAACATTCGAACCGTCACAAAACAATTATAATGATAATAATAACCGAAAAGAAGTAATCAAGAAACTTAAACGGCACTAAATCGATCAACCATTCCGCTAAAGGCAAAAATTAATTCTAACAAAATCGGCCAAACAAACTTCAACCCTTCCGCATACATAATAAAGTTCATTTTGCATTACGGCATAATTACGAACAAACAAACAGACATTGTGTATATATAGAAAACGTTAGTTACTGGCCTAGAACCGTGGAAAATAAAAAGAAGTTGGTAGACAAGCGTTAACCTAATATAACTAAGTTTTAAACATAAAGTTAAAAAAAAACAAAACATAAGGACAGGTAACTACATATTCCGCTAATCGATAAACTAACCACAAAAAGAGTAACTAAATTTAACATTAAACGTAGCCAAAAGCCTAAAGCGCAAAGTCGACTTTCACCCAAAGTGTTTTCATACTTTTAAGCCATCGGGTAAAGTGAAACATACAGTGTTGGTGGACAGACCACCAGATGGTACGTCGAATACGGCATGTTTGTGCACAGACCATCCGGCATATGAGTCTCTGCATGTTTCATCATAGTCTTGTATAATAATCAAACTGTTATTGAGCCAAAGTTCACTCGGGATGGACATAAACACCGTTGCTATGGCAACGGGTGGAACACACACATCAAGCCATTTATGTCTGAATCTTTTTGGTCTAAAATATTACTTAGTTAGTACAGATGTAGTGAGAAATTACCTTCCTCTGGGGAAACTGTAGATCTCTATTGGAATGATTGTATTGAACGAGCGACATCTTCATATCCATCAATATGAAACTTTATCAGAATTGATAATCTAATTGTATATTATAGAGATGTATAGGTACTGAAGCTAAGAGAAAGCAAAATAAACACTTTTCCGCAGAATCCTAAATGATAATCGTTTCTCAATACATCTATACTACAAGTATAACACATTGGCTTCATTTTAAGAGCAATCCCGAGCCACATTTGACAAAACGGTGGTTTGTAAACCAACACGGTCTGTCCACAAACACGCCACACGTTCCTAATCGACTTCACACCTCAAGACAAGGCTAATAACTAAAACACAATTCATACCAAAGCGAATGGGGCCTTATTCCTTTAATATAGAGTTCAAAATCGCACTCAAAAGCAATGTCTATGAATGGTGAAACCGCAAGTTCCGGCTTGGAGGGCGCCTCGGGAGCGCGTCGCGCCTCGTCACGCGATTTTCCGGCTTCAACGGCGCCTTTGGAGCGTGACGGGCGTCGCCACGCGATCTTCCGGCTCGGAGGGCGCCTTCGGAACGCAACGGGCCTCGTCACGTGACATTCCGGTTCGGAGGACGCCTCGGGAACGTGACGGGCCGTGCGACGCGACGTTCCGGCTCGCAGGGCGCCGATCACTCGGAGTGGTTGAAGTATTCGGACGCGTTGCCTCTGCATATCGGACAGGTGCGGTTCGACTGCGAATTTAATGTTATTACTTTTTAGTTTATTGGATTTTTTTCAATATTGCTGTTATTAAATTGCGTAAATGGAGTGTTTTGTTAGACATATTTTTAAGTGATAAAATTTATACAAATAGATGATGAAGAAATATATATTTTGTTAGAACAGAAAGTGATACTCACCCGCAGCCACTTGTCCACGCACTTGGCGTGGAACTCGTGCGCGCAGGGCAGCACGCGCAGCGTCTGGCGCGCCTCGAACTCGCACATGCACACCACGCACGACGTCTGCTCGCCTGCGAGTGATCATCATCGTCGTCATCATCATCATCATCGTCATCATCACCATCATCACCGTCACGGGTGATGCGTCCACACTCACCGTGCCTGCTCTGCTCCGAGTACTTGTAGGTGGGCAGCAGGTCGATCTCGTGCCTCGCCAGCCCCCGCGGCTTGGCCTCCCCGAGCCGCTCGGCCAGCGAGAGCAGCGCCTCGTAGTTCTCCGGCTCCGGCTCGGCGCTCTCCTCGCGCGCCTCCCCGTACGGCGACAGCGGGAACATCGCCAGCAGGTTCAGGAACACCTGATCGTGACGATATGTCATAGGTCGATTGGGCGTAAGGTCAGAATGGGGATAATGGTGGTGAGCACGCACCTGGTAGGTGGGCGGTGGCGGCGGCAAGGAGAGCGGCTGCGCCACGTGGAGCTGCGCCTGCACGTGCGGCAGCGCCGCGCCCACCAGGCCCCCGCCGCCCTGCGCATGGCCGAAGCGAACTTTAGCAAAGACCGATAAATACATACATTTACTTTTCTCTACGAAATAGATAATTGTATCCCACCACGCTGGTCCAATGCGGGTTGGTGGGTGGATCGACTTTTTACATGCCCATCCGACGCATGGATCATCTTACTATTAAGACAATTGGGCGATCGGCCCAAATTGCCCTAACCGACTAGGAAACGACGTTGAAAATTTGTTGAGTCCCTTGAGACGTCTTCAAACCAAATAGAGAATTAATATACTTTTAGCAAGTTGTTATACTTTTGAAGTTATACTTTTGAAGTTATACTTCTTTAGGCGCGTTATGAAAAATGATGAGAGTGAAATTTTAAGATGCGCGCACCTGTGACACAAAATTAACAGTTTATATTGAAAACGGTGAAATGGACCTTATTACATAGTGATAAGGTTGATTTTTGTAGTGATAATGGAGTTGTCGTTTTTATTTGCGATAGTTGTTGCATAATGTGCTCTATGAGTTGTGATTAAGGTTCGTTTTGGTATATATATATATATTATTAATAATATATTATTATATTATTAAATTTATATTAAAAATATATATAATATATATATTATTATATAAATATATTAATTTTGTAATGATGTTTATTCAACTTGATATAATGGTAATATTTTTATTAATTTAATATATCAACATTGTGATTTATCTATGTAATACGTTTTAGATAAGCGCCATCTAGTTACACATAATCAAAGCTTATAGTACCGCTGTACAAGTAAGCCAACATCTCTTAGGAATTCTACATTTGTAAGCAACAGATGGCGCTGAACTACCAGTTATATGATATATCAAAGTACGTCTTGTAAATCCATAAATTTAATCGAATTATTTATGATTAGTTCTTGTGAATCTATCATCTTTAATTATCTTAATTATTTTTGATTGATATTACTTACTATTTGTGAATATTAGTGAAAAAAATGTGCTTATATACTTTTTCAAGTACTCCAATATAATTGAGGTTAACTATCCGTATGTATTATTTATTGTATTGTAATTAATTATTTGCATGCAATTAAGAACTATTTTTTAATGATGCCAAATAAGTATAACTCTCACGCGCGTACATAAGTACACGCACCCATTTTTATTATTAATATACTTTAAAAAAAAATTGTTGTGTCCCTGCAGGATTCCAACCCACACCTTTTGGCGTGACGTCTTAAAACCAAACAGAGGATATCCTTTTAGCGACAACCTAAAAAAAGGACAAATTAAAAATAGGTTCATAAAGAAGGCACAATCAGAGGAAAACATTCAAAGGGGACCTTAGAGAACCTAGGTCAATCTAATAGTCTATACCCACCTGCGCGTGTATGTGGTGCACGGGGTGCGGGGGCCACCGCGCCGCCGCGCGCACGTACGGCCTCGCCGCCCTCGAGCCGGCGCCCACGACGCCTACGCCCACGCCCACGCCGCCCACGCCACCCACGGAGCCCACGCCGCCACCGGGGCCCGCACCCACTCCACCGCCACTACGTCTCTGATCGTCCCAATGCCAATATTAATAACGAATACAATTCTCTAACTACCCTACATAAAGACAAAAACACAAAGAAGCAAAAATGGCAATCAGTAATTGTGTAAGAGTAAACATATGGACATCTTAAAACCCTGTTGCCTAGAGGACCTTGCTTTAAGAACTTAAGTTCGTGGGAATCCTGCTAGAAGACAACTTTGTGTTATCGTTGTTTTCTGGTTGGATAGAGGATGATAACCAATCACCCAAATGTTTAAAAAGTGAGATGGTTCCGGTTGTCAAGACCATCTCGGGCAGCCCTTATAGGATACCGGTGCTCTCAAATTTACCTTTTAGGTTGTGGCAGTCAATAAGTCTGTTTAAATAAAAACTTTTATTCAGAAAAATCTATATCAAGAACGACCTCGTGATAACCTGGGATAATAGAAAAATGTCAAGTCTTGAAAATTTGGTGTTGTTAAAAAAAGACATAAAATCTAGGATGAAATGTTCAGACTTACGTGATGGTGATGTGACAGCGCGTGTCTCGCGTGGTGAGGCGCCATCAGCTCAAGTGGTGTGCCGCGTGTCTAGAAATGATACGTGTGCGCTGTAGACTAGATGTCTAGAAGAAATTCTTTACCTAGTCCCGCTATAAGGTCGTTTCCAAATAAAAGATATATTTTTTAAAATAAAGTTAGTATTATTATTGATATTAATTCTTGAAACAAGTAAGCAAATGACCACCTTTGGCTTTTATTATCGACTTTGATCTGTTTGGTTACGATTATGTGGATGCTCCAAAGATTTTTTTATCCTAACGTCGCCGGGTCGTTTAGAGCAGGCTGTTCTCATAACTTATCATTTTATAATAAGTCTTAAAAAGTTTGGGGTCTGCACTAGACTTATCTAGAAATCATTTATTTTATCATTTATATGACTGGTTCTCAAGTAAAAATATAAAAACGCTGGAATTTAGATTACTAGCCAGGCTTGGGTGGTTCTTACCTGGTAACCAGATGCAGTCAGAATTTGGTATACAAATATTTCGACTCTAAATTGGCTTAATATTACAATTTGTCTTGACCTACAGGTTGGAGACAATTGTTCTTGAAGGACATCATTTTGTAAGGGTAAAATTTGTTAGTATTGAATATGCTCGGAAACTACTGAATCGATTTTAAAAATATTTTCACGAAAGTTATATTATCCCCGAGCGACATAGGTTACTTACTCCTTACCCCAAAATGTATTCCAAAAATAAGAAAATAACAAGGGGAACAACATTCTGATTCTGTGATATTTCTATTTCCAAACTTACTTCTGCGGTGAGTAAAAGCGGTGCGGCGTGAAGGTCCGGCGCCGGCTGCAGAGGTGACAGCCCTCCATCGCCGCCTCCCATCACGTCCAAACGACCCCCTTCAGCGCGCTACAAGGAAATTGAAGAAGAGCCTTTGAAACCCACCGATGTTCATGCCTTTTCATGTACAAGTCTTGGTGGTAGATTTCATACCCTAGACTTAATTCAAACAAAGGTTACGGAAACGAAGAGGCGTCGCACGTATGGCGTTGTCATTTGTCGAATGTCACATGGGGATTGACATCTCGGTTACAGTTCATCAAGTAAGATGTATGATGCAACTATGTTGCCGTGGAAGATTTATTTTACATCTTTTCCGAGTCTAGTTTTTCAAAAGCATAGTTAAGAGACTTTAAATTAAAAATATATTTTAGTTCCTTTAGACGAAAGGTATTGCTAAATCCTATAGGTAACAACGCGGCCTATTTCTGTCGAAAAAGAAATGGTATAAGTTCTCCTTTTTTAATATGCAGAGCTTCAACATCCTCCTTAATGCTTAAAAATTATCGACAAGTTTATACTTAAAGAAATATAAGACAGAAAAAATATTTCTGTAATACAATCTGTTAGTATCAAAAGCGACAACTACCACATATACATTACCGTTAAATATATATACAGATTCAAAGAATGATTCGAACCTGCGATCCGGCGATGTAGTGCGCGTGCGGCGGCGACGCGAACGGCGCCCTCGGCGGCGGTGGGGGAGCGAAGCCCCCGTGGTACGGCAGCCCCGCGTACACGCCGCCCATCTGCGCCACCAAAGCTGTAGCCGGGCCGGGGAGGCCACGGCGGGGCGGGGGCGACACTATCATGGGTTCCGGCTCCAAGGACCACGATTTGTAACTTTAAGTTTATTCCAGGCTCTATTGTAATGTTCTTACTTAAAACATGTTTAAAAACCCATCGTAGATAGTGTCGCCCACTTCGCACCGCCGTCTAATAAGGAAAGAGATCGAATACCGTCTTTTCGTTCCGAAAATCCATTCACCCTTGTTAATCAAGTCAAAGTGGTATTCGATCTCGTATTATTAAAGTACTGATCGCCTCAATTTTTAACAAACAAAAACACCGTGAACCAGAACACAAAAAAAATTAGCATTGATTGCGCCTTTGTACAGACAAGTTATTTGGAAGCGTACAAGAATTCCCGACCGGTCGTATTCGTAGGAAAGAGAGAGAACAACGAAATGAGAAACATTACTATTGCTTTGGGCGGTGTTAAATTTTGCAGAGCAGCGTAAAAATCGAAATCTGTTAGATAATTAAAAAATAATAAAAAACTAGATCTAGAACAATCACCCGTTAAACATATAAAATATATAAATATATGTTGTGAAGCGATAAAGTAAACGTATGCAATACATATCGACATACAGACAAAGTATAGCTTGGACGTAGAGTAAACACTATAGCGGCATTCAAGACGAAATGGTAGAAACTAAATTCAATACACACATATATAGATATATAATAAATAATTGACTGATTAGAAACTGTTCCGTGGAATTAACATATGCGTGATAATAAAAATATGTAAATCTAAGAGTTTAATGCGCAGACGTGACAATAAATGAAGACAAAACCTATAGTGTGATGGGGTAGGTATTTGGAAAAGGAATTATAAAAAGTGACATGGAAAAGGCATTTAAATGCATTCATTACTAATAAACTAGCAGAAAATGAAGCAGTACAAATACTTCCAATCAGGACAGATGTAGAAAAAAATCTATAGCATATAGAAGTTAACGGACATAATGCCGATTGGGCAAAAAAATGCCCCGTCTGATTTTCAACTACCTTTATTAATTATTGAAGGGTAAAAAGTCTTTATATTTTAGTGCAATAGTTCTACAAAAGACTGCCAGCAGAAGGCATATGAAATCCCACACTAACAAGTGGAAATTGCATGCGCTATAAAAAAAGGAGGAAAATATGTAATAAAACTGATACAGAAGTGGCTATAGGAGTAGACCTTAAGGAACACGATCACAATCGATTTACGCTTCTATACTTATATACAGGAACAGTTACATCAGCTCCTATGTATGGACGTGTTTGGTTACACATTTAATCTGTCCTAGTATAAGGAAGATGGGTTTTAGACATCAGGAATGGGTTTTAACCAGCTGGGGAAGCCTTGACAGTCATCCCCAGCATGCGTATAGTACATAGGAAGTAAGCTATGTGCAGAACGTGTCTATTCAATAAATACATATATTGAGGTAACATAGTAAGTACAGAGGTATAAATGTGATGCACACGACACTATGCAGCCTACCGCCACCCGACTAAAACACACTGCGTCTAGATTATACGTTGTCGCACCAACGCCTGGCTTCAAATCCTCAATCGAGGCGCAATGCGAACTAAAACGTTTAGTTTCTGACAAAAAAGGCCTTTCCAGGAAGTAAATCAATGCAGATTTAGACCTGTGGTGTTTCTATATAAGGCCTTTTGACGATGAGTCCGCAATGCGCCGTGGGGCCTTTGTGCCACAATCACACAAGCTTTTATAAAACCACTAACATAACAGGTGCTCGTAAAGTAGCGGAGGTGTTTGAGGACGCGTCCTATTGAAGTATGTGTGAAGTGAAACGATGGGGGCCCTCTGCCTGAATCAAAATAAGACACGACGCTTATCTGCAACTGACTGGTCCTAAAGTACAAGGCACTTAAGCACTAATAAAGTATTTTTTAAATACAATACCCAGATAAGTAGCGCCTAAAAGGGCCCCCGTACAACGTAACAGTGGAAAGTTTTGAACATAGATATATTAGTGAACCGCTTGCCTCGCGCTACCTAAATACATTGATGCCAAGCGGACGATGCTCGATGTTCAATAAGGGTAATTAGATTGTTATTAATAAATATATGTGTAAAATATAAAAAGGTATTAAGAACGTTCAAGCAGCGTCCGGTACATTGTAAAAGAGACCTTAATGTGAACGAGCTTTGGATGCTATTCGTACAACTACCGCGGCACCCCGCAAGCTGACATGATACAAGCGACATACATTGTTAAATTAAAAAAAAGTATTAATTCTATAGACCTCGCCGTAGTTACATCACAAGGTATAATCTGGGCATGCATATCCACGTAAGTGTTACACTATGTGGGACACGGCCGACACGGACCGTCCCCGATAGACCCATGCAAAGGAAACGCCAGATGCAAGAGATGATTTTAACAGGCTGTTTTTGCCTCCCAATGTTTAAAAGTGCAATTCTATTACAAATGCTGGAAATATTTAATTTCAAATCGAGCTTAAGCGTTCAAGAATTGTTCAAGCAAAAGGCTAAAGTGTCGAATCGAGAGGAAACGGAAGTAGTTTCTTTTGCACAAGTCACTATCATTAAAATTAACATTTACCACATGTCCGATCGCTAAAGTCAAAACAAGCGCGACAGACGAACTCATAGGGGCATATTGGTGAAGCGTCGAACAGTACCTCACAACACATGACTAACCGACAGGCCTAGAGATACAGAGGAAAGTGGAAGCCGTCGCGCGTCGGAATGAAGTGGTTGGGAGCATCGCAACATCTAATATATCGGTGAGAGATAGTTTTGAAAGTGCAGCTAAGACATACAAAAACGAGTCGGAATCGACGGCTTTGTACAAAACCGGTGGGTAGTTTTGGAATGTTTCTAGTGTGCATAATTTTTATAGTAATCTAAACATAAACTTTTACAAATAACAAATTCACAAATTACCCACCGATTGGCATCGTGAAATAACGCAGGATTTAAACACTAAAACAGCATTTGTTCAGCGCAAAAGTCTAGACTTCATGGCAACCACTGGTAACATATGAACTAAGCACGCACCAAACACCTGAAGCTAAATTGGACGAAAAAGGTTTCAAATTATAATCTAGCCTAACTTACCAAGAGCTTCTTTAAAGAGTAGTAATCTCTTATCTAATAAAAGCAGTTAATTTACATAATATTCTATTAAACATAGCTTTAGAAAGATTTCAGATCAGATTCAACAGCTCTAGGTAAGCGAAGCTCGTCAAAAGTTAGCTGCCCTTATTGAGAACCAATGAATAAAGGCCGTGAGGCCAGCAAACCACAGGATCGATATAGAGTGCACGAATAGTGCATGACAAGGAGCGAAGCCAAACATACGAAAACAAGCGCCAAGATGAAGACATAAGTGACGCAACGAAGCCAGTTGAGATCACGTGTACTTCCGTTTAGCCCGTACCTCCAATCGATCTGCATTTTGGTACACAAATGGGTTTCGATGCCGCAGTACTCTTTTTTGCAGTTCCTTTATTAATTTCTTAATAGTTATTGCACTTTAAAGTATTATGTCGCTGCATTGTTCCTCATAAAATTTCATTTGCGGGTATTTTGAGCAGGATATTCTTCATATGCGGGTCAGAATCAATATGTGGACCAAAATTCAAATTGATCGGAGACATTTGCTAAACGAAATTTTATCCAAATTCACAATATAAAATTAAAAGCACCATCATCTTAATTAACATGCAAACAATATTTTCAAACTCGAAATTTCCTCGGATTATTTAGATTTTACTCTGACCAAAGCGCCAGCTTAGTTGCGTCACTGTCACAAAGTTCACAAAATCGAAACGACATCAGACACCGGACTGAGATACAATCTGTTAAAACGCTCGGGCTCGCTTTGAAACCGTCACGACAGTGTTAGACCTTCGATCCGTCACCAGTTTACCGGCGTACCCAGTGTATCCCCAGATATAGCGAGTAAAATTTAAGGCACGATATCTGAAATTTAATTTTTATTGCTGACGAAGGCACATGTGTCGGGCCACCTGCTGAAAAGTGGTCGCCGACGCCCACGGACACCGACCATACCAGGGGTATCACCAAAGCGCTGCCTACCGTGAAGAACTCTTAGATCTCGTTTAAAGATTTAGTTAGGAATCAGACTGGGTACGCCTATAACTATATTATTCGCTCGTCAACCGAACCGAGGTGGGAAGCAAGCGCGCGCCGTCGGCGGTACCTGGTGGTAGCGCAGCGGCAGCGAGGGCAGCACGGCCGCACCCCACAGCTCGCCGCCCACCGCGCCCACGCCCGCCACCTGCGCCGCGCACCCCTCTTTGTAGCACACGGCGCGACTGTACCACCCACGGCCCGAATACTCCAGAACGACACTATCGTCGCATATAACGACACTATCGGACGAATGTATCTCGATACTCAATTACACGCCACTATGACCGAGGAACCGAGACCATATTGCACAATGGCAAGGATAATGGGCATGATCATCTCGACTCGTGTTACACGCCGGCAATATCGGTTTGGGCGGTTTATTACGCTGATTGTTTCCACACTTATTGCAGAAACGCATTGCTTGAAATCTTAATATCTATCTAAAGTTTAGACCAAACTAGTACGGCGCCACGTCGTCACTTAGTTCACATCAATTCCTTATCCTTTTTTTGTAAACTAAATATAAACCGCTGAAGAATAACCACTTGGACGGAACCATTTTTAAAGTAAAGCGTAATAAACTACCCGCCTCACTATATAACCTCAAATAATTCTTATACGGGCCAGTGGGTACAGTCGCACCGTGTTCAGAGTGCGTATCTCATCACAAGATGGGAGAATTTTGACGCTTTTCCACTTCTGTGTCACAGCATCCCTTGACTTAATACTACTTAAGGACCGAAATGTGTACGGCGAACAATACTATGCTATGCCCAGATTGAACAAAACATATTGATCGGATCGACCATTGCCGGACTTTGCGTAATATCGAGACACGAATCGAGGAGCGATCGAATTGAAAGAGAGAAAACCGATAAAAAAGAAGATTTCAATATTGTTCTTGCAATATTAATAAAGCTACACTCGTCGATCCGTGTGATGACAATTTTAATACAAGAATCTTAATACATGTAGGTTACATACAATAATAGTTTTCATAAACACATCGATAGTGGATATTTTGATTTCCTTAAATAATAACATGACTTAAATATAATAATAAGTATATGAGTGTATGTCATATATATATACAACAAAACGAACGTTTACATAAAAAAATGTCCTAACAAAAAAATCATAAAAAATCTCATAAAAATACGTAAAATCCCTGACTTGATCCTAATAAAAGAAAAATCCTAGACAATTCTTATCATTTTTGGCAAAACATTCTAATAAAATATTTGATACATTTCAAAAGGCTCATCTAAAAATCTCCGAAGAAAAATAAAAAAATTATGCAGAATGCGCCAAACTAGAGAACTTCTCATTGTTTTTTATGCACCAAATGATCCTGACATGTAGTTATACTCGAAACATTTAGAATTCGAACTGAAGACATCAAAATCTAATGCATACCCTAAAAAAACATCACTTACATATCACATATAAAGGCATAACGTATGCTGAATCCCTAACTCTTAGAAATCATAAAAAGTCATGAAATTAAAAATCCCTGTGTAAATCTATTATTTCCAAGTATAATATAATTCCCTAATATCACAAACTTTATATCAGAGATCGAATTAAATATACTGTCACAATAAGAATTTTCTTCTTCAAAGTGAATCACTATAGGTTCGTTCCTTAGACCGAAAGGCACACACCTGTCGGTCAATATTGGTACAAACTTTTTTCGAGTCATTTTTAAAAACACCAAACTAATAACTCATAGTTATTCAAAGCGACAAGCTAAATTAAGTCGCAAAACTGAGAGACTTTTTTTCATTGCAATCAAATCTTTCAAGTAATACTTAATGTTCTATGAATCCTTTAAAAATTGTACAAAAACTAGTAACTGCATTTTTTCTTAAACAGAAGACCTACTTGTGGGTTAAACACTTTAGTTGTATAACTTTTAGTATCACGCTCAGTCTAGGTAGTAAAGTAGCATAAACATTAGATCAAATAATTTGACACCTTCGATGAGGTTGCGGATACAAATATTATGAGACATCATGTATAATCAAACAATTGTTTAATTAAATATAGATAATTAAATTAAACCACGGCACCGAGATGGGAAGGCACTAACACTATAGGGACATATATATAAGATTCTTGATAACAATAGACATTTAAAAAATGTTAAAGATATAACAAATGAAACTGGATATAAGGAAAACTTGTATTATTTTTCAAATCGCACTAATCGTTTACCTCCAAACATCAATTTGACGCAATTTATTTGGAACTATTATAGTTTTCATATTTGTCCCTATTTTACATTTGTTATAAAGCAAAGATCACATATTATTATATAACTAGATGCCATCCAGCTAAATCATTAACAAATCTACTAAATGCACATATTTCTGACTTTTCGCGTTAATTCTTAATATTTACTGCCTGTAATTGCATATCCCTTCGTAGTCTGCCCGTGATCATGAGTAAAAGTACAGAGTTCATGTGGAAAAATCTAAAAATAAGCAGATTTAATATGTATTATAATCGCGTAAATAAAAGGAATTATAATCATCAACATTTCTGTTTATACAATCTGAAAATTCACCAAAGCGACGCATTTCAAACCGGAAAAACGCTAAACATGAACCCTAATTATATCCCTTCCCACTTCGAATACATATTTTCGAAGCCACTCTAGTCCTATGCCTTCCCACGGGCCGCGCTCTAATCCCACGGCTGGGGTAATCATACCTGCGTGCGCTGCACGTGCTCGCGGTGCGAGTGGGCGTGTGCGTGCGCGTGGGCATGCGCGTGGGCGTGGGCGTGGGGCCAGCCCACGCCGCCGCCCAAAGCGCCAAGTCGAGCGCCGCGCAGCGACATCTACAGTAACCACTCTACACTTGTATATAGATACAAAATAGACGCACTCGAGTGGAAAATAAGTATTCCACAAGGAACACCCATGTATAGTCAAGTCCTTAATGTATTTATAGCCGATCCTACTTTAAGAACTGAGCAAAAATTGGTTTATACATAGACTTATATTATATTACGATCTTTTTTATTGTCATGATCCCACGAATTGGAATATTTATCAGTGCCTAAACGAAAAAGTCTACATCGGGCCATACCTAGGCAAAATAAATCATGGAACGCAAGTTCACTAAATAGTCAAAAGGAAAATCATGTTTCAAAAATAATATCACTTTTTCATCATTTCAGTTTCTTCGAGCTCCTATGAACGTAAAATTTGCCAGATTTTAAAGTTACATCGTAGACAAATTTCTTGTACTATTTGGAACAAGAATGAAGAAGCATTCGTCTCCTAAGATATTTTAAACATTTTAGAAATTTATAAAAAGTAAATCATATTCAAGGACCTAATAGAATTGCAATGCAATTTGCGCAATAGGGCTAAGAGCATTCTTAACATTGCATCAGAACCAATTTTGTTTTTCAATTTAATATTTTTAAAGCAATAATAAACATTTTTTAATTTGCATTCAGTAATGTGAGTATTTAGGAAGCAAGTCTCGGAATCTTCAAGTACATAATTGACATTCTAATAAGACAATTCTTTTCTCTTTCGTTCATAATCTAAATAGGAACTACTAATAATTACGTATAATTAATATTACAAATGTAAGACAAAATTGTTCTAATTGTTACAGATTAGAATGTAAAAATTTTGCGTTCACCGTTTTCTTTCTAATGATTTATTGTAATTTCTTTACAAATTAAACGAGTATTATTAGAAAATGGTATTATCTCATTATTTTATTAACCACCATGAAGCAAGTCATCATTTCGATACTAGAAAGAAAATGGGTCCAAAATAGATACCTGCGGAACACCCTGTATTTACAAGGACTTTGGGCAAATGTTAACAATCTTTAAAAGGCTAAATTTAATGCTGTTAACGCCTAATGAGAATGGTCAGCAAATCATTTCCTGAATCCTTTAAGTACTTGCTGTTACGTGACCAGTCTTATGTAGTACGAAATCAAATGCTTCAGTCAGAACAAAGTCATATTATGTGACTATATGACCAAATCATATTATGGCGCTTTCTACACTTCGACGATATATTTAACTATGCATGTTTCGAACGAAACGTTAAACCAATTTTAATAATGTTACGATTCTATCATTTTTAATGCTACATTACACCAATATATCTGTGACTAATGTTACAATGTAATGATTACATTTTATGTAGGATGCCATATCTTTTCTGGGTTTCATATTTCTGTCATTTTTTATCTACAATTGACGTTCGACGATTTGCCGCCAAGCGAGGTAGACTTCATTCACTAAAATTCTGTCGCCAAATTGTCAAACATTACAAACTAAATAATGTCTGAGCCGATTTCAATGTGAGGCGGACATTTTTAAGACTTCAGGCAATAGCCTAGCATATTTTACAGTGCACCAGCGTACACTTCCTCTCCTTTCACTCTCATAGTCAAATCACACACGACCGGAGGGAGATCGGCAGCAGGACCGACTTTTAACAATCCCATCCGATGTATGTATTTTCCTCAATTCTCAATCGGGCCGATCAACCTTTATCTCTCTAACCAACAACAAAAAGTGAGTCAATCAATCCTGACCTGGTTGATGTCCAGCAGGAGGGGAGCGTGGTGCGCGTGGTGGGCGTGGGCCACGTGGGGCGGCGCGTGCGGCTCCAGCAGGCGCTCGTGCGCCCACACGCCGCCGCCGCCGCTCACGTAGCGCATGCGCCGGCTGGAAGCGGACCTGATTCTTAAGTAAACAACGTACTAAATGGAGCGAACACAGGCAAGTTTGGCGATAGAATTAAGTCCGCTGAAAGTACACCTTAGTATTATGAAGGTAAACTGTTGCAGGTTAAATAATGATTCATCAAAACAAGACTTGAAGGTACTTATAAAGGAAAATTGCTAATGAGTGGACGATTTGTGATGTGCAAGCGAAAAGACCAAAAGAGAAAAAGTGTTCTGTGATCCAGTTTAGAGGGCACTGTAACGAGCGTAATTACTGGGTCGAAGAAACTTTATATCCCAGACATGGGATACGCATCAGGGCGTCAAGACTTAAGGCGTTTTAAACTGAATTGAACGTATTTTTTAAATCACCTAAAAGCGTTACGCTCTGTGCTGTTGTTTTTTTTAAATATAAAAAAAGGATTTTTTGTTGAAAATTAAACCGATAGCTTATTAAAACAAAAGATACATATGAAATAGTTCATCATATTAGGTATGTTGGTGCAAGCAGATTACACCTTTCAATCCTAAGATGATATTGGAAAATTGCTAGCTGACTAATAAGAAACAAGAAATTCATATTGCTTCTCAATGGCATTTGCTCATTAGAAGCTGAAATAGAGATAACTAAAAAAAGAAGAAGATAAGAATTGAGATATGAACTCACGGTGGCTGATATGAAAGACGCGGCGTCCTCCGCTCGACCACCGGCGCCGCCACTGATACGTTGCTCTCACCTGAAATGTCCCAACAAAATTTACAAACAAATAAGACTACCTAAACTAGAGTTTTAAGACCAACAAAACTATATAGACATGTATGGAATACGTAAAGGACTTCAGGAATTTCATCGCGTTCAATTTTGTTGCCAATATTCCAGTTTGAGTTCCTTCGCACTTAGGTTAAAGAGATTGCTTTGGAAATCTTACCCTTTAAGGTAGATATCACAAAGATTTTTCTATCGTCTACGGAAGCAGACGAGCATTCGGGCCACATAATGGAAAATGTTAACAGACGCCCAGACAGATGGCAATATCAAAGGGTACCATGATAAATAAGATGTTACATCTCATTTACCCACCCAGTAAATACGCGGGCCACGGTAGCCTTTAAACCTTAACACGGTAGTGTTTTCACACTATTGCCATGCTGAAGAAATACGAGGACACTAACGTTGCCTAAATAGATGACAAAACCTATCAAATGAAAAACAAAGTTGACAACAACAGTGGTCCCAAAATACACCCCCTAAAAAACACCAAACAAAGTCAAACTCACCAGAGGATAGATGCCGTGAGATCCTCCTCCTCTTCCTGCTGGGGCTGTCGCCAGCCTTGCTGGACAGCTCGCCGTCCGAGGAGCCGGCGCTGACCAGGGAGTCCACTCCGCCCTCCAGGGGGTTCGTGTCCTGGAGATGGAGAGCATAAGCCACCTTTAAGGTTTAGACCAACCATTGGGGTAATCAATACATATATGGCGAAAGCTCGTATAAGGGTAATCGAAATTAATACCGGATATATATAAACCTATACTATCATCATCATCATCATCTGCAGCCTCTGATAGTCCACTGCTGGACATAGGCCTCTCCTAATACACCCCTATCCATTAGGAGGTTTTTGGACGGTATCCCACCACGCTGGTCCAATGCGGGTTGGTGGGTGGACCGACTTTTTACATGCTCATCCGACGCATGAATCATCTTACTTTTCAGACAATTGGATGATCGGCCCAAATTGCCCTAACCCACTAAGAAACAACAATGGAAATTTGTTGAGTCCCCGCAGGATTCGAACCCACGACCTCCGGTTTCTAAATCACACGCCCTTACCACTAGGCTACGGAGGCAGTATATAAACCTATACTATAGATACTAAAAATACTATAGATGTACCAGATACGGATGTGTTAGGCAATGTTAAGGCACAAGACGACTCGTTTGGCGTAGTGGTTAGTGATCCTGACTGATATGCTAAATAGTGTTGGTGCAATTCCCTTCACAGTACAAAATATTGTGTGAAGAACGTAGTGTATTTCTCGTGTCTGGGTGTTTGTATTTATATTTTAGATATTTATGTACAAGAAAAAAAAACTCTGTACTTATCAGTCATCTAGTTTCCGAAGCACGAGCCTTGCTTAGTTTAGGCCTAAACGATGTTGTGTTATTCGCCCGGAAATTAAAAAAAATAGTAACGCGTAGTAACATAGTGACGTCACTTGTGTACAAATTGCTGTAAACTTTACACCAATTACAAACGAGATCCAGTCTGGTCAGTTTGCTGTTGAACATAAAATACTCACGCTTCGAAATGAACAGTCAGACAGAATAAAAGAGTGTAAAGTTTCACATAATGCAGTTGCAATTTTATCTCACGAGCGCTAGACGTCAAAAGTCTTCGATTGAACAGACAATTTTTACTTTAAACTGGTCTATGATTAAGATAGCTTAAGATGGCATAGTTGTTAGTGATACTAACTTTTACCTAAAACCACCGAAACCCAAACTAAAAATGGAGCATTTGTATTGGCTACCCGGGGAGACGAGCATTGATATCGGCAATATCAGGTTTATCACTAATGCGCTGTCCACCATGAGACATAGGATGTTAAGACTTATCTACCCAGTAAATTTAAACAACAGGCTACAGTGCGTTTCAAACACAGTAGTGTTTTCACACTACTGTTTTGCGGCGGAAATGGGCATCGAGGTGGTACCGCACCAACGGAGACCTGCCACTTATAAAAAATTTCCCACTAAAATATTTCACGGTCTTATTGGACCCGATAAACTAGCCTACAAATGTATAAATTCTATATTAATTACATTTATATCTATATATTCTAAGTTAGTCGCCGAAAAAATCGAAAATCCTACATCAGATATCATGAGAATTACGACTCGTTATAAAATCCTACAAGGCATAAGCCCGCACGGTTTCAGGTCAAGGAAGTCCCTCAGGGCACACTCCCCCACCCGTCACCCGCAAAGATTGCCAAACGACCCCAAATATATTTCAACCTCTGAAGCATTGGAAGGGCTTCATAGACTTAAAAATTTCCCAAACTTTCTCAAAGTTTCTGCGGCCTAATATGGTTTCCAGCGTGACCATTCATTCCTCTCCCCTCTCGAAACTTGCTCAAGTTGGCAAGCAATTGTTTGTCGTTAATTGCGCTTGCAAAATTAAACGTGGGGTGGAACGTGTACTGAAATTTTCCTTTGATGTAAAGTACATTGTTGCTATAGCGGGATCTGATGATCAGCTATGATTTCTATCCAATGATCGACCTCATAGTATCCAAGGTCGTGGGTTCGAATACCGCGAAGAACGATGGCAAAACCATCGACTTTGTTTTTAACCCTTTATAGACAATCCAACACCACCAAAAAAATGTATTTAGGTTATATAGAAAGATTGTGACTATGACTGATATTATTCTTAATAGACGCCAATCTAATAACATTTTTTCAGAAAAATTATTACCAAACAAATTGACAGTAATTATTACTTCAGATGGTAACCTCCTCTTCTAGGATCGACTTGCAGTAACCACTACAATACTTGGTCAAAAAAACAATAGTTTTGTAACAGGTTGCATTGCACCTAAGATCATAACTGACTCTAAAATAGAATAGAATGTCAGCACACTCCTTATTTCACCCTCAAGCGATCTTGCTTCACTACCTGAAAAAATCAACGATGACGAAGGAATCTATGATGATGATGAAGACTTACCATGTGATGATGGTGGGCCGGGTGTAGGTGCGGCGGCTCAGCCGAAGGACCGGCCCCCGGGCTGACCCTCATCTCTGTAAAGAAAGAAATAAACTTGACTTAAGAATACCTAAAAATCAATCAATCTTTTCTATCTACTTAACATTTTCCTAAGTTACCATGGGATAGACTTATCGTTCATTTAAATTTACCTGAATGACAGTTTTCACTCAGAGAGACTGGCAACTAAGTTCCACAACCTAAAGGGTGAATTAAGTTCGATGGATGAATTAGCCGACAGCAAATTTTAAGGCAGAGTCGTGCTATAACGAGTGGGTGTAAGTGACTGATTTTTACATACCCAACCGACTCAAAAATCATATTACTGTTCGAGTAACTATGTGATCGGCTCTACAGCAATATGAGAATATAACCAACCAGAAATCAGGAGTTGAACCCACGATCACAGATTCGTGAATTCAATTCAGTTTGGCGACAGTGGCGGTCGTTTTATCTGTCTTCAAATAAAAGACAGCCATCTTCAGCCTATAATGCCGAGCGTGGAGCATGCTGTATATAATGATAATGATCCTCAAAGTTATCTTTAGCAGTCATTATAGTACGTAAGTGCAAGTATAAAAGTCTTTATCAATACAAATAAATGAAATTGGAGTGTCTGTATGTTTTTAAATGATTACATTGAGATATAACCGATACATATAACAGAAAAATATTACAATTTTTCCGTGTGTTTGTTCTGTCTAATCACTGGCATGGCTGGTCCGATTTTGACGAAACTTTAACCAGATGTTAGCTGATGTAGCTGAGATAAAATAAGACTACTATTTTCTTTCAAAAAAAAAACTAACAAAATTATATTTTCATATAGCCACGCGGACGTAATCACCCGCAACGGCTAGTATAAAAAAATCACGATATTTAATTTTCTGTGTTGCATAATTTCAAATAACTCATGCCTCGAGAAGCAAATCATAGTTTGCCATTAAACATAATATAATTAACCCGCTAACGCGTCCGCTACCGCTTATGAAAACGCCAAATCGCGTGACCTCTTGCGCAAGCAGCGAAAGCGTTTCTGGTGCAACGCACGCCCATGGGGAAAGTTGCACCGAACGGTGTACGGCCACGAAGCGAACGGGGAGATTCGAGAGGGAAAGTATTCATATGTTGAGATTATTTTGTTAAGTTTATTTATTATTTGAAAACTTAAATAATATAAATAAACAATGGAGGCATTGAACGCAAAATATTCACATGAACAAATTGTAAACCGTATGCTAAAAGTTGAAAGAACAATGTGAAAGTAATCAATTTTGGGGCCAAAAGAGTATAATGTTAGTTCCATTTGGCTGGGATATAGCCGGCTTTGCGCTGATATTTTTTGTTAATTTCATTTTTCAGATAAAAACTAGTGTTGGAAAAAGTAAATTGTCTATACGGTGCTCTACTCTTTAAACAGTCACCATTATGGTCTAATGTGCTTTCATTTATTTGCTCGAATTATAAGTGATAAATACGTCAGATGGAGATGTAAAAATTTACACACAACGATCCCATCCATGCCACTTGAATTATGTCATAAAAGTCAAATGCCAGCCGATCTGCACAAGAACCGATTTTTTTTCAGTCTCAGCCAAATATATTGTAATTAGTGGTGGATAACGAAGCTGAGGTAATAATGTATAAAAAATAAACATCGCGAACGGACCAAAAGCGCGCACGGTGGCCGCACGCGTCACAGCGTGGCGCCCGTGCGTTTCGACACGTGCTCGTAGAAATTCACATCACGCGAGAATACCGCTCGCATATTCGCGGATTCTGTACGGTTCGTGTGTTGTTACGTTTATTTATTTATCAAAAGTCCTATTGCAAATGTATACGACCAATATCATCAGCCTTTATCAGTCAACCGCTGGACATAGGCTGTCCATACAGCACGCCTTCTTCATTAGGGGGTTATTGGACCGTAACCCCACCACGCTTGGTGGGGGGACCGACGACTTTTTACATGCCCATCCGACGCGTGGATCGTGGATCGATCTTACTTTTCAAACAATTGGGTGACAATCGGTGGTCCAAATTGTCCTAACCAACTAGGAAACAACTATGCAAATTTGTTGAGTCCCCGCAGGATTCGAAGCCACGACCTCCGGTTTCTAAAGCACACGCACTTACCACTAGGCTACGCAGGCAGCTAAGAGAGAGTAACGCTTCCATGTTGAATGAAGATTAGAAGGAAGATTACAAGAAGAGATTCGCCAATATTATAGCAGAGGCGCATAAGACGATTGGTAGAAAGCGTACGTACGCAAGCGCGAAAGTGTTGACAGCGTAGAAAGTTGCGGACGCGACGCGCCGGGTAGCCGGGTCGAATCCGATCTGGTTCTTTTTTAATCCACAACCAACATACTATTAGCTCTTTGAAAAGGACATCGATTGATTAAAAAAAAAGTGTTCCTAAATATTTAACTGCCTCCGTAGCCTAGTGGTATAGGCATGTTCTTTAGAAACCGGAGGTCGTGGGTTTGAATCCAATTTGTTTCAAGTTAGTTACGGCAATGCAATTCTGTCATATGTCATTCTGTCAGATCACTCGATTGTCTATAAAGCAACATGATTTATACGTCGGAGGGGCATGTAAAGTCGGTCCACCCACCAACCCGCATTGGACCAGCGTGGTTGGGTACGGCCCAAAACTCCCTAATGGAGCATTAGGGCAGGCCTATGTCCAGCAGTGGATTATCACAGGCCGATGATGACGATGATAGATGTATCAAAAAAGAACCCATCGCCACATAACTCTATGGTTCGAACTCAGTTCCTCTATTCCACAAACCAATCTAAAATAAACCATATTTTTATCGGAATAAAGTAGATAATCTCGACAAAAGATACGCAGCCAACAGTCGCATTACGACCTTCGAGAGACAATGGACTCTACGCTCAAAGATTATGTAATACTAATTAACTTGAATACGTACGAACGGCAGCTCAATATCAACAAATTCAAGGTGCAAAATTTCTATTTTTCATATTCGTATACCCATTATCCTATAGAAATACCAAAAGTACATATGTAATGTTTGTTCACAGATCTTTTTTTTCTTTCTCCTCGCCATTTATCTTATTTAAGGTCTTTGAACGAAAATAATATTACAATGGTGGACTGAATGCACTGTCTCATAGAAACCTTTGGTTTGTTAGGTAAATTTAAAGTTACCAAGAATCTTCTAATCCATCGAGATTTGCCTCAAAACAGTTCTCACTGAGACTGGCATCTGACCACCACAGCCCAAACAGTAATCTGCATTCTATGTATACATTGGTTGACAGTAAATTTGAAGTGGCCGGTGTGGGCTGGATAAGACTAGCCGAAGAACAGAAGCGGTGACGTGCATTAGTTGAGATCTATGTTTTTTTTTTTACGGCATACGCAGGCAAACGAGCAGTCGGGCCGAGCAAGTCTCGTTCACCCAGTAAATACGGTGGCTACGGTGCCCTTCAAACCGGAACACAGCAGTGTTTTCACACTACTGCTTCGCGGCAGAAATAGGCACCGCGGTGGTACCCACCCAGACGGTCTCCTGTAAGCAGGGGACCTACCACTACCTATGTCCAGCAGTGGATGATGATAATCATGAAATTTGTAGGCTCTGAGGTCCTTTAACGACTGCCAAATATGGTCTTGACAAACAGGACTAAGTACGGGAGGTCATGGCTTCGAATCTATCGGGGTTCAACCGCTTTTCGTTGCAGTTTATTGGTTGGTTAGGAAGATCAGCCTATCAGCCAATTGCCACAAAAGTGGGATGATCCGAGCTTCGACTTGAGGTATACAAAATTTGTTCTCTGGTTATTGTCAATAATAGTCAGTTTTATTGCACCCGTCACATGATGTTAATGCCTTCTAATTTATTTGGTGATATCTAAGTAAGCGACCCGCTTGGCGCAGTGGTTAGTGATCCGGACTATTACGTTAGACGGTGTGGTTTCGATTCCCACCACTGGAAAAATATTGTGTGATGAACATCTTCTCTCATGTCTGAGGTTTGTTACAGTATCATATGTATTTATTTACAAAACAATTTTTTTTACTGCCTATACAGGCAGACGAACAGTCGGGCCACCTGATGGGAAGTGGACTTTGAACAGCAGTAAGTAACCCTAGTAACGAAGATTCTAGATCATATTTTACCTATAGAGAACTTGCAACACAATGAGATCTTTAAGACATAACTCTAGTCCAAGGTGAATTGTCATAAAATGACGTCATCCCATCAACTTATGCTGATATTGTAAAGAGGAGAGATTTATATTTTTGTATGTTGCTAATAAATTCCAAAACTACTGAACCGATTTCAATAATTCTTTCGCCATTCCAAAGCTATATTATCGTTGAGTAACATAGACATAAATAAACTTTTATTAATATAAAGCATATAAAGAATTCAAGTCGTATAAAACTTACCATAGGTTTCGATATCAATTGAATACTGTTTCTACACATAATCTCTATTTTTAGGACAAAATGTTGCTGAATAGCCGGTGGTTGTGTACATAAAAATATATCTCACCTGGCCTCCGTCGTTCTGATGGGCCGGCGGCGCGGCGCTCCGCCCTCCTTGAACCGCCCGCGGCGCCCCCTACCGCACAAAAATCAAACACATCAGCAAAACAAACCAAGAAACCTTTACACATGTATAAATAATTAGTATTTATAACATCATTATTATATTAGCCTAACGAATTCCACTGCTGAACATAGGCCGCCCCCGTAAGTTCCATATGCATACACTCACTTCTACACATCATCATCACCGTCGCTATCAAGTCTTTACAGTCCACTGCTGGACATAGGCCTTTTAAATGACCGCCGAGACAGCAGACCCCTGCCGATCTGCTACTCGCATCCTATACGAACCGGCTACTGCACGGAAATCGCCATCCCGCCTGGTCGGACGTCCACCAACGCTCCGTCTTCCCACTATACAATACCACTAGGCCACGAAGTTGGCTGATCTATTCGGGATTCGAAGTCATTTAATAGCCACACACACTCGGCCAATGAGCCACCGGGTTCTTTCAACCCTATCCACTACATCATCCGCAGCCGGCGTCTACCGGCTGGAAATGTTCCAACACGCATCGATTTCACTGCAACGAACCAACTCACCCCCACATTTGGGTCACTGTTCATATGTATAATAATTTATAATACGAGATTCAGTACGGCATTATATAATGTGGTAAAGCAACCTTTGCTTGCACAAGTGGAAGGTAAAATAGAATAAAAATTCCATGAAGAATATTGGTGGAACATAGCGGAGGACCATTTTATTTATTGTGGCATCGACAGGAAGATGGAGTTACATAGGTCAATACCAATGTTTCCCACTCGTAATTAGTGTCGTCCCTGACTAGAAAAGTCATCCTAGTTGTCAGTAAAGTACCACTGCGGTGCCAATCCGTACCGCAATGCAAAAGTATGGGAACAAGACCACATTCCAATTTAGAAATTTTAGACCAGGACCAACCTGGTGCTGGTCTAAAATTTCAGCGACTTGACACACGGTATTGCTACGGTACGGCTCGATTGTAAAGGATTGTAAGGTGATGGTATTTTTCCAGTTTTCTACTGCCTTCGTAGCCTAGTGGTATGGGCGTGTGCTTTAGAAACCGAAGATCGGGGTTCGAATCCTGCGGGGACTCAACAAATTTTCATTGTTGTTTCCTGGCCATAGCCTGGTTGGTTAGGGCAATTTGGGCCGATCGACCGATCATCTAAAAAGTAAAATGATCTATGTGTCGGATGGGCATGTAAAAGTCGGTCACCCACCAACCCGCATTGTACCATCGTGGTGGGATACGGTCCAAAACCCCTAATGGATAGGGTGTATTAGGGCAGGCCTTTGTCGAGCAGTGGACCATCACAGACTGACGATGTTTGGTCCAGGTGAAATTAAACGTAAGCCCGCTCACCGCTGTGACCTAATTGAACCTAGTTATTACAAATTACTATTCCTCTGATCAGTCCCCAGTAAAAAGAAACCAACCGCCTTTAGAACAACCCATCCAATTTCATAAGTGTTGAAGCCCATCATTCTGATGAATTCACACATCTACTTCGCGCGAATAATCACAGTACCCCAACACTATCCCCATTCTCGATTAGAACACCACTCACCGACACTGAGACGCCGCTGGTCGTGGTGTTGGTGATGCTGGTGCTGGTGTTGGTGTGGATGTTGATGCTGATGCTGATGCTGGTGTTGATTGTGGTGGTGGTGGTGGCGCACATCCCGCTTCGCCGGCGCTGGTGGTGGCGACGCCGCCACGCAGGCCTCCTTGGGGCTGCCTGCACTACTGCCATCGCTGAGGGAAAAGACAACATTAGTCTCATTTCTAGTAATGTCACGATTATTGCTACTCATTGCTTGAAATGATGAGATGAGTTGGAAGTTCGCCTAATGGTAAGTGGTACGCCTTGCTCTTAATAAAAGCAGCTTAAGGCGCCATTAATTCGCTTGCAGCCCTGAGAAGTCAGATGTTAGGTCAACGGTCGTGTTAAGAGACTACTGAAATGCAGCAGAAATAAGCACCGCGATTGATCTACCCTAGTGTTCCTCATAATAAAGGCGAACCTACATCCCGCCTTTAGAATAACAATTAATAAACAAAAAGAAATATTTATATTTTAATAAGTGGTCTTTATTCAAACAGTGCAACTTAAATATAAACTATTTACGAAGAAAGTTACGAATTTGGTTGATCAAATTACGAGTGTCAAATATCAACATCATCATCATCATCAGCCTTTTTTAGTCCATTGCTGGACATAGGCCTCCCGTAATGATAATTTAGGGGGTTTTCGGACGGTATCCCACCAGGCAGGTCCAGTGCGGGTTGGTGGGTGGACCAACGTTTTACATGCCCTTCTGACGCATGGATCATCTAACTTTTAAGACAATTGAGCGATCAGACCAAATCGCCCTTACCAATATTAACATACAAGAAAGAAATGCAATCAGAAACATTTCAATGACAAAGAATCTTACTTTTAACTCTGGTAATCGGACAGTAATATCCTAAGCAACATAGCACCGGTTAGGATCAAAGAGATTTCCCGCGGGATACGAACTCACGACCTCCGGTTCGTAATGGAGGATTTTGGTTCTTACCTATCCTCTTTATGTTACATATAACTTTACTATATACGTTTTATTAACGTGCATCATTTCGACAGACCTATTTCAATATCATGTAATCATAAGATTCTTTATGCTGACTGGCATCCGACCTCTAACTTAAATGGTAAACTGTATTCGATGGATGGAATAGATAACGGATATTTGAAGACAAAGACGCTTAAATAACTAACAAAATCTACCTATCCTATGTTAAGGATGAACATCATACTTTGAAGTACTAAGAATCGAAAACTACAACAAAAGAGGCAGTTTCATTAGAATTCACATCCACGACCTTCGATTTCCATATAACCATCAAAAACTCGTCACACGCCAAATTTCTACAACTACAGACAGAGACGAACGGTGCCAGCGACCGGAGCGGGCTTCGAACCGACGACCCGCGCGGAGGAAATGCCACATCCACATTCCACGCCACCTAAATACAGACAGACGGACAGACTGTACGGACGTATCGTATTAATAGGACGGCTCGCGGAAGTGTTCAGTTGCCGTTTGTCAATAGGCTGGCTTCAAATTTGATACCGTGTTCATCATTTGTTGCTGATGTTAGTCCACAGCCGGACATTAGCCTCCCCGAATGCACCCCCTGGGAGGTTTTAGACCGTATACCGCCACGCTGGTCTAATGCGGGTCGGTGGGTGGACCGACTTTTTACATGCCCATCCGACGCGTGGATCGTTATTTACTTTTCAGACAATAGGTTGATCAGCCCTAATTGTCCTAACCAACCAGAAACAACCATAATACAAAGTTGGTTATGGCAACTACGGCAACGCGTAACTAAATAGCTATCTTTTCAGCGTATATAGTTTTTATTGCAATGTACATTGTTCACATTTATTCCAAATTTTACTAAGCTAAAGTATACGCATGTTCTAAAAGCGTTCGTTGCTGTACAAGCGATATTACTCAATCGCCAATCCGCCTGCTCAGCGTGGCAATAATGAACAACTCTTTTTAACATAAGTTCATTAAAGAAAGCCATGTCCAGCAGTGGACTGCTAAAGGTTGTTAATGATAACTTTCACACCGCTCAAACCGGTCACTCTTTAGAAATAGAAATACATACACAAACACAAATGTTGTATAAAATAGTTAAAAAAATTCCGACTCGTAATAATTGTGAACAAAGTCTAATGGCGACAGAAGCGAACGCGTCCCCATTGGTGGGCCGCGACTAACTTGAATGCCCACGTGATGTTCGACCAATAAGAGTGGCCGATTCTTCGGCCCCGCATGACAATGACATTTTACTTTGATTACATATATTCTATCACTAAATTGACTAAGCTCTATTTTATAAATTCCGGTTCAATACAACTGGTAAACTGACTTCGTAGCCTATTGGTATGGGCTCGGGATTAGAAGCCGGAGGTCGTAAGTTCGAATCGTTTGGCGACTCAAGAAGATTTCATCGTTGTTTCCTATTTGATAAGGCCAAAGCGAGCTGATCACACGATTGTCTGTATTCTAACATTTACCGCGCAGTTGGGTGATCTATTATATACATCAGCCGACGTAGTCGAAATCGACTACGACATGTTAAAAGTCGGTCCTGCGCCTTATCTCTCTCGGTTCGTATCGGTTGTCCGTCCCATCGGGCTATGAGAGTAAAGGCAGAGCGATTCTGAGTCTACCCGTACACTTGTGCACTATAATATCTCCTGCACAATGGACAATCTCTAATACATATCGGCCGCCGTAGTCGAAATCGAATAGAAGGACATTATTATACCTGTTACAGACAATATGTCCTGTTTGTATCTTGATAAATAAATTACGATACCATTGACAGTGACGTCACGCGCGTCTGCTTTGTTCCATTGGTTGAGTTGTTAAGATTACATAAATACCTTTAAGTAAATAATCGAAACAAGTCGGTACCCGCGTCTTTGCCTCTCTGCGCTTCAATATAATGTATAGTAACATAATTATAGTGCGTTTATTGTCTGTTTGCATAATTAGTCATAAGTTTCGTAGTTTAAAATTTTTGATCCCCCATTTAAACCCTTTTAACTACGAACAATAATAAGCAGCTCGTGTCCAGTCACGGATCTATTCCAGGTATTTACCAAATTTGATAGAAATCAGTTTAGTCATTTATACGGTAAGGACGGACAGACAGAGTTACATTCGCATTTACATTATTAATAAGGATTGTATGTTTCACTGTATTACAAGTACATTTTCATAAAATTTCGGTATATATAAAGATATAAAAATGGTTTTCAAGACATTTCATGTTTATTTTCACACTTTAAATTTGCTTTATTACAGATTTCCAACACACCTCAATTTACGACATCAAAAGAATTTTTGAAATCGGAGACGTAGTTCTTGAGCTTATGCGGAACATACAGCTGCTGTTTTCCGGTTTGAAGGGCACCGTAGCCAGCGTATTTACTGGGTAAACGAGACTTAACCTAATGTCTCACGGTAGGCAGCGCGCTAGTGACACTACTAGTATTGCCGATGTCTATGAGCGTCGGTGACCACTCTCCATCGGGCGGCCCGACTGCTCGTCTGCCTGCGTAGGCAATCAAAAAAAATGTCTTATTGTCACTACACAGTATAAAACAAGTCGCTTTCTCCGTCCCTATGTCCCTATGTATGCTTAAATCTTTAAAACTGCGCAACGGATTTTGATGCTTTCTTTTCAATAGACAGAGTGATTGAAGAGGAAGTTTATATGTATAATTCATGCAAAATATTTTAGAAAAATTTCGCTTTATTAGAAATTTTCCAGAGAGTTTACCGATATCAGTATTGCACCCGTGCGGAGCCGGAACCGTTAGTATTAGTGTAAATATCAACTGCCTCCGCAGCCTTGGAAACCGAAGGACGTAGGTTCGAATAACACAGGGATGCAACATGTTTTCATTATATTTTTGTATCAGATTAGGGAAATTTTTATGGTACTCTGATGTACATTTCTTATCGGCATTCGGACCCACGACCTCCGGTTCCCAAGGCACACGCCCTTACCACTAGGCTACGGAGACAGAGGTTTTTTAATCAATAACGAAAATGTACCATCATCGGACCACGTCCACTAGTGGGCTGATAAAGGCCGATCATATACAGTCACACACACACACTCGCTCCCTCCCATGCCATCGTCCCATAGCCCTGCGCGACGTGTCGGGGTGAACGACCTCCGCGTTTCGGGTGTACGCACTTTATATCAGACCAAACTGAAAACCGACCTTAAACTCATACGTATAAAGTCGACATACACTAGCAAAGTACCGCCCTTGTACAATCAGCTTCCTTCTGAAGCTTTTGTATCGGGAAAAAATGCAACGAAACAGTCAAAATGCAATCTTATAGTCAGTAAATACAACACATAATTGCATGTCAACAGAGCAAGAACAAAGAATCGTAAAACGTTATTAAGCGTCAAAGAATAATCAACTTTAAGTGACCGCAATTAAGAATAAATTCGTAATGTAAATAATTCGCGGAAGGCAAATGTGCACGAGGAATCGTTCACAGAGATGACCTTCGATGTACGTTTAATAAGAACATGCATGACGACTAAAATTCAACTCAACTGGTTATTAACAAGTTAATCGATGTATTAAGCGTCATAGATAATCACTCTAAGTGACCTAATAGAAATATTCTTATGAAAATTCGAAGCAATCGTGCTTATACAGCTTCAGAGATGTCTTATCATGAGTTCAATAAGAAATCCATCAGCTCAGATGGCAGATCTCAGCTGGACATAGGCTAGCCTATCACGCGACTTGCATTCCAATCTCAGCTCAAACTGTCCACTTTGGAATGTATGTTACTCTCCATTGCCCAGGACACGTTTGCATGAGAGAAACACTGGATCTTCTATATATTCTATTATCCAGTCATCATCCATCATCATCACACAGCCTGATATAGCATGTCCACTAGCGGACACAGCACCTTTTCTGACGCTCAAACGTCATTAAAAGATTGCTCTCACTTGCCAGCTGAAGTTGCTGAGAGACACGGTCTTCTATTTCATTTTGACTAATCTCAGCAGCCATGTACTGCGGTCACTCTTACCACACTTTAAGCAGATCCAGCGCGTCATAAGCCAGGAGTGTCATAATCCTACGCTCAGGGATCTACATCTAACAATTAATATACTCATTCTACATATAGCAATCCGATTGTTTATATACTTTTACAATCACGTTTAACTGCATCCGTAGCAGCTTGTGCTTAAGAAACCGGAGGTCGTGGATTCGAATCCCGCGAGGACTCAACAAACTTTTTATTGTTGTTTTCTAGTTTGTTAGGACAAATTGGGCCGATCACCTAATTGTCTGAAAAATAACTTGATCCATGCAAAAAGCCGGTCCACCCGCCAACCTGCATTGGAGCAGCGTGGTGGGATACGGTCCAAAAGTCCCTAATAAAGCTTCCAAATTGAGTAAAGATATTTGACTTTGACTTTGATTAACAAGCTGCAGTGGATATAGGCCGGCCACATGGCTTGTAGAACCGATAACCGTTGGGGACGAAAGGTTCTCGAGTGGAAGCCGCGTACTAGTCATCGCAGTGTGGGGCCACCCCCTACGAGCTGGAGTGACGACTCTGTGCAGGAGTCGGTGGATATGGTGCGGTTAGGCAGGTTGCGGTGTGCGACGGCTATTCAACTGGGACTTTCCAGTGCGACTTTGGCGATAGGGATGGTAGGTCCCATTTTAACAGGGACCCGTCTGGGGCGATAACAACCAGCGGCCTTCCTGCCGATGCCAAGCGGGTCGTTAAGCAGCATGGTTCCGGTAGGCAAACTTGAACGTGAGGTAGTGGGTCCGAAATCGAGTACACAGCTCCGTCTCACATTTCGCACGCGTTAAGGGAGACGGCTGCTTTATCTCGGGGGGCACTGGAGTGCGGTGATAACGGCGGGCCCGCTGCGAGAGATAAAGGGCGCTATGTAGAGCGGGTTCAAAGCCGGCGCTCCCCGTTTCCGTGACGTCACAGAGACCGTACTAACAACGGCTAGCTTCGCGTAGTGGTTGACGGTAGCCGAAAGAGACTAGTAGCTTGATGTTGTAGATTGTAACCCACAGCAACAAGTGGTGTCGCATTTATGTCCCATAGTGATTGAAACATAGGTGGCAATTCAGAGATAGGAGTGGGAACGCTTGACGGATGACACACCTCTTCGTGGCTATGTGCACAGATATAGTGGGAAAAGATTTCCCTTCGTCATTTTTCTGGAAAAGTTTGTATCCATCTTGCTCTCTCAAATAGCTTCAGTACGATACATCTCTATATTATACAACGACATTATTAATCTTGACATTTGACACTAAAACACTACAGTTTCATATTGATGGATATGAAAATGTCACTAGTTTAATACGGTCATTCATTGACAGCCCGGATG
Source organism: Lamproptera curius (assembly GCA_029286875.1). Classification (NCBI taxonomy): domain Eukaryota; kingdom Metazoa; phylum Arthropoda; class Insecta; order Lepidoptera; family Papilionidae; genus Lamproptera; species Lamproptera curius. The sequence continues at coordinate 1,669,246 of JAGSMT010000098.1, read as the reverse complement.
ACATCGTATTCCGAGTCCGAGTTTTTCCGAAGGAAAACAATTTCTTACTGCATATATAACACAACCATTCTAGGTATATAATATATACATATTGAATCTGGAGATTAACATAATGTCTTCCCGATTTTGTGTGTTCGAATTCATATAACAACAAAGTTTATATACATTACCAACTGCCTAAATGGAGAAAGCGTGGACGTGGAAGGCGTGTGCTATGTCCAGCAGTGGACAGATACAGGCTGAAGACAATGATGACATTTCCAATGCTTTAATAACCTTAATGTTAATAAATCATTGAAAATAAAAGTAATATAATAATTTCTATATACTTTTAGTGTTCTAAGATTTTCCTACATAAATTCTTTCCGAAATAACATCAAATATGCAATATGTTTCACCATGTAAATTTCAAGTTTCCATTTTAATACATCATCTGCTTTATATATACCAAAGAAAAGCTATAGATACAGAACAAATAATACCCAAGAACTCACTTGATTCGATGATAAAATATTATAATCATATACAAGAAAAACAAGAGGTCGTTGCATCAATGACTGACAAAGTTAGCTTCAAAGAACAGTAGAGGTCTTTTAAGTCACTTGTAATACTTTTTTAAACATTCAACATTATATAAATGTCAACAACTGCCTCCTAGCGTTGTGGTATGGACGTGTGCTTAAGAAACCGGAGGTCGTGGGTTCGAATCCTGTGGGGACTCAAGAAATTTTTATTGTTCCTACCAAATTGGTTAGATCACCCAATTGTCTGAAAAGTAAGATGATCCATGCGTCGGATGGGCATGTAAAAGTCAGTCCACCCACCAACCCGCATTGGACCAGCGTGGTGGGATACGGCCCAAAACCCCTAATGGCTTGGGGTGTACTAGGGAGGCCTATGTCCAGCAGTGGACTATCACAGGCTGATGATGAATGAAAGAAATGTCAACAACATATTATATACATACTGACGACCCGCCCCAGCTCCACACGGGTGCAATACTGATATCAGTAAAATCTATGGGAAAATATATAAATTTACCAGCGTTTCTCTGCAATATTAAGCATGTGTTATACATATAAACCTTCCTATTCAATCATTCGATCTATTAAAAAAAACCGCATCAAAATCCGTTGCTCAATTTTAAAGATTTGAGCATACATAGGGATATAGGGACAGAGGAAGCGACTTTGTTCTATAGTACATAGTGACAATCAATATACAATACGTATGTACGTTAATAACGACCCGCTTGGCGCAGTGGTTAGTGCCTCTCGACTGTTGCACCCGAATGTGTGGACACGATTCCCCCCACGGAAATATAATATCGTTTTCACGTGTCTGGGTATTCGTATCAATATTTCAAGTATTTATTAAAAAAAAAATGTAAAGTCGCCATAGTGCAAGCTTTTTGTCTCAACAATAAGAAACCTATTCCCTTTCTCGCAATGCATTCTACGTATGTACGGATTATATCATAATCCCCACAGACAGACGGACAGAGGTACCATTTTTAGCTTAGATATATTCGAAGAGTCAAAGTAAGGAAATAAACATTGCAATTACGTAAGAGCCTTTGCAAATTCCTTACGCCTTGAGATTGCGATAACAATGAGAGATATGTTGTGAAGGATTTTCCGCTTTCCGGATACACTATTCATCTTAAACATCATATTCAAGCTATATAATATGGTTTAAGTCATTTACTTCTTTTAACAAAAATTATAATTCGTCATCATCAGCCTGTGTTAGTCCACTGCTGGACAAAGACCTCCTCTTCCCACCACCCTGGTCTAATGCGGATTGGTGGTAGGAGCAACTTTTTTATGCCCATCAGACCTGCCTAAATTGTCCTACCCGACCAGTAAACAACGATAACACAAGGTTGTTTAGCCGCGGGATTCGAACCGACGACCAGTATAGCAAGGTTCAATACCACTAGACCACGGAGGCGGTATATTATCTAACTTGCACGAATCAGTTGGCACTCGCTTTAAGTATATATTATTTCTATTGCTTGCGCGAATATTATACATTATTAAATAAAATTACTTTACGGATTTTATCGCGTTTATTTTACATTTTTAATTCCCGACGTTTCGAACACTTTCCAGCTGTAAAAATGTAAAATAAACGCGATAAAATCCGTAAAGTAATTTTATTTAATAATATATTAATGAATACATGTACACACACACTTAGTACAGCAATGTTAGCTCAATAATAATTGCTCACGTACAAGTCAAAGGGCAATGGTTCAAACACCTTATTACTTCAAAGAAAGGATAAAAACATCAAGGACAGGCAAGTGCATTGTATGTACGGAATAACATAAACAATGCATTCTATACGTGTGTGTGTGTGTGTGTGTGTGTGTATGAAAATACGGATTTTCTGTAGACAAAGTAACGCATAGCAACAAAGTGTCCTTGTTCTAATGGCGTTATTAGTCGACTGTCAATCAGTGGTTGACATCTCAGTGACGATTCATCAATGACAACGCTACATTTATGTCGCAGTTCTATTGACATGGGTTACAATGTTCACACGATTCACACTTTTGAGTTAATTTGTATTATTCAGTTTTAAACAGTTTTCAAATGCCTCCGTAGCCTAATGGTAAGGGCGAGTGCTTTAGAAACCGAAGGTCGTGAGTTCGAATCCTGCGGTGACTCAAAAAATATTCATTGTTGTTTACTAGTTGGTTAGGGCAATTTGGGCCGATCACCAAATTGTCTGAAAAGTAAGATAATCCATGCGTCGAATGGGCATGTAAAAAAGTCAGTCCACCCCCAAACCCACATTGGACTCGTGATACGGTCCAAAGATAGGTATAATGGAGAAGGCGTGCATTAGGGGAGACCTATATCCAGCAGTGGACTAACACAGGCTGGTGGTGATGATGTTCTTATCAACTGTTTCTTTTCTTACGATACTGAACTGTTTCTTATTTTACGACATTAGACGTTGACAATGCGGTTCCAACGAAACGGTTGACCTGTTTTGGTATTAGAACTTTAACCTTTCCATACATGTTTAATATCTAACCGCCTCCGTGGCCTAGAGGTATCGGCCGTTGTTTATAAACCGTGGGTCGTAGGTCCAAATCCCACGGGTGAAAACAGTATATTTCTTTTAATTATTGTCTTAAAATATAAATAAATATATAAAATAACTGTCTGAAAAGTAAGATGATCCATGCGTCGGATGGGCGTGTAAAAGTCGCTGCTGATTATCAAGGCCATCTTTCGCAATCGTTATAGGAAAGTCAGTGCCTTCAAATTTACTGACAACCAGTTCTTATTCCTTAGAATCTAGTTTACCCTTTGGGTTGTGTTGTGTAGGTCAGATGCCAGTCGCTCTGCGTAAAACTGTTACTCAGGTAAATCTCGATTGATCAGAAGCCGACCCCATGATAACTTGGGAAAATGGCTAAGTGAAAGAATGTCAATATCTAATCCATACAACTAAAAATACTTTATTCAGATTTCACTTAGGACTTTTCGGAATAGACCTAATCTTAGTGACCAAGTAGCACTTTAAGCTTTTATAGTGTTAGGTCACTTTCTTTTTTTTCTGTCTACGGATCACTTTGTTAACATCCATTCGAGGTACAGTTTGGCTGCAACAACGCCGACAACCTTTAAGGTCACCAAGTGGTATCTGCCCGGAAAAGAGGCGTACAACCTTGCGTTGCGAAGCGTCGGCAAAACAGGAAATTTCGTAAACGAAGCCTCAATGATAGATCGACAATGGCCGCGGAGGATTGTTAAAAACAGGTTTTACTTATTTATTTTGTACTTTATGCAATGCCTCCATAGCCAAGTGGTGAAACTGAAGATTGTGGGTTCGAATCATATGCGGACCCAGCATATTTCCATTGTTGTATCCTATTTGGTTAAGGCAATGCGGGCCGATTACCCGAATGCCTGTGAAGTAAGACGATGCTTGCGTCGGATGGGCGTGTAAAAATTCAGCCCGGCCTGATCTTTTTTCGGTCGTGTCGGTTATCCGAACCATCGGATTATGAGAATATAAAGGAGTAGGCAGTGTCCTTGTGTTTGCGTGTACACTTGTGCACTATAATATCTCCTGCGCACATGGCTGGTCTCTTATATGGATCGGCCGTATACCCAAACGACTCTAGGACGCTTTGGAGTACATTGTTCATCAATTCCGAATCTAACTCAGCTATGGTATATAAGATACATAAACAATAAGCTTTGCAGATACCAAATGTCGCTTAAAGTATATTCTTCTTAACCCCAAGTGCGAAATCGGCACACAGCAAGTGTCGAACCGATTGCACAATGGGCACGTTGGCGTTTGTGCAACCGTGCCACTGCACCGTACATTCGACTGGCGTGGGATCGTATTCGCGGAGCACGGGTGGCAACGCCCACGCTTAACATCTTCGCAACTCTTTGATTGATGACTGAATTTTTGTATTCATCGTGAGACTTTGTCCCGTCCTTGACATCGTCCGCGGACAATCCTACTGATATTCAAATGCGATAGTAACTCTGTCTGTCTTTCCGACTTTACCGTATAAAACTCTCAATCCCGATGCTGTTGAAACTAGAAAGTAATAAAGGTGTTTGTAATGGTTGAAATGAGGGCTAAAGTTTAAATGGAAATTCGTTATTTTTAAAGATGAACCCTAAAACATTTGGGTCGAATTATAGACACATACAGTTATTACGTCTTATTTATATTACTATACATATTATTTGAATATTCTATGCTATTCCAAGGCGGACGAAGACCCGGGTACCAGCTAGTATATATTTGAGCTTCAAACTCAAACCAATAGTGTACAAGCAATACTGTTCTGGTACATAGGGCACCGTAGCTACAGAAATTGCTGGATACATCAAACTTACCATAACGAATACAGACAAAAGACAATACGTGTCTGGGCTCGATTCGAACCCGCCGCCAACAATATAAGCCATGGTATAACTAACGCCCCACCACGATAATAATTTCCTACCAATCTTCCTACATTTATTGGCGTGCCAAGGTCCTCGCTCGAGCCCACGTGTCGATATCGCGTTTCCAACCAACTCGTTTTAATACAAGGCCAACTGGCATTGTCTTACGCTGAGTCGAATGATGATTAACGAAGTACTATACTAGTAAATACCTCCGTAGCCTAGTGGTATAGGTCTGAGCTTTAGAAACTGAGGTCGTCGGTTCGAATCGATGAGTTTTCACTGTTGTTTCCTAGTTGGTTAGGGCAATGATGGCTGATCACCCAACTGTCTATAAACTAAGATGATCTATACTACGGATGGACATATTAAAGTCGTTCCTGCGCCTGATCTCTCTCTGGTCGTGTCGGGTATCCGTCCCATAGGGCTATGAGAATGAAGAGGACTATAATACCTCCCGTGCAGTTGGCTGATCACTAATATAGATAGTACGCCGTAGTTTTAATCAACTTGGTGAACATTGAACTTTATTGGTAGACATTATTAAACTCTAATACATAGTTCAGACATAACATTACACACAATCTATATAAATGTATATACAACAAAAAAATTAGTGTTTCTGTTTGAAACGTCAAAATAACCTCAATGAATACATTGTGATATCACAGGTACATATAAAACAAAAATGTTTTTTATTTTTTTATTTTTGTCTGTGTGTCTGTTTGTTCTGCCAAATCTCTGGCAATGCTGTGTCTGATTTTTAGAGGACCTTCAGAAGAAGATAGCCGAAGTAACTAGGAGTAACTCATGCTACATTTTTAGGAAGTAATCCAATAGAAGTTCATATTAATTTCAGTTCATATATACTGCCACGCGAACAATAGCGAATTTTCAATAATAAGTGCTCGCATAAATAATTTTAACGTAAAGTTAATTTTTTTAGAAGCGACGGTAGATTTGTCACGTTCAATATTCTCGTAACGAAAAAGTCGACGTTATACCGAACATGATATAACTTGTATAACAGCGTTCACGCAGAGCGACTGGCATCCGTGCCCACGGACCATGCCAAACGCACGCCAAATCCGGTCGCACTGGCAACTATCACCGACACTTTTGGCATTTACATGCCATGCGAGAAAAACCAAACTTTTTGTAAATATAATATAGTATTCACCAACCCGCATTGGACCAGCGTGGTGGATACGGTCCAAAACCCCCTAATGGATTAGGGTGTATTAGGGGAGGCCTATGTCCAGCAGTGGACTATCAAAGGCTGATGATCATGATGATATAGTATTACAACCGACGAACTCGATTTGTAAAGCTAATCATCTACAGACTATTATAACATCTATTATTCGTCTAAGCTGTATAACCAAATGCTGACACAACCTATCACTTCCCATCAGGAGAGGCACCTATGTACCACTTGCGCTACAATAAATCAAAAAACAATTTCATTGGAAAATAGCGTGGCTACACTACATTTTCTTGATTGCTCACGAAGGCAGACGGGCAGTCGGGCCTACAGATGGAAAGTAGTCACCGACACTCATTGACATCGTTAATACAAGAGGTACACGTGTACGCTGTATACCGTGCTCCGGATACGAGTAGACACGCTAGCTATGAACACACAGTGTTCCATTCCGCTCAGCGAAATAGGCACCGCGGTGGTACCGTCCCAGACGGAGACTACCAGAACCACCAGGAAGGGACCATGTCCACTCCACCGTGACAATTTCCCAAGCCGGGCCGTCGACGAGGCCGCGCTCCGCGTTGCGACACCGCGCGGCCTCCGCGGGCTCGAACCCTGACCCCCATCCGCCAGCCGGCCGGACGGCGGCCGAGGCACACTTTCGGGGCGATTTTCTACTTATTTTACGTAATGGACCTTTATAATAAATGGGGGCAAAAACCAACCAGTGTTTAATGATTTCAAGCGTCTTTTGAGCGAGCGTATAGTGAAAAAAGCTATATTTGAAATATTAGACAAAAACCTGGCCAGGATAAAAATATTTTTCAAATACATAACCTATTATGTGAAGTTACATTGTATTATCTTAAATGAGCTCTTAATATGCCTCATATATAATAGTAAAGTATTATGATGTGTATTCATCAGTATAATTAGTAAATTACATTTAAAACGATAATAAATTTTCATTTAAGTAACGAATGATTAACTAGTAGATTTATGTACTATTTTTGTACAGTATGTGCAAATAAATAAATAAAGAATTACACTGAATCACCAAAATCTTAATAAAATGTATTCTAATAACTTTAAAACTGACCGTTTGAATGTATCCGACAGACTTGGCCACTTACCGTCGTTAGTAAACGTCACGTCCCTATGCACTGAGCCATCATCGCAATGGACCGCCGCAATAAAGATGGCCACGTACGCCAGGGTTAATACACCGAGCATTCGACACATTGTATTTTTTTTTTAATAAGTGGAATAACAGCTAATTGAAGTAATTGTTTATATTGAAATGGTTATTGTGGATTGTATTCAATACATAGATATACGCACTCGCGAACTTTGTTTTGGACCATTTCAAGAATTATGTATGACTTACTTCATATCTATGTTTTACGGTTTCGGCAGCGTTTGCAATTTAATCGCACCTCGCACAAGGTCTTGATTTTTTGACGCTGCAATTTTCTTAATGTTAGATTGTACGACTAGGTAAATAGTAAGATAGGTTACTTTTAATCCAGGAAATTCATTTCCAAAATCTAAAAACACCTGCCTCCGTAGCCTATTGGTTAGGGCGTGTGCTTTAGAAACCGGAGGTGGTGGATTCGAGTCCTGCTGGGACTCAACAAATTTTCATTGTTTTTCCTAGTTGGCTAAGGCAATGGGGCCGATCCAATTGCCTGAAAGATAAGCTGATCCATGCATCGGATAGTCATGCAAAAAGTCGGTCCACCTACCAACCCGCATTGGACCAGCGTGGTGGGATACGGTCCAATAACCCCCTCTAACACTGGACTAACACAGGCTAATGTTGATTATGAATAACAACAAGGGCATAGCCGTGGACGGACTGGTATTGTCGAATCCGAGTGTGAATGACTGAATTTGAGTTATACACACCAAGAAAATCATAACTGTCTCTATGCCTTGAACAGAAGTAGTGAATAATTATTTTCCTTTGGGAAAACTCGGATCTTAATTGGAATACGATGACACACGAACTGTCAATAAATGTTCGTATTAAATTAGCGACATTTTCCTATTCATTAATATGAAACTGTACTGTTTAGTTTCTAATGTCAAAATATTACGATTGCATCAGTTTGCTCAAATATCAAATGATTAATGCAAATTAATCCTTAATCTTGTAAAAATCGTCTAAAAAGTAATAATTCAATCCGTCACGAAAGATAATATTCCGCACGCGTCACAATCAAACAGTAATTTTTGCACACGACCAAACCAACTTTAAATAAATTTAATAACATCGAAAAAGTAAAATTTTCGTTTCGAACAATTTTACTCTTTTAACGTAACACAAGTAAATTTCAAATATGCATTAAGAAACCATGGACAAGTAACAAAACCTAGACACATTCCCATCCCGAATAACTTCAAAACCACCATCTCAATGTCGGCGCAAGAACAAAACGCGCCGAAAGCCCATAAACGATCGCCCGATTCTCAGTAGGCAGTGATAAATCAAAACCACGCGCGAGAAGACAGCTAGAGATCCGAACAAAAGCGGTGCCAGCGCCGTACCCCGAGGCAGTCCACTCCGAAATCATTGAAAAACCGACGCTATCTCACTAGAACAAGGCTCAAATTTCTACACAACCTATACATTACACAAACACGTATCTACGAAGCAAAACCAACTCTATACTCTAAAAAATAAACATCAAAACTTGACAAAAACTCGTGTAAGACGCACAAAAAAGCCTCTCTCAAGGATCCCGGCAAAAAGCCGACCCCCCGCACCGTACGAAGGGCCCGGCGGGGGGTATACCTGGCGTCCACAAAAAACACTGGCCCGGCCCGAATCGCCAATGGCGCGGAAAAGTTGGGCCGCCGGAGACGCGAGGCTTTTGTTAGGCGCCCCATTCCTAAGAGCCCCGGCCGTTCGGGAGCTTGCATTGGGAATTATCGCTATGCAACGCTGCAATGGTGCAACGAATAGGGTGTGGATGGATGAAAGCTCGGTAAACGAAATTTCTTTGAATTGTGTACGAAAATTGGACGATATTTATGGTATTTTGACATAAGAACGAGATGTGAAATGACATTTTATTAAATAATGTACACGGTGGCAATCAGGTTTCAAACATTTTTGGTTATTAATAATTTTTACTTTGCAAAGCATGTACAAAAATATTTATATATTAGCTGTTGCGCGCGACTTTGCCTACGTGGTAATATAAATAAAATAAAATTCCCGATCATATCGGATATCTTTTAGAGAAAGTCCCGTCAAAATAGAAGCAGCCATTCCAGAGATAAGCCAGAACAAACAAACAGACAGACAGGTTTTTATCTGTGAAATTGGCTTTTTGTTTCTTACAAACAAAAACTAACAAAATATTTCTTTTTCATATTAAGTACCATGCGAACGAAATCGCAGACAATAGCTAGGTCTTCAATACGAACACTAAACGCAGGATACAATTTGAGCATTCATGATATGAATGTGAATAATGTAGCCCGTTATCATATATTTGATTAAATATATTATTATTAGCATTAACCTAGGTCCACAGCTGGACATAGGCCTCCCTTTTTCCAATAGGGTTTTTTACTGATGTATGTAGTAAATAGTATAGGCATAAGATAAAAATGTAAGATTAAAATAGGACATAATGTATCGAAAATAAGGCCTGCACTATGCAGATACCAGCGTCTGTTACCTGGAAACTTAAAAAGAAATGAAAACTAGACTTAAGTATAAAGTATGTAACTAACTATAAGATTAATAAATGTAAATAAAAATAAGCGTTCATGCAAAAAATATAAATAAAAAGAAATAAAGATAAAACCAAACAATAAACATAAAAGAACATAAATGACTAAAGAACAAGTACAAAAAGAGCGGAAAGGACCCTGATCCCATATGTCAGGGAAAATACGATAAATATAAAAAAAAAAAAAAAAAAATAGGAACCGTATCCCGTGATATTATATAGCTTAAAATGTTTGTCCAATTAACCCATTAAAATCAACATTCAGGATTGCGAGAAGGCTGGGAAACTGGATCTAAGTGCACAGGATTTGCAACGACCAGGTGCAACGCGCAGGTGGGTACCGACGCCATAGGCTACCGCCCACTCTACTCCAATTACAAACCACGCAACGTCCACTTCTGGGACACATTCCTTCTATTCCATTTCTCCAGGTTGGCTTCAGATATTTCTGATTTCAGATCTGCCTTAGAGCGGGAGTAAGTTTGATCCGCAATATAATACAAGTGCAGTTAGTCAATTGCCAATCCGCCTGCTCAGTGTAGCAATTACGGGCAACTCTTTTTAATGGACGGTTCGGTCGACTTAGCGTTCATTAAAAAAGCCTGTGTCCAGCAGTGGACTCCTAAAGCGTAGCGTTCATTAAAAAGGGCCTATGTCCAGCAGTGAACTGCTAATGGCTGTTTATGATGATCGTGATATGATGAATAAGACATTTGCATACTTGAAATTGTTTGTTTATTATATTAATCTCATTAAAAATGATGACAAAAAGGCCGCTGAGTTTCTTTAGTCGGTTCCTCTTAGATCAGAGGCGTCCTTTTTCGAATCTCCGGTAGCATTCTTGGCAACCAAAAAGCGAGTGCAATGTTTCTATGTTGAACAGAGATACCTATTTAATTTTTTTTAAAAATTATAAATAATTTAACGGAATAATAGTTTTTCAGCAGAGCATCTGCACACCACAACCGACTAGGAAACAACAATGAAAAGTTGTCGAGTCCCCGCCGAATTCGAACCCACGACCTCCGGTTTGTGTTAAGTTGTTTCCTAGTTGGTTAGGGCAATTTAGGCTGATCAACCAATTGTCTGGAAAGTAAGATGATCCATGCGTCGGATGGGCATGTAAAAATTCGGTCCACCCACCAACCCGCATTGGGCCAACGTGATGGGATACAGTCCTAAACCCTAATGAATAGGGCTGTATTAGAGGAGACCTATGTCCAGCGATGGACCATCACAGGCTGATGATGATGATGAATTATAAAATTAGCACAACATAAATTAACAAGATTAATATTCATTAACATTAATTAAAATAGTTCTGCATAAGCCCAAACCAGCGCTTAAAATGCTGTAGTTTTTTTTAAATGGCCGTGTGCCACATATTCGGTTTTTGCCGCGTCTCCGCTTTGACACATAACCAAAGCAGGTTTTACGCTTATGGAGCTAGTGATAAAATATATACTGTAAATTGTTATTAGAAGTTCTTTTGAGTTGGCTATATCGCTGATTCTCGAGCTTGGAATTCTCTTTATTATTATTATTAACGCCACCACGCTGGTCCAATGCGGGCTGGTGAGTGGACCGACTTTTTACATGCCCATCCAACGCATGGATCATCTTACTTTTCAGACAATTGGGTGATATAAAAATGAAAATTTGCCGAGTCCCCGCATGAATCGAACCCACGACCTCCGGTTTCTAAATCACACGCCTTTACCACTAGGCTACGGAGGCAGTTTTTTAATTAGGAGTTTAAATGGAAATAAACGTACTTTAATAAAAGATTACAATATACCCGACATTTTAAATACTTTGCAGAATCCTTGGACACGAGCCAGTGTTCTATAAGCCTTATATTGTATCATTCCTGTATTCTTGCGTTAATGCAAGAAATTATTGTGTAAAACAAACAGAAATTAATGAAATATGAAATACGCTTCAATTCCTATTAATCCAAAGTTTTAGTTTACGTGGATATACATTTAAATATTACTTTAGATAAATTGTTATCTCGTACAAAACTTTTAACTTTTAACCATATGAATAAATGAATATCACACATTGACGAAAGATATGTCTACCTATTCAGAAAATCTAAATATCGTGAATCATTGTCAATTGTCGACTATTATATAGATAACTGCAGGGTGTCGGTTTTTCGTGACGGTGTGCGCGTGCGTCGTACAAATTTACCCATTTTTGCCTAACGCGCTAGAATAAGCATAACTTCAAATAGTACGTCTATGTATTTTCGACAGCACAAGCTTTGCTTAGTAAGTAGATTAGATATTATGATTGTTACGGTAATTTTTTTTTTTCAAAATTTCATCAAAACATACAAGATTTTAAAGACACAACCAATAAAACTTTACTCCACATCTCGACTGCAATCCGATACGTGTTGGCAGCTACAAAAGAACCCACGACCCCTCTCGCCCCCCCTCATATGGGGGGTTCGACCCCAAGAGGGGCCAGCGGGGCGTTGAACCCGGGACAGGTAGCCGCGACCCTTTTTTACAATGACGCCGCGTGCGCAGTTTACACAGTGCGAGAGCTATGCAGGCTCTGTGCACCACAGTTCGAACAATTAAGATGAAAGGAAGAAATTGACATTTATTTGTTACGTAAAAGAAACATTTTATGTATTTGGTACAATAAAGAAAGAAATATGCATATAGCACTTCATCATCATCATCATCAGCCAGTGATAGTCACTGCTGGACGTAGGCCTCCCCTAGTACACCCCAAGCCATTAGGGGGTTTTGGACCGTATCCCACCACGCTGGTCCAATGCGGGTTAGTGGGTGGACCGACTTTTTACATGCCCATCCGACGCATGGAGCATCTTACTTTTCAGACAATTGGGTGATCAGTTCAAATCGGCATAACCAACTAGGAAACAACACTGAAAATTTGTCGAGTCCCCGCAGGATTTGACCCACGACCTCCAATTTACTATACGAATATTCACATTCCAATCAATCTGCCACTAAAAGACGTTGTCACTTATAACTTTCGCCCGTGTACAGATTTTACAACCAATTATTTATGACAATGATGCCCCAAGCAGATACCTGTGGACCGACCGTCCCCTCTATTATTACGCTACTCTTTCATTACTATGACTTTTAACACCCCCTTCTAAAGGCAATCACTTATATGAATGCAAGAATTTTCATACTATTAATTATTTTTATACTATGCATGATAAGTTAAACAATTTTTGTTTAATTACTTTAGAATTATTTAAAATTATACTGGACATTTTGAAACCTTCCAAATGTCAAATCGATATTTATGCCACAACATCCTAGTCGGTCTTGTGACCGTTGGATCCTGGTAAGGGTTTTGAACATCAGGTTTTATTTTTAACTAAATGTTATAAATTAAAAGCAATAAAATGCATTACTTATCATTTTTAACAAAACTGAGTTCGACGTCAGACTTTGCTTACTTAGCATTAAAATCATATAATTTAAGGTTTTAAGATAAAACACAACAGTGTGCATACATATTCAATACACACAGTCACTCACATATACAGTATTTACTCATTGCCAAAGAGTTTGTCAACAAGTCGGGTCATATATATGAAATGTTTGTTCACAAACATAAAGAGATTTGATATTTGATATAGATATAAAGAGATTAATTAAATCATAACTAAGAGGGGGCCCACCACACACTTAACGGTGGATCTGCCTTACAGTGCGAGTAAGGCAGATCCGCAGTACAAGTGCAATTAGTCCATTGCCAATATGCCTGCTAACAACTTTTCTTTATGGATGCCATCTGTGCATTGTTTATGGGAGACCGTCTGGGTGGGTACCACCGCGGTGCCTATTTCTACCGCAAAGTGCTGTGAAAACACTGCTGTGTTCCGGTTTGAAGGGCACCGTAGCCAGCGTATTTACTGGGTAAACGAGACTACTGACGAGTTGTTCGTCTGTTGGTCTGCCTTTCCATGTGCGATGCTCATCATTATGCAATAATAAAAAAATTACTTTATAATTTTTGACTATACCAGTGGTTTTGGATACGGTCCAAAAACCCCCTAAAGGAGTAGGTGTACAATAGGTGAGGCCCATGTCCAGTAGTGAACTAATCCATACTGATGCTGATGACACCAGAGGTTTTTAAGGGCCATTTTCACTTGATACACCAAGACATTGCACATAAAAATGGCCGAGTATATATATATATATGTATATCTTCAGCATATATTAAAAGAAATGTATTAGTTCACAACTTTAAATTTTCACCAAAGCTTTTATTGTAATAATTTTAACAGTGTAATATGTTGAAGACTCTGGTTCATGCACATAAAAAGCATAAAATGACTCAGCAACAATGTTTGAATGAGTAATCTTTGTCTGTGTTCATACAAAACCTTTGTTTCCACTGAAGCCTCAGATAAATTTAGTAAGTAAAACTATTGATAAAAGCTTACTTTAAAGTATAGTACAGCTTACAATACTAGTATGTATAATATTTTGCCAAATTAAAATAATAACCAATATTCATCTATCCGCTGATGATAGAACCTGGGATGATTTTAAAACAATTGTTAAGTGAGAAAGAGCAAAAATTATTACAGATAATAATTACATATTTCCTATAGCTATAGCTTCAGGAATATACAAATTGTTTGAATAAATAAATGAAGACACAGTCCTCTACTGCGCAATTTAATATTGGACAGATTTATTTACTATCCTGAATTACACAATATTATTGAAAAGACAACTTCTAGGAATTAAAAAACCAATTAAATTGAAATATTGCATTTTAATCTATCTCTGAACAATCAGAAACAACTAAATTATGCAATAATAATGTTAAGAAAACCATGATTGACAGTTTCTTAAAAAATGTGTTGTAAAACAAAACATTGGCCATAAAGCAATGCAAATAAAATGATTTATCAGTTACCGCAAATAGTTTTTTAACATGAATTTGTTCCAGAAACTTAACATTTGATTACATCTTTTAGTAACAAGCTCTGTTATCTCACATGACCAAGCAAGAATGGAACAAGAAATAATGATGCATTAAAATTGTGACATATTAAATATCTCATTAAATGAATATTCTATACAATATTACACAACTAATGAAATGTTGTAGGAACAACATACAAAATGTTATATAACTAGTTTTTTTAAGTAAAACAAAAAGTGGAAAACCAAGGCAATTAAAAAAAATAACGATTCTGTACGTGTGGGTACTTCATACAGTTACCACGTACTTTTAATACCAACGTAATGCCACGAAAACTTTATCAAAATGCCAATGACGAAGAACCAAAGTATTTTCCAGTTACCAGGCATCGTTGTGCCATCAGTAAAGGTATTTTAGCGTCGTGGAAGGTACCTACAACACTGGGACTACGTCACCACTCGCCACAAACCACTATTTATAAACAACATATTTATAAATACGCGATAAAGGCATGTAGCGAGAACATAAGGTCGCGTTTCGTTTGCTCCGTCACGTGTCGAGGCCCAAGTTTCCGTGAAATAATTACGGGCGATTACACGCCTGTTACGGTGGATTACCTGTAATTCTGCTCGTAATCCCAGTACTCCTTGTAGCGCGGGTGCCAGCGCGAGCCGCCGCGCGGAAACGGCCTCCTGGAGCCACCCTGACTCATACTGGAATCGCCATTGCGGCACTTGTGATACACGAAAACACCACACCAGTCCGACCAGACGATGCACAGGCACTTACAGAAGCACTTAACACCAAACACTATCACTTTTGAAGCGATTATTGACTGCAAATAATTAGTCTAGTTCCGCGCGCGTACACTCGAAATGTTTTGAGTCGACTGCCACGGCGTGAAGTTGCCGCGAACAAGTGCGCTACGTCACGGCGCGCGCCACCTGGTGGTGTAGCGCGGCGACGCTTTCGAAAACGACCGCCAAATGACTTGAATTTTTAATTACGATTATTTAATTGTTTACTGATTGCACACAAACTCGGCCTGCGTGGTGTATTTATGATAGGGGTATTGTTAATCTAATTACAAAATGTGCGGTAGAAAAACGGGGGCATATGGGATTAGGTGTCTAAAGTATTGATTTTATATTAGAAGCACTTTTTGCGTGAGTTTTAAAGCTAACTCGTCTGGAATACGCGTGAAGAAGCACAAAAAACGGGAGGCGTCACCGCGCACTCGAAATTGTTCGTCACATAATTAATGCGAATCAAGAGATAATTCCGCTTGGCGTGTTACGCATAAGCGCACCGCTCTGCTTCAACATTAAAACACCAAACATCGGGCCCCCGATCTCGTGATACTGCACAGAACGTAAAACTAACGCGAAAACCATAAAATCACACGAAATAAATCCAAAGAACGGGATATAACACTGCGCCCTGTTCGGACTACACAATACGTAAGCCTAATAAAAAAAGAACTTTACACAACTAGTCCAAATGTATTTTTCAGCAGCAAAGCGCTTTAGAGCGCAACATGTTCAAACCATCTAACGGTAACCGTCTAAAAGATATAAGCTCTGCAGCGCTTCAGAAACAAGTCGCCCCGCCCATTGTTATTATAATGCAGCCAACATGACGCATCTGTAAAGCTGCGAAGTTAGCCGCGAAGCGCACGTCACACCGCCCGTCCCGCTCTGAACAGTGCGGATGGCGGAAATGGAAGAACACTATCGGGTTTGTTATTTATCTTTTTGACATGGCGTCGCACTCAACGTTTTTATTGCAACCGAAACACGATGACACAACATGGCACGGCGCTGCTTTCACTTCGGGCGAACTTGTTATGAACTTCCGAAGCCACTCGAGTACATCTGAAAAGCGTTTATGACGCACAAAGTCTTTGTGATGCTCGCCAAGGCGTAAGTTGAAATGTTGTATAGTTAGTAATGTTGAATGATTAAGCGTCGTAAGATAATTACGAGTTTACTACGCACTTAAGTTGGTTTCCTTTATATTTATGGATGTTTAATAGCATTGATAGCGTGCGAGAAGTTATCTTTGTTTAAATGACAGATTTGAACAGATTATCACCGAAAACACGAGAATGTAAAAGTTAATGTGTGTCATTTGTCAGGAATTGACTTTTTACTTGGAAACTACTTTGTACCGAAAAGATAGTGCTATTAATGGGCGTTATTTTATATAAATCGCTCTTCTGTTGTATTGAACTGTCATCATTACTTATTCTGCATATCGTTTTTGATCGTCTTTTTTATTTAATTAATAATTTTTAAAAAACACATTAAGTAAATAAGGGTTTTAATAGGCTGATTAGTTTATTTGCAGATTTCTTTATCAGGATCTATTATCCGTTCCATAGGCTTAAAAATTAAAAAACACAATTACAGCATTTTAAGCGTTAGATTGGTGTTATGTAGAGCTATTTTAATTAATCTAAATAATGGTTATCTTGTTAATTTTATAATTCTTCATAATCATCAGTCTTTATAGTCCACTGTTGAACATATGCCTCGCCTATTCCACGCCTTCTCCATTAGGAGGTTTTTGGACCGTATCCACCATGATGGTCCAATGCGGGTTGGATGGTGGACCGACTTTTTACATGCCCATCCGACGCATGGATCATCTTCTATTCAGAAAATTGGGTGATCAGCCTAAATTGCCTCGACAAACTAAGAATCAACACTAAAAATGACTGCACTGCTCTACTTCTGGCTCAATATACTTACTGTATTGTACTTGGATGTGTGAAAATGCAACAATTATATATATTATTTTGTATTGTTTATCCAAACTAGAGATATAATTGACGAAAGTCAAATAGCGCTTGAAGCGAACGCGTCCCCATTGGTGGACCGCGGCCATATTGAATCTACACGTGAAGTTCAACCAATGAGGGCTCGACTTTTTGGCGCCAAATGATTTTAACATTAGACATTGTTGACGTAATTTCTATCTCATCATTGGCTAAACTAGTTGGTTGGGGCAATGCAGATAACCCGACCCCTGTAAAGTAACATTATACATGCAAGATGAACTTGAAAATAGTCGGTCCTGCGCATGATCTCTTTCCAGTCATGTCGGTTATCCGTCCCATCGCACTGTGAGAGTGAAGGAAGAGAGTGCCACCTGTGCATGCGCCTGATCTCTTTGCTTTTGTGTTGGTCAGTCCTATTAGAAGAAAGAGGGTGGGGAATAAACTTAGTAACGCATACAATGTTTGTTTTCTGTTAAATAAACGACTTTTAGCGATTTTGAGCGGGTGTAAAATAATGAGAGTGAAAAATAAACTTTAAGTTTATTATAGATACATTACGTCATTATAAAAGGTCATAGGTACGTAAAATGATCTATGTATCGGCCGGGCATTTAAAGAGTTGACCCGGTTGACACCACCATCGTTGGAAGTCGTTATAGGACGTCAGTGCTTTCAAATTTACCGGCACCTAATCCTTACATTTACTGCCTCCGTAGCCTAGTGGTATAGGCGTGTGGCTAACCGGAGGTCGTGGGTTCGAATCCTGCGGAGACTCAACAAATTTTCATTGTTGTTTACTAGTCGGTTAGGGCAATTTGGGCCGATCACCCAATTGTCTGAAAAGTAAGATGATCCATGCGTCGGATGGGCATGTAAAAAGTCGGTCCACCCACCAACCCGCATTGGACCAGCGTGGTGCGATACGGTCCAAAAACCCTCTAATGGTTAGGGGTGTATTAGGGGAGGCCTATGTCCAGCAGTGGACTATCACAGGCTGATGATGATGATGATGAATCCTTACATTTAATGCAGTACCACCCAAATATCATTTGGGTTGTGGAAGTTAGTTACCAGGAGTTCCTGGTGAAAACTGTTATTCAGGTCAATCGGGACGTATCAAACGCCAAGAAAAATGATCTATATACCTATATACCTTTCAATATGCTCAGAATCTGCATTAGCTTACGTTTTCTAAACACGGAAAACGAAAGTGTTGATTCACTACTAATAACCGGTAGCTATGATCGTTAATGAAAGAATTCTATGCAACTAAATTTGCCTGAATAATGTTTTCGATTACTATCTTGCAATCAGTAGCAAACGCGATAAAATGTATCATTGATCATTGTCACGATCGCATCAGCCTCTCCCATGAGCTACTAAGAAGTACGATCCGTACCATCTGCGTCCACTGACTTCCAGCACAATTGGTCGTCACTTCATCTCTTGGAGGGTCGTCCCACTCTGCAATGGCGTACGAGACTGCCACTCGAGAACCTATTTTCACCATCGGTTATCGGCTCTACGAGCTATGTGGCCACCCCGTTGCGACTTCAGCTTGCTTACTCTGCGTCTATTTCGATCACCATCGTTCTGCTGCGGATATCATAATTTATCATATATTTTTATTCGCGTCATCATCATTATCAGCCTTGTGTTAGTCCACTGCTGGACATAGGCCTCCCCTAATGCACCACGCCTTCTCTGTTTAGGGGTTTACGGACCGTACCACCACGCCGGTCTAATGCTGGTTGGTGGGTATATTCGCGGAAGCAACTGAAAGTGTTAAAAAATTCGCTTACCCACGGATAAAACAACTAAAACTGCTGCAGCCATTTTGTTGTTGCCATTTTTGGGCGAACGTGTTCTCGTTTCAATTCGAAGGCCAATGATGACGTCCGAGAGAAAGCGGCGAAAGGATCGGAACGACCTTAAGGCGGCTTAAGAGTTCGCTAAATAACTCGTGATCGACTCTATGCACAGTGGTTGCGATGTGCTTACGAAATGGAAGGTGTGGAATAATAAAAATCCAAGACGAATAACACAAGTTAAACTTGTACTATGGAAACAAGATGACTGATGAATTAGGCTTGTCGAAAATTCGATATATTTTCGACAACCGAATTCTTCAGTCATTATATAATCGATATTATTTCGAATATCGATATTTACAATTTACAATTCAGATATCATCATCTATCATCATCATCACCTGTGTTCGTCACTGCTGCATAGACTCCAACACGCTACCGTTCCTGATCTTCGGCTATTTCATCAGCCCAACCGGCCACTTGCAATGATCGTCTCCATCTTGCCAGGGCGTCAAACACTTGCCGAGCCTCGGTTCTCCTCCAGAACTTTCGACTCAGCGGTTCGTCGTTCTGAGCTAAGACCGGCCATGCCTTCAGCTTACTAATCGGTAGTTGATATATCGATATACAATTGACAATTTCGGATGCAAATTATTTATATTTGTTCAGTGATAAATCGAAATATCTTTTTAAGTATGGCAAGTATACAAATCGATGTTTTTGTAATAAAAAAGATTTTTCTTCAAAATTACATTTGTCTTATGCAGTAATTGTTTTTCTAGTAATTTAGATGTTTTACAACTTTTATACAATACGTTCCACATACTTCGATCGAAAGGTCTTTATATCGGTATAAGATAAATGTACTTTTGAAAATATATAATATAAAACGATAATTTAAAAAAACATTAATTATTTATAAATGACAGTCACATTCGTTATTTTCTTGTAATGTGATAACTGCCTCCGTAGCATAGTGTATGGGCGGGTGCTTTAGAAACCGGAAGTCGTGGGTTCGAATCCTGCAGGGACTCAACAAATTTTCATTGTTGTTTCCTAGTTAGTTAGGCAATTTGGGCCGATCACCAATTGTCTGAAAAGTTAAGATGATCCAATGACGTCGATTAGGCTGTAAAAAGTTCGTCACCCACTCAACGCATTGGACCAGCGTGGTGGGATTGGTCCAAACCTAATGGATAGAGTTGTATTAGGGAGGCCTATGTCAGCAGTGGACTAACAAGGATATGATGATGTGATGAGTTGAAAACTAAGCTTATATTTAATTATCGTACCGATTATATCAATGATTCTGAATTAAATATCAATATGATATTTTTATACATTCAACATCCCTATGATTGAATACATAGATCATATTTTCTTTAAAATCATATCATATGATATTTTTGAAATCTCAAAGAATTCAAAAGTAAACGTCGACGAATAGTGAATCATCTCTATACTTAAATCTTTGAAATGGCTCAGATAACCCTACAACCAGCCACGATGTGTGCTCGGACGAGTCGATGTATACACCACACACACTCAACATATTTCACAGATGCTACACTTATCACACAGGGAGAGTTCCGTTCCGATGTCGAAGCTCAACTGACCACCCTTCGATATTTAGACCCGTCTTTATCACACCCTTCGAACTGGAACAAACTCAATATCGAGACTTCTTTTCCAACCAAGCCAAACATTAGAAATAGGTATTCCGACATATGATGATAGATGAACACCCAGACAGGAGGACTACCTGATGATGTTTCTTCTGGTCAGTAAAGGGGTACAGTTTAATGACACAGTATGAAAAGTCGGCATTGGAGATCAAAACAGTTTTTAAGTCATTAAACAAAACAATTAACTGTGGTAGAATAAGCATACCCGCCATTAATAAGAAATAAGACTACAAAGAAGTGATTGCGAAAGTCGCTTTAAAAGTGAAAGGTTGCATTTTATGCGCATTATCGGGCTGTCAGAAGATTCTATACAGCTCAAGAATCTTTCACTCTTACAATCACCTGGAAGCCAAAGAAATTGGATGTAATTGTGATAAAAATATCTAATGTCAACCGCTAATGCCATCTAAACGCGTTCTAATTGGACGACCGCCGCCATGTTGAATCATCACGCGATGTTCGACCAATTAGAGGGCACGACCTTTGCTTGACATTAGATAAATCAGTCTAAGCTAAGAAATGAAACTAATTTTTATCTGTAATCCTAGATATATGTGAAGTTTAGTGCTTTCTTGTTGAAGCCATAATTCGGCATCGTAAGGATGTCGACAACTTAAAGATATGATATGTATGTTTGTACAGGATGATTTTTCGAATAGTACAAACCTGAAAGTAGTTTGTTCAAATTCAGTTACATATTCCAATGAACTGATTTTTAAACTAGGTCAACTTTTGTCTCTCTCGTGTAGGTCCCGTTTACAGGAGACCATCTGTGAAAGTACCACGCGGTGCCTATTTGCCGCGAAGCAGTATTGTGACATCTGCTGTGTTCCGTTTGATGGCACGTAGCCAGTATTACTGGGTAAAGGACTAACACTCTTATGTCTCACGGTAGGCAGCGTTGGCGATACCACTGGTGCTAATGCATGGCTCGAGTGACCACTTCCATCAGGTGGCCTGATTGCTCGTCTGCTGCGTATGCCATAAAACTCATCCATATTTTCGTTGGGACATTTACAAGAAATAACGTTGTGAACCTGTAATTTTTCAGTTTTCATTATTTTTATTTAATTTTGTATACTATATTTTGAACTCGAAGCTCTTTCGTTTGCACAAGAAATCACATTGTATATGCAGGATAGTATTTGTTCTGTTGCTCTGTCGTTGATAACTTTCTGAACATCTTGTATTTAATACCGTACTCGATGTACAGGCTGTTTGATTTATATTGACATACTATAATCGCACCTCCGTAGCCTAGTGGTAAGGCGTTTGCCTTAGAAATTGAGGTCGTGGGTTCGAATCCTGCGGGACTCAACAAATTTTCATTGTTGTTTCCTAGTTGGTTTGGGCAATTTGGGCCGATCACCCAATTGTCTGAAAAGTAAGATGATCCAAGCGTCGGATGGGCATGTAAAAGTCGGTCCACCCACCAACCCGCATCGGACCAGCGTGGTGGGATACGGTCCAAAATCTCTAATGGATGGAGGTGTATTAGGGAGGCCTATGTCCAGCAGTGGATTATCACAGGCTGATGATGATAATGGCACCTAAAGTCCACTGTACATTATCATGACAACTAGCATCGAACCTAACGATGCATGTGGACTCAGCTGCGGGCACTCAAAGTGCTTTCCGACATAATCTTAAGTGAAATATAGGGCAACGAATATTCGCTTATGCAGGGACGGTTTTTGTTTTAAATGGGCGATAATACAAGAATTAAGTGTTAATACTTGTAACTTGTACTGTTGGCACCTTAGCGAGCGTATTTGCTGGGAAATCGCGGCTTCACCGTCTCGGGTATCTGTTGCAACTTACAGGCTTGGGATGTAATGTCTCTTGAATTCTTTAGGCAATTGTAGACGACACGGTAGCTTTGCTGCTACCAACAGTGCCATAGCTGAATAACACAAGGAATAGATGTAAATAGAGAAACCCACAGCAATGCATCGGTTTGTAAAGGTAGAAGCGTGTTTGACGATCAATAATCAAGTATGAACTTCTATGTTGGTAATAGCTGTTGCAGGCGACCAGAAAAGATAGGCTTAGTTACTCCCGGTTGCGTCAGCCATCCCGGCGTCCCGTCAATATCGGACCAGCCGTTCCAGAGATTAGTCGGAACAAACAGACAGACAGCATCACACTATCGGTTGAATATCACTATGCAATCGTTAAAAAATGGTTAGTTCGATGTCACAAACAGGTACCCTGTTGTCAATTTGTTGTCTCCGTGTTTGGATGCACGGTACTGTTATTAGTCAACTGTAAAAGGATATTATTTCTTTCAAAAAGAGAGAAAAACTAACGATAACAATAATGTTCATTACGAAGATACCGAAACGTCGGGAACAAATATAAAAAATAAACGGAAAATCGGCGAAGGAAGTGAATATATGACGCCACTTCGCCCCCTGGTTGCAAAAATCTCATATGATGACAGTCTATTTTGCTAAATTGCAGAAAAGAAATGTCTATACATAAACCTACATGATAATGCATTTATTCAAATACTTTAACACAATAAATGTAATATACGAAGGCAGAGCAGTCGTAAGAACTGGTCATCGACGCCTCTAGTCGTCGCAAATATCACCAACGCGCTGCCTACTCTGAAACAAAAGATGTTACGTCTCGTTTACCCTGTAAAAACGACACGTACGATGCCCTCGAAGCCGGAAAATGTTAGCGCTTTTACACTTCCGCTTTGCGGCAGATATAGCCATTGGGTGGTTCCCAGTAAAAACGGTGACCCACCACCCCCTAAAATGTATCAACTCGACTTCATCGTGAATCTTTTGCGAAACTAAAACGCCATCTAATTTTAATCAAAATCACGGAATTAAGAAAGTTGATATTTATTTACATTACGAAACGTATATATATAGTGTATCGAGCATAATTTTATGAAACTGGGACGCAATTTGGACACCATGTCCGCGTAAGAGTTTACATTTTGATGCTAATTAAATGGCTCCGCACCTCATTAGCCTTGCAAATGGCCGCTGACCGCGCCCTCTCAACGCAGTCGCATATTATTAAATGACACTCTTTAAAAATACAAGCCAAATATCTAGCTGTTATGTTCAGTGGCGTATATTTTATAAAACAATAATTTCAGCTCGGTAATTGGTATTTACAAATGAAATAACCGCGGCATTGGCTTTACGAACTGGAGCCATGACCTCCTATTCGAATCCCGCGGGGAAAGAAGTTTGTGTTGTCGTTGTTTTCTGGTTGGTTAGGACAATTTGGGCCTCTCACCTCGCCTCTGAAAAGTAAGATGGATCATCTTACTTTGCGTCGGTATATGCAAAAAGTCGGCATAAGCCTCACCTAAGCTCCTCCGTTTAGGCGGTTTTTAAACCGTATCCCACCACGCTGCTCCAATGGGGATTGGTACAAAAAAAATGTAGCAAGAATAAATTATATTTTGGTTTAAAATCGTCAATGAAATTAAAAGCCGTATTTCGTGTGTGCCAACTCGTAACTTTTATTGTGAGCCAGAAAATTATTTTAATAATAAAATAATTGTTATGAAAATAATAATAACATCCGACAGCAACTAACAACATGCCTCCGTAGCCTAGTGGTATAGGCGTGTGGCTTAGAAACCGGAGGTCGTGGGTTCGAATCCTGCGGGGACTCAAAAAATTTTCCTTGTTGTTTCCTAGTTGGTTAGGGCAATTTGGGCTGATCACCCAATTGTCTGAAAAGTGAGATGATCCATGCGTCGGATAGGCATGTAAAAAGTCGGTCCACCCCACACTGGACCAGCGTGGTGGGATACGGTCCAAAAACCCTCTAATGGATAGGGGTGTATTAGGGGAGGCCTATGTCCAGCAGTGGACTATCACAGGCTGATGATGATGAATAACATCCCAATCGTATTATATGAACAAGAGTCCATTATTTATGAATTTGGTTTTAACTCTAGATATTTTAAAACCGATATATATTTGGAGAAATAAAACGCAAGTAACAGAAATAACTTGGACACTTTATTGTCTAGATCTGGTAGTCGTCCGGGTCGTAGAGTTCGGATAGAAGCCGGTATATGTAAGATGGCGAGCTGCCACCGCTGTGAACAAATAAACTTTGATAGAAAACTCACATTTCTTTTAGATTTAGCAAGAAATCCACTCTGCTTTGATATAACTCGGAGCTTCGGAATACGATTACACACGAACTGTCAATGAATGATTGTATAAAGTGACATTTTCATATCCACCAATGGGAATCTTTATTGTTTAGTGTCAAATGTCAAAATGAATAATGTCATTGTATAAAAGAGATGTATAGGTACAGAAGGTATTTGAGAGAGCACGATAAATACGAACTTTTCCGAAAAATTATGAAGAAAAATCTTTTCTCACTACATCTGTAGGTTATTATACTATAGTTTACAAACAAATAAATGCTGATTTTAATAACAATATTAGTGGCATAACTGAACAATAAAAATTTAAAAATTTCCATTTAAAAGACTTATTTACAAGATATCAGTTAATTATATACGTTTTGTCTGAGGAAAAGCTAAAATTATTATTTTATTATAATTTACTTCCATAACGTCCCATTATAATTAGGAGACATGTCGTAAAGTCCAAAAGAAAACTATAATATGATAAAACTAAAATGATATATTTTTTTTACTCATTAGCTTGGTTAAAAACACAAGTTTATCTTTAAAAATTATGCAGTCTTTTCAGTATAAGTTTCTCATAATAAATACATAGTGGTAATACTCACAGGTTCGTGATGAAAAGAGTTATATGGCTCGGTGGCAGAAAGTCGTGTGAGGGGGCTGCCACGTGCCCTAGGGCGCCACCACTGCTCCTGTTCATCAATCATTGCTTGAATCTTATTATATGTATTATTTATTACTAGTTATTTACCAAAAAAAGGGCCCTAAATTACTTGCATTTACATTACATCAGCTATATTCCAGTGAGGGTCTCGTCCAAATCGGACCAGCCATTCCAGAGATCGGTCAGAACAAACAGAATGTAAATATGGAAATCGTCATTGTTGAACATTAAACGAAATATATATTCAAAACGAGCCAAAAGTGATGTTTTTTCTATCAATTTTGTAGTTTCAAGTTGTATTCATTCCCTGTCCTGGTCAAGGTGAAATTTCTTCATGGTACACCAATGATGATGATAATAGACACATACAATGAAAAGCATTCATATCACTGTACAGTATATTCTAATACACCTCGGGGACATTAATAATATTCTTTGGCATAAAGTCACGGGTAACATATAATTGTTTCAAATGACTCACTGGTACGGGGGAGGAGGGGCCAGGGCGTGCCTCCTGTGGTCCCTCTGCTCGCACGCGTGCCTCGGGCTGAGGGCGTGGAGGGGGGACAGGGCTATCACCTGCACGGACAGACAACAAAGCATTACTAATTATAATTTATATGTATATACTTACTATCGGTATTGTGCGTTTTCTGTTATATTTGGCAATCACTGTGTTATGATTGTTAGTAATAAGAAAAAGTAAATAAAATAATGAATATTTACTAATTTAAATATATATATGAAACATACTCTTAGAATTAGGGATACCTTGCAGGAAAGACTTTATATAGGGTAATGTTTAAAGCTAAGGAGACATACAAAAGGTCAAAAAACAGTTGAGTTTGACATAAACTTTGCGAAACATGGCAACAAATTGACATTTTCATCAGTCAACTGTCACTCATTGATCGTCCTATTGGTGGGAGCTATACAATCTAAATTATTATTAATTTCATTTACTCAATATAGAGCTCATATAAAAATAAACATACAAAATAACGATCACTTAATTAAAGATGATTTATTTTGGGTTCGGTATAGGAAAGAACCATGCACCAACATTAATATATTATGGTACAATGTTACAATATATTTGTATGGTTAGAAAACAAAATAATTTGTTTGTAAATCAATAATGAAGTTGCCTCTTCATTTGTATATAACTAGCATCAGTGGAAAAGTTAAACATTTCATGTTGTATCTCATCATCATCATCATCATCAGCCTGTGATAGTCCACTGCTGGACATAGGCCTCCCCTAAAACACCATTAGAGGGTTTTGGACCGTAACCCACCACGCTGGTCCACTGCGGGTTGGTGCGTGGACCGACTATTTACATGCCCATCCGACGATGGATCATCTTACTTTTCAGACAATGGGTGATTGGCCCAAATGTCCCTAACCAACTGAAACAACAATAAAATTTGTAGTCCCAGGATTCGAACCCGACCTCGGTTTCAGCAACCCTATCTACTAGGCTACAGAGGCAGTTCGATACTCAATTAATGCATCAATTACACTTTTCAGAATTAATTCAATTAACTATAACTTGAATACAATTTGTCGACAAGGAACATCTTAAGTATTTTTTAAAATAAAATCATTTTAATTATATAGCTTGATAAATAGGTATTTGTTAATAAATCTATGTACTTTACATTTATATTTGTATATAGTAAGTTCTGCCTTTACATTTCTAAAGCTTTTATGAAATATTACGTCTGTATCTTCTCTTGATCGTCCAAAGTGAATGACCGGTACAATAATTGTGTGGGGAAATATAAGAATACAGAAAAAGCCCTCACCGGCACACTGTAGTGATGTGCGGCAACGGTGACCGCGTGGGAGCCCGCCCTCGCTAGTGCTGTGCCACCAGCGAGTGTGGCTCGAACGCACAACACTACCTGAACACAATACACAACACTATTATAATACATACTAGAAACAAACAAAATTTAAATCTTCCAGCAACTAGACTGCGAAGAATAAGCAAATCTTTTATGGGACAATGTATAAGGTTTTACAACAAAATCCCGGTAAACGTTCAGAATTTAACTATTGATAAATTTAATAAAGTAGTAAAGGAACGTTTATGTTGTTAAAGGATATTATGACATAAATGAATTTATAAATGATGACACAGTCTGGTAATGGAATGTTTGCTCCGGGCTTTTTCAAATTTAATATTGTATGATAGGACTGTATTTAGCTCATATGAATGTATATTTAATTATTTTAAAAGATGACAAAATAGGCCCGCTGAGTTTCCTTCGCCGGTTCCTCTCAGGTCGCAGGTGTCTTATTCCGAACCGGTAATAGCGTCTTTGACAATCAATAAGCGAGTGAAACACTTCTATATTGAATAAAGATATTTGAATTAAATAAAAATTATAATAATGTTCCTCCAAATCTATTACTTATCCAAATAAGAAATGAGATTGATTCGGCAAAATTCCAAATTGAACACTTTGAGATGTTTCAAAAATGTAAAAACCCAAAAAAAGTGGATTTATTATGTATAATATTTATCATCATCATCATCATCATCAGCCTTTGTTAGTCCACTGCTGGACATAGGCCTCCCTAATACAGGGTGTATCCATTAGGAGTTTGGACCGTATCCCACCACGCTGGTCCAATGCGGGTTGGTGGGTGGACCGACTTTTTACATGCCCATCCGACGCCTGGATCATCTTACTTTTCAGACAATTGGGTGATCGGCCCAAATTGCCCTAACCAACTAGGAAACAACAATGAAAATTTGTTGCGTCCCGCAGGATTCGAACCCAGACCTCCGGTTTCTAAAGCATACGCCCATACCACTAGGCAGGAGGCAGTTGTAATACTTATTACATATATGCAATTGTATGAATCAAATAGTTAATAATTATTTATATTGGCTTAAATTTAAATGTATAGATTCTAGATATTAATTACCAAGTTTAGTAAGCAATGCAGATTTTCAGACATACCTTGTTCACTCTAGGCATTAGGGCAGCTACTGCAGCGCTGCTCACAACGGTCACATCCACTCCAGCGGAACTTAACCTGCTGGCCATCGCATGACTCTGAGGATTGGGAAGTTATTTGGACTTTTATGATAAAAGTTAGAGAAGTAAAAATGAGAAAAAAGGCGGTTTTAAAGAGAATTTTGGATTTTGGAGAAGATTGGGCCGATCGACGTTGGTCACCAACACCCATGGATAAGGGCAACACCAGTGGTATCACCAAAGCGCTGCCTACCGTGAAACATGAGAGGTTAAGTCTCGTTCACCCAGTAATTACCCTTCATACCGGAAAACGCTAGTATTTTCACTCCTCCTTGCGGCAGAAATAGGCCTATTGCCTATGTTTATTGACTTATAATGCAAAAAGAAACTGAAACTGTTGTAGCTAGAAAAATAATATAATATACTTTTTAGAGTTAAATTTGCTACAAGAATTATTATTCGTCGACGTGATCTGCACATCCGTTAATGAAGTAAACAAATCCAAAGTAATAATAGATGTAGGCGGTACTCTTTGCACAAGGGACCGTCTGAGTCGGTACAACGGCGGTGCCCATTTCTGCCGCAGAGCAGTAGTGTCAAAACACCACTGTGTTCCGGTTTGAGGGCACCGTAGCCAGCATATTTACTGGTCAAACGAGACGTAACATCCTATACCTCACATCTAGTGAGAAACGTCTCATATGGTGAGAAAATATTTTCCTTCGTTATTTTTCAAAAAAGTCCTTGTTTATCATAGTCTCTCTCAAATAGCTTCAGTACGTATATATCTCTACATTATACAATAACGATATTCGTCTTGACATTTGACACTAAACAATAAAGTTTCAGACTAATAACTAACTAAAATATGAAAAGGTTACTAATTCAATACAATTATTCATTGACAGTTCAGGTGTCATCATATTCCGATGAAGATCCAAGTTTTCCCAAAGGAAAATAATTTGTCACTACGTCTATACCTCTTGAACATCACGGCTCTCCGCTACAATGAGCCTGTATCTTCTAGAAGCGGCCGCTCTCAGGAACCTCTCAGCCAACTCGCAGGCCCCGAAGGTCAGCAGCAGCTCATCTGCATGGACATGCTCACGGGCTTGTGAGCAAACCGAGGCAGTGCTGGATTCCAGCTCAGCTAAAGCTGCAATACAATGATTTAGACAATTTACACTCGGAAGAAGTGAATGATCAAGATATTTTTAATAAAGACATGTTACAGAAAGAATTGATGTCTGTCGGCGTTCAAAGCAATGCATGCTTATAAGACTTTGTTTGTGGGAACAATCTCTGTATAATATTTTCAGTTTCCTTAATAAAACATTTATTATTTAATTTAAGATAAATAACAAATCTTATATAAAAGTTTCTAAATGTTTTTGTAGTATAATTTACTTATTTACTTTATTTTATTTGGTAAAGTTAGTATGACCAACATTACATTTATATATTCACACATGTATGATGCCCAAGATGTTTTAGAACATTTTTGGGGTCTAGTAAACTTGTATTTCTAATTTGAGTGTGTCCTACATTATAACAAAG
Source organism: Lamproptera curius (assembly GCA_029286875.1). Lineage (NCBI taxonomy): Eukaryota > Metazoa > Arthropoda > Insecta > Lepidoptera > Papilionidae > Lamproptera > Lamproptera curius. The sequence goes on along the minus strand of JAGSMT010000098.1, from coordinate 1,638,778 downwards.
TATGTCATACTCGCAATGAAGTCTTGAACCGGCTCTCTAAGGTCCCTGGGCGCAGTTGAGGTGGACCTCCGATGGGGGGCGGCCAATACAAGCCTTTGAAGCGATTCACCTGCACCTTCACCGCTCTGAAATAACGAGAAAGATAAGATAATAATAAACATTTGTAAGATTATGGGGTTGGCTACTAATCCATCCAGTTTCCCATGTGACCTCCATAACCCAAGGGGTGAACTGTTTTCTTTTCTCTGTCTTCTTCCATGTCGACCCATTTATGATCTCCTACCTAGTATGTCATCCATCCATCTAGCATGTGATCAATTTATTATAAATATTATACACACGAAAAATAGCATTCATAGTAAGTTGTAATGTCCTACTAACCAATTTCAACAATGACGAATTATTTGAAAATTTAATGTATGTGCAAAAAAATAGAGATGATTTCCTAAGACATTGTGATGCACATGACATAGATACAAGGAACAAACATAATTTTATTCTTCCAGCAACTAGACTGCGTAGAATAAGTAAGTCTTTTATGGGACAATGTATACGTTTTTACAACGAAATCCTATTAAACGTTCAGAATTTAACTATTAATAAATTTAAAAAGGGAGTCAAGGAACGTTTATGTGTTAAAGGTTATTACGATATTAATGAATTTTTAAATGATAACACAGCCTGGTAATGGAATGCTAGCTCCAGGTCCTGTTTCAAAATTGCATATTATTTAATGCCGAATTATCTAATTGTTTGTTATTTTAAAAGATGACAAAAAAAATAGCCCCTGAGTTTCTTTAGCCGGTTCTTCTCAGGTCTGAGGCGTCCTTTTCCGAACCGGTGGTAGTGTGTTTGACAATCAATAAGCAAGTGTAAACTTCTATATTGAATAAAGAAATTTGAATTTGACGTCCCATCAACATCCGATCAGCCAACTCATTGTCACCCTATGATAGTCCACTGCTGGACAAAGGCCTCCCATAATACACCCCTATCCGTTAGGGGGATTTGGACTGTATTCCACCGTATAATACATAACAAAAATAATGAATCCTGACAGTGTTTCTGCACAAGTTCCGGATATTGTTGATAGAGTTAGGTTAGTTGAGATTTTATACAGACAATAATGAATGCTTGTGTATTTTTAACAAGTACGCATTGTAACCTCTCTTAACTATTGTAACTATGGTAACTTTACAACTTCATTCCATCCAGGTGTCCCTTGACACCTCTAAATTTTTATACTGTACAAGTGTATGCGCAAACAAATGCTCTCTCTCTCCCTGCTCACTCATTGTCCGATGGGACGGATAACCGACACGACCAAAGAGCTGTCAAGCGCAGTATTGACTTTATATATTACATCCAACGTCAGGAACATCATACTTTACAGGCAATCAAGTGATCAGTCCGCTTTGCCCTTACTAACCGATGTTATTGATTGCCTGTAGGATTCAAATCCACTACCTTTAGCTACGTCTCTTAGGCATTGTAGGCGGTATCGATATGCTGCCGTCGTAACCTATATAAATAATATGAAAATAAATTTGCGTAAATCCTATGTTATCTTTATCTTTTATATTTCAAACGGTCACCAGATGGTGATGGTGATGGAGAGTGGTTATCAACGCCCACGGAGATCGCCAATATCAGGGGTAACACCAATGCACTGCCTCTCTCGTTTACCAAATAATTACGCGGCTACGATGCCCTTTACGCCGGAAACCAGCAGAGTCTACTACGAGTACTGCTTCGCGGTAGAAATAGCCACTGTGAACTTACCACCCCAGACGGTCCCACCACAAGATCTACCTTTTATCAAAAAACATGTTTATTTATATAAGACGAAAGTGGTGACCTGGTCAGGATTGTTCCTCTGCTCGTCCCTGATGGCCCTCAGCACCCTGCGCACCATGTTGCCCGCCACCAGCTCCTGGGGCAACGCGCACTGGATCCTGCTGCCCACCGCTCGGACAGTCGCACATAGCTGACTGAAACAGGGAACGGAGGGACACATCAGCCTATAGATAACAATACATCAGAACACGCCCTCGTAATGATATATTTTTAGTTACAGAATAATAAAATGCGGGCCTTAACTATATCTAATCGAAACTATTAACTACCTTCACAGTCTAGTGTAGGTCGTGAGTTTGAAATCTGCGGGGACTCAAAAGCTTTTTTCACCGGTGGTAGGTCCCCTGTTTACAGGGGAACGTCTGGGTGGGTACCACCGCGGTGCCTATTTCTGCCGCGAAGCAGTAGCGTGTAAACACTTCTGTGTTCCGGTTTGAAGGCACCATCAGCCAGTATTTACTGTAAACGAGACTTAACATCCTATGTCTCACGGTAGGCAGCGCGTTGGCGATACCATTGGTATTGCTAATGTCTATAGGCGTCGGTGACCACTTCCCATCAGGTGGCCCGACTGCTTCCGTTGTTTCCTAGTTGGTTAGGACAATGCGGGCTGAATCCCCAGATAGATTCTCGCTTCGTGATAGCGGTTGGGAAGACACGGGGACGCTAAGAGGAACCTGGCCAGCCTATACTGTAAGGCCAGATAAGACGAAGGCGGCAGGTGTGCTGCCATTCCTGTCAAGCAGTCAAGGAGGATGGAACGGTCGCGACGGAACAGGAGTGTCGGTATTCCGTAAGCTGCTGTCCCTATCCTCCGCGACTCAGTATGGCCACACCGCAGATACGGTGTAGGGGGGAACATTCAGAATGATGTCGTCGATCTATCTTCCTTCTGAGATCGAAACAGTGCTAACGGCGGAGCCACCATTGTGGCCGCCGTAAGGGGCAGGAGTTGTGTCCCTGTGTAGGCTAGGAACTCCTCACTTCTACAGGGCCCTATAGTCATCTGCACCTAAGGGCGGTAATTCCGACTTGCCCAGAGGTGCAGATGACCGAAGGCCGAGAGGGAGCTGCTTCGGCGGTGAGCGCTGGTGGAGTTGCAGAAAGTTTCCAAAGCGTTTCTGCGAACCTGAATCTCTAAGGCGACATATCCTGTCTTTGCCCCTACGAGGTCGGTTATACGTAGGCATTTTACGTAAGTAAAACATAAAAAAAAAACAAAAAAATGCATCATATGGGTATGTAAAAAGTTGGTCCTGCTCTCTGCTGCTCCCCTTAGCTTTAGAATCCGGAGGTCGTGGGTTTGAACCCTGAAGGACTGAACTAAGTGGTGCTAAACGGTCCAAAACCCTCTAATAGATAGGTGTGTAATAGGGGAGGCCTATGTCCAGCAGTGGACTACCACAGGCTGATGATAATAAAGCTATATATCAAAATGTGTCGTTTGGATGATGCAGGTTTAATTTAAAGCAGACCCCATAATGACTTCAGCAAAGATTCCTTAGAAGACAATTGTACTTACAGTGCAGTAGGATTCTGAGAATCTGTTATAATCTGCTCCAGAAGTGACACGGTTGCAGTGGCAATTTTTATGGATCCCTTCAGTTTCCTGAAATATTAATTGTGGCATAAATGATTTTATATTTCATTTTGATGTGACAACACCTTATAATTTGGTTCATAATAGGGAAGCACTCTTGTGCACTGTGTCACAGCTCCGCTCACGTAAAATTCTCCTTAAGCAACCATAAGAGAAAGCGAGAGGCACACATTGCTCTTACTCCAGAGCAGTTGGTCGCCCAAATGAAAGAGGGTCAGAAAGAAAGAGAAAGAGTGTAGATCCGTCTTCCTACTATACAAATGAATATTCACATTACAATCATTCTACCACTAAGAGATGTTGTCACATATAACTTTCGCATGTATACCGATTTTACAGGCAACCAATTTTATTTTATAAATATGCTAGATCTCTTTATTACAAGGTCCTGTCTAAGGTTGTACTGCTACAGCACCTATTTCAACCTGTAGGGGTAAAATTAGTTCTGGATCTATCTTCTGGTTTTAAGGGCACCATAGCTAAGGAAATTACTGGATAAATTACACTGTATAATGTCTCATTTTTAATGTGGTGGGTGGATTTATGGCATCTGAAGCTGCCTATCTTATATGCACGGTGTACCACTAATCATCAAGTGAACGTAATGCTTGACTAATTACATCAATTGATAAAAAAATATATATACAGCCTGTTTCTTTGTTTAAATAATAGCTAATAGCATAATATGGTTGGATGACCCATTAAAATTATCGAAAAATGTAGTAATATATGAAATCAAAAAATGCACTTTAAAATATTTAAATAGAATGAATGGCACTTACAATACATAATCAATAACAATGACTGGCAAAAAAATTGTGATTACAAAGTATTTTTACAATATGAAAGTCTTTTTGGGCCTTCAATTTGTGCAGACATTATAATTGTTGCACATATTAATGGGCAAATAAAATAGCAAGGAAAATAAAATCTCATTTCAATTTGCCAATAAATATGACAAGAGAGAGCTCATTGATATATCTAGAAAAAAGTTTTCCTTTAGACTAAACATGAATCATTTTATTTAAAGGTACACTTAATCGATAAACATAAACGCAATACAACTTTACTATTCTAACTACTAGGATTTGGGCTTTTAATGATTAGTTTTCACACAGAGCATCTGTTTTTAATAAGCATTATAGATTTTGCTTTAAACTTAGTACATCATATATGGCAGTAGTAAAACATTCAGAAACCTTTATGGTTAAAGGAAAAACAGTCTTTGGAAGAGTTTTGTACAGTGAAAAAAGGTGAATTAATTGAAATAATAATAAAAACATCAGATGCCACGACTCACCCAGTTCTGATGTCTGCAACGTATTTAGCTACCATATCGAGGCATTTCTCATCTAGCTCCTGTACGGGACCTTCTGATGGCGACATTTTTGTACAAATTCAAAGTTGCTTTGTTATTTTTATTCAGAAATAATCATTTATAAAAGATGATGAAATAATATAACCTCAAATGCGAAATGACATTTTATAACAGTGTTGACACTTTACATGTCAACTTTTTCAAAGTATTTTTTATTTATTTTTCTTAAAGTAGGTACTATGAGAAAGAATTATTATGATTTATTATGATACCGACTGCTCAGCCTTTTAATCGTTTTCTTGAAGTATAATATGTATAACAATAATTTATATGTAATACAATATATGTCCCTAAATGCTGTTATAGCGGCGTGTAATTACTATGTTATTTAAAGGCCTTAGAAATAACATACTATGAGCTGATAAAAGAATTCTCAATTATACTCAACTATTTGTCATTAAAGATTTAACTGATTACTGACATTCCATGCAAGCCGCCGAAGAAGATAAAAAAAAGGCTCGAAACTGGTTCTCCGTACTCCGTATGAGCATAGCAGCCCTTAAGAAAGAAAAAAATGGATGTGTTCAGAATGTACAGAGCTTAAATGGGGCCCATTTAACCCCTGTACATTTTGAACTTTTTTTAAATAACGAGTTTATTGAAAAAAAAGTTTTAGTTCGTTATTTTATTTACCAAGTGATACACTTAAAGTAAATGTAATACAATAAATAAATACTTTATTCAAATGATAACAAATCGTTTTAATAAAATAAAATAATCATACAAAAGTAAATCTTGTCCTTTACAGAAAAATATAAACATAAATACAATCAATACGAAATTAATATAAATTAATTTCTTTTTATTGGCATTCGTGATCTAGGCATCGACAGAGATTATAGATCAATGGCAACCCGCGAAAGAAACTTCCTCGTACATCTTCCCAGGGACGGGTTCTGACAGGGCTGGTCTGCACTTCGTGGGATTGATATTTTATTCTTTTATTAGGCGACCCTTCAGGCACGATTGAGGTATTGGAACGTTTTAAAGTTGAACCATCGGAGTCACTCATTGCTTGGTTAATCGCTTCCGATTCTGGGGATAAATCGGATGACAAATATGTCTCTGAAGATGAACTGGATTGGCGCATTGGAGACATGTGTCGTTCAATCATTTTGATAGGCGTCGAGCTGTCTCTATGCAAGTTTGGCATATCTTCAGTTATTGACCCAAATGACTCGGGTCTTATCGCTTGAAATCTAACTGCTTCGAGTTGATGTCCTTCCATGTTTGAGCTGCATTTTACTTCTTCCATGGCTGTAAAAACGTAGTTCTATTACTATTAAAGGTTCAGAGAAAAATACGATTCAATTTTGTTTATATAAAATGAACTCACGCATGAAGGGATTTTGCTTTTCTTATTAAGAAGTTTTAACTTAAAAATACGCTATTAAAAGTACATAAGAAAAAGCAAACCTTGTTTATCTACAAGTCTTTCAGATGTCTGTATCATTTCCTTATTTATTTCTCTCATATTCCTCCGTACGTTTTCGAAGTCGGCATTAAAATTAAACTCATATCTGTAGATATGTGACTCGACTCATATTGGTCTATTATTGTAATCTGATCTACAGATTCTGGGCCTTCATCATGTGAAGCTTTATCAGAAAAATCTATATTGTCCGAAGAATCACTGGTTAAATTGCACTTGAGAAAATCAGCAGCTATGTTTTGATCGGAGGCAATACTAGAATTATCGTACTGGGGTATACATAGGTTTCTATGGTTAAATCATCCTCTGAATCTAATTCATCTTCCCTGTGATAAAATAATTTCCTGTATAGCTTAATCATTTTCGCTTCTAATAATTGATAATATTCCTCCGATTCATCGTGTCGACTTTTTTCCTTTTCTACATATAGCTCGGGCAACGGACTGTACGCTCTGGATACTAAACCCCTTGCTGGTGATAATACATTAGATGTGGGCTCATTTCTCTCTACAATTGGAGACAAAGCTGAAAAATTTAATATATATTAGATTGATAAGTTAATTAGTAAGATTACGTAGACATTTATATTTGATAACAGCTTACTAGGAATGTTTTCGAACAAACTCCGTACTAAGTAAGATTTTTGACGCTCCCATTTTTCACTCGATCTACGCCACATTTTTTAACAAATTATAATAATACGTATTTTATGTACCGTCGAGTATTATTAAGATCGATATACTGTGGGTAGTGCTAACATTTCTGCAACGTATGTAACACCTGTAGCTATTGTATCAAACTGTTTATAAATTGGTCAATATTTTTATGTATTTCACATATCCCTTCCGTTTATTGTGAAAAGATTACAGAAAATAAAATAATTAACAATACCATACAAAAAAAAGAGATGTCACGAATTTCCGAACGGAATCATCAATAAGCGATCATCTGTGATCTGTCAATTTATATGTCTTGTATTCAAATCGATAATCTCGAATATATTCCAAAAGAATCAACATAATGTCACGTAAAATCAATTCAGAGACCCATTTTTAACAATTTCGTGGGCTTCCATATTTAACGTATTTACAACAACGTGTTTTACATGCGGGTTACCTTGTATTACATTGCAGAGCGTTAAGTTTTCACCTGTAACGCATGACCGGGTTTTTGTTACGGAAATGAACGATTTTATGCCGAATTTCGTTTGAAAACGACCACGATGGACTTGTCCCCGGACGAGGACCACTTTCAAGGGCGTTTATTGCACCAGGTACTTTCAAATAGAGGCGTCAGTATGTTATGTTTTGCTTTTTTTTTCGGGGCAATTTGGCACACCTACGCTGTCGTAACAGTCTATGTATGTAGCCCGCGCAGTTGCGGTCCATGCGGATGTGCGAATTTTGCAATAACTACGATTTCTTACGACATTTCGTCATGAAAACACAGCTTGTTTGGCATAATGGAGTTGTTTTGGTTGTTTTTTTGTTAGGTTTTTATTTCGTGTTTGATGAAAGCGATCTATGATTTGCATCCAAATAAATAGAAATAGAATGGCGTAATATAACTACCTTTTTTAGAAAAGCTATCATCTAGTCCCAACCCAAAAATTGAACTGTGGAAACTAGATGAGTGATAAATACATAGTTTATAGTACTTACTTTTCTTTTGTAAATAAATACAAGTTATATATATATACAAACAATCAGACCAGAAATAACACTATGTTCATAGCACAATATTTTTACCGCAGTTAGAATCAAACCCACGCTCATTGGTGCCAACTAACCACTACACCAAGGTCTAATTAGGAGGCTTGTCTAATTCCTTAGCTAATTAGGAGATGGAGTTTATGTTGGCTTCTAGTGACATTATTGATTAACTCTGTGTATATTGATTCGTGTTCATGTATCTCATCAGACACATGGATCATCTTACTTTTCAGATAATTGGGTATCAGCCTAAAGTGTCTCAACCAATCTAGGAAACAACAATGAAAACTTTGTTGACCTCATACCCTTAAACCCAAGTTCATTCCTCTGGTTTCTATAGCACAAGAACTTACCACTAGGCTATGGAGGCAGTTCTACACTTAAATTTTTATTTAAAATACAATTTCAACTAAAAGAAATTCATTAAAAGTATATGTCGGCAAACTAATTTTTAATTTTAGAACAATTCAGTTACTTTTGTAAGAAAAAAGTAGCCTTAGTTACTTCCAGATACATCAGCCATCTTTCAGTGTAAGTCCCATCAAAATTAGGCCAGCCATTCCAGAAATATAGAACATAAATTTATATGTTGTTTTGTCATTTTGTTGGGTTATCTAACAATGTAATCATACAAAATTACGCTGATGTTACAAAGAGACACTCCAAATTTATTTATTTGTACAGATTGTCACCAATATGTCAAAAAATAAATATTATTGCCTGCCTCCATAGCCTTTACTTGTGGACTTTAGAAATCAGTGGGTGTTGGTTTAAATCGTGTGAGGTCTCAACAACCTTTTAGCGATGTTTCTTGGTTGGTTAGGGTTATGAGAGCCAATTATCTCTTAAGTAAGATGATTCATGCATAAAAAAGTTAATGTTATACTTGATCTCTCCCCGTTCGTGTCTGTTATCCATCCATCCCATTGAGCTATAAAAGTAAAAATGAGGAAGTGCACCTGTCTCTTGCATGTACTCTTGTCCACTATATTATCTTCTTCGCAGTTGGCTGATCTTTAATATAGATTGGCAGTCGAGCTGAAATCGTCTTGGAGGGGAATATTATTTAAATATCTCATTTCTTGGACCTGTATAGGCTGCACTGTGGGACAATGTGGAGCTACTGCAAGAGCTGCTTTCGACTGGCGCGGATGTGAACGCTCGGGATTCGAACCAGCGTACCGCCGTCCACGCGGCTGCGCTGTTGGAGGGCAGTAGATGTCTCACCGCTCTCATTGCCGCTGGAGCTGAGTTGGACGCCTGCAGTGACCGACAGACAGGCGGAAAGGTTGGTTTTAAAACAACTTTTTAATTCGTGAATTGATACCAGTTTGCCTTTGTGTCCTAGTGGTATGGGATTGCGGTTGGGTTCTGGAAGTTTTGGGCCCTAATATGGTGGTGATTTGAGCGATGGAGCACCCATTACTTAATTTTCTGTTAAGTAAGATGATCTAAGAGTTGGATGGGCTTGTAAAGCAAGTTTGTGGGCTGTAACTGTACCTGTGTCGTTACGGTCATTCATCTATTGGACTGTGAGAGTGAAGGAAGAGTGAGTCCACTGTAATATCCGACACCCCCAATGTCGCCGGCACATGTACTTCTCAGTTCAGTCTTATTTCGAACCCATAGTTATTTTTTCGCATACGAAGGCCGTAATTTCATAGGACGCTCTTTATATCTTCCGTTATGACCGCACCGTATTTGCGGTCGAAGGGTGGGGTGTGCATTAGGCCTATCTTCCGGTACCGATTTTACCGCTATCTGCAACCTACAGAAGGTTTTAGCAGCTTTAGACTATGGTTACGAGGGCTGAATGCTAAGACATGGAATTTTTTGCGTTTCGTGGTCCTTTATGGACAGTTTTAAAGAGTTTGATGACCGAGTGTTAGTGCAGAAAATTATGGGAGCGCCAGTTTCAAATCGCCGGAGATAGAGGGGAAAGAGCTGTTTGTCCGGAAAAGAGAATAATGTATCAAGCGATTTTGTTGCGTAAAGTTACAAAAAATTAATTTTAAAAAGGAAGATAATGGGGTTGTGCATAAAAAATAAAATTATATGTCGTTGTTTAAAATGTTTATGATGTAGAATCCTTCATTTGTAAATGAAAAGAAATACACATGTACCGCCAAGGCCATAAGTATTGAGCACCCTTGAAATCTTTAAGTTCCGGGAAGGTATCAAATGGGAATGAAACCTTTCGCATAAGAATATATAGCTATATAAAATCAATATTTAGTGACCCCGTTGCGTTAATGACGGCAAAAAATCTTTTTGGAATAAAGATAACAACACTTTTACATTCTTCAGGACGAAGGGCATTCGATTTCCCGGCGTAGGCAGCGTTTAAGGTCTTCTTTCTTGTTTATTGTGTGCCGCTTAACCTTGCGCTTCAATAAACCCCATAAATGTTCTATGGGGTTCAGGTCCGGCCAGCGCTGAGCTGGCCAGTCCAAACACTTTATGCCGTTTTTCCGAAACCACGCCATGGTGTGGCCGGATTGAAAACGAGCGATAGTAACAAACAAATTGTTCGGTAAAAAAAATCATAAAATGTGTAATAACACATGTTATTGCATCCAGATGTAATTTTTTAATCTTCTTAGTTACGTTTGGTTATCTTTTACACTTACTTCGCTCGTTCGAAATTTGAAGGGTAGAATACTTTTGGCCATGGCTGTATGTTAAACCGGCCATTACTGCAATTGGTCCGAATAACGTTGCGTCTTGTCCAAGCATTTCTGTCTAATGAAGCTCACCGGCTCCAATTGCCTGCAATTATGTCATCAGTGGAGCACAATGGAGTTCTACGTATTTACAAACATGACCTGTTTTACTGTGTCTATTAGGTCAGAATTATTTCCTTCTCAACAGGTATTCGTAGTATTTCTTCACCTGGTGACTCGTGTTTCAAATGATTTTGCTACTCAAGAATCTTACCACAGCTCACCTAGTCTTCGTTAAGATTGAATAGAAACAAAGCTTTTGACTTTAACTGTATCGTGGTACAGAAAGTCCAGAGTTTTATTGAAAAAGATACTCGTACTTTAAGATCTTATTATCAACTAAGAGGGTCATAAATTTAGCAAGATCGTAAGCCCAAGTACCATATTCTTGTTGTAGATGACCATAATTTGACGAGTTACTATCGGCAAATCAACAACTATATAACTAGCCAAATTATGATTCTTTCTTCATAGATACTATTTCTTCGACTTCACGGTATACCGAATGTTTTAGTTCGGAAAGGAAGGTATTAAAACATAACCTTGGTAATTAGCTACGGACACTAAGATAAGGTCTTGAGTGGAATATGTAAATATGTTGTTTATTCGATCAGCTTGTCGCACTCATTCACCACACGCTGGTCGTTGGACCAGCGTGGTGAGATAAGTCCAAACTCCCCTAATGGATAGGGTTGTATTGGGAGCCTATGTCCAGCAGTGGACTAACAAAGGCTGATGATGTGGTATAAAAGACGGGTCTTAGAAATATACAGGAGAGATCCTGTAAGTGGCTTCTTGTCAGGTTACATGAGCCATTTCAATGTTTTTAGTATAAAAGACGTTCAGTAGTTGTCTTCTTTTTACTTTTGGAACTCTCTTTGAGATTTCTAAAAGTACTTTGTAGAGTCCATGCGGCCCTCGCATACAAACATCTCTCCTACGCCTGAGTCAGTCCTACAGCCCCAGACCATTACGTTACCGCCGCCGTGTTTTAGGGTTTGCACACATTCTGGCTTAGATTGTTCACTGACCCGACGGCACAAAGTTCCACTGGGGGTACCAAAACCGTTATAAAAATAAAATGTAGCGTTTCAACACATTTAAATAACTTTATAGCGCAATATTATTTTCAATTAATCTTGTTGAATATTGCCAGGACAATTCATTGACTAACTCACTTTAAAGTTTTATTCATCGGACCACACAACATTTGACCAAACTTCTACGGTGAGATGTTGGTGCTTTCGAACTCATTCATATCGTTTTTTCTGTTATTATCGTCGGATTGTTTATAACATTTCAAACCAGCTTCCTAAAGTCTTCGACAGAGTTGCTCGCGCAGATATTTGCCGTTAAAATTAATGGATAACTCAGCAGCGAGCTTGGAAGAAGTTTCTTCCTATTCTTTAGTGACTCTCTTCAGCAACAGGTGGTCCTGGCGATCTGTTGTGATGCATTTGCGCTCAGTTGGAACCTATTCAGGTGTGATCCGGTAGTAGGGAATCGCAGTGCAAATTGCAGATCGACGCGAACATTTCCCTGTTTTTGAAATCTCCACTTGGGATTTGCCTTGCTCATGCAGTAGCTGTATCCACACGTTGGTGCAACGAAAGTTCTTGCTTTTTGGGCATATTAAAACGATAATAGGTTGGAATAACAGAATAAAATACGAAACGCGCTAGCTACTTGTATGTGTTCAGAACGAGCGATAGTAACAAACAAATTGTTGCGTAAAAAATATCATAAATGAGCAATAACACATGTTAATGCATCCAGATGTAATTTTTTAATCTTATTAGTTACGTTTGGTTATCTTTTACACTTTACTTCGCTCGTAGAAATTTGAAGGGTGCTCAATACTTTTGGCCATGGCTGTATGTTAAACCAGCCATTACTGCAATTGGTCCGAATAATGTCGCGTCTTGTTTAAAGCATTTCTGTCTAATGAAGCTCACCGCCAATTGCCTGCAATTATGTCATCAGTGGAGCACAATGGTAGTTCTACGTATTTACAAACATGACCGTTTTACTGTGTCTGGTTGGGGTCAGAATTATGTTCTTCTCAACAGGTATTCGTAGTATTTTTCCTACCTGGTGACTTGTGTTTCAAATGATTTTGCTACTCAAGAATCTTACCACAGCTTCACCTAGTCTTCGTTAAGAGAATAGAAAACAGAAGCTTTTGACTTTAACTGTATCGTGGTACAGAAAGTCCAAGTTTTATTGAAAAAAGATATCTACCTTTAAGACTTATTATCAATAAGAGGTCATAATTTAGCAAGATCGAAGCCCAAGTACCATATTCTTATTAGTGATGACCTGAATTGACGAGTTACTATCGGTAGAAATCAACCAACAATAACAGCCAAATTATGATTCTTTCTTCACAGATACTATATCTCTTTCGCCTTCACGGTATACCGAATGTTTTAGTTCGGAAAGGAAGGTATTAAAAACATAACTTGTAATTAGCTCGACCTTTAAGATAAGGTCTTGAGTGGAATATGTAAAATATGTTGTTTATTCGATCAGCTTGTCCATATTTCCACCCACCACGCTGGTCGTTGGACCAGCGTGGTGGGATACGGTCCAAACCCCTAATGGATAGGGGTGTATTAGGAAAGCCTATGTCCAGCATGGACTAACAAAGGCTGATGATGTGTATAAAAGACGGTCTGAAATATAACGGAGAGATCCTTGTAAGGCTTTTGTCGGGTTAACATGAGCCATTTACAATGTTTTTAGTATAAAAGACGTTCAGTAGTTGTCTTCTTTTTACTTTTGGAACTCTCTTTGAGATTTCTAAAAGTACTTTTGTAGAGTCCATGCGGCCCTCGCATACAAACATCTCTCCTACGCCTGAGTCAGTCCTACAGCCCCAGACCATTACTTACCGCCGCTGTTTTAGGGTTTGCACCAACATTCTGGCTTAGATTGTTCACTGACCCGACGGCGCACAAAGTTCACACTAGGGGTACCAAAAACCCGTAATAAAATTAAAAATGTAGCGTTTCAACACATTTAAATAACTTTTTAGCGCAATATTATTTTCAATTATTCTTGTTAAATATTGCCAGGACAATTCATTAACTAACTCACTTTAAAGTTTGATTCTTCGGACCACACAACATTTGACCAAACTTCTACAGTGAGATGTTGGTGTTTTCGAGCTCATTCATATCGTTTTTTTCTGTTATTGTCGTCGGATTGTTTATAACATTTCAAACCAGCTTCCTGAAGTCTTCGACGAGTTGCTCGCACAGATATTTGCCGATTAATATTAATAGATAACTCAGCAGCAAGCTTTGAAGAAGTTTTCTTCCTATTATTTAGTGACTCTCTCAGCAACAGACGGTCCTGGCGATGTGTGGTGATGCGTTTACGCCCAGTTCTGGACCTATTCAGGTGTGATCCGGTAGTAGCGAATCGTTCAATTTTATATTGCACAGATCGACGCGAACATTATACTGTTTTTGAAATCTCCACTTGGAGTTTGCCTTGTTCATGCTGGAGCTGTATCCGCACACGTTGGTCCAACGAAAATTTTAGTTTTTTGGGCATATTAAAACGATAATAGGTTGGAATAACAGAGTAAAATACGAAACACGCACTCGATACTTGGATGTGTTCACAACGAGCGATAGTAACAAACAAATTGTTCGGTAAAAAAAAATCATAAAATGTGTAATAACGCATGTTATTGCATCTAGATGTAATTTCTTAATCTTCTTAGATAGGTTTGATTATCTTTTACACTTTCTTCGCTCGTTCGAAATTTGAAGGGTGAATACTTTTGGCCATGGCTGTATGTTAAACCGGCCATTACTGCAATTGGTCCGGATAATGTCGCGTCTTGTTCAAGTATTTCTGTCTAATGAAGCTCACCGGCTCCAATTGCCTGCAATTATGTCATCAGAGGAGCATCATGGTAGTCCTACGTATTTACAAACATGACCGTTTTACTGCGTCTGCTTGGGGTCAGAATTATGTTCTTCTCAACAGGTCATCATCATCATCATCATCATCATCAGCCTGTGATAGTCCACTGCTGGACATAGGCCTCCCCTAATACACCCCTATCCATTAGAGGGTTTTTGGACCGTATCCCACCACGCTGGTCCAATGCGGGTTGGTGGGTGGACCGACTTTTTACATGCCCATCCGACGCATGGATCATCTTACTTTTCAGACAATTGGGTGATCGGCCCAAATTGCCCTAACCGACTAGGAAACAACAATGAAAATTTTTTGAATCCCCGCAGGATTCGAACCCACGACCTCCGGTTTCTGAACCACACGCCTATACCACTAGGCTACGGAGGCAGTCAACAGGTATTCGTAGTATTTTCCTACCTGGTGACTTGTATTTCAAACGAGCCTGCTACTCAAGAATCTTACCACAGCTTCACCTAGTCTTCGTTCAGATAATAGAAACGGAAGCTTTTGACTTTAACTGTATCGTGGTACAGAAAGTTTAAGTCTTATTGAAAAAGAAACTCGTACCTTTTAAGACTTATTATCAATAAGAGGGTCATAATTTTGCAAGATCGTAAGCCCAAGTACCATATTCTTATTGGTAGATGATCATAATTTGACGAGTTACTATCGGTAGAAATCAACCAACAATAACTAGCCAAATTATGATTCTTTCTTCACAGATAGTATATCTCTTTTGCCTTCACGGTATACCGAATGTTTTAGCTCGGGAAGGAAGGTATTAAAAATTTAACCTCGGTAATTGACTACGACCTTTAAGATAAGGCCTTAAGTGGAATATGTAAAATATGTTGTTTATTCGATCAGCTTGTCGCGTTCAGTAGTGTTGTACGCAGGCAGTTAATGGAGGTAGAACAATGGGTGCCAAATCTTCGGTGCGTACAAGTTTTTATTAAAAGTCCTCGTGTTTTTGTCAAAATACGCCCAAGGAATAGCTCAAGTGTAGGGGTTAAGGATCAATCAGTCTTACTGAAGCATTGCACATAGTAATCAGTGGCGGAATTAGAGACAGGTTTCAAATTCGTTCTGAAAATCAGGAATGAATTGCTTTTGGAAGTAGATGGTTGTCAACAACATAACAATTGGTAAAGGGCAATATTAGTGCTACTTTAGAAAGGGTACAATGCCCAACTTATCCCAAGTTGGTGCTTAAGGAAATTAAGGCTACGGGGAGGGAGATTCTTCTCAAACGTGTTGATCAATAATCTTGAAGAGATACAAAGACCGCAATCTAATTGCGTTTGTCACGACCACATTGCATAAAATGGTAATAAGAATGACTCCAAAGAACAACGTAACCTGTAACAGCACAATGTGTACACTTTGGAAACAAAATACTTAAAAAAAAAAGCTTTTGCCTGTTTATGCGCTTGAAGTTAATAAGCTGTAACGACTTCTTTAAATATGAACACACTTTGGTAATGAACCGTTCGCTTCAGGCTGTCAGTCCATTGAATTGTTACAATTCAAAGACCGAATATTGCATTTATTATAGGAGGAAATTTCATTTTTGGGTCAATAAAAGCTAAACCTCAAGTTTGTGCCGGTTTGTCCACCTGCTGCAATCTTGAAAAAAAAACAGATGCAAACACATTTTTCGAACTTTTGGGGTACATTTTCCCTATAATTGTTTTTAATCCATTCTTTTTTCTTGAAAGAAAATATTGGACTTAGAAATACCCAAGATTTAAAGAAGTACAATAGTTTGAACAGAGTTAGTAAATATTGATAAATTATTGGGGGATGGGTTGTTGAAGTTGATGTGCTAGATACATCTTTGTGCTTTCGTCGCAGACCGCACTCCACTTGGCTGCGGAACGTGGGCATACAGAGAACGTTGGATTGCTCCTATCTTATGGGGCGAGGGTGGACGTAGCTGATGCTGGGGGGGAGAGTGCATTGGCGCTGGCGGAGAGAGGCTGCCATAGACGGGCTGCAAAGCTCCTACGCGAGGCGATGGGTGAGTGTTATTACTTTTAAGGACTATCTTAAAGTATTTGATTCAAGCCTAGTGGTATGGGCTTGTGCTTAAAAAACCGGAGGTCATGGGTTCGTATTCTGCGGGGATCCAACTACTTTTTTAGTTGTTTCCTTGTTGGTAAGGGCAATGCGGGATAATCACCCGATTGTGTCTGTAAAGTAAGATGGTCCATTCGTCCGATGGGCATGTACAATGTCAATTCTCCGCCTGACCACTCGCTGGATGTGTCGGTTATGCGTCCCATTCAAATTTAATAGGTAAGGAAGGCGGATTGCACCTGTGTTTGCGCGTACATTAGTGCACTATAATGTCGAAATTGGTTCGGAGTACATTTTTTTATTTATAATAATAAAAATAATTTAAATAAATTTCTGCAAAATTGATCCACCAAATATGACATGGATCACGTGAACAAGTTAAAACTTTTTATGTGGCAAGATGTTGCCTGCTGTGGCTATGTAAATTCATGCCTATTTGCAACTCTGGGGCCAATTTTTTGCTATGTTCGCTGTGTTATATGAAAATGTTACTCATGGAGACAGAGAGACGTGCGTGTTATTGCTAGCCGGCTGTCACATAGTGATTGATATCTTGGTGACAATTCATCAATTTAAAAGCTACACTTATGAAACATACCTTGTGACTATGCTGCACATCATCATCATCATCACCAGCCCGTGTCAGTCCCCTGCTGGACATAGGCCTCCTCTTATGCACGCCACCGCTTCCGATCCTCGGAAATTCTCATCCAGCCAACACCGGCCACTTTGCGAATGTCGTCACTCTATGTCCCACACTACGTTTTTTTTGTTTTTATGGCGCAGGCAGAAGAGCAGTCGGGCCACCTGATGGGAAGTGGTCACTGACGCTCATAGACATTGGCAATACCAGTGGCGTCGCCAACGCGCTGCCTACCGTGAGACATAGGGTGTTAAGTCTCGTTTACCCAGTAAATACGCTGGCTACGGTGCCCTTCAAACCGGAACACAGCGGTGTTCTCACACTACTGCTTTTCGGCAGAAATAGGCACCGCGGTGGTACCCACCCAGACGGTCTCCTGTAAACACCGGTTCGCCAAGCCTCGTTGCTCATATAAAGACAAATATAAACAAATGGGCATTGTATTTGTAAAACCTTTCTACAAGCGATCCTAGATAAAAAATCTTTAATTTCATTATTCATTCGAGATCCGTTGGAATTCCATTCGGGCTCCCAAGAAACTTGTTTCACTTCCACTTCATATTTAGATCGCTTGAATAGTTTTTATCTTGGTATATATAATTTATTTGTTATTAATTTATTCGCATACGAGTCATTACTTAGATTAGTATCCTTGTCTAAATTTAAGCCAAAGTTTATCTGAAATAGATGCAAAAGGATAGAAGCAAAAAATTCCATTAGTCGACAGTAGACGTGGGTCGTTACGTCACTTTTAAGAAACGAAACGTAACCGCTTACGTGGACGGCGTCGCTTGTTTTAAATCTAGTTAATTTTATAACTAGCTACTTTAATCCAGCTACTGTGCATACATAAGTTTCACAACTATACGGTTACATATGAAACGAAAATAACGCTTTCGTGTTTGATGCCCAATAGTTAAATCAATATATTTACTTTTCTGCATACTTTACTCCGGTTTACAATTAAAAAATGTTTTGTTTAGTGATTATTGTTTACTACTAATAAAAATATTACTACTGGCGCATTTAAAATTAAGTTTTACTGTTTACAATGACGACGATTAATATTCACTGTTTATTTTCGGTTTTGTTGTATTTACACTTTTGAACGATTTTATTATAACTTCATCTTTCACTCTTATATACACCGTTCAGTTTTAAATAAAAAGTAAAATAAAACAAAATAAAAATCCTTGTTTTGTTTTATTTTACTTTTGATTTAAATAACTGCTAATTTCCCGGAATCGCATGGCATTATTTGCCAACAGGAGTCACTCGAACGTGGTATCTATGTGTATTAGTCATAGCTATGAAAACTGAATGCATCGCTCACAGCGAGTGACCGCATATAGTCGGCTCTCGCTTACTCGGCAAGTCTCGATCTGCCATCTCTCTCGCACGGCCCGTCGGTAGGCAAGATGCGAAAGAAATATGGCGCTTTACGCTCACTCAACTGACGAACGAAGACGACGACGGCCGAGTTCGCCCGAATAACGTGTTTACAAAAATAACTACTTTTTTAATTAGACACGAAACGGTTATTAAGTTTCACATCGCGTAACCAGCTATTGTAACTGATGACGTGAAATAACGCTCACGCCTAGTGGACAGTAACTCAAATAATAGTGACAATTCTGTTGAAATCATCCCATTAACAACTGTTTGGAGCAACCGGCGTCTGGGCTCCACAACCTATAGAGCTAACTTTCCGACCCATAGATCTGCCTCCGTAGCCTAGTGGTATGGGCCTGTGTTTTGGAAACCGGAGGTCGTGGGTTCCAATACTGCGGGAACTCAACAAATTTTCACTGTTGTTTCCTAGCTGGTTAGGACAATTTGGGCCGATAACCCAATTGTCTGAAAAGTAAGAAGATCCATGTGTCGGTTGGGCATGTAAAATGTCGGTCCACCCATTGGACCAGCGTGGTGGGGTACGGTCCAAAACCCCCTAATTGATAGGGGTGTATTAAGGTCCAGCAGTGGTCTATCATAGGCTGATGACGACGATGATGATGACCCATAGACAATTTTACTTTTCAGAAAATCGGTGATATCCATATTGATGCAGAAATTAGAATGGCTAGGCATAAAGGGTCTTCAACTAAAACTTTTTCATGATTATTTAACTGACAGGACTCAATATGTAAAAATAGGACCTCATATAAGTGAGGAGGCCAATATATGCTGCGGTGTGCCGCAGGGAAGCATATTAGGCCCGACCTTATTTCTTATTTACATTAATGACCTGTGTAATATCGAACTCAGTAATGGTAAAGTTATTTCTTTCGCTGACGATACAGCCCTTATATTTACAGGCAATACTTGGCATGAATTAAAGGACCAAGCCCAAACTGGACTAAATAGAATTACCAAATGGCTTCATGAAAATGCACTTACTCTAAATACAGACAAAACCAAATATATTCTATTCTCCAAAAGAAGCAACTCAACACAAACTTTTCATCACGACATTACGGCTCATTCTTGCAATTTTAGCTGTAATTCCTTGTGTCCATGCGTTCCATTGCAGCAAGTAAAAGATGTCAAGTACCTAGGTATCATATTAGACAGCAACCTCACATTTAGTAAACACATAGAAACTCTTTCTGCGAGACTACGTAAATTAACGTACATTTTTAGGACCCTTCGAACCGTAGCTGATTCAAATACTATGAAACTAGTTTACTTGTCGCTCTGCCAGTCACTACTTATCTATTGTATAACTTCCTGGGGTGGAGCGAACAAGTCATTGTTAATTTTACTTGAACGAACTCAACGGTTGTTGTTAAAGGTTATGAACTTTCTTCCATATACATATCCTACTACGGATCTGTATAAAAAAACAAATGTTCTTACGGTAAGACAGCTGTTCGTTTTGTACACAGTCCTTAAAAAACACAATCAAGTAGAGTATAATCCAAATAGTTCTCAACAAAATAAACGAACTTGTCGCATTTGCACTTCGTACCAAAGAAATTCATCTCATTTTTCTCGTAGATTCTACAGCTATATTGGAGGATTTCTTTACAATAAAATTAACCAGAAGCTCAACATTTATCCACTTTCTAGCTTTAAAACCAAAAAAACTGTTACACAATGGTTAACAAGCTTAGATTATAAAACTACTGAAGATCTTCTCAATACCTGAGATAAACATACATACACACACGCACACACGCACACACACACACAGACGCGCGCGCGTGCGCCCTCAACAAACGCACTTACTTAAATTTTGTACTCGCCCAATGTTGTGTAATTCATTTTAAGTAACAAACAATTTATGTTTATGTTTATGTTCACTGTTTACAAGTATTTTCACCCATTTAGCAACACTTTTAGTAATTATATACTTGTCTTTCCGGGAGGTGGGACCTGGTGGCCTAAAATACAGGCATTGCTTAGTTTAGGCATCAGTCTTCCACATTATGCTTAATGTAAAATACTGTGTAATACCTAATTTTATTGTGTAATTAATGTGGTGAGAAAAATAAATTATTATTATTATTATTATTATTATTTATAAAAAAATAATTAAGTTTTGGTTAGAACCCTATCGGTCTTTACTTATTTTTTCGCTTTTTTTAAGTATTTCTTAGTGTCAATTTAATAAGGTCAACTTTAAGTCTACTATATGCAACTTTTTTCTCAATGCAACGTTTATTTATAGATCTATAAATACATTCGCTCTCGCATTATGTACGGCAAATTTATGCAAATTGATCATTAGCTACTTTGGGTGTATTTGACAGACTGTTTTAGATCGTCCCAAGGTTGTATTATCGATAAAGTTGCAATTTTATCTAGTGATATTGGTCTGTTTTAAAGTAAATATAATGACTTCTTGGAAAACGAGATGTGATCAACTCGCTGTATATATCATATACCAACCGTTGCCCGCGACTCTGTCCGCGTGGTATTGTATAAAAAAACGTTTTTTTCCAAGTTACTTCCAGTCGCGTTAGCTATCTTCAAGTGGAAATTCCGCCACAATTAGAACAACCACTCCAGAGGTTTGCACTGAAAACGGACAGATAGACGAAAAACAAAAAAGACCTATTATTTTTATGTTACATACAGACACTCTCTTTTATTTATTTATTTGTATAGGCTAGAGGACAATTTTTAGACATTTTCCGATAAATATACAACAAAATATATTTCTCTCTCTCTTTCAGTGCCTCTCCAATTACTGGTGGTTGGCAGTCAAACGAAATTTGACTCTGTCCAATGCGATTCTAAATAATGTTTCTACAGTACTTTATACCCAATTGGATATTATTAAATAAAATGACTTTACGGATTTTATCGCGTTTATTTTTACATTTTAAATACGGTCGCGTGGTCACGGGGTAGACTCAGCCTACTCCGTGACCACGGCCGCTGGAAAGTGTTCGAAACGTCGGGAATTTAAAATGTAAAAATAAACGCGATAAAATCCGTAGAGTCATTTTATTTAATAATGTATAATATTCGCGCAAACAATAGAAATAATTACAATTGGATATTCTTCAGCCATTCAGTTTCAAATATAATTTAGGTATCTATTATATTATGAAATTATTATTTATATATTTGAATTTTACTCGATGAACAGGACACATTTAAACCTTTAGTTGGTTTTGATGCAATTCTCTATGTATTATTTATTATCTGATGGGGTTAATGCTATGTTTCTCTGTGACAACGTAGCTTTGCGATGGCGAAATAATAAATAATTTTTATGTTGCTTATTGAGTACATACATGAATTCAGATCTTTCCCTTTATAGAAATAATATAGATCGGCAAGGTATCACTTGCCATCAGAAGACCGTCTCAGTCGTCTCATCGCTTTATAAAGTTAATTCACTTTTACTTAACGAGTAAAAGTCAAAGTATTCAATATTGCTATCATTATAAGTGTGATTACTAACAAGGATTTCTAGTGCGGTTACATGGAAAGCGAGACGTAGAGTCGCTTGTTTTTCTAATGGGCAGCGTGCAACTTGTCTTGTCGCTTTATAAACTAAAGTGACTTCAATTGTACGAGTAAAAGTCTAAGTCGAATATCTTTATTCAATAAACAATCTTTACACTCTCTTATCATTCTACCACTGGTTCGGAAATGGAAGCCTCTGACCTGAGAAGAACCGGCGTAAGAGACTTTGATATGTTATTGTTTCAACTTACGAAATATGTATGCTTATAATTGTTTGTCAATTATTTTAAAAGATGCCATAATAAATAGTCCACTGAGTTTCTTTCGCCGGTTCTTCTCAGGTGTGAAGCGTGTGTGACAATCAATAAGCAAGTCTGATTTACTTGATTGAATAAAGATATTTGAATTTTAACATTGAAAACGAAAAGGATTTCCTGTACCTCATCATCATCAGCCTGTGTTAGTTCGCAGCCGGACTTGGGCCTCCCTTAATGCACCACTTCTCCATTAAGGGTTTTCGACCGTATCCCACCACGCTGGGCCAATACGGGTTGGTCGGTGGCCCGACTTTTCACATGCCCATCCGACGCGTGGATCATTCTACTTTTCAGACGATTGGGTGGACCCAAATCTTCCTAATCAACCAGGAAACAACAATAACACAGTTGTTTCCCCGCGCTATTCGAACCCACGTCCTCCGTTCAATAAAGCAAGGGCCAATACCGCTAGGCTAAGGAGGCGGTTCCTGTACCTGTGCGGAAATGATGGTGGTTAAATTTGAGAGGTTTCATTCAACACGTGGCTCGTGGGTTGTCACCCCCGACGGCCGACGCCGCCGAGGTCGGCGCCGGTGCCACCCTCGTCTGGGTGCGAGCTAGTGATTTGCCTTTAAAGAGATATAGTTTTATTCGCGTACCAAGTAACATTTGTACAATACCAGTGTTTAATTATTTGGTATTTATATATATGTACTTTTATTGCGCTAATACGTTCGGATTATAAATAAATAGTGGTTGTGTTTACAAGTACGTAGGTACAAGATAAAAATCTTTTTAGAAATGTTATTTTTCGCCTTTCGTTTATGGAAATAATTGATTGTAGCTATATTACTTTGGGTGTCGGTTTTTCGTGACGGTGCACGAGAAGCACGCAAAGCATAACTTCAAAAATTTATGGTAAAATTGCAAAAACTTTATTAAATATTTTCGTAACTAATGTTTAGAGAGAGTTTATTAGATATAAAATCCAGGTTTTTTTGGTAAAACGTCATTACGAGCCCTTGATTGGGGGATAACCTGTCAGAGGTGTTTTACGAATATGTGACTGTGTAACGCGAACGGACATCAGAAGGCAAAAAAGCCAAAGAAGTTTTATTACAGTTGTATGGTTCACAGCAAAAAAATCTTACACACCCGATTGACTCGTGATGAACTTAGCTGTGATGTATAATACCAAATAGCATTATGGGGTACTGACTAACTATTTAACGTATGGATAAACACATTTTCTTCGGCATATTAGTCAGTCAACTTTTATTAATAATTTCAACACTATAAAATATAGGATGTGTGACAATGTAATTAGGATCATAAAAAAAATTGGTTACCTGTAAATTCGGTGTACGGGAGAAAGTTATACGTGACAACGTCTTTTAGTGGTGGAATAATTGTAATCTGAATATTCATTCGTATAGTAGGAAGAAGGATCAACCCTCTTTCTCCTTCTCTCTGATTCTCTTTCACTTAAGCAGACTAACTGCGCACGAGTGAGAGAGATGCGTACTTCTCGCTCTGTCTTATGGTTACTCATGGAGAGCGTTACGTGAGCGGCGCTGTGACACAGTGCACGAGAGTGCCTCCCTATCCTGAACCAATTTATAAGACGTTGTCACGTCAATATATTTTATAACAAAATAATCGATGAGTCATGTTCTTTGGTCAGTTGAATAACTTTAGGACGTGGAAGTCCGATTTTTAAAACCTCGTATATCGATAGATTGTCGTCACTATCACCACCCAAACCGATGCATCCGTACCAAGTGACATATCGGTACGAAATCGAAACGTCCCATCACTAACACGGCAATACGGTAACCAATAATTTTCAGTCTGGTTGACGCCGTCGCGGGCGGCGGTCGTGTCTTATGTATACATCATGTACCAAAACAAGCGTAATTTTTTTAATTTTTTAGTGCTGTATATTGTGAATATTTTATATTGATAGTTTTACCGTTCTTAGTGAGAGTTATGTATAGACGAAGTGTAGAAATAATTTCAGTGCCTCAATTTGATGTAATATGTGTGTAGTGACGGTAATGAGTGTATGAATGGTTAATGTGGATTTGAAGCGAGGAAAGTAATGTTGTGTACGATTCGTTTGACTCGCAATAGGTTTGATTGATTTTTTCATGATGTAGTTATATCAAAAAAATTAAGATCGTTACGTGTTTCTTGAAACGTTCTCTTTTTAAGGGGATATGTTTTAATACCGGTGATAGATTTTATGTTACAATTGCTTGGAAAGAGCTTAAAAAGTAAGAATTTTCTTTGAATGTAATAGATAAAAGATGATAAAGTTTGAACGTGACATGTCTATTGCATTTATGAAGTGTTTATTAAATTTTAGTACAAAAGCAATAGAATATCTATTTGAACGTTTCTTCAAACACTATTATACGTAGAAACGAGACATTTCCATTTATTTGACGCTTGGATCGTGTAGTTATTTACACAGTAAGGTAATAGGCCCCATTTTAACTAACCGACCAGAAAATAACAAAAGCGGAGTTATTCGCCGCAGGATCTGAAGCCGCGATCTCCCGTTTGTAATGCTAGGAGGCATCACTGGGCTACAGAAGCAGTATTTATCGTATGCTCTTAGCACTAGTTGTCCGTCCGCGGCTCGGCCTGTGTTATTTTTAATTTTTTTATTGGATTTTCTAGGGTAAAAAGTAGCCAATGTCACTTAAATTGAATGTTGCTTTCATATGGCGCAAGACTTTTCCAAATCGGCGCTGTAGTTTTTGAGGTTATTCGGGACAAACATACACACGACAGTACAAACCTTTCCTCTTCTTAATATTAGTATAGATCCAAAACGGAGCTGCGGTGTTTAGTTTTTTTTTCATACAACAAGACGGACAGGATGCGAGTTTGAATCCATATTGAATTGCTAATGAAAGGAAATCGTCGTGGGAACATTCGTTCTGTGATAACGGACTAACGTTTTGTAGTATACTAGCGTCCGCCCCGGCACGGTGCGATACTAATATCTGTAAAAGTTTCCCAACAATATATGCATGAATTTCACATATAAACTTTCCTCTTTATGCACTCTACCTATTAAGATTTCATCAAAATTACGTAGTTTGAAAAATTTAAGCAAACATACGGATATAGGGACAGCAAAGGCGACTGTGTTTTATACTATGCAGTGATGTTGTGACCAGTGATAAATTAAAGAGTCAGCATAAGTCAGCCATAGATTCTATTAAGTTGGGGGTTTAAAATTATATTTAGCTACTAGTATCTTCTGCATTTTTGAAAAATACAAAAGGCGTGCATTAGAGAAGGCCTATGTCCAACAGTGGACTGATACAGGCTGATGATGGTGATAGTATCAGGCATATAAAAGTCCACCCACCAACCCGCATTGGACCAGCGTGGTGGGAAACGGTCCAAAACCCCCTAATGGATAGGGAAGTATTAGGAGAGCCCAATGCCAATAATAACACAGGCTGATGATGATAATGATGATGAATTTAATATATCCGGACGAATAACACAACATCGTCTAATCCCAAACTAAGCAAAGCTTGTACTATAGAAACCAGATGATTTATAAATAGATAGACTTACTTTCCTCTTGTAAATAAATATATATAATACAGATACAAGCACCCAGACACGACAAACACTATGTTTCGTCACACAAGATCTTTCCCGTGGCGGGAATCGAACCCACACCCTATGTCGTCAGTCAGGGTCGCTAACCTCGAGTGGGTCCATGGATATATTATTCAGATCATTTCCAAGTTTATGGTTTTGGCGCTATTTACTATTATTACCAGTTTGTGAGTTAAGCCACTGTTATCTGACCTCTGCAAGCCATGCGTGTATTAATTAGATGCTAATTTTAGCGAACATGCTAATTTATCTATCTATATCTATATGTATATATATTATATTATATTATATATATATAAAAATCAATTGCTGTTCGTTTGTCTCGCTATAACTCGAGAACGTCTGAACCGATTTGGCTGATTTTGGTCTTGAACTATTTGTGGAAGTCCAGCGAAGGTTAATATATAAGATGACGTATTATATTTATATTTATCTATCTTTTATATATAAAAATATAAAAGATAGATAAATATAAAAATATCCGAATTTATTAAAAATTATATATATCTTTGTAGCGGCATATGTTCTCAAGAGGTGAAAAGTAAACTTAATGTGACTTAACTACAGTTGGTATAATAATCATTCACGCGATTATTATACCAACATTAAAATTAAGAAATCGAAAGATATGTCAATTTTTTAAATAAAAACTCTGACGGTTATTCGAAAACATTGAGATACATATACCAACTTCGTCTGTCCGTTATCATGGACGCTGAAAAGAATCCGAAACGTCGGGAACAAATATATTTAAGTAACGCGAGAAATCCGTAAATTAGTCGATTTGATATGTTAACTACAGTTGTTAACTATCTACCAGATTTTTTCATATGTAGATTGATGAACCTTATACAAAAGTATAGATCTTTTGTTCATCGATTGTGTTTGTACGGAGTCTGCCGGCTCAACTAGTGCTATTATAAATATATGCTTCAGACCGGTTCTGCTTTAAGCATTAATATTGTAATGTTAGTTGAGTTTTTGTGTTGAACCGGATAAAATAGTAGATATTGTCAGTTGACAGCACATAAGTGGTTAGGTTAAGGCGTCGTCTTGTACTATGAAATTGTCAAGTTTTTTGTTTAAAATTTGAAAATTGAAGGCACGTTTATTATGTTTTAAATTATTGAGAACATTTTGAAAGTACAAATGTTGAGTGTTTAGTTAAATATTTGAAAATATATAGTTGAATGTTGATTTGACCGGTTGCTTACGGTTTTATGACCACTAGTCGATATCCGCGACTTGGCGTTTATATTATAAAAATGTTTTATTCAGTTTTCTTTTGTGAAAAAAAAGTAGTTTAATTTACTCCCAGTTATATTCTCTACCTTCTAGTGAAAGTCTCGTCAAAATCGGTCCAGCCATTCCACAACAAACAGACAGACAAAAAATGTCTGTTTGTATAGAGACGAAAGTTTTGAAATAAGTTGTTACATGTACCGGTTATATATCAGAACGTTATCATAATAAATGGTTACTTTGACGTTGTAAACAGCCGCTCCAATTGTAATTATTTGTATAGATTAAAATTATATTAAAAGTATTAAAAATCTATATTTCTTAAACAAGGTTAATTTAAAAGTCAATATTGTGTTTTCTACAGTATTTTTTTATATTTTGACGTGGCAACGTCTTATGAAATTGGTTAAAGATAGGGAGGCACTCTCGTGCACTGTGTCACAGTACCGCTCACGTAACGCTCCCCATAAGCAAGGCAAGTGAAAGAAACAGAGAGAGAGAGAGAGAGAAAGATGGTTGATCCTTCTTCCTACTATACGAATGAATATTCACATTGCAATCATTCTACCACTCACGTTAACGTCACGTATAACTTTCGCCCGTATACCTATTTTACAGGCAACCAATTTTTTTGCTTACATTATATAAGCTGCTAAGATATCCCGACTTTGGCCTTCACTTGAGAAGTCTTTTGGCAGATTTCTTACTGCCAGTACGAAGTTAAGATATTAAATGTTGTGTAATAAGTTCGAAGGAAAGATAAGATTTGCCATGTTTGTGAAAGACCGTTTTAGCAAATATTTAATCCTATAGTTAATGTTGTTTAGACAGATATTTAACTTCAATTTAAAGTAGTTTTATGCTTTTAATCTAATTTCTCCTTTTAAATAGTCCGTATAATGTAGCTTAACCAATCTAGATTTGAAACAGATGATTCATTCTTTTGTTTCGCATTTCCAGCGCCTATGACGGGTTCTCTATAGACGCTATAAAATCCGTGAAAATCTCTTTTATTCAATAATTTGAAACGAATGTAGACAAAGTTATCCACTACAAAAAAAGTGGCGACATATAGCATTTTCTTCGTGACACTTTTCATTACAATTTGAGTAATCTTCACAATGTCTTAATATATTGTAACCTATAACTTATTCTGATATATAAGCAATGCTTGTTGTCATGTTTCATAAAAATTGGTCTAGTAGTTTTTTAGTGAAAGGGTAACAAACATCCGTCCTCGAAAAACTTCGTATTTATAAAACTCAGCAGTCTGTCCTTGACTGCCTCCGTAGCCTAGTGGTATGGGCGTGTGCTTTAGAAACCGGAGGTCGAGGGTTCGAATCCTGCGGGGACGCAACAAATTTTCATTGTTGTTTTCCTAGTTGGTTAGGCAATTTGGGAGGATGATGATTATGATCCCAACCAGCATTGGACCAGCGTGGTGGATACGAGTCCAAACCCCCTAATGGATAGGGGTGTATTAGGGGAGGCCTATGTCCAGCAGTGGACAAAAATAGGCTGATGATGTATGTATTGTGTGTGTGTGTGTGTGTGTGTGTGTGGGGGTGTGTGTGTGTGTGTGTGTGTGTGTGTGTGTGTGTGTGTGTGTGTGTGTGTTGCGTGGTGCGTGCGTGCGTGCGTGCGTGCGTGCGTGTGTGCGTGCGTGCGTGCGTGCGTGCGTGCGTGCGTGCGTGCGTGCGTGCGTGCGTGCGTGCGTGCGTGCGTGCGTGCGTGCGTGCGTGCGTGCGTGCGTGCGTGCGTGCGTGCGTGCGTGCGTGCGTGCGTGCGTGCGTGGTGCGTGCGTGCGTGCGTGCGTGCGTGCGTGCGTCGTGCGTGTGCGTGTGTGAGAACGTCGCATCGATGTGCGGTATCAAGACATTGTCGCACACTTTAGGTGGGTCAATAGTAATGCGATAACCTTCTTGTACATTGTTATCTAAACATTTGTTTTTAATTCAATACAACTTGTTTATTTAAATATGGCAGATACCGATGCACTCATCGAAAGTAGTTAGGTTTCGGAGGTCAGATGCTGGTCGCCCTACGCAAAAACTATCATTCTGATCGATCTGGATGTATTAGAGGCACACCGCAAGTGGCAGAGGACGGGTGACCTCCTGAAACGGTCTACCGCGATGAACAACATGCAAACTACAAAAAATGTTATTAGGCAAATTGAAAACCAAACATGATATAAACCTGATTTTAACAAAGTAGCGACCGTGGACTAGCGGTATTGTTGTTTTATAAACTGTAGACACTTGTTTTATGAACTGTAGGTCGTGCGTTCGAATCGCGCGTGGAAATAACATTGTGTAATCGTAGTTTTCTGGTTGGTTGGGCCGATCACCCAATTGTCTGAAAAGTAAGATGGTCCATGCGTCGGATGGCCGTAGAAAACCCTAGAAAAAATTTATGCTTAACAATGACGAATTTAAATAATGTAACATAAACTTGCAACACTTTATCGAATAATTAATGGCCTACCAAACCTTCCTTGAATCTAATCAATCAATTCACGTATGTACCAAATTTCATCGACAACGGTTCAACGTTTAGACTGTTAGGACGGACAGACAGACAGAATTACTTTCGCATTTATAATATATTCCTAGCGAACCTGCCCGTCATTCTACCACTCACTTTAACGTCACGTATAACTTTCGCCCGTATACCTATTTTATAGGCAACCAATTTTTGTTACATTATATAAGCTGCTAAGATATCCGACTTTGGCCTTCACTTGAGAAGTCTTTTGGCAGCTTTCTTATTGTCAGTACAAGTTAAGACATTAAATGTTGTATAATAAGTTCGAAGGAAAGATAACATTTGCCATGTCTGTGAAAGACCGTTTTAGTAAATATTTAATCTTCTAGTTAATGTTGTTTAGAGAGATATTTAACTTCAATTTAATGTAGTTTTATGCTTTAAATCCAATTTATCCTTTTTAAACAGTCTGTATAATATAGCTTAACCAATCTTAATTTGAAACAGTTGATTTATTCTTTCGTTTTGAACACTTTCCAGCGCCCATGACGGGGTAGACTTCCGGTGTCCACGGGTCGGAAGTAAAAAATAAAATGAACGCTATAAAATCCGTGAGAAGCCCTTTTATTAAATACTAATTTGAAACAAATGTAAACAAAGTTTTCCAACAAAAAAGTGGCGACATATATCGCATTTTCTTCATGACACTTTTCATTACAATTTGAGTAATCTTCACAATGTCTTAATATATTGTAACCTATAACTTATTCTGATATATAAGCTCAGTTGTTGTCATGTTTCATAAACATTGGTGTAGTAGTTTTTAGTGAAAGGGTATCAAACATCCGTCCTCGAAAACTTCGTATTTATAAAACTAGCAGTTCTGTCACAGCTCACCTAGTGTTTTGCAAAGGATTTTTCTGTAAAAACAGTCCTTACTCAAGGTGAATGTAGCTTTATAGCGGCGAAATAATTTTTTCAAAATCGGCACAGTATACGAGGTGGTTGGTCACAGGGGTCCGTCTGGGTGGTACCATCTCGGTGCCCATTTCTGCCAGGAAGAGTTAGTGTTACACTATCGTGCTCCATTTTGAAGGGCGCCGTAGCCAGCGTATTTGCCGGATAAACGAGACGTAGCATCCTATGTCACATCAGTAGCGCATTGGTTTTACCCTAGTATTGCCTATGTCCATGGGCCTCTGGCTTGCCACTTTCCATCAGGTGGCCAGATAACTCGTCTGCCTTCGCAAGTTGAGTTTATTTGTTACAAACATACCCACAATAATACAAATCTTTCCTCTTTACGGATTGGTTGAATAGACTTGAGTAACTATTGATTCCTATCTATTGAAAGCATTCGATCTATCCTTATAGAGGTTGCAATGAACCTTGACCGGTATTAAACGATCAATGGACCAAGCACGAGCGCCATTTCCTTATTAGTAACATGTACAATTTAATTCCATACCCGACTCAAATATATAAAAAGTATCTTTCTAATTAATT
The DNA here is from genome assembly GCA_029286875.1 of Lamproptera curius. NCBI lineage: Eukaryota > Metazoa > Arthropoda > Insecta > Lepidoptera > Papilionidae > Lamproptera > Lamproptera curius. Next base: position 1,607,358 of record JAGSMT010000098.1, on the reverse strand, counting down.
ATTTATTTTATTTAAGCGATTGTTATGCATATAAAATCTACTATTATACAGATTTTTCGCATTAGTTATATATATTTATTCCCGACAAGGCGTGCATTAGTGGAGGCCCCATGTCCAGCAGTGGACGGACACAAGCTGATGATAATGATGATATTTTACGGATTTTTCGAGCCAGTTATATATATTCCTTCCCGACGTTTCAGACTATTTTCAGCATCCATGATTTATGGGCAGACCAAGTTGGTATATGTCTGTATCTCAATGTTTTTGGAATAACCGTCAGGGTTTTTTTTTATTAAAATTTGACCTATCTACTTTCTTTATTTTGAACATTGCTTTGGCAAAAAATACGTACGTTGTCTTGTGGCTTTGTAGTTTTACCGGATCGATGGATTTCATGGATGCTGGAAAGATTCCGAAATGTCGGGAACAAATATATATATATATATATATATATATATATATATATATATATATATATATATATATATATATGTATAACTAACGTTAAAAATCTGTAAAGTAGAGACTTGATACGTTCATCATCATCATCATCATGAGCCTGTGCAAGTCCACTGCTGGACGTATGCCTCCCCTAATGCACGCTTTCTTCAGCGGTTTTTTTGGACCGTTTTGGGGGTTTTAGACTGTATCCCGTTTTTGGATTGTAATCTGCGGGTGGATGTGATATCTTACTAATTATTTAAATTAATTAAAAATTTCTTACTCATACAAATCCGACACGATTAAGATATAAATGACATAGAGGTCCCCCCCTACTGCCTCCGTAGCCTAGTGGTATGGGCGTGTGCTTTAGAAACCGGAGGTCGTGGGTTCGAATCCTGCGGGGACGCAACAAATTTTCATTGTTGTTTCCTAGTTGGTTAGGACAATTTGGGATGATGATGATTATGATCCCAACCCGAATTGGACCAGCGTGGTGGGGTACTGTCCAAACCCCCTGATGGATAGGGGTGTATTAGGGGAGGCCTATGTCCAGCAGTGGACTAAAATAGGCTGATGATGTATGTATGTATGTATGTATGTATGTATGTATGTATGTATGTTTGTATGTATGTATGTATGTATGTATGTATGTATGTATGTATGTATGTATGTATGTATGTATGTATGTATGTATGTATGTATGTATGTATGTATGTATGTATGTATGTATGTATGTATGTATGTATGTATGTATGTATCAAGAATTTCCACACTTTAGGTGGGTCAATATTAATGCGATAACCTACTTGTACATTGTTATCTAAACATTTGTTTTTTATACAATACAATTTGTTTATTTAAATATGACAGATACCGATGCACTCATCGAAAGTAGTTAGGTTTCGGAGGTCAGACGCTGGTCGCCCTGCGCAAAAACTGTCATTCTGATCAATCTGGATGTATTAGAGACGCACCGCAAGTGGAAGAGGACGGTGACCTCCTAAATCGGTCTACCGCGATGAACAACATGCAAACTACAAAAAATTTTATTAAGCAAATTGAAAATCAAACATAATATAAAACTCATTTTAACAAAGCAGCGTCCGTGGGCTAGCGGTATTGACACTTGTTTTATAAACTGTAGGTCGTGCGTTCGAATCGCGTTGGTTAGGCCGATCACCCAATTGTCTGAAAAGTAAGATGGTCCATGCCTCGGACGGCCGTAGAAAACCCTAGAAAAAATTTATGCTTAACAATGACGAATTTAAATAATGTAATATAAACTTGCAACCACTTTTATCGCAATAATTAATAGCCTACCAAACCTTCCTTGAATCTATTCAATCAATTATACGTATATACCAAATTTCATCGACAACGGTTCAACGGTTTAGACTGTTAGGACGGACAGACAGACAGAATTACTTTCGCATTTATAATATTACCTACTAGCGAACCGCCCCGGCTCCCGGCACGGGTGCAATACTGATATCGGTAAAATCTATGGAATAATTTATAAATTTATCAACGCTTCCCTACAGCATTATGTATGAACTATACATATAAACCTTTCTCTTCGTCACTCTACGCTCTTACGCATACATAGGACATAGGGACAAAAAAGCCACTTTGTTTTAAACTATGTAGTAGTATGGATCACGATGGAATTTAGCTAAACAAAGTCTGATATAAAACAATATGACGTCAGAAGCAAACGCTCCTCATTGGTGGACGAGCATCTTGAATTGTCACGCGATGTTCAACCAATAAGAGTGGCCGTACATACATATATATCAGCCCGTGATATGTACTTAGATAAAGCCTCCTAATACACCGCTATCCATTAGGGGTTTGGACCATAAAATTATATTGAGTGCCGCAGGATTCGAACCCACGACCTCCGGTTTCTAAAGCACACGTCTACCACAAGGCTACGGAGGCCGTCACTAACTACCGATAAATACATTCTTTTTTGGAATAAAATACATATTATATACATATACAACGACACGAGAAAAACATAATGTTCATAACTCAGATAGTTCCCGTGGTGGGAATCGAACACACATCCTCTGGCGCATTAGTCAGGGTTGCTGGCTACCGCCCCAAGCGGTTCAACGGTCAACTATTTTTAAAGATATTTCAACCTGATACAAACATGGAACAAAGTCGTGTTACACGTAATCAAACCGGTTACAGTAATAACTACAATTGGTATAATTGAAACAATAATACCAATTACAGAAAGGATAATAGTTGACTTAACGTTGGCAGGTTATGTGAAAAACATACCGGCTTGAAGGACACTGTAGCCGGCGTATTTACCGGGTGAACGAGACGTAACATCCTATGTCTCACGGTAGGCGACAATACGGTACTACTGGCATTGTCGATGTCCTTGGGCGTCGGTGACCACTTTCCATAAGGTGGCTCGACTGCTCGTCTACCTTCGATGACAATAAAACAAAAATTAGGCTAAGTTAGGTTCTCGAAATACGCGACGTAAATCAGGACGAATTTGTGTATGTACAAACTCGAGGATTGGGATTAGATTTTTAGATTCGATAATAAAAAGGAATTTATAACAAACGATATACATACTTTATCATCAATCATCATCATCCTGTGATAGTCCATCTGTTAGGACATAGACTCCCTATACGGAGTTGTATTACGTTAGAGGCTTGACCATATCCCACCACGCTGGTCCAATGGCGGTTGGTGGGTGACGTGACTTTTACATGCCCACCGACATTTGGGTAGATCGGCTAATTGTCCTAAACCTAACTAGAAACAATAATGAAATATTGTTGAGTCCCCGATTTGAATCCACGACCTCCGGTTTCTAAGCAACGCCCTTGCCACTAGGGCTCGAGGCAGTTATTAATGCATGAAGTTGAAAAATATCGTATTTAAGTTGTACTAAATTGACAGTTATTTTTATGGTACTTGTTTATTGAGTGTGTTTTAATAACTAGCTGTGGCCACTGACCTAGTCGGCAGTGTTTATATATAAAAAATCCAGTGCAATTTTTTTAAAACATAAGTTGCGTAAGTTACACCCTGTTATATCAACTATCCCACAGTGTAAGTCCCGTCAGGATCGGACCATCCATTCCGGAGATTAGCCAAGGCAAACAGACAGATGGTCGGAAAGACAAACAAAATTGAAAAATGTTGTTAATGATATTGATGCGAGAGTAACTATGTCTGTCTGTCCGTATTCACCGTCTGAACCATTGCACCGATTTCGATAAGATTTTGTACATACTTGGAATAGATTCCAAGAAAGGACATAGGCTATGAATTATTGTGATAAATGTGGTGAAAAGGGGTGAAATACGGGATCAAAATAAGAACTTAATCCAGAGATTGAGATTATCCAGAACAAACAGACGGATAGACGGACCGACTAAAGATAAAAAATAACAAATTATTGTTTTTTTATGTATGGTTCTTTTGATATTACAAGCAGACACTCCAGTTTTATTTGTTTGTACAGATAAACTTTTCGCACACCTCTGATAATGACTTCGCGAAAGGTGAATTCTCCGGTTTCAAAACAATTGACGTACGTTCATTGTAATAGTGTCAAAACATTGTTCGCAACTGGAAACGACGTAAGTCGAAGGACTGCCTGATCATCATCATCATCATCATCATCATCATCTGACGACCCTGTTGGCGCAATGGTTAGTGACCCTGAATGTTGTGCCAAAGGGAGTTTGATTCCCACCACACGTGAAATGTTATATGATAACATGTATCTATATGTCTTAATTTACTAAAGAAAAGTAAGTCTATGTATTTATTTATTTATCACTCATCCGATCCACACTTGCTTTCGGACTAGATGATATTGTGTTATTCGTCCAGAAATATTATTATTATCATCATCATTATAGACGTCCTCGTCATCGTGATCATTATCATCGTCATGGCCATTATCACCAGTCTAACAAAGTCCACTGCTGGATATAGGCCCGAAGAGGTACGATCCTGCGCCTTATGTAGAGTGGCAATGACGGTTTTATCCATGACCTTAGTTGATATAGGAAGTATTCCTAATTGTCATCCTCTGTAGAGGTAAACGGCTTATGACATTCTTTGTCAGTTAATCCAATTATGGTCTCTATGGTATGTCACCAATGTGTCAACCATGTGTTGTCTCTGATCTGTTTATTGATTTCCCTTTATATGAATTGATTTTAGCCTCTAAATAGGTTTATCACAGTAATTACTAGTGGTATGGGATTGCGCCTTAGAAACCGGAGGTCGTCAGGTCGACACTTGTAGGGGCTAAAGAACTCTTCATTGTGGTGTGCTAGTTGGTTAGGGCTATGCGGGCTGATCACCCGTGAAGTAAGATAATTATGTCGGATAGTTATGTAATAAAGATGGTCTCGCGCCTGATCTCTCTTCGGTCGTGTCGGTAATCTGTCCCTTCAGATTATGAGATTGAAGTGGGTGGGGGGGGAGGGGGGGGGGGGATTGCACCTGTGTTTGTGCGTACAATGTGCACTGTAATATCTCTTGCTTAGTTGGTTGACCTATACCTCTTATATTACAGCTGCCGTAGTCTAAAAATAGGGCTCATGTCTATGTCTATTAGCCTATGTCCAGCAGTGGACTCACACAGGATGATGATGATGATGATGTCAATTCCGAATATCGTAGTAGTTCGGTCGGCCTTTTTTTTAATTTTTTTATTGCCAACTCAGGCGGACGAGCAGTCGGGCCACTTGATGGGAAGTGGTCACCGACGCCCATGGACATTGGCAATACTGGTATCACCAACGCGGTGCCTACCGTGTGACATAGAATGTTAAGTTACGTTTACCCAGTAAATACGCTGGCTACGGTGCCCTTCAAACCGGAACACAGTAGTGTTTTCAAACTACTGCTTTGCGGTAGAAATAGGCACCGTGGTGGTACCCACCCAGACGGTCCCGTGTAAAAAGGGGTCTTATTGTTACTTAGAAGAAGAAGTTTACTACAAAAGTTACTTGTCCGAAGTTGACGTTACAAATGGCTCTATTAAATTATTGATGTACAATTAGTTTAATTTTTTAAATGAGGACTTTTTAATTCTGTAATTATTTCCGCTTCGAAGCTGGAGGTATCTTAATTATTATTACTCAAATATGTTATAGGCAGGTGATGCCTTTGTTCCCTTAGGTATTGTAAGAGATTGTTATGTTGTCATAGATTATGTGTGCTGCCTCCGTAGCCTAGTGGTATAGGCGTATGCTTTAGAATCCGGAGGTCGCGGGTTCGAATCTGTAGGGGACTCAACAATTTTCATTGTTGTTCTCAGTTGGTTAGACAATTTGGGTCATCACCCATTTGTCTGAAAAGTAAGATGATCCATGCGTCGGATTGGCATTAAAAGTCGGCACCACCAACCGATTGGACCAGCGTGGTGGGATACGTCAGAACCCTAATTGATAGGGGTGTATCAGGGGAGGCCGATGTCCAGTAGTGGACTATCAAAGGCTGATGATGATGAGATTATGTGTGGATTTGTTTAAATTATCAGTAAATTGCATAGCTCTTTAAACTGTTAGTTTGTTTATACATATGGTTTATGGTTTTGAGAACCTGATGTAGAGTAAAGCGTCGATGTATGATATTGAATAGAGAGGTGTTTGCGTGTTTGCTCCATTCTCCAGATGTCAAACCGTAAAGACTGCAAAGGTCCCGCATTTTATTGGTCAAATATTGCGTGGAAGCAAACTATAGTTGTGTTCACCAATTGAGGATGTTTAGTCTGTAGACTCTTTAATAGCATGATTTTTTGTTCTAGCATTTATATATTATGAGGTATGTCCAGTTTGGTTAATATTTACGTAGAAATGGTCACTAGAATACTGCATTAAAATGGAACGAGTGCTAAATTAAAAAATATACAAAAATATTTAGATAAATCTGTCCGAAAAGAAAATAGTAATCGCGAGTGTGAAAATAAAAAAAAGGAAAGTGAAACCGCGTTCGAAATTCGAAAATGGCGCGTCGCAACGACGGCCCGAGGTAGTCGTAGTCGGAGCATGCTGCAGCGTTTCCGCTCAGTCGCACTGCAGGCGCGGCTGAGCGAGGACGCGCTGGAGGGGCAGAAGCCGTGCGCGGTCGAGGAGCCGGAGCGCGCTTACGACGCCGCGCAGTACTTTGTGGAGGACGTCGCCGATCCTTGGCGAGGGAGAGGTATACCTTCAGGTCTTGATACAGGACGAAATGTAAAAAAAAAAATTTCCCAGATCGCGAGGTGGACTGGATCGTTTTTAACTGGAATGGAACTATGTCTGTACGTCTGGTGGTGTCTTGGAGGCTTACTCTTATTAACCTGTGGATGTAGTTTAACGTTTTTTTTAGTTAGTCAACAACTGCACTTGATTTCATAAACTACTTATAGAGACTTTATCGTGTTTAATCGGTTTACAAAATTTTATATCAAGTCCCTGTTTTGCGTCTATGGCCATGTGACAGATTGCCCCTCAATCATCTACATTGTACCATTTTAATTAAGTATTTGTAGATTTTACTTTGCTGTAATTGTAAACCAGAGAATTCACGAAATCCTTACTGCGAAAGTAAGATAGTGACAGGAAATTGTGATTACCCGGCCAAGATAGAGCGGTCGGTATCACAGTAATAAAAAAACACGGCTGTCCTTTCTTTTGTCTCTTTTGCGGGTAAATAGGAACTGACTCTGGTGGTTTAGAGATAAAAGTTTAGTAACAGCGCCGGAGCAAACAGCTATGAACTCTTCTGAGGCATTAAAAAAACGGTAGACGTCCTTTTACGGCTGGCTGACGGCTTAGCTTAGTGTCGTTTCCCACCAAAAACTTTGTTCGGGGATAAGAGAGGTCAAGAGATGCTATTTGCCTAACTTCTCGCGGCTTCCTTGCGAGCTATTATGTCCTCTACTATGATATACGGTCTCGTTTCCCACCAAAAAAACTTTGTTCGATATAGAAGGATTACACTTGCTTATTTATTGTCAAGAATACTGACAGCAGGCTTCATGATTCTTAAAAAATGGAGACTATTTATTAAATTGTAAAGCGCTTATGCGCAATTATGTAAAGATGAGGGGAAACTTATAATATCCTAGATAATTAATTATCTATTTTGGGGTGTGAAAAAGTAAATGTCAGTTGTTTCCTCATCATCATCATCAGCCTGTATCAGTCCACTGCTGGACATCCGACGCATGGATCATCTTACTTTGCATATTTAATATTATTTGCGAGGCGATAACAATACTAGTTTCACAGTTGGTAATAAAATATTCATAATCAAGATCATGAATATTTGCCACCCACCAACCTGCATTGGACCAGCGTGGTGGGATACGGTCCAAAACCCCTAATGGACAAGGGTGTATTAGGGGAGGTCTGTGTCCAGCAGTGGACTTTCAGAGGCTGATAATGTGTAATTAAAATCATAGACAAACCTGTTTATTGCTATGCAGTGATTACTATATTTACTGTATAGTGGATTCGATCCGACATAGGAAATAATTTTGTCCATAGGGCGTTCACTAAAGCTTGCACTCTATCGGTGATCAATGCTTGGAGGCTAAGTTATGCACTACATAACTTACTTTTATTTAAAGTAAATTCACATCCTTACACATGTCATTGAGTTTTATTTAAGCATTACTCCTTTTAAGGCTAGAAACTAACTATTAGTTTTTGATCAGCTCGGCACAGCTAGATTCGGAATCTACCAAAAATTCGGCTATTTTTTCGATTTCTCTCTTAAAGCCATAAGAAGGAATGTTTTTGTTTATTAGAATGAAAAGATATTATCGAGGAGTTGTTTGTAAAAGCTTTTTTCCCCTCTAGTTATCTTTGAATACGTAATGAGATAGAGACATTAACTTAACCAGTTTATGGTATATTAACAAGTTTGATTTCGTTCAGAGCTGTGTTTAAACTTAAGTTATGAAACATAGGAATTTGCTATTTTATAATATTATTAACGAAGACTAGAGTTTTATGGTGGACCTTCAAATTAGTCTATCTTCAGTAAAGGTTTATTTTATAAATTTCTGTCTTATTTTTCACATTCAGGGAACCATTCTACAGTAAATGTTGGTCAACTATGATGAATTACTTACTATATTGCTCTTTTTATTAGTTTGCGCGATATTGTTTAAAATCATTTGTATTAGTTTTGATTAAATCATAGAACAGTAATAAGTTGTTTTTAACAATTATAATCGTTCAGTTTTTCTTGACCGTCTCTCAGTATGGACAAACAATATAAGTTTTTCCTTCTTTATAGACACATTAAGGAATGCATGCAAGGATATCGTTTATGATAATTAGTCCAGATTTCAAATCTTATCTGACGTTGTTATCATTGAAATTTACTCTAAATCTGCCCTTTAATTAGGCTAGGTTCATCATCATGAGTTCCTACAACTTCATCTCCTTTCAGATGCGGTGGAGAAGGAGCGCCTAGCGCAACACGCACACCTTCGTGAGCTGGTGGTGAGAGGGGATGTGGCCGCCATCAAAGCCAAACTGGCAGCATTGGGGCCGGCCGCCGGCGTGGTGGCGAACCTCACGCCCGGTGGGGCGAACACCCTGCTCTATGTGTGAGTGCAACTGTGGCCTTGGCTTTATTTATTGTGAAGAGCAGGATGTAGTTCACCTGATGTATAGTGATGCGCTTTGCCTATAAGAAATGCAGTGTAAGTTGTCACGGCTCAACTCGCCACTAGAGATGTCTAGCTTACTCCGAAATTACTCTGCATATGGAAGATATTGCCGTTTATACACCATTTATTTACTGTCAGAATGAAGCACGTGGTGGTTTCTCTGATGGTATCCTGTAAAAGAAGACCTACCACCTCTTTGGGACCTACCAGTAGTGTTACCAGTTTAGTAACATTATTATTATTTTGCTCGCTGGATTTGGAACACGACTATCCTGTCGAGCTGATGTGTTTACTGCTGGGCGGAGGCAGTTGTAATGGAGGTACATTTCGTTTGAAATTAGCTATTAAAACATTCGCTGAAGTTTTGAGCGCCCATTGCAGCCTAGATGTTCCTATTGGTTTTCTTTGTAGGCATTTCTGTTTTAATTATGACCAGATTCCAAAGCAACGAGAACCAGCTGAACAATATTTTTTACGGATCAACTGGCCTCTGACCTCCATAAGTCAGAATGACCGACTGTATCTGATGTACTGTGACTTAAATGACAGATGATTGAGACAATGATGTCGTATAACCGACAGACAAGTAATTGTACAGATATTGGCATTGGATTTTTCCGAACCGCTTAGGTTCACAAAGTCATAAAGGCACTAAAAACTGAAGTTGCCACGAATAGTGATTTGGCGCGAATATCGATATTCGGCCGCCGAACATTCGGCATAAATGAATGGTTATCGGGCACGTTAACAATAAATAACCTAAGTCGCCACGATCAACATCAATAGTTAGAGCTTTTCTTTCTTCTTCAGGAGAAGCGTGTCTAGTGAGATAATTTTCAAGTTGTTATCCCGAAAGCTTAATAGTTTCATCATCATCATCATCAGCCTGTAATAGTCCATTGCTGGACAAAGTCCTTCTCTAATAAACCCCTATCCATTAGGCTGTTATGGACCGTATCCCACCACGCTGGTCCAATGCGGGTTGGTGGGTGGACCGACTTTTACATGCTTATCCGAGGCGTGGATCATCTTATTTTCAGACAATTGGGTGATCCGCCCAAATTTCCCTAACCAACTAAGAAACAACAATGAAAATTTGTTGAGTTCCCGCAGGATTCGAACCCACGACCTCCGGATTTTAAAGCAAACGTCTATACCACTAGGCTACGGAGGCAGTTATTAATAGTTTGCTACCAACAAATTCTGAAAACTTTGTTTTTATCCATGACAACTTTCAACTGATCAATTCAACTTACGAAAGTTTTGTAATTGGGTTATGAATACATATACCTTGAGTAATGTGATGAGTCTTTTCTCATAATTTGGTATTCGGTATTCGGCCGAATGATACGTACTATTCGGCCGAATACTGATTACCAAAAAAGTGGCCAAAACCCCTAAGGGCAGTCGTGCATTAGGGGAGGCCTATGTCCAGCAGTGGACTAGCACAGCCTGATGATGATGATGATGATGATGATGAAAAAGTTACCGATTAGGCCGAATACCGAATAGTAGGCGAATAATCGTACCATCTGTAGTGAAAACGATTTAATTATAATCTAATTACTTGGAAGTGAAGTGTTGGGTGAATTCTGTATGAAATAAGCCTCATAAGCGACCGATCGCCTGGATGGCTAATCTCGTTAGTTTGAGGGTAACTTTGTTAGGTTTCTCATTATGTTTTTGTCACCTTCGATAACACCTATCAGAACATACCGTACGATATGTATCCAGTGTCTTTATGAATACTAAACGAGGAAAGACAATAGTGGATAATTACAGGCCAGTTTTAGAGCATAGAGTGGGTTTTTTTTTTCTAACCTAAAATGAAAGGCAATACGAATGTTTCTTTAAAGGCCAGTTTTGTAAGTCTTTTTTTTTTACCTAAACTGACTAGTCCAGTAACTTTTAAGTGCCAATATTTGCCGCATAATAGCGTTATGTTCTATTTAGAATGAAAAATATTTTGCATCAATCAACATCAGCCTGTCTTAGGTCACTGTTGGACATAGGCCTCCCTAATACAAGTCTTCTCCATGAGGGTGTTATTGGACCGTATCCCGACATGCCGGTCCAATGCGGGTTGGTTCGGCATAATTAATTCACGGCGGGTAATTTTTCAGCCTCGTTATTAAAGACATCACTATTTCCCAAAGTTTCCTGTGACAAGATGAGGCGACTATTAGTGGTGATTTCTTGTTGACACAGCATAGCGCTTATTAATTTATTAAATTTTCGTTAATTCATTCATGTGTAGGACATGATACCCCCGTATTGCCTATATTAAATTAATAATATAATAATTTTATCCCACGTCAAATGCGACCACGGTGGCCGAACTATATTAAAGATCAGTCAACTGCGCAAGAGATACAGTGCACAAGTGTACGCGGAAACACAGGTGCACTCCCTATCTTTTGTCCTTCCCGACCCACCGTTAACGGACACGACCGGTGATGAGGCACAGGACCGAGTTTTTACACGCCCATCCGACACATCATCTTACTTTACAGGCAATCGGGTGAGCAACCAGCATTGCTCTAACCAACTAGAAAGCAACTTAGAAAACTTTGTTGAGTCTGTGCAGGATTCGAACCCATGACTTCCAGTTTCTAAAGCGTAAGCCGTACCACTATGTCTACGGAAGCGAAATAAGTCATTTATCATTCATTAAATATCAGCCTGTGTTAGTCCACTGCTGGATATAGTCCTCCACTGCTGCCTCCATAAGGGGGTTTCTGGATCTAAAATAAGTAACTCACTGTTAATGTATCCCAGGGCCTGCGAGTCCGGTATTAAAGCGGCTGCTGCCGCCTTAGTGGCGGGTGGTGCGGACGGTCGGGCGCACCGGTCACCCGCTACGGGCCCCTCTACATCAGCTCTGCTACCACGGGCACGCGGACACCGCCCGCCTGCTATTGGACCACTTCCCTGAGGCAGTGCAGGTATGGAACGCATGGTTTGTCCTCGTTTCTTGAAAACATCGAGATTTTATTTTTTTTTTGATTTTTTCCCTTTTCAGCGTGTCTTTAGAAATTTCACTGAAGTATTAAATCTACCTAGATTTATTATATCAATGCAAACTTGAAAAATGTACTTAAGATTTTAACATTGATCGTCAAGCCCTGAACTTTATGAAATAAAGGGACTGACTGAAATCGATAGATGTTTTAGTTGTTTAGGTATTTGATTATACTGATGTCCTTGCATGCTATTAAAGGTGTTTTTGACAACTGATGTATCTTCCTAGGCTATCATTTTCAGCATCATGCACTGTAATCTGTAAAGTGATTGACGTCTTTACCAGGCCACGAGGCGGCTACGGAAATGTTACAGTGTCTTCGATCAGTGCGTCCTACCGTCATGACCTACTGGTCCACAAATTCTAAGTCTCAAAATATGGGAGCGCTATGCTCGGAGTATCTCTGAAGGATCGCATCAGAAATTATGTGATCCGTCAGAGAACCAGAGTCGTCGACATAGCCCATGAGATTAGTAAGCTGAAGAGGCAGTGGGCCGGTTACTAGCCGTAGAACTGATGACAGCTGGAGTGGAGATCGCGGCTTAGCAAACGTAGCGTGAGTCGCAAAAATCAGAAGTGATTGTGTGCATTGGGGGAGACCTATGTCCAGCAGTAGACTGACACAGGCTAATGGTCATTGATTGATTGGGTTATTTTTTCATATACCTTTTCTTTCAGCAAGAGACAGTCGAGAAATGGCTGCCGCTTCACGCCGCCTGCATCGGCGGCCATGCTGCCCTCGTGACCCTCCTTCTGGACTATCCTTACCCAGAAGGGTTCTGCGGACATACACGTAAGTGTTCTCTAAATTTTTATGCAAAATGTCACTTTCCACTAGAATCTAGGGCTGTGTCAGTCGATCATTTCTTGCAACCCGGGTCGGTCATAACCCGTCAGCCATACAATCGAATCACAAACATCTGATTGTCTAGCAGGTTTTGGGTCGTGTGCGGCATCGAGTTACTTTGTGCGAGTCAACCGGCGCCCGATCGTACAGTCTGACTTTTTCTTTTCTTCATATCGCTCGGAATACTCGCCGCGCTAAACTAGTGTACAAAATAGGAATCTCTCACGCAAAGCGATATCTATCATGGGTTAACTTTTCTATCATAATAAAATATAATTTTTAAATATTTTGATAAAATTTATATCAATGTTTTTATTATTTTTGGTACAATACTATTTGCAGGTTGGATGAAATTACCCATACTCGCAATTATGTTAAAGAATTCCGTGCGTCAGCAATAAATAATCACGGCGTCGCTCAAGGTCGTGTGTAGGCACCAAACTATTACATACAAATAACGACACTGAATACTTCTTTTTTGTCTCCTTAGGTGGATATAAACTTTTATAAAGTTTTAACTGTATTTGACCCGAATAGATTCTTGATTTTTTTGTATAGGAAATAAAGCGCCGAAATCTTACGGTATAAGCATTTCGTATAGTTTTTAACACATGGCGGGAACCCAATTTAAACATATTAAATATAACAATTCGTCATGCTCATTATGATTCAATTATCCGCCCGAAACCTAGATGGCGCTGTTTTAAAGTCATGAAATATTTCCTCCTAGCGACGCCTCAGGCCAATGGCGATACAGATTCGCTTTCGACGTGAACGCAAGGGATGCCAGTGGTCAGAGCGCTCTATATGTAGCGTGCACTTTGGGCAACGCGGCGGTTGTGGATGCACTTTTAGCCTTTTCGCTGCCCAAAGAGAGGGTGCAGGGTGACCAGGTGAGTTTTATAACGGTGAAGGGACGGGAATGGTTGATGTGATGGTGAGAAGGTGATGAGTTGTTGAAGAATATAAGAATTTTGGTGTTCAGAGAGTTTAGGTTGTCTTCTCGGTTACTGTTTTTTGTGATATCATAGGGCTAGTTTAAATTCTGGCCAACATTACCTAAAAATCAGGTTTCAAGCAGAACTTAACCCAGAGGGGAAAGAGCGATCGATGAATGGGTCTGATGTCAGTCTGTAGGCAATAACGGGTCATGACGACTACCAAATGTTGGTCTTGATAACCAATTTTCAGGAAATTTTCGGATGATCAACATATGACCACATATTATCGACATAGTACCCGAACTAATTGTCCTCGAACCTCCGGTTTTTAGAACAACCAAATATAACAGGGGCCTACCTAGGGCTTTACCAACGCCGTATTCTGCCAAGCGGTAGCGTGAATCTACTGAGTTCCGGTTTCAAAGGCACGGTAGCCAGCGTATTTACACGTTAAACGGACGAAACATCCTATGTCTTCCGATAGGCATCTCGTAGATACCCCTTATATTGCCAATGTCTATAGGCGTTGGTGACCACTCTCCATCAGTCGGCCCGACTGTTCGTATAAGGCATATAAAATAGAGATATAGTGGATAGCGTCTTTACAATGGACGGCTACAAGGAGGTCTAAGAGATGTAAATTATTTCCGTTGAGTCTAAATGTGCGATAGCATCACGATAGATCCTCATTATTGTCTCCCAGTCAGTGGCTGAAGAGTCGGCCGTGTCCCCGGAGGCGCCTGGCCAGCAAGTGGTCAGCCCCCACCGCGCCGGCATCTCGCTCGGGATACACGCGATCGTTAGCAAACTCACCGGGAACAATAAGCCGGTAAGTTGGATCACTGAGCTGGGTTAATGTGTGCTACAATCGTTATGATGATTTGTTTGTGTGATTGTAATTGTTTATATAAGAAAGCCAAATAAGGAATGGAAGTGATGTGAAAAAAAATTGTAACGGTATGATGCAAATATTTCTTTTAATCTTTAGTTACTTTTTCTTTTTCTTCTTTCTATCACTCTTTCTCTGCCTTTCTTTCTTTCTCTCTCTTCAACTTCCCTTTTTTAAATTATTTCCTCTCCCCGTCCCTGTAATTCTTCTATTTAGCCATATGTCTATAAAATGTTGGGCGCTTACTTCACATTATCTTCTCTACTGGCGCCAAAATCGTCATTCAAATTTTGGTGTATGACATTTGCAATAAATAAATTTACAATTACGACTATCAAATGTCATGCGTAAGAGCAGCAAGAGGCCATTATTATTATTATTGAGAGGCCGCCGGAGTCAAAATCGACTTGAAATACGTTATTAAATTGATAAATTGAATTTGCAATCGATCATGAAGTGCACTGCTTCTATGTTGAATGAACATATTTGACATTGACTTTGAATAGGTGGAGCCGGAAGGAGAGGGCAGGATCCGTCCAGTCCGCCTGGAGGCAGGTCGCGGGGTGGATAGCTGCGTGGCGGCCGCTGTGAGGGGGGCGCACTTGAGGGTGCTGCAGAGGCTCTTGGCCGCCGGGGCCTCCCCCGATGCCAGCGCAGCCGCCGACTACGGTCAGTTGAGGGTTCCTCATATTCTACCGATGTTATCAATGCGCAAATTCGATTCCAAACGCACTAGTTTAAGCGTCATTCAGCCTTAAATTTTAAATTTGTATGTATAAATTTTTTTGTGAATGAATTATACAATGTTCAACAGTTTTACTTTAGACCGGTCAAAGACTTTGTGTGAATATCATTCGTTAGTATTTTTTTAGTTGACTGTTCGTATATATTTCGTAAATGTCTTACTTTTTAAATACAGATCATAATTAATATTAGAGCAGTCAAGGATAGACTTAACTACCGAGCCGTACTTTTCACAGACTATACCAATGATAGATCATCTTGTTTCCCAAACAATTGACTTTGTCATTATAGATCCGTAGGCATGTCCTTCGCTCTAGAACTATTTTACTCAAGGATCAGGCAATCTGAACGACTTGGGTCTTTTTTTAAAGGTCTAATTTCTTTGCAGGAGGAAGTGGAGGTGCGTGAGGTGAAGCGTCGCTCCCGAAGTGCCTCGGCGGCGATTTCCCGCTCCGGCGCGTCTCCTTCGCCCTCCCCGGCGCGAGGAGGATACGATGATCGTATGGACCATATTGTTTATAACATAAAAGTCATTTTCTGTTAATGTTTTTAGCAATTCTTACGTGTAGGAAGTAGTTATTGTCTAGAAAGAGGATTTTATGGTCAAGGACCACAAAATTTATAATAATTATCATCATCATCAGCCTTTGTTAGTCCACTGCTGGACATAGGCCTCCCTAATACACCCTATCCATTAGGGGTTTGGACCGTATCCCACCACGCTGGTCCAATGCGGGTTGGTGGGTGGACCAACTATTTTACATGCCCATCCGAGCATGGATCATCTTACTTTTCAGACAATTGGGTGATCGGCCGAATTGCCCTAACCAACTAAGAAACAACAATGAAATTTGTTGCGTCCCGCAGATTTGAACCCACGACCTCCGGTTTCTAAAGCACACGCCATACCACTAGGCTACGGAGGCAGTTCATATAATTATAAAATTAATAATATGTTTATTTTCTCTCTACAAATAGTTTACAAGGAATCTTAAAAGCTAGTACAAAAGAGCCAGGTCCGTAGTAAAGTGACTATTCCTTGATATAGGCCTCTCCCCCAGGCGATATTGATCTGTTCTTACTTTGTTAGTTTAATCTTATATCCATTTTGTGCTATCCAAAGGGAAGTGTAATTTGTTAGTGATTATTTGTGTGTGAATTGAGAAGCATTCTATTTGATCTAAAAGTCACCTTGAAGCATTTTATTATTTGTTCATCCTATCACGATTCATAAACAAATATGGTTCGTATTCAAGCTCGAGGAACTTTTTGGTTGAAAAGCTTGAATGGGAAATTGGACATTGTTTTCTGTGTAATGCACGGTCGCGAATATGATAACGGAGATTTTTTTTTAGGGAATACGTGGTTTAACGCGATGATCTTTATTAAAATATGTTGAATATTGAAAAAAAAAGTTACCATTATATAAATACGCGTAAGTTGAAGTACCACGGAATAAAATTTCAGCATAGACCATGCGTTGTTATAATACCAGATAGATTGATTATTAGCCGTCACCTATGTTCCAGTTAAAACTCCCGTTAAAATCAGACCAGCCATGTCAGTAATTGGCCAGAACGAACGGACAACAAACCACAAACAGACATTCAACTAGCCGATGTGTTAAGCGTCACTTACTCGCCTTTAGAATCTTCTATGCCTTCTGCCACAGGGGAGGGCCCATGGTCGGCGCTGGCGCTGGCCGCGCTGGGGCGCGACGTGCCGGCGCTGGAGCTGCTGCTGGCGGCCGGCGCCTCCGACCCCGGCGGCAGGGCGCTGCCCCTCTGCGCGAGGCACGGCCTGGCCGAGCCGCTGGCGGCCTTGCTGGCCACCAAGGTACCGTGCCAGTCCACTGGTTTTTGGACCGTATCCCACCACGCTGGTCCAATGCAGGCTGGTGGGTACTGTTATACTTACATTAATTTAAGAGTAGTTAAAGTTTGTAAAATGAATAGGATTTTGACTTTGGTTGTGCATGTAAAGTTTATTGTAGCATGTTATCAAAAGGTTAATCGGTTCCTATGATAAGATAGGTCGACTTTTCAAAGGAACCGATTAGATAACTGACATTGGGTGCCTTTTATTTTTAATATATTATGTGGGGGGATAATAGTTGACAGCCTCCGTAGCCTTCGTAGAAACCGGGGGTCGTGGGTTTCTCCTCCTGCGGGGACTTAACAAATTTTCATTGTTGTTTCCTAGTCGGTTAGGGCAATTTGTGCCGATCACCCGACCACCGGTCCACCAGCCAACCCGCATATTGATAATGATGGTTACGGTCTCAACCGCAACGTGGAAAGCGTAGTCAAATGACAAATGGGGATGCTGCACGTGACACTGTATTTGTTATAGGCAATTGTTACCATCAAGAAAAGGTCTAGCTTGTCTCTCGTTCATTATGATGATTACTTGACCTTCCCAACAGGCGTACCCCGACCCCGAGTACAAGCTGAACCGGTCGTCGATGAGCGAGTCGGTGCTGAGCGCGCGCGACGCGGACCCGGCGCTCTCGTACCGCGCGCGCTGCCCCGCCACCGCCGCCATGCTCAACTGGCGCGACCTGCGCTGCCGCTGCCCGCGCTCAAGTGAGCCCCGACCTTCCCTCTAGCCACCGCCTAAGGAAATTGTTTTATAGGAAACACCCTGAACAATGAACGATAAAGGGTACAATTTCCTTGATTCGTTTTGATTGATGAGAGTCATACACTTCCTGTCTTAACAATTTCGATAGTGCTTTCTTAAGACGATGAACTTTTACGGTAAACAAAGATAAGATGAAGACTGTTCAAAATACTATATATGTTCTGTTTAATCTTAATTTATAATTATTTTTACATATTACTCCTCTGCCGTTATTTGTCTACCAAATGTGTCCATCTTGTCGTCCACCTGACACATCCGCCTGCTTAAGTACACATTTTACTTTGCCAATGGCGTTAAAAGTAATCATTTGTTTCATTTACGCGACTATTATACATATCCAATCCACTAATTTACGCCTTTTTCGCGTGAGTCATTTATATTTATTCCCGACGTTTCGGAAAACATGAGCGCTTTTTGTCAAACCAATGTTCAAAATGAAGAAAATGGAAAGATATGTAATTTTTAAGTAAAAACTCTGACGGGTATTCCAAAACATTGAGATACAGACAGACATAAACCAATTTAGTCTGCCCGTGATCATGGCTGGAAAGAATCCGAAACGTCAGGAATAAATATATAGTAGCTAACGCGAAAAATCCGTAAATTAGTGGATTTGATAGGCTTCAAAAGTGCTAAATAAAGTTGTTTCGCTTCCAGGATGAGCTGGCTCAGAAGCGCCGCCCTCCGAGTTAACCCTAAGCTCAGCGCGAGCGGCGGAGGCGCTTTGCTGGCCATCACCAGGGTGGAGCTGGCCAACAACGAGCTCAGGGAGCTTCCCAGGGAGCTGTTCTCCCTGCAAAGTCTGAGGTGAGCATTTGAAAGATAATGGAAATTTCTTTAGGCAATCGACCGGTTGGTTTAGAACCAATCCAGCAGTATGCGAACAACAGCTATTATGCAGAGCAACCACCTCCTGCCCTTTAGGAAGGAATATATGACATTTTAAGACACTGGAGTCATACAAAGACTACTAAAAAAGTTTGGTGGCCTGTCAAATCGGTATACGGGAGAAAGTTATACGTGATAACGTCTTTTAGTGGTAGAATGATTGTAATGTGAATTTTCATTCGTATATAGTAGGAAGAAGGATTAACCCTCTTTCTCTTTCTCTCTGTCTCTCTTTCACTTAAGCAGGCCAACTGCGCACGAGTGAGAGAGACGCGTGCCTCTCACTCTCTCTTATGGTTGCTTATGGAGAGCGTAACGTGAGCGACGCTGTGGCACAGTCACAGAGAGTTGCTCCTCATCTTGAACCAATTGTAACACGTTTTCACATTAAAAAAAATCAACTTTTAATATGACAGGTTAATGAATTATGTTACTTTTTTAATAATCTACAGTATTGATTAATTTTATAGTATATTCGCAATAATTATTTCTTTTGTTTACTCGAATACTATACATTAATTAATAAAACGGATTTTATCGCGTTTATTTTACATTTTTAATTCCCGACGTTTCGGACACTTTCCAGCGGCCGTGGTCACGGGGTAGACTGAGATGTCATGCGGTGGTTGTTCAAATCTGATGTAATGGTTTGGTGCCTTAGATGAACACACACTGCCGACTTGCTGGGTCTTTTATGGGGAAACATATAGCTGCCATTAAACAAAAAGACCCAACAAGTCGGCAGTATGTGACCATACTTTAAATCACCCAAACCATTACATCAGATTTGATCGATCACAAATCCTCGCTGAAGAACACATCCAATTTTCAACAGAGAAGATGGTTGGGTTCTACCACCTGTTTGGGATCCTATAATTAATAAATTAAAATTTAAACCCAAGCATAATACCACTGCCGGCTGTAAAGATAAAACCAGTTCATTTTACATAGGTCGGAGTACCGACTAAAAATAATTAATTAAAATTAAGATCTGGAAACCCCGCTTCAGCACTGGCAACCAGGCAGACGACCACGGCCGCTGAAAAGTGTTCGAAACGTCGGGAATTAAAAATGTAAAATAAACGCGATAAAATCCGTAAAGTAATTTTATTCAATAATGTATATTCGCAATTATAGAAGACCTTCAACTTTAGTACTGATAATACGCATTATGCTTTCGCAAAGCAGTTTGTAAACGTCGCTCTATACCCATGTTGGAAATCAAACACCCTTTGAACCTCGAATTAGATATTACCCCTAACCTAATAACGAAATAATATAATATGCACCAGGTACCTGAATGTAGCCCAGAACAAGCTGGAGCGTCTGCCGACTTCCTCGGACCCCTGGAGGAGGAGCTGGAGAGGGGCAGGAGGGCGCGGAGGTCTGCGGCCTTCAGCGCAAGGGTCTACTCGGCGCCATTGCTGCAGGACCTTTATCTACAGGTATCTGCTCTTATATAACAATCATCGTCAGCCTGTGCTAGTCCACTGCTGGACAAAGGTCTTTTCCCCAAACGGGTTTTTGGACCGTATCCCACCAAGCTGGCCCAATGCGGGCGGTTGGTGGTTGGTCTGGACCTACTTCATGTATGCCCATCTGACGCATGGATCATCTTACTTTCGATCGGCCCAAATTGTCCTAACCAACTAGGAAACAACAACGAAAATTTGTTAAATCCCCGCACAAGTCAAACCCCCTTAATAATCCTTAAAAGTATCTTTTAAAGTTACCATTTAATTTATTAATAGATTATGAGAATGTTGAAAAAATGTAAAGATGGTACTAAATAAAATAAAAAATGATATCGGTTTGTTTCTCGTAAAAATTTGCAGAAAGTGAGCGTGAATTGGCATCACAATTCCTCACTGAATATAATTTGTTGACGTTAAACTTTCTACATTTTGTTAGAATACTCTGTATATCTAAGAAAACTTGTTTGCATTGAGAACCGAATTTTCCGCATGAGCTTCCCTTTAGCATACCTACCAAGAATTATTTCAAAGAAATCTTTTTAATTATTTCTTTTATTTACGCGAATATACATATCAAATCCACTTATTTACGGATTTTTCGCGTTACTTAAATATATTTACTCCCGACGTTTCGGATTCTTTTCAGCATCCATGATCACGGGCAGACTAAGTTGAGGATCATGGATGATGTGATCACTGCCCGTGATCACATCATCGAGAAAATCCGTAAATAAGTGGATTTGAAATCTTTTTAATTTTTGCCCCAGAGTCTAATTTCGAAGCTCCTCGTTGCTCCTTAATTCCTCAATTCCCTTTCTTTCTAGGATAACCGTCTAGAAGAGTTGCCATCAGAACTATTCACTCTGCCCTCCCTGAGCAGTCTGGACGTGTCGAACAACAAGCTGAGGTCGCTACCGGCCAGTTTGTGGTCGGCGAGGAGGCTGCGCGATCTGAACGCCGCTCTGAACCATTTGAGAGATCTGCCGACACTGCCGAATGCGACTTCGAACCCGGGAACGCCCACTGTGGGCCAAGAGGTTGGTCTAACTCGGTTGTGGGTACAATTTTGAGATGTTCCTTGCTAGCTGCGCTTTCAAACCGGACGTAGTATAGTTAACTTAAAGAATTCCACATCAAATAAGCTTTGGCTCAATATTTCATTAATATTTAAAGGTTACCTTAATTTAACACAGCGACATCTAGCGTTCAAACTTCAGCTTCTGGTTAAGTTTAGACTATTTAATAGATAGCCTATTGACGCACAGTGGTGATATCTGCTATAATGTAATAGTATCAAAACTTTTAACTACTTTACGAGACTAATCACTAAATAATTAGAGATGGCCACCATTGTGAACCAAATTAAATGCAATCAAATCCGTAACGTCTTTTATTGATTGAAGAACACGTTTCGTTTAGATGTCAATTTAGTACAACACTAGATTATTTACGTGCATATGCCTGCCGGTATCAGAGATGGAATTGCGGTGCTCAAAGAGCTGCAATAATCGATCGTAACTCATCAGACGCCGCAGCCGTCTTCGCCCGCCGACGGATGGCCCCCGGTCAGCGCTTCGCCCCCGACCTCCGGTGGAGCACCCGCCACCCCACACTCGGTAAGGAAGTTTTCTACTATAAGAACCTAGTGAGGGCCTGTGACCATAGACCCTGAGAATGCTCGGGTATAATTTTATATAATAATTATGTACAATGCGATAAAATCCGTAAAAAGCCGTACTTTTTACAATAAATCAACAACTGGTAATAGTTTTATTGAATTTGATCACTAGTGCAGTTAAAAAGTATTTTAGTCTTTCAATTAGTTTAATACATGTATGTGCTTTATTATATAGTAATAATCAAGGTTTCAATTAGTAAAAAGTTTCAGTACTCTTTAGTGATTAATTTTAATTTAGGTTTTTTATATATATAACATCTTAAGATATTAAAATATTGACTTTGTTCATTGACGATTGGTTCGGTTATATATTATGCTATGATTTATCAAAGACTCGGAATTGATATGAACATAGTAACCCGTGGCGATGAAGTGGCGCACAAACAGATGAGCGCGGGTTCGAACCCAGCGCGAAAACAATTAGGGCCGATCATTCGGATTGTCAGAAAAATGAGTTGATCATGCGTTGGATGGGCATATCAAAAGCTGGTCCTGCTACCGCATATGGTCTCGATTATAAAATCCATATATGTGGGTAGTTACAGATAACTAGTGACTGATCGAATTCAGTTCAGTCATATTAGGATGTCAGATACAAGCGCAAAGTACTTGTTTCAGCTAGGCATTTTCCTAAGTTATCACCGGGTCGGCTTCTAATCCATTCAGACATACCTGATAACTAGTTTTCACTCAATCCGACTGGCATCTGACTTCCACACCCAAAGGTTAAATGGCATTCTATGGATGAATTAGTTGTCAGTAAATTTTTAAGGCACCGACATCAGATCGGCTGATTAAACCACATGGTCTTAATAGACAAACAAAGGAAACAACTATAACACAAAGTTGTGACCGCGCGAAGGCTACTTTTTTACATCAATTCCAAGACTTACTCGTCTGAATTATAATTCACTTTACCAGTCGAATTTCTTTGACTTTAGCTTTACACTTTGACTTTGCCAGAAGTCGTCGTCGCGCAGCCCCTCCATCGACGGCTCTGTGGACAGCTCTCCTGAGGACGAGGACCCAGTTCTGACCATCGGGAATAGGGCGGGCAACGCCGTGTGAGATTTACATATATTATGATTATTAGAATTTCATTAATCATAAAATAAAAGTAATTAAGTCGCATTCTTCAGTCATTATTGGATACTGGACTTTATTACTAATTAGATGTATTCAATTATTTGAATGTTACTATTTTTAGTTTCTGCCTCAGGCAATTGAATAATTAAATCAATATTTAACTGTTTTTTTTGTACATGGTATTTGTAATAAGTCTAGGCTTATTTAAAAAACAAGATAGTGCTATACGCAAATGATTTCAATTATTTATATTTCAATATTTTAATTGATTAACGCACTTTCAAATTTAAATTCAAATTGTCTTTATTAAGTTTAGTACATTAATAATAATATTCTCCAGTCGATTAATACTACGGCGGCCGATCTATATTTGAGATCTGCCAAGTGCGCAGGAGATGTTTTATTGCACAATTATATGCGCAAACAAGGGCGCACTCCCTGTTCCTTTATGCTCTCAAAGCCCGTTGGGACGGGTAAACGACACGACCGGAGAGAGATCAGGCGCAGGACCGACGGAGACAGCAAAATACAGGACACACATCTCATACCTATTTGAACACACTGCCAATAGATGGCGTTAATTGAGCATTCGTTGCAGCTGGTCGGAGGCGCGCCGTGCCCACGCGTGGCGCGGCTCCTTGGCGGCCTCCCCCCCTCCCTCCCTCCCGGGGAACCCTTCCTCGGCCCCCTCCTCCTTGAGCTCCTTGAACCTGTCCCACAACCAGTTCACGGCGGTGCCTCCTCCGCTGGCCTGCCTCGCGCCGGCCTTGACCAGACTCAATATGGCCTATAACTCGCTAAGGTACGACGAATCATGCTGGATATGTTTTAGTTGCGTACGAAGGCGGACGAGCGGTCGGGCCAACTGATGGGAGGTGGTCACCGACGCCCATGGACATCGGCAATACTAGTAGTATACTAATAGATGTCAAGTTTCGTTCAACCAGTGAAAACGCTGGCTACGGTGCCCTTTAAACCGGAACATAGTAGTGTTTTCACACTACTGCTTTGCGGCAGAAATGGGCCCCGCGGTGGTACCGCCTCAGAACCGTTAAGTTATTAAATTGCCTATACTTATGATTGCAGGATCCGTGTTCGCGGACAGACTGAGCTGTTTGTCGCCTGTTAAAGATTTTCGAAGTTATACTTCTTTAGGCGCGTTATAAAAAAATTATGAGAGTGAAATTTTAAGATGCGCACGCACACCACCTGACACAAAATTAACAGTATGAAGCCGTCTGCTTAATATATATATATATTAAATATATTAATTTTTTAATGATGCCAAAGAAGTATAACTTCTCACGCGCGTACATAAGTACACGCACCCATTTTTTTAATTCAAATACAAATATGGCTAATAAAACAAAACTTAGACCAACAAGACCTCAGTCTGCCCTAGACCCCTTGGTCAGGAAATGGATCCTGCTGCTTTTATTAAATCATGTGTAATTTTACTATACTTGGGTTTTTACCAACCAATATATTTTCATAGTATTACTAGCGACCCACCCTAACTCCAGATGCAATATATGTGATGTCTGTAAAATCTACTGAATAATATATAAATTTATCAGCGTTTTTTATTATTATTATACATATAAACCTTATTTTTCAATAACTCTATCTATTAAAAAAACCGTATCAAAATCCGTTGCGCAGTTTTAAAGATTAAAGTATATACATAGGGATATAGGGACAGACAAAGCGACTTTGTTTGATACTATGTAATCGTTATGTACTTCCTTGTGGCTTAGGAAAAATTGTACGATAGTTATTATAATCTTAAAAAGAAGACACTAACGAGTAACTACATTAAACTTGATACTCTTAAAACAAAATAATTATATTGATAATGCTGAAAATGATGAATTATATTGATAAAACTTAAATTTCCAAACGAATTCGATCAATATCCCACAAACTATTTACGTTTATTGTCCCTTAATCTAATTAATGGGTAACGTTTGAAGTGCAAAGAGAATCACCTAGATATAAAGTCGTCCTGGACCTAAAGATTTTTGGTTTTGACGCCAAATAGAAGCTCTTTCCTTCAAGATCTTTGAGTACGAGTCTGTAATGAGGTGAAACGCGGAGAATTCTAATGGAGGTAAATCTATTTTCTCATTATTTGTAGGTCCATGTCGTACGTGACGTCATACCCGACCAGCCTCCGCCAGCTGGACTTGAGCCACAACGAGATCACCTGCTGGCCTAGCTTGCCTCAGGTAAGCATTCCAAATAAATACATTTTTTCGAATAGATAACCATTATTGAGAAGAACCGGCGTAAGAAACTGAACGGAACTTGTTTTTCATACAGCTTTTTGCAGTCCACTGCTGGACATAGAATGCCTAGACAGCTGATCTTGTTGGCGACACTAAAAATAGTTGCTGATAATTTGCAATCGACTGACTCCTCCCAATATAAGGAAGATCCGCCGTCAAGTGGGCGTTCGGTCGATCATCCCAACCTAGACTTAATATGACATTGGATTGACATTATTAGTTGTACCACCCACCAACCCGCATTGGACCAGCGTGGTCGGGTACGGTCCAAAACCCCTAATGGATAGGGGTGTATTAGGGGAAGCCTATGTCCAGCAGTGGACTATCACAGGCTGATGATGATGATGATTATATTGTAACAGCTTGTAATAGCCTGAAGCGAACAATTCATTACCAGGGTCTAATATCCTTTTACACACGGTCGTTTCTTTATAACTGTTTTTAATGTACTCATGGATAATAGCTGAACGTTTTCTGGGATCTTGCGGTCGAAGTGTACATATTGTGCCATGCACTAATCGTTAACATTTATCAACATCTGTATTTAATTTCATTCTACGCCTTCAACTTATCTCGTACCTTATGCACAAGAAAATAAACATTGTTATCTCAAAACAAGTCCTGATAATATAGGTGGAGAGCTTCGGCCTCTCAGACGGTGAGCCACTAGCGTGCTTCTGTCCCAGCTCGTGGGCAGGACAAGGGAGTCGGCCCAGGCCCAGGTCGGGGGGCTCAGTGCGCGCTCAACTGCTCAGCGCCGCCTGCCCCGCCAGGAGGCACCTCCGGCTCGAGGGGCTAAGGACCCTAGTGAGTTTATTCAATATAGAAGCATTTTACTTACTTTTTGTCAAGAATGCTACCACCGATTTGGAACAGGACGCCCCTGATCAGAGAAGAACCGGCGAAAGGAACTCAAAGGACTATATTTTCTCTCATCTTTTACTACCGGCTCTGAAAGTTCTTTTGGTCCGCTTCCTTTGGCTTTTTGATTATTTCCATGGTATTCCTTGTAATGAACTCTGGTATTAACGATTTTCCAAGGTTCATGTTTTGTGAAATTATGAAAAGGTTATTCATTCATCATCAGCCTGTGATAGTCCACTGCTGGACATAGGCCTCCCCGAATACACCCCTATCCATTAGGCGGTTTTTGGACCGTATCCCATTACGCTGGTCCAATGCGGGTTGGTGGGTGGACCGACTTTTTACATGCCCATCCGACGCATGGATTATCTTACTTTTCAGACAATTGGTTGATAGGCCCAAATTGCCCTAACCAACTAGGAAACAACAATAAAAAATTTATTGAGTCCCCTCAGGATTCGAACCCACGACCTCCGTTTTCTAAAGCACACGCCCATACCACTAGGCTACGGAGGAAAAGGTTATTAAGATCATGAAGAAGTGACCTCCAAGGTTTGTGCTTTTGGAAAACTTCGATATTGTGGTATTTTTGAGAAGGATTAATCCATTCGAATAGATCTTTTAATATCCTATCAGATTTATTTGCATTCATTCCTACTTAAATGTTTGATAAGGACTTGTGCTTCAGTGAAGAATAGTTTTCTCGGAAGGACTTCTGAGATTCAACTAGGTCCTAGAGATAGACTTAACAAACACATAATTTCTGTTAACTCTGTTCAGATTTGAATTTGGAGTCATATACATCTGATGGCGGAATATCGTCTAGTGACAGTAGGTATCAGAATTCCGGCAAATGTTTAACACTTTTGGCTGATGATAAGGCTAATGCAGCTGACAGGGGGCACTTTTGTTCACTATTATCAGATATAATGGGAGGTGAACTATTTATGGACATTCCTGATGATATGCAAAATAAACGTCGCACAATATTAAGGCTCTAGGATCGAATACGGCTAGATGCGATACTTGAAATATAAAGTAGCCTTAGAATAGGACGAATCATAGGTGAAAAGGATAAAAAATTTAATTTAATATATCGTCAATAATCATTAAAAAGTGGATTTAACACGTATAGTAAATTCTGAATCTTAATTCAGATTCTGGCGAACAACCTGCTGACTCGAATCCAGCTGACGACGGATGATGACGGTCTCGTGCCAACAGTTCACGACCAGCACAATGACGAGGAAGAGGAATGGGTGAGTATATATCCTTAATGCAATAAGCTGTTATGTAGTACTTTAGAAATCAAAGGTCGTGGATTCGAATCCTGCGGAGACTCGCCCAATTGTCTGAAATGTAAGATGATCCATGCTTCGGATGGGCGTGTAAATAGTCAGTCCTGCGCCGTATCTCTTTCTGGTCGTGCCGGTTATAACATCTTCTGCGCAGTGGCTGATATCTAATACAGATCTCTCGCCGAAGTCGTATTCGACTTGGAGGACATTATTATTAGTTCATCCTTCATAAAGACTTTGCTAGACAGATGGTTAGAAAAAAAGGGTACCAGGTCCATATTGAATGAAGATCTGTCCTATGGCCAGGGTTCCGGGTGCAACGTGAAGGAGCGTCTCCTGTTTCCCCTTCTCTCGATGCTGGACGTGTCCTGTAACCTGTTGAGGGCCATCCCGCCCGCGATACACGAGCTCACCAACCTGTCTGTGCTCAACATCAGCGGGAATAAAGGTAGACCACCAAATGATTTCTTTTTGTATTGTCTTTTCGTATAAAAAAATTAATCTATATTCGATTTTATATTCCTTTTCCTGAGTTATCGTGGGTTTGGCTTCTGATATATGCAGATTTACTTGAAAAGCAGTATATTTACTTTTTTATTCTTAGTTAAGAGTTTGAGTTTTTAGCTAATCTTTAAATGACAACGAGTGCTAGCTCAGGTTTTGTTTCAATATTGCATACTATGTTATGCCTCAATTTTATTTTTAAATGACATTAAATAGGCCCGTGAGTTTCTTTCGCCGGTTCTTCTCAGGTCTTAGGCGTCCTTTTACGATCTGGTGGCAGCTTGTTTGACAATCAATAAGCAAGTGTAAACTTCTGTATTGGGAATAAAGATATTTGAATTTGAATTCCCCTTTCAGATATAACCGACCTCCCCCCCCAAATGGGCTTACTCACCCGCCTGTGGAACCTGAACACCGTGGGCTGCTCCCTCAGCGAGCCCCTCCGCTCCATGGTGGTGGGCGCGAGGTGTCGGAGCGTGGACGTGGTGGGATATCTCAGATCGGTCCTTCAGGAGGCGAGGCCTTACGCCAGGATCAAGCTGATGCTGGTTGGGTTGCAGGTAGGGTCACTTATGCAAGATGAGGGGTGCATTTGAAAAGTTTCTTATGATTTTTTACAGTAAATACGTTCATTTGAGGATGTTCTTCTTTAAGAGTCAACATTAAAATTATTTGGTCAATTCAGAGTTTACTGGGAACTTGTGAACGTCAAAAATTGAAAACATATTCACAAACTCAGACCGTCCAGACAAGAACCGCCAAGGAACTGCGCGGTCTTTTTTCATTATTCACATATATCCATACATTTTTTTTTAATTTTATCATTCTCATAATTATTATAATATCTGTACTATGTACAAGGCGCTCAAACAATATTGGCAGAAATTTTATTTGTAGGCCGCAAACTAGTTTTGTAAAGTATCGAACTGTCACTCGGTGAGAGTTCATCATTAATAACGCGAGATGTATGACGTCGCTCCGTTGCTACGGTTCTCTCTGTTGCATCTACATCTATTCCTAGTCTGAATTGAAAAGATATAGTTTAAGAGATCTGTATTGGTGGTTAAAAACCAAGTTAGGACTTGGCTTAAACCTCATCCCACTGTTTATTTGCAGGGTATCGGAAAGACCAGTCTACTGGAGTGTCTACGCCAGGAATCCGGAATTCATCATCGGAGGAAGCCGACAGATGTGAGCGTACAAATTATCTTTTTCTTTATAATTGTATGTAAAATCATTATTTTTTGATTTTCTAATGTAAAAAAGTTAGTATTAATGTTGTAGGTATCTATTTTTCGGGCCAAGTCATTTTTCATCATCGTTTTGCGAGTATGTAAAATATTTGCAGACATAGGACATACTTATTTATTTGCTTCCTAATTTTCAGCAAACAGTCAAGCGTTGAATGCTATTTCAAATGACATATATTTCATTTATCATCGGAAATTGTACAGTTATTGAATCAAACAATCTTTAATAAACTTGTTCCATATTAATAATGTCATTACAATGCTAAAAAATATGTTTAGTACGTAGTAATGACATAATTAATATGCAATTTAGGTCATTATGGTGAATAAGCACTACTGATTTCTGGTTTAACGGGCGCCGTCGCCAGCGTTATTTCTAGGTAAACGAGATTGTCTTTCAGTTTTCGTTTGATTTATTCAAAATATTTTACAAATATAAGATCATGTATGGTCCGCATTAAATATATCAATTTCTCCGCTGATATTGTTGGCTTCATTGAAATAACATTATATACACTTAAGAGCCTAGATTTAATGAGACAGTTCTTCTGCCGTTGCCCAGCACTGGGCGAAGCGCATGGGCAACAAGTCGTCCCGCCGCAACGTGTCCACGGTGGGCGTGGACATCGGCTCGTGGGTTTATGAGAAGCAGCGATCCACGCGTGGGCCCGTAACCTTTCGTACCTGGGACTTTGGCGGGCAGCAGGAGTAAGCACGTTACACATTTTAATATGACATTACAATTACAATCAGTTAACTAGTTAAGTAGAAGCTTTTGTTAGTGTGGGGACTAGAAGACGTTGTATTTTTCACCTTACACTATAATTAATAATAAAAAGTTCTGTTAATTTGTATAAAGCAGTATAATCAGT
This sequence comes from Lamproptera curius, assembly GCA_029286875.1. Lineage (NCBI taxonomy): Eukaryota > Metazoa > Arthropoda > Insecta > Lepidoptera > Papilionidae > Lamproptera > Lamproptera curius. The sequence goes on along the minus strand of JAGSMT010000098.1, from coordinate 1,576,954 downwards.
ATATACTGTAAACATTTAAGTCTCACCCGATATTTTCCAGTGAAAGAGCCGTCAAAATCGGACCAGCCATTCTAGACATTAGCCAGAACAAACAGACTAGATTTTTTAAAATTATGTTCTGTTTTATGTATCGGTTATTTATCACAAAGTAATTGTAAACGTAACCGCCTCCGTAGTCTGGTGGTTAGGACGTGTGCTTTATAAACGGGAGGTCGTTGGTTTGAATCCTGCGGGGACTCGACAAATTTTCAATGTTATTTCCTAGTTGGTTAGGGCAATTTGGGCCGATCACCCAATCGTCTAAAAAGTAAGAAGATCCATGCGTCAGATGGACGTGTAAAAAGTCAGTCCACCCACCAAGCCGCATTGGATCAGCGTGGTGCGATACGGTTCAAAACCCCCTATGGAGAAGGTGGTGTATAAGGGGAGGTCTATGTCCGGCAGTGGACTAACAGGCTGATGATGATGAATTGTAAACGGTGGTTATAATGTTACATACGAAAACTTCAATTTTAGTAATTTGTATAGATTAACTTTGTGTAATGCCCATCGGACTGAAAAACTCCCCTGTACAAATTCACTTTTGAATTGATTTAGAATTTGTGATATCAATTCGCAGGTATTATGCGACGCATCAGTACTTTTTGTCGCGCCGATCTCTTTACTTGGTGGTTTGGAGGGCGGTCGACGGGAGGAAGGGGTTGGCTGGGGCTCTCGGCTGGCTTAGGTACGTTGCAACTAATAACTGAAATAATGGATATAATTTAATTTATTGTAATCTATAGAGATTCCCGCCTATATATTGATTAATCACGATATCTCTGGAACCATAAGGCGTAGCGACCTGAAATTGTTTGGAATATTCCATAGTAGAGGTCAGCTAAGAACGGATTTTACGAAATTCCATCCACAAGGGGGATTGGGGGGTTGCCAGTCTATAATATAAGAATGAATAGCATAATGTGCTGATAACTTAAATACGCTTGGACCAATTTGGCCAATTCCTTTTTTAAATGTTCGTTGAAGTCCAAAGATGGTTTTTACGGCATAGAAGAAAAATTCGAGTAATTGCTGAAATAATCCTAGAAACAGCCCTTTTCTATGTCCCATATAAACGTTTTTTAACTAAAGCTTATAGTCAATTTAAAGTACATTGCTATTCTAATAAATTTACAAGCACTCACTTTTGTGTATAGAAATTCAGGTGTCTCTATAGTCAAAGGCTTAATTTGCACTTTAATACCACTGTACAAAGTTCAAATTTAATCGTATCGTGGTGGATTTGATTGATAGATGACTTGAATACGGCGGCCCGCATTCCCAATGCTTTGGATAGAAAAAAATCTATCTGTTCATCTATTAGTTTATATGATAGAAAATGAACTGCCTCCGAAGCCTAGTGGTATGTGTGCATGTTTTAGAAACCGGAGGCCGTGGGTTCAAATCCTGCGGAGATTCAATAAAATTTGGGCTGATCACCCAATTGTCTTAAAAGAGAGATAATCCATGCAGCGGATGGGCATGTAAAAAGTCTGTCCACCCACCAAACCGCATTGGACCAGCGTGGTAGGATACGGTCCAGAGCCCCTAATGGATAGGGGTGTATTAGCGTAGGCTTATGTCCAGCAGTGGAATATCACAGGCTGACAATGATAATGAAAATGGTAATGATAGAAAATGTAAATCTAGATCATATGAAGCTTGATGCTCAACTAAAGCCTCCTGTGCCGAAAATGTTTAGACATTGTTTCTGATAAACTAAATAAATTTATCTTAATGCAAAGTCTTAGAGGGTGCATATCAAAAAGGATTTAGCGCTGGCCCGTATCATAATTGCTGATATATGCATAGATTTAGTGAGAAATTATTTTTCTTTTAGAAAACTCGGATCTTTATCGGAATACGATGACACCCGAAATTTCAATGTTCTTATTAAAATATTACACTTTTTAATATCAATTAATATGAATCTTTAGTGTTTAGTATCTAATGTCAAGATAAATAATGTCGTTGTATAATATTAAGATAAATAGTTTATAAAGCTATTTGAGAGAGCACGAGAAATAAGAACTTTTTTGAAAAATTACAAGGAAAAATCTTTTCTCAGTATATTTATTGCTTTTCTTAGTAATTGGGCTTAACGCTTTTATTGTTCACAGGTCCATACAAGCCCGAGCTCCGGGCTCGCCCGTCATCATGGTCGCAACTCATTACGACCAAGTAGCTAACGTAAGTAACAATAAACAGATTCAGTAAATTCAATCAAAATATCAATATCAATGTCTTATTCTTCTTTGGTCCACCAATTCTCTTAAGTTATCACGTGGCCGGTGTCTGATCCATCCAGATTTACCTAATTAACAGGTTTTTATGCAGAGCGACTGGCATGTAACCTCCGCAATCCAAAGGATAAACTGCATTCTAACGATAAATTAGTTTTGTCAGTAAATTTGAAGGCACTGACTTCCGATAACTCATATTGTCCTAGAGCCAAACAGAAGTTGTTGCGCCGCGGGATTCGAACCCACGACCTTCAGTTTTAAAGCAAGGGCCAATATCGCCAGGCATTGGAGGCAATGTGTAAAAGTGAAAACTAGCAATATTCCTTCACAGAGCAGCCTTCCTGAAAGCGAGAATCCTTGCGCCCTTCAGAGGCTGATCAGGTCCTCGGTGATGGCGGCACCTGATGCTGACAAGTTGGGGCTGCCAAGGGTTCTGGACTCCATCGAGGTAATACAACGTTCCACTGGATTCTCAATTGTTGCTTTTGTATTGTTTTTAATATCTTTTAAGCTTAAAGGGTTTTTCTATATAAAATTATAAGTAAGGGCTAATACCCTCATATTAACAGCAGTACACCGGCCAATTTGCTCCAAAAAGTTAAAATTTGTCTTCAATAAAATTGTGTAAGTAATTATGTTGACAATATTCATATTTGTACCGTTGTAACTATCGAACAACAATAAAATTTCTAATGAATAAAAGTTTTTCTAATAATGTTTACTAATTTTTATCTCGTTCAAATACACTTTTTATTTTTACTAGACAAGAATCTCACTGAGAAATTCGCCATTCATCATGTATTTCTCTTTCACGGCTTCACTACTTCTGAATCAACATTATTTCGCCTATTTCCAGGTCTCCTGCAGCACTAGGCACAACATCAGACTGCTCGCGGACATCATCTACTCAGTTGCTTTTAGTGTGAAACCGCCAGGTACTGTATTTGTCACCTTATCTAGCTTTTCTATATGTAATGATGTATGGTATCAGGCCTGTGATAGTCCACTGCTGGACATAGGCCTCCCCTAATACACTCCTATCCATTAGGGGGTTTTGGACCGTATCCCCCCACGCTGGTCCAATGCGGGTTGGCGGGTGAACGCCCATCCGACGCTTGGACCGTCGTACTTTTCAGACTATTGGTTGATCGACCCAAATTGTCCTTACCAACTAGGAAACAGCAATGAAAAATTGTTGAGTTTCCGCAGGATTCTAGCTCACGATCTCCGATTTCTAATGCACACGCCCATACCACTAGGCAACGGAGGCAGTTGTAATTAAATTTGCTATAGAATGAACATTATATTTGCTTTGACATCATTCGTGGGAGTACTTACTTTGCCTCCTTCTTATTGTGTCGTATTCCTCTTTGCTGAGGGTCGTGATCTCCGTGAGTTGTCTCGTGGATGATTCGCGGTCCCTGGCAGTGTTAAATGCCTTATTGTCTCCCGTTCCAATGCCGCTGCGGATCTGATCTGACCGACGCTTGATCGCGTTCCTTGTATTTTCCAGTGATCAGAAGAGTATCTAAGGAGTCGCTAGCCCTCCTGGCTATGTGACTGATCGTTGGCTACTTTGCTTCAGCCAAATCCAAAAAATCTTTTAAACAAGCCATTAACTGACCGGCTCTGATTTTGACCAAAAAGTTTCTTACTCTTTCTCAGGTCGGAGGCGTCAACTCTTAACCGGTGGTAGATTAGTTGACGATCAATAAGAGAGTGTAATGATTACATATTGAATAAGGTTAATTGACTATACCGTTCCTAACATTTCTGCTTCCCGTTTCGTGCTGTCCTTCCTGTATCAGTAACTTTTTCTCATGATATGTCTGTGGGGTTTGTTAGGAAGTAAGGAGCCGCTTCTGCAGCAACGCGTTCCTGCCACTTACCTGGCGCTGGAGGAGTGCGTCGCTTCTTTGGCGGCGGAGCTACGAGAACCGGTGTTGAGGCACGAAGACTATCGAAGGCTGGTGAGTGATAAGATCCGTTTAATCCTGATAAAAGGTGGATTTGATGCGACGAAGTAGCGTTTTTGTAGTCGTGAATATCAATGCCGTCTCAGGACTTTGGCTCTCGTTTCCTTGAAGAGCGTCAGGATCGGCGCGCCCTACGGCTTAGCACGCTAATATATTTCTCTTAATCCCTTACCCAGGGAGTGAGGAGGGAGGACATCAAAACTATACTGACAACACCCAACGCAGATCTCGGCAAGTAGATCGTTTTGGACGGAAAAAGAAGGGATGTTAATGACACCATACCTAATGTCCTTTCTCACCACGGCTGAAGGCAACTGCCTCGCTGAAACGTAGAGTATTGGTTGGAGTGCCCTAAAAAATAACAAAAAAATTTCCCTCCGCGACTCTGTCCTGGCTCTAAACAAAAGCATCAACGGCACGCCTACTTCCTTCAATTAAAAGGCCCCCCTAATTTTTCCTCTTAACGGAGAAGGCGTGTATAAGGGGAGGCCTATGTCCAGCAATGGACTAACACAGGCTGATGATGGTGATGATTGGTCCGCATGCCACCGTTCCTGCAGCTGCCCAGGTTTCTCTTACGGTCCCTTCGGCTGGACCGAGCTATAGGTACTGAGCCTCACTGCTCAAAAAAAATGGTTGCCTGTAAAATCGGTATACGGGCGAAAGTTATACGTGACCACGTCTTTTAGTGGTAGAATGATTGTAATGGGAATATTCATTCGTATAGTAGGAAGAAGGATCAACCCTCTATCTCTTTCTCTCTTTCACTTAAGACGAGTAAGAGAGACGCGTGCCTCTCACTCTCTCTTATGGTTGCTTACGTGAGCAGCGCTGTGACACAGGCACAGAAAGTGCCTCTTTATCTTGAAAAGCTGTCGGTGATAGATGGCGTTATATCCATTTATAATCATACCATAAGTCGTAACGCCATTCAATTTTTATCAATATATTTACAATACCTCCCTGCCTCCTATGGATGTCTTATATTTTCCTGTGCTTGTTTCATTTAAAGGTAACGCAGTATATGCAACAGAAGAACCTCCGCATGTTCCGAGACGCGGCCGAATTACATCAGGCCACCATGTTCCTGCACGAGAACGGTGAGTCAGAAAGTTTTGGAAAGTTATCACGGAATGGGCTCCCATTTCATCAGATTTACCCGTATAACGATTATTTTAGCAGAGCGATTGACATTTTAACTCTATAATTCAAAGGGTTAACTCCATTCGATGGGTAATTTCACATCATCAGCCTTTGATAGTCCACTGCTGGACATTGGCCGCCACTAAAACTATCCATTAGGTGGTTTTGAACCGATATCCCACCACGCTGGTCTTGGTGGGTGGACGACCGACCATTTTACATGCCCATCCGACGCATGGATCATCTTACTTTTCAGACAAATGGGTGATCGACCCATATTGCCTAACCAACTGAAACAACAATGAAAATTTGTTGAGTCCCGCAGGATTCGAACCACGACCTCCGGATTCTAAAGCACAGCCTATACCACTGGCTACGGAGGCAGTTAATTTAGCTGTCAGTTAACTTGAAGGCTACATCCAACGACTACCAAAGATCCGTCAAATCCACCTAAGGCTATCTGACGTATGGATCATTTATTGTGCCTATCTCTGCCGTACAGCAGCAATGTGGGAGCACCACCGTGTTCGTGTTCGGAGGGCACCGTAGCCACCGCATTTACTGGGTAAACGAGACGTAATATTCTAAATCTCGCTGTAGGTAGCGCGTTAGTGATTCCCCTGGTATTAGCCAGTGTCCATGGGTGTCGGTGACGACTTTCCATTAGGGGGGTCGGCTGCTCATCAGCCTTCGAAGTTAATAAAATATCTCACCTTTCAGGCACTCAGGTGTCTGGCAAATAGATAAAGTTGCTTCTTGTAGAATTCAAACCTTTGACCTCCTTACACAAAGATCACTACCACTTGTTCACTAATCTGTGGCGTGACTTGATAAAATTGTTCTTATCCCGTTTTTACAAGGAATCTTCTGCCACCATCCACACTAACTCCGCGGTGCCTGTTTCTATCGCGAATCAGTAGTGTGTAAACACTACCGTCTTCCGGTGTGAAGGGCACCGTTGCCAGCGAGACATTACATCTCACGTCTCAGTTTTATGGACAGAGCAAATATCACATACCAACAGGTGCACGTCCCGCTCATGTTATCGGAGGAGGTCAATAGGAGAGCGTAATGCTTCCGTATTAAAAAAGGATATTTCACCTTGACTATATTGGTAAACAATGCCATAGGTATCAAGCCGCCTTTGTACATTATTCATGTCATTCGTACTAATTTGACAAGTCTATCATGCATAGACCATAGTCTTTCATCGAACCCTGCAAGACCAACGGCGTCCATTAAAAAGAGTTGCTCATAATTGCCACGCTGAGCATGTGGATTGACAATTGACTAATTGCCACTTGTACTGCGGATCAGTCTCAGTCCCACTGTAAGGCAGATCCGCCGTCAAGTGGGCGGTGGAGTCGTCACGTACCCTAAGCCTATGATGAATAAATAAATAAATATATTTCTCTTTTGTCACAAACAGGAGTGCTTTTGCATTATGACGACGCGACTCTGAAGGAGTTGTACTTCGTGCGACCGCAGTGGTTGTGCGACGTGTTGGCGCATGTCGTGACCGTGAGGGAGATAAACCCGTTTGCGACCAACGGTCAGTGATGAATCATATTTTATTTAACTCACGTAATTGTATCCTAGTTAGGTTCTTGATTGCCTTCTTTTTAGGGTGACAGTTTTTGTATTGATGAATCTGTTTCGAGGATAGTGGATTAATTAATGTTAATAGCAGTAGCTATTTCGCTGTATTATTTTGTGAACTTTTGAGAATTCTAAGCTGCCTAGTGGCCGATTCTAGGACTGTTTCTTTTGATATGTCTTGAAGTGAGTAGAATGTGGGATGAAAATGCACTTTATTTCCTGGGATTTTAACGAAATGAGGTGATCGTCGATTACTTTCGATCGAACATTATGTTCTTTAAACTTTTGGTATCTTTACTGAGATTTGCGTATTCCTATATTGGGACACTTATGCAGTTCCAGGTCAGGTCCCCTTTTGCGAGGAACTGACTAGGAAAGTACCACCACAGTGCCAGTACAGTGCCCATTTTCGCCATAAATAGTTTAAAATAACCGTCGCCACCCAATTTTAAAACTCCAAAATCAGTCGAACAACTACATAAACTTTAATTAAATTCTAAGCAGAAATTGTGTATTCAGCTTATTTTCTAATAATTTAAGTGTATAACTTTCTGTCAAATGGATCTCCGCATAGAGTTGTCGTTTTACTTCCTACGTCTTTCTTCACTTATCACAAAATTACTTATGTATAGGCATTAATAATGATGTGAGCGCCAAATCTATACAGATAAATAAAATTGGAGTGTCATCGTCATCATCGGCCTGTGTTAGTCCACTGCTGGACATAGGCCTCCCCCGCTGCCTCCATTTATATTGCCTGCCACCATAGCCTAGTGGTAAGGGCGTGTGCTTCAGAAACCGGAGGTCGTGGGTTTGAATCCTGCGGGGACACAACAAATTTTCATTTTTGTGTTCTAGTTGTTTAGGGCAATTTGGGCCGATCACCCAATTGTCTAATAAGTAAGACGATCCATGCGTCGGATGGGCATGTAAAAAGTCGGTCCACCCACCAACCCGAATTGGACCAGCGTGGTGGGATACGGTCCATAAACCAGTGCAGAAGGGGAGGCCTATGTCCAGCAGTGGACTCACACAGGCTGACGATGATGATGCTTATATTTTCGTCGCATCAGGTATTATGAAAGTGGAGGATCTGGCTCACGTGTTCAAAGCGTCCCCTTGCTGGCTCGGAGTGAGGAAGCCCGTTCTTTGGGTGTTTCCTTGCTGAATAAGTTCGAGTTGGCGTTGTGTTGGGACGCGAGGGTGTTGCTTGTGCCGCCGTTGCTGCCGGCGAGGGAGCCTGTGAATACGCAGGTAGGGTAGAATTAGATTTTGTTCCAATTTCGTTTGTGGTATTGGGATTTGGTAGGGTGTATTCCTTAGAGAATTAGTTGGTACTGATCTTAAATATGTTTTTAAAAGGGTACTACACTTCAAACTTAAATGTATCGAAGTGAAGTTGTATTGTTGTCATACATACGTCATTTACAAGAGAGCAGGGTATTGACATTTTCAATAGCTTAATAGCGTAAATTATGGGAGAATCAATAAAGAATGATTAACACAAAAAACATGATTCACGATTCATAAATTTGATTTTTATAAATATTTTAGTAATTTTGGCCTACAAATAGCATTGTAATCGAAATTGGTACCAACATTATGGGATTCAAAATCTGTTTTTTTATACCATCCGGACCGTCTTCAAACCAAAATCCTTTTGAGAGCAGGCCAAGACAAAAGGGGACACTAGAATACAGGGCTGTTCTAAAATTACAGCAATAGTTCTTCAAGTGTTAAATGGGAACCCTGGAGGGTTCTGTTGATTTGTATTTAATTGGACGTTGTGATTTTCCTTCCATTTAATGCAAATTATCGTTAGTTAAAAGCAACAACTCACCAACAATGTTTCAGCATGATTTTTTGACTTGCTTATGGTTTTTTAGAAATTTTTGTTGGAATTTATCCACGTTTTTTTAAATGATAGAGAATAATGTGTACAGCTGGCGCTTCGTTCCCGACCGTGGCCGGGCACCCCGCGACACGCGCGCTCCACCTTGGCGCCCCATCGCGCCGACTCTCCTACACTTATACGTAAGATTGGAATACACTTAGCTGAGATAGTCGTTGAATATTTAAATGTAATTTAATATCTAACAGATTTCATTAACTAGGTCTAAGTTATCACCAAGCTTTACATGGTGTGCGGTACAGCTGCTTGCTATTTTGAAAAGGTTGAGCGTTTCAATTACCTTAGCTAATTGGGACCCGAAATTGTAAATTTTTTGAATATTAATAAGCGTAAAGCATAAAAATCGTACCGTATAATGTCCTCTTAGTCGAATCCGACTAAGGCGGCCGGTCTATGTTATAGATCAGCCGACTGCGCAGGAGATATAATAGTGCACAAGTGTACGCGCAAACACAGGTGCACTCTCTGTTCCTTTACTATCATAGGCCGATGGGACGGATAACCGACACGACCGAAGATAGATAAGGCAATACCACCTTTTTCCGTGCCCATCCGACGCATGGATCGTCTCACTTTACAGACAATCGGGTGATCAGCCTGCACTGCCCTAACCAACTTGGAAACAATAATGAAAAGTTGTTGCGTCCCCGCAGAGGTTTCTAAAGCACTCGCCCTAACCACTAGGCTACGGAGGCAGCAGATGGTCATCGTACCACATAACCAAATGTAGCGACGAAGGGTTCCCTTCCGTATTGATGAATTGTCACCGAAATGTCGATCATTGAGTGACTGCCTCCGAAGCCTCTTGCTAAGGGCGTGTGCTTTAGAAACCGGAGGTCGTAGGTTCGAATCCTGCGGGACTCGACAAATTTTCATAGTTGATTAGGGCAATTTGGGCCGATCGTCCAATTGTCTGAAAAGTAAGATGATCCATGCGTCAGATGGGTATGTAAAAAGTCGGTCCACCCACCAACCCGCATTGGGATATGGTCCAGAACCCCTTAATGGATAGGGTTGTGTTAGAGGAGGCCTACGTCCAGCAGTGGACTATCACAGACTGATGATAATAAGTTTAATTGCGTAACTTCGTTGCCGTAGGCTTCCATTTCCAAATCGGTAGTTACTTCGACAATCAATGATAAATTGGAATGCTTTTATGTTGAATAAAGATATATGACTTTCACCTTTCATGGTATCCCAAGTCGTAATTTAATGTAGAACTAGATACCCGCCCCAGCTCCGAACGGGTGAAATACTGATCTGTAAAGTTTATAGAAAAATTTATAAATTTACCAGCGGTTCTTTATAATATTATGCATGAATTATACATGCAAACCTTCCTCTTTAATCATTCTATATGTAAAAAACGCATCAAAATCCGTGCGTAGTTTTAAAGATTGATGCACGCATAGGGATATAGGGACAGAGAAAGCGACTTTGTTATATACTGTCTGTGATAAATTAAACGACACTCAGGTGCTAAATAACGTCGGTTTTCGAAATGCTGTAACGGCAACCATGATTAAAAAAGCCTATTCTGTTAGGGACTATATTGAAGACCGAGATTTATGGAAATTATTTATTACCTGCACTGGAATATTCCCCTAAGCAACTTCTTAAATTATTTAGTGAGATTATTCTATTAACAAAACATTTAAAAAGAGTTTCTCGGCGGTTGTTCTTTGGACAGGTGGAAACCTCCTAACCGGTGATAGATTGACGTAGACAGAGCCAAAATTGAATAAAAAATAATCAATTTTAATTGTTGTTTAATAATAAAGTGTAATGCTTCTATATTTAATAAAGGTATTTGACTTTCACTTTGACTTTGATAGGATCCCTAGTGTAATCTGATAAAACTGTACTTGTGTGGATCAGAGGAGGGGCCCACCGCCCAAGTGGCCGGCAGAAGGGGTGGTTTGGCGCTTAGGCGTCTCCTTCTCCTCTCTTACGTACCCTGCGGCTTCTGGGCGAGGCTCTGCGCCAGAGTATTGGCTCGATGCGGCCTTGGCTGCCGCCGCGCCAGCTCTCTATAGACCACCACCAGAGGTGAGCTTAGTCTTGCTGAGGATGCCTATTTTGTTAGATTTTGGTGCTTTTAATGTTTCCGGGACTGAAAAAGTAGTATTGATGTGATAATGTTACCTGTACCGGCAGATATGTGACATATTTAGATTTCTGGAAGATGAATTTTCACTGACATGACCTGATATTTAGGTGAGAGTCGACTAATAACAGCGTATGCACTTTAGTACTGTAGCACGTTTAGGTCTCTTATTGATGAATTAACACCGAGATGTTGATCTCTGAGTGGTCCGATAACAGCGAAGCCGTATGTTCGACGACCATTAATCGAAGTGGGCTGGGGCTGTTTACATTGATTTTAATCTTATTAGGGCATGTAAAAAGTCGATCCACCCACCAACCCGCATTGGACCAGTGTGGTGGGATACGGTCCAAAACCCACTGAATGGAGAAGGTGGTCTCTAGGGAAGGCCTATGACCAGCAGTGGACTCAACACAGGATGATGATGATTTGACTAAACAATAGTTTACGTATTCATAAGTCGTATTTTTGGTGAATATTAAATTGTTTTATTTATTAATGAATAATTTCAATTGTTGGTCAGCTAGCATGAAAATAATAGTCTACACCCAATTTACAATATTTTTCGTGTGTGCCTTCTCAGGTCATAGATCAACTTGAATTTGGATTGTCTATACCAAAATTACATCAAACTTGGTTCGAAAATATTCTAGAAATCACTCTTCCTCTATTCTCTTCTGTCTAATCGTATCATAGTCTCAACTATGATAAAATATGATTTTATATAATAACCACAAACTGGCCTTTGCCAGATGGAGGTTGACGAGGTGGTTTCCAAAGCTCTGGACTTGAACTGGGGCTGGAAGCTGTGGAAGACGGGCATGAAGCTTGTCTGTGGGGAGCTGACCCTCGTCGCTTTGAGGGAACTGCCTCCCAGGGTTGATCCCTTATTGGGCGCTGTCAATGATGAGGAGGAACCGGACGAGTTGTACCACAGCGTTAGGTGAGTTGACACGTATTTTTTTTTTCTTTTCTAGATTTCTACGTTTTAATTGCTGATTATCTGAGTTTCATTTAAACAGATTACGCCGAGTTTAATGAATTTTTGTCTAGGACTGACTACTTACCCGAAAGTAGAGAAAGATATGAATGTATTGATTTTGTCAGATTTAAAATAAAGGCATAACTTAACAATGAAGCTTGACAGCTGTTCATATTTCATATTCGACGTATGGACATGTTACTATTACGAAAATTTAAGATGAAAAATGTACAGAATCTGATGTTTTAGTCGATTTCTAGCATGGAAATTGAACTATGTAGTAACTTCTTGGTTTTGCTTGATTCCAAATTAATTGAAACAATATTTGAAAACTAATTCATAGGAGTTACAGACAAGATAGGAAAGAATCTTATGTTGTATATTGCAGCTATACTCTTGGTTTTACGAGAAAAGAATAAGTTAGTTATAGTCAACTGACAGCTTTGTATTACGATATTCAGTCACATCGTCACGAAAAAACGACACCCTTAAGTTACATATAGTCATATCACATCTGTATTTACATTATTAATTGTACAAATGTACAACAAGGCGAAAGATAACATTTTTTAAAAGATTTCTATCTTGGTACGTCGTACGTACGTGAAACCTCTAACGCGTGTACATAAGTACACACACACTTTTTTGATGTTAATATTCAAAGGCACCTTGTCCACTTTGGTTCAGGTTCCGCGTACGCCAAGAGGGTTCCTGGTGCGAGCTGGACGTAAGATCCTCGGCCTGCGTGGAACTCCTTCTTCCAGGTCAGGTGTGCGTTCTTCGATCTGATGATGGGATGCCTATTGGTGGATATCAGGTATGGTTTCGTTCGTTAATTATTTTGCAATAGAATTTCCGGGTTCAAGTTAGTTGTAGTGCTGCTATGTCTATCCTTTTGTTCCGTAACAGAAGCACAATATTTATAGTAACAATGTATTTAGTGGATTTTTAACCTATACTAATGTTATCATGATCAGCCTGTGTTAGTCCACTGCTGGAGATAGGCCTAATGCACGCCTTTTCCGTTAGGGGCTATCCCACCACGCTTGTCCAATGCAGGTTAGTTGGTTGGACTGGACCGACTTTTTACATGCCCATCCGACGCATGGATCATCTTACATTTCAGGCAACTGGGTAATCGTCCTAAATTGTCCTAACCAACCAGAAAACAGCGATAACACAAAGTTGTCTCCCTGAGGGATTCGATACCACGACCTCCGGTTTAAAAAGCAATGGCCAATACCGCTAGACCACTGAGGCAGTTAAAGCCTCCGTTCGACTTGAACAGGCTCCGAAAGAAATCAATAGATTAGAGATAATCCAACACTATTAGAAAATAGTGTTAACCTTGAGGAACATAGCCTACTTTTTACCTTAGAAAAATACATTCCAAAAATCTTAAAGCAACATGGACGGACAGCTTGTCTTTAAATTGTTTATTGAATTGGTTCCTATTCGACAGTTTCTTTTTTATAGTTATCAGTAGCGGGAGGTTAATTCATGTATCATTAAAATTATCTAATCATTTTGAATGTAAACTAAGAAATCATCATCATCATAATTACCAGCCCGTGTTAGTACTAGCAAGGCATAGGCCTCCCCTACTGCACACCTTCTCCATTAGGGGGTTTTTTGGACCGTATCACTCTGGGCCAATGCGGGTTGGTGGGTGAAAATAATATGGTCAAATAAAATAGTTATCAAAATTTGTGAATGAATTGTGGATGGAAATTATTCCTTTTCTTTAAGAGCATCAGCCTTGAGCCGAACCCCGAGGTGCTAGCGAAAGTGCTGGCTCTCATATCGGACCACGTGGATCTACTTTTGGAAGATTGGTACCCGTCTCTTGGTAAGCGTTGTTAAGTTTTCTCTTGTATTCATTCAAGTAAATAAATTGCTATTTCTTTAAAATTGCTGTTAGTTTACATTTTTATAGGAGGAAGAACAAAAAGTGGTAGTGGTTTTGGGGAATTTCTGCAATAAATAAACCACTATACCGATTTTAAAAACTCTTTCACCATCAGAAAACTACATACACCTTGAGCGATTGGATATTGTTACTACAGAAAACTAGCTGATTAGCAACATTTATTTGTTTAATTTAATAAAAATTTATTATATTATCATGTCCTAGTAACTCCTCGGTGCCTTCAGCTCAATGGTAGTTAATATTTATTGTAGAGTTCTTCTTAAATCTCCTAAATTATTATTAAAAAATATTCATACATAAGGTACGCAACCGGACACAAAGCACTGAAAAACTCAATCGCACAATGTCATTCCGTCGCGGGGATCGAACCCACGACCCCAAGCAAGCATCCAATAGACTTGACCACCAGGTACCCGCTTCGTGCACACGTCCGAGGGCCGGTGCCTGATCACGCGCGTGGTGCCCTGCCCAGGGTGCCTCCGGGAGGCTACTCCTCCTGCACATCATCAGAACCAGCCACCGCCCTCCTGCCACGACCTTCCGCACCACGACCACCAGCTGGCTCAGGTATTGCCACTTTTTATACAATTACTTCTTTGTAGATGCTGAGAACTCGGCTCTTTATCCGAATACGAAGACACCGAACTGTCAATGAATGATCGTATTGAAACGAGGGACGTTTTTCAATTCTTTGATATGAAACTATAATTTTTAGTGTCAAATGTCAAAATGGATAATGTCTGATGGAATTAATTATGAAATGAACTCAAACCTATAGGCCCGATTTGAAAAACTCAACTAATTTTACCCCAAGAAAACCTATTTCACAAAACGTGGAAGGACTGCCAGTGATTACATCATCAGCCTGTGATAGTCCACTGCTGGACATAGGCGTCCCCTAATACCCTTGTCTATTGGGGGGTTTTGACCGTATACCATCACGCTGGCCCAATGCGAGGTTGGTGGGTCGACCGACTTTCACATGCCCATTCGACGCATGAATCATCTTACTTTTCAGACAATGTGGTGATCGGCCTGAATTGTCCTATCCAGCTAAGAAACAACAATGAAAATTTGTTGGGTCCCCGCCGGATTCGAACCCACACTTCCGGTTTTTAAAGCACAGGTCCATAACCCTAGGCTACGTAGGCAGGTCTGCTATTAATAGAGATATTTGACTTTGACTTCAAATTGTTTGGGCAGATGGTACGCGGCTTAGAGCTGGTCGGAGCTGATCATAGACCATTGAGACTGTCCCAGGAGTCTAGGACCTCCGATGGGGACAGCGGTGTCGGCGCCGAGTCCAATGGTAACTAATATGTGAATATTCTTTTAAGAATTTGTTGTATCTTTGTATACTTTAATCTGTTTCTAAATGTGTTGGGACGTTTTGTTATTTGATATTTTTATCAGAAGTTTGAGTCAATCAGAAATAAAATTATGGTTGAAATAGTTCGAGGAAGTATTTGCTTTTTTTAGAATGGAAGTTGGTAGTTGTAATTTTTGTAAATCCACAAACCGAATGGCTTTTTATTGGTTAAAGAGACCATCAAAGATAATGTTTTGTATGTAGTCGCCATTTGTTTCAATGTTATCCGCAGCCGCATGCATTATCGCCAAATCAGTGTACTTGCAGCTTATCCCAATGTACGTATACCATCATCATCTTTTCATGCATTAAGTTGAGTCAGCGTCATCATCATAATCAGCTTGTGTAAGCCCATTGCTGGACATAGGCCTCACATAATGTACGCCCTTTCCATTTGGGGCTTTTGGCCCGAACGCTGGTCCAATGCGGGTTGGTAAGTGGAACGACTTTTTCGTGCCCATGCACCAACTTAATTTTCAGTCAATCACCCAGATCTGCCCGAAGTGTCCTAACCGACCAGAAAACAGTCATAACACAAAGTTGTTTCCCCGCGGTATTCGAACCCACGACCTCTGGTTATAAAGCGAGGGCCAACACGCTAAACAGTCAGGTACAGGGTGTCATATTATGTCAATAGATTTTTCTCTCTCAGCCTCCTCCCGCATCGGGTCGGTGGAGGGCGTGTCCACCGGCAGCCTCCCGCTGGCGACCTGCTGGACCCTCGAGGAGTGCATCCTGGTCGGCTGCAGCGCCAAGAGGCTGGAGTGCGCCCAGCACGGGGAGGTGGAGCTGAGGGAGGTGGCCCCAGACACGGTATGTGTGGGATGATGTGGGAGATTTATTCTCTAGCTTACAATGTATAGTCTCTATTGAAATAAGGTTGGTTTTTGTGTCTGTGATTAAGATATTTTTGTATGGAAAAGTTGGTCAGAGTTTTAGATTACTGTGGTCTCGAATACACTCACTATATTGAGGTCAGATCTGTAATTCTTTTAAAATTACTTACATAAGGTCTTATTGAGTGTCAGGTATTGTAGGTAGATGGCATAGTTTGATAAACCGATTGATCCTTAAATAGCTTTTGATTAAGTATATCATTAGAATCTTTCAGGAAAATTAAATCAGTATGGAATAAGAAATATTATACTCGACTTTCTATTTCTTACTTTAACAATAGAACATGGATTGTTAACATGAATGGTAAAAGATTTTCCGAGGCTTCTATTATTGTAGGTGTCCCGCAAGGGTGTATTTTTACCTAACAAAGTTTTCATAACAAACAAGTGAAATACTTAATCATGTAATCGAATTTGAATATTAATAATAAAAAATATAGGTCAGATAGCCTATCCTGTAAATATTTATTGTTTTCTCATATAAAATTTAATATTTATCAACAGTTTATATATGACTGATGTGACTTCATTGTGCTGCAAGTGGGATTCTAATGAATCTTGCATGCACCTGATGAAAAATCATCACTGTCTCAATTCCACGACCCGCTTGGCGAATTGTGCCTGATTGTTGCGCAAAAGAGCATGCGTTCGATTCCCACTGCTGGAAAAATGTAGCGTGATAAACATGGCTTTTATCTAGTTTCGGGGTGTTTTTATCAATGCTATTATTAGTATTTTCCAGTTGTCCAGCTTCCATAGTGGAAACTTTGCATAGTTTGGGACTATATGTTTATATATTATTCGTTAGCTACTACTGGACGTGGAGGAGGAGAAGCGAGCCCGCTGGGAGCACATCCAGCGCGGCGCCATAGCCGGCAGGGGCGCCTTCGGCACGGTGCTGAGCGCCACTTGGCGGCCCCCCAACAAGGAGGCGCTGCCCGTGGCGCTCAAGGCGCTGCAGCCGGTGCCTCCGCCCGCCCCCCACCATTTAAGCGCCTTGCAGGCTTATAAGGTGTGTATTGTGATGTATATTGCAAAAAATCCGTACAACTCAATGAATGAAGAAAAAAAAAAGCCCCGCTGAGTTTCTTACGCAGGTTCTTCTCAGGTCAGAGGCTTCCATTTCCGAACCGGTGCTAGTTTATTTAAAAATCAATAAGAAAGTGTAATGCTTCCATATTGATTCACTTTGACTTTGATTTAGACATAGATTGCATGAGGGTTGTGAACAATTTTATCTGAGTGAAATTGTAATATGTAATGTTTTGATATCGCACAGTTGTTGTATAGGTGATTTTTTAAATTTCCTGCAAAGCTAGGCCACTTAATGTAAAGAGGACGCACATTGACATCGGCAATATCACCAACGTCTCATTAACTCAGTAAATAAGTTGGCTGCGGCCCTTCGCACCGGAACTCTGGGGAGTTTTTACAGTTTTGTTTGGTTTAGTTTTGGAGCTATTATAGCTTGTTTAAAACCATATAATCCCACAGAAAATAAGTATTTTTGATAAAATACATTATTTTTGTGACCAACCGACGCTTTTGACTATGTACAGCATGTTACTGGTGAAGAAATCACTCCATTGTGATATTAAAATTGCCGTATTCGAACTTCTTATTTCTTATTGGACACATTATATTAAAGTAAACCGATTTGATATTTATGGCAATAGATTTTCGGTAGCTACGAAGAGGGGGTCCTGCAGGGATCGGGTCTGGGGCCTTCTTGCTCTTCGGTCTACACTATCAATTAATGGTATACCGCATATGCTTAAAAATAAAATAGTATTGTATGGTGATAATACTTTGTTAATAAATTATTTCAAGGAAGACAAGTTCTTGCGTCATTTACAACGACTATCCGTTAACTGTCTTACACCGCTTACTCTTAAATCACGTGTTTTCTTTCCACACCGTTGGTAATATCACCGCCACTGTGGTCTAGTGATATTGCCCCTTGCTTTATAAACCGGAGGTCGTGGGTTCGAATCCTGCGGGGTAACGACTTGGTGTTATCGTTGTCTTCGGACTAGTTAGGACAATTCGGGCCGATCACCCAACTGTCTAAAAGTAAGATGATCCATGCTTCGGGCATGTAAAAAGTCGGTCCAACCGCCAACACGGTGGGATACGGTCCAAAAATCCCTTAACAGAGAAGGCGTGCGTTAGAGGGAGGCCTATGTCCAGCAGTGGACTAAGACAAGCTGATGATGAAGATGAATAATTATTTCACTTTTAATTCGGCATGACAGGCGGCGGTGTCCCGCTGGGAGCGCGAGCCGACGGCGGCCGCGTGCCGCGCGTACTGCGGCCTGCGCCAGGAGCTGGGCATCCTGGCGCGCCTCAGGCACGCGCACGTGCTGCCGCTGCTGGCCGTCTGCGCGGCGCCGCTGGCGCTGCTGCTGGCGCTCGCACCGCAGGTGAGCTGTGTCTAGGCTAGGGTCAACATTGTGACCTGTGACAGATCCCTCAGGTACTACTGCTTCCCGTCCCGCAGGTATGCAGCTGAGAATGGCGACAAGTGACCATCAATTGTCATCGATATGTCAATTATTGAGTGACAGTTACAGCACAGTGAGAGACTAGTAACGACGCCTTACGTCTGACGAGCGAAACAAAATGCAGAATGTTTAGGAAAGCGAATTCTGCCCATAAGCTATAAAGTTATAAGTATTGGGTCAAAGGAAGTTACACCACTATAAGGGGCCTTCTTGCGTAACATGATGCTATCTGTCTATTTAGAGAGGCAACATTAAAGATCCCCTTCCTCTGTCTTAATCCAGATTGAAGGGCACCGTAGTCAGCGCCATTACTGGTTGAACGAGACATAACGTTATATGCCTACGCGTATATGATATCTCTAGTATCATCGATGACCATTGGCATTGATGACCACCTTCCAGTTTCTACTTTGTCTGCCTTAGTAGGTAATAATAATATTACATTAAAAGACTAAAGATGTCAGAAGGGAACACGATCGTATTGGCATTACCTTGGCGATGTTTAGTATATAAGCAACCGGCTTTTTGGTGTCAATTCAGTCAAATCAAAAATAGATGTTTAATTAGAGCCTTTATTCACTTTTATACTCTTATATAGCCAAGGTATAGTATAGATATTGGAAATTACTGTTGCTAGGGGCGCTGGACGCGGCGTTGCGCTCGTACCGCGGGTGTGGGGCCAGAGTGGGCCCACGCGTGGTACGGGCTCTGGCTTTGCAGTTGGCGCGAGCTCTGGAGTACTTACACGCTCATAGAGTCGTCTATAGGGATCTGAAGGTAAGCTTTTGTACTAGTTGCAGGATTGGGCTGAAATGATCGTAGATTTTTGAATACAACTTATTTTTTATGGTTCATAGTTTGCGTAAAGCTTACGAAATTTCCTATTGTAAATCTGTAGGCATTATTTTGGATGTAAAAGCCTCTAAGTATAGCTTTTATCTATTTATGAGTTATTGTAATTATTGTACATGGAACAATAGACTTTTCTACAAGCAATTTTCAAAACGAGCTGCCTTTTCCTGATGTCTTGCTATATTCAAAAACTTCCTTGACAGTCGATTATAGAACTTAATTTCCTTTAGAAATTTTGATATTTTGCAATCTCTCTCATCTATATACAACATCTAAGGTAAATGTATATAGTATAAATAAAAGTCAGTGAGATGTGTTTAAAAGATAGATACAAATATAGTTATCTGTCTGTCCGTTCAGTCGGAGAACGTTCTTGTATGGGAGCTACCGAGACCGCAAGAAGCCACTGCAGCCGAAAGATCCCCCGCGCCGGTACCTGTTCACGTCAAGCTTGGGGACTATGGTCAGTGTATTAGCTTGAATTTTTTCTGTTTAATAAAGTGACAGGATTTGCGAATATTTAAGTTATAGTAAGATGGAGTCGTGTGCCTTAGAAACTGGAGGTCGAGGGTTCGAATCCTGCGGGGACGCAACAAATTTTCATTGTTGTTTCCTAGTTGGTTAGGGCAATTTGGGCCGATCACCCAATTGTCTAAAAGTAAGATGATCCATGCTTCGGCATGTAAAGTCGTCCACCCACCAACCCGCATTGGACCAGCGTGGTGGGATAGTCCAAAATCCCTAATGTGTATTTGGGAGGCCTTATCCAGCAGTGGACTATTACAGGCTGATGATGAAGATGGAGTTGTTTAAAGAAATGGGCAGGGTGCTAATAGTCTGAACGAAGTCGGGGTATAACGTACCGTTTCTTTCACCTAGTAATTTTACCACCAAGCCGCATTGGAACAGCGTTGTAGAATACGGTCCAAAAACCCCCTAATGGGGAGGCCTATGTCCAGCAGTGGACTAACACAGGCTGATGATGATGAGTCGTTTTCCTCGGAGTCAGCTAGAATATTTTTTCTTATATTCATCATTTTCTACAAAATTGAAAAAGAAAGATATATTTTCACAGTTGGAAATAGCCTGGAGCGAACAGTTAATTGCTCGGGTGGTTTATTATTTAAGTAGTCATTCTTTCACCGAGCTATTTTCCCGAGCTATCATGGGTTCGGCTTCTGATCCATCTAGATTTGCCTGAATAACAGTTTTTTACGCAGATCAACCGGTATCTGACCTCTACAACCGATAGGGTAAACTGCATTGTAAGGGTGAATTAGTTGTCACTCAATTTGAAAGCACTGAGTTCTATAACGACTGCTAAAAAAGGCCTTGACAACCGGGACCGACTTTTTTACATGCCAATCCGACGCAGCCTCCGTAGCCTAGTGGTGCGTGTGCTTTAGAAACCGGAGGTCGTGGGTTCGAATCCTGCGGGGACGCAACAAATTTTCATTGTTGTTTCCTAGTTGGTTAGGGCAATTTGGGCCGATCACCCAATTGTCTGAAAAGTAAGATGATAACATGCGTCGGATGGGCATGTAAAAAAGTCGGTCCACCCACCAACCCGCATTGGACCAGCGTGGTGGGATACGGTCCAAACCCCCCTAATGGATAGGGGTGTATTAGGGGAGGCCTATGTTCAGCAGTGGACTAACAAAGGCTGATAATGTGAATCCGACGCATGAATCATCTTACTTTGAAGACATTTGGGTGATCGGCCCAAATTGTCCTAACCAAGTGGAAAACAACGACAACAATGATATTAAATAATTCTTGAATTATCTAATGTCACGCATAACGTACCATTGCATAGTAACAAACTTGGCTACTTGGACTAGTAAATGCCTACCTAGGCAGGCGGTATGCGCTTACGCCTTAGAAATCTGGGGTCGTGGCTTCAAATCCTACGGGGGCTCAACAGCTTGCGTCGTATGTGAAGTCTTTTCTGCGCCTGATTATGCTTTTTTTACGCTTATTCGTCAAACTACGGCGGCGAAGGTAGAGGAAGTGCATCTTCTTTTAGCGTACGCTCGTGCACTATAATATCTTCTGCGCATTTGGTTGATTCTTAATAAGAATGTTAGCCGTAGTCGAAACCTCGGAGTATATTATAGGTTCATTGGTCAGAATAAGGTACCTTCCGACGCGCCCAGAGATTTCTTTTGATCAGAGCGTTTTCACTTACTAATAGGTGAACGTCCCACTAGCCTCGTTGCTTTTTAATAAGGATTTTTCCGGATTAGTACAATAATATTAGCTTACATTAAACTAGGCATAAGCAGACTGGCGCCTTCCGGCACGAAGGGCTTCGGGGGAACTGAAGGCTTTATGGCGCCAGAAATCATGCGCTACAACGGCGAGGAGGAGTACAACGAAAAGGTAGATATTTATATAGATAAAAACTAGTTGCCACTAGCTGTGGCACGCGACTTTGTCCGTCATAATATTTATAACTATCTGTATAAATCACTGTGATAATGTTACTCCCAGTTTCATCAGCTATCCAATGAAACTCCAGACGATATCAAACCAGCCATTCCAGAGAATTAGCCAGAAAAAACAGAGTGACAGTCAGACAGACGGAAATATTTAAAAATAGCCTTTTTTTATCTGTATCGGTTATACATATATCACGATAGTAATTCATGATTAAAAAACGGTTCTTTTGATGTTACAAACATAACTCCAATTTTATTTATTTGTATACAAGTTTACGATTAAAAGTTTAGGCTGAATTCACTTACGATACGTCATTTGTGCATTAAATGCAGAGTTTTATCTTTATCTTTCAACAGTGATTTTTGTTCTAAAATCCTCATGTCAGAGGAAGCTATTGCTTGTGAGTTTTTCATTATAAACCTGTTTTGGTGACCTCAATTGTAAGGAGAAACAAAAACCCGAGATGTCATACAAAGAACATATAATAATCTCATTTGAAAAAGCGAATTCTTTCGTCAGGTGGACTGTTTCTCCTTCGGGATGCTGCTGTACGAGGTGATGACCCTGAGGCATCCGTTTGAGGGTCACGAGGCGGTGAAGGAGGCGGTGCTGGAGGGGGCCAGGCCCGCCCTAACGCCCAGGGTGAGCATCTTGTATACGATGATTACTTTGATATTTATAACAAGGTGTGTCACAACTGGAAAAGACGTAGTGGTCCACCGCAGTTTCTTTTTCTTTCGCAAAGCAGTAGTGTAAAACGCTGCTGCTCTGCGGCATCGTTTTCACAGTACTGCTTCGGCTTTTGCAAAAACGGTTCCGGTTTGAAGGGCATCGTGGCCAGCGTATTTACCGGGTAAAGGAGTCGTAACATTCTATGTCTCACGGTAGGCGGTGCGTTGGCGCTACTACTGGTATTGCCGACCTCCATAGGTGTCGGTGACCACTTTCCATCAGATGGCCCGACTGTTCATCTGCCTTCGTAGGCAACTAAAAGAATTAAAAAAATTAAAGTGATTAAGGATATCCTTCTTCGGTTCTATATCCCTCGGATGTTTCACTGATCTGTGTTATGTATCCTATTCTAGAGTCATTGAAAGTTTATTATTATGGAGGATATTTACGTACATAAATGTCTTATTGTAGTTATAATTAAGTTTATATAAAGAGTTGCAATTCACTGCTGAACTTTATCCCATAAGTTGCCAAAAGGTATGGTCCCGTGCCATATGGTCTTCAAAAATATAAATAGTAATTAAAATAGTATGTACACGTCACAAAGTAGATAATATACAGAGACACCATCATCATCATCAGCCTTTGATAGTCCACTGCTGGGTATAGGCATCCCCTAATACACCCCTATCCATTAGGGGGTTTGGACCGTATCCCAACACGCTGGTCCATTGCGGGTTGGTGGGTGGACCGCCTTTTTACATGCCCATCCGACGCATGGATCATCTTACTTTTAGACAATTGGGTGATCGGCCCGAACTGTCCAAACCAACTAGGAAACAACAACGAAAATTTGTTGAGTCCCCGCAGGATTCGAACCCACGACTTCCGGTTTCTAAAGCAAAAGCCAATACCACTAGGCTATGGAGGCAGTTACCATGAGACACCATTTAGTACAATGAAATGGTATCGTCCTAGAACTAGCTATTTTACTGGCTATTTTTAGATGTTGTGGCTCCCAGTAGATGACATTACGTAAGGGGGCTGAGATACGATTGTCGCTAGTTGTCCTTAGCGCCATCTACCAAACTAAGAATACATATGATTGGTAGATGGCGTTTTGGTATAAGCGTTACATACTGCTCACGGTCAATGAGTAATCAATAGATCGCGGTTTCTTACTTCATTACCATATCAAGTTTCAAACAATCTATTGCTTGACTCTTAGCCAGTACGGCTCTTAAATACTTGTTCTGTCGCCCAGTACGAGATCGTAAGTTATTTATTTCTTTTATGTCTACGAAAAGAGTCAAAATAACATATGTTTTTGAAACCACAGATGTTTATGTGGTGATTATAAACATTTGGTGCGTAAAGAGATGTTTCATCTCCTAAACCGGAGGCCACTCAGGCGCAATAAGTAAAGCATCTTGTTTAACTGTCGATAAATTGTAATGTCGCGCGTTTGGATTTGGAAAATTAAAGTGAAAAAATAAGTTTTTATAAAATATTTGTAATTGAATCTTTAAATAACATTAAAATTATCCGAAAAGAAAAATTAGAATGAAAATATATAGTCTTGAAGGGAATCCGATGTCCGCCGATGTGATTCCATCGAAGAGTTTGATACAAGTTTTACAGTAAAAGTGGTACAAAGTTACAAAAATTCTCTAACCAAAGAATGTTTGCAATAAATGAAAGTCAGGCCTAGTATACAATAAGATCTTATTGAAATTAACAAATACTCTATTTTCAATAATATTTTTATTGAGTTCTTCTCTTATAAAAGTCGTGATTATCGATATTTTTCCCTCACTAGTACTACACTACTCTAGCAGGGATATCTTTAATTTGCAACGCCCGGTACAATAGATATCGGTAATTTTTACGGTTTTTTTTATTGCCAATGTAAGGAGACGAGCAGTCGGGCCACCTGATGGAAAGTGGTCACCGACACCCATAGACATTGCCAATACTGGTATCACCAACGAGCTGCCTACCGTGAGACATAGGATGTTAAGTATAGTGTACCCAGTAAATACGCTAGTGTATGTATTTCTACCGCAAAGCAGTAGTGTGAAAACTTTGCGGTAGAAATAGTCACCGTGGTGGTACCCACCCAGACAGCCCCTTGTAAAAAGGTGACCTACCAAGGTTTCTCAGAATCCATTTGTTATATTCATTTGCTTAACCAATTCAAGATGTTTCGCTTTATAATTCACTGAAATTGCTTGAATTTGACTAAAAGTCCTCATACGCGCAAGCTGCACGTGGTACAAAGTTTGCTTTCTCTTAAAGTTATTCAAAGTATTAACAGAACAGATTTTTATTATTATATCCTGCAGGTGTTCAACAACAATGAAAAGTTGTTCAGTCCCTGTCCCAGTGATGGCAATGTAGGCGGATCACCGTTAAAAGTAAGATGATCCATGTGTTGGTTAAGAATATATTAAGTCGGTTCTGCGCCCGATCTCTTTTCGGTCCTGTTGGTTGGTTTGTGAGCGAGCTTTGAAGCGCATAAAACGATTTATTTAGGCAACATTCTTTTAAACTTACACCCTTAACACCTATCGATACTAAGGTAACTTTCGCCGGATGGCAATTATGTCTGATTTTGCTAAGTCTCGTAATCGACTAGCAGTTTGTTAACAATTAGTACCGATATTACGTAATTCCAACCGGTGGTCCACCTTCTGTCCGCCCGAAGCGATCAAAACGTCGCAGTGTCAAGCGACCACGCGCGGTTGCCCATTGGACCGCGCGCCGACCACACATTGCAGACGCACAGTTTAAACGCAGTTTACGCGTACTTATTTATATATATTTTTATTCTTTGAGCCAATTCGCGGTGCCTAAAATTGGAAATTACCTAACTCTGGTAATATTTTTGTAACAAATTGAGTTGGTGATTACGCATAGCTGGCAGCAATATTAAAGGAAAGAGAATTTTTCGTCACATGGAAACAAAATTACAGCTAATTCAACTATAACTGAACAAAAGTACTGTCGTAGGTTTTATAACGTGAAATTTGTTTACAATGTGGGACTTAATAATAATAAGGCATAGGGAGTGACGGTTCTATCCCCCACTGCATCATAAGGAACAAAGATAGAAGGCATTGTGTCGAATGGCGATTAGGGCTGGCAGTGCTTAAAAGCTTGCCCATTAACGACCCCATTGGGGCACCTGGCGCACTCCATCATATGGACGCCGTGGATATGTACCGGGCGTGTCACCATCCTGGTGAGTCACTCAGGCATGTGCTCTCGGGTTGCTCCGCGCTCTCTAACACTGAGTATTTGCAGAGACACTCTATCAAGAACTCGTCATTAAGTACCATCACTTAGCTGTGAGGCTGCCTTACTATCAGTTGGCACCGAAGGGGGTTCTCGAAAACGACTGGGTTCGGTTATACTTGGATGAACCTGATATCGTATTCATAAACAAGATCAAGTTGAAGGTGTTTTTAGTAGATATCACCAAAAAAAAAGAAAAGAAAATATTTAGCTTTTGCTTACGAGGTGACCGACATGTGATGGATGGTATTCACTGAAATAATTTCATGGTCAGTATCGGTCAACGGTTTGATCCGAACCAGTCTCGCGCAACTTTAAGACGGTTGGATCTCCGAGAAAACTCGCTCCTCGCGCGAACGCAGAGTTACTAATTAATAAAAAAGTTAAAATAAATTTTTGCCAATAACACCACGTCATATAGTCCTAAATTAAGCAAAGCTTGTATTGTCGAAACTAGATGTCTGTTGAATACATAAAATTACTTTTATTTTGTAAATAAATACATATTATTACTAACATAAACTAACGAGAAAAAACGGTATGTTCATGTCATAATATTTTTCCCGAGATGGAAGACGAACCCCACACCCTTTGGCGCAGCATTCACGGCCGCTAACCACAGCGCATAATCGGTTAACCTATTTAAACATTATTTTAAACCTGTATTCTTACCACTTTTCAATATGGCAGAACATTTATGACATTTTAAAAAATGTCATTCAAGTTACTATTATAAAATTTATTATCGACCATTATGTTAGTTTTATTCTTAAAATGTTTCCGAATGATTAAATAGTTTCTTGAATTAAGAGGTAATACGACTAATGTTAGTTGCCATTTCTTAACTACAATTTACTTTTAAAACGCTACTGTCTGTTTTAAGGAATAATAATACGTGTTGGAGACAACACTCTATTGCGTAACAATAGAGTGTGAGCGAACAGATCAATCTATTATCGAACCAAATTTAAGAGTAACTTATCACATTATTGTTCATTGAGTGAATGGTTTGTGTCGTCATCGATTTCCTATAATCGATTTAATTGTAATAACAAATTTTGTTTTTTTTTAAATGGTCCAATAAGCCCTATGCATTATTCCTATAATTATTTCGATAAATGTTTATAAGCGCAAGGCATACACGCTAGCGCATTTATGTTGTACGCCATCTGGCGTCTAATTTACGAACATTGCTAAAGTCGCATACTAAAATTTCAACAATAATTACGTATTTTTAATTTTTTTTACCATTAAATTACCGGGCTGAATCAATGTTTATGTGAACTTGGGTTTATCAAATATGCTTGTCTATATTTTAATCTCAATATTTCTGTTAATTCGCTTTGACATGTTACAATTTACAAATGTGTATGATGGTAATAGAGGACTCCTATTGTCGTTTTATTGATACTAATTATCTTTAGTATGAACTGGTACGCATGGTACACGTGTAGTGAACACTTAGAATGAATGATTATTTACATGAGGGTTTTTACATAGTTGTTTCCTAGTTGGTTACGGCAATTTGAGCCGATCACCCAATTAATGAACGATGATGAACTTTAATTTCGACGGTTACAAGACTAATATTGGAATCCCACTTTTACACACCACAATACCCATACAACTGACCCATATTCCATATACCCACACTTTCTGAGCTTTGCGATCTAACACCAGGATCTGCAATACCCCTGCGGCATGGTGGAGACGATGCGCCGCTGCTGGAGTGGGGCGCCGGAGCTGCGCCCTTCCGCGGCCGCGCTGGTGGCCGTCTGCGCCGCGCCCGAGTTCCTCTGCTTGGCAGACGCTGCGAGTGCCAGGGCCTGCACTGCTGCGGCGGCCTCCGTCAGGCTCAGAATGCCCACAGGTTCCTCTTGATATCTTTACCTGGTCAATTTTCTCCAAGTTTTGAAAGGTGCTTGTTCTAATCCATCTAGTTACAGTTTACTTTTTAAATTATTTTGCTATTTTCCCAAATTTTTCTCAATTCTCTTGGCTCTTTGTCCAAGTTTTGATAGGGTCAGTTTTTAATATGGCTAGGTTTAACTGATGACAGTTTTTACGTAGTTCAAATTGGTTATCTGATCCTTCCGCAAATTGAAGGGTTTTAGGCTTGATGGAAGAATCAGTTCTAGACCTTATTAAAACCACTAGGCTTCCGATATCACTTCATTCCGTGGGTCAATTACATTAACTAAACAACTAAAACTAGGGTATACTATAACTTCAAATATTCTAATAAACAAAGAATAAAACCTTTTCAATTTTACAAAACACAAAATGTCCTGACTTTTCAACGCCACATATAAACTTTTATGATAATGATTTTGGGTATAACCTTACTAAAATCTTCCTTAGCTTAAAGAATTATATAAATCTTTCTTTCGTTTAATTTCTTATGCAATTTGTCGGTTTCTTGAACACAGACGATGGCGGTTTGGGGTGGGAGGTGTGGTTCGGTGGGGCCGAGCCGGAGAGGGCGCACACGCTACTCCTTAACCCCACCACCTTCCTCCATCAGCACTCGTTGAGAGTGCCACCAGGTCAGCGCAAAGTCGTATTCCATCAACTTAACATATCTAAGCATTATAGGCCTTTAATAACATGGTATTCACGTATTTTTCGTAAAGCCTGCGACGCTGATAAAGTTCCAACAATTTATAGTAGTATAAATTTATGTAGTCTATGTATATTAAAGTAAACAAATTCATACCGGTCATTTTTTAAACTTATAAAAAAAGTTACTACAAACAGAAAAACAGCACCGCTTATTTATTAACACAGATGTACATAATAACGTAATGTACTAAAGTCATCGTGGCCATAGGTACTACAGATGGTCCTAATAGCCAGAACACTTTACTTAAAAGTAGAATAAGTCTAAGATTATTTTCGATTCCATAGACAAGGATTCAGCGGTGTTGGTGACCGCAATGTGCCGCGTCGGAAGCACCATGTGGCTCGGAGACTCCGTGGGTCGTGTCTCAGTCTATTCGTGAGTAATCCTTCTCATATTTGGTATTCGGTTTGTTTATCATCTAAGAATACCATCGCCTATACTTATATGAAAAAAAAAAGAAATTGGAGAATCCAATATTTTATCTGAGATATGTACAATGTCATCATCATCACTCTTTCTTAGTGACTTTTTACCTGCCCATCCGACGCATAGATCATCTTACTATTCAGACAATTGGGTATTCGACCCAAATTGTCCTAACCAACTAGGAAACAACATCGAAAATTTGTTGACTCCCCGCCGGATTCGAGCCCACTACCTCCGGTATCTAAAGCACACGTCATAAGCACTAGGCTATGGAGGCCGGAAGTCGTAAGTTGCAACGTTTTGCGTACTATTAAGTTTTTAATCGTCAAGTGAAGAACATCCCCATCACAATTGAAGAATAAGACTTGAGACGCTACCTCGTTGCTTGTTTTATTGCCTACGAAGGCATAAGAGCAGTCGGGCCACCTATGGGAAGTGGTCACTGACGCCCATTGACAACGGCAATACCGGTGGTATCACCCACGCGCTGCCTACTTGAGGCATGGCTGTTATGTCACGCTTACCCAGTAAATTCGCAGGCAAACCGGAAAACAGTAATGTTTTACACACTATCATTGGTGGTAGATTAATTGACAATCAAAAAGAGAGTGTAATGCTTCGATATCGAATAAAGATATTTATATAAAGATGTTTAGATTTTGGCTTTGAATGTTTAAAGGTCTCTTTACTACATGGGCCCGTCTAGAGTGGTACCACCGCGGTGCCTTTTTCCACTACTCTCTTCTGGTTTGACGGGCACGTAGAGATGGGAGACGTAATATGTTATGTTTCAGTACGGTGAACTGCTCAATGGAATCTTCCCTTATTGGTTGCGCTTTCCCCTTTGCCCAAACGAAAAATAAAAATAATTAAAACTATTATATGTCTGTTTTTGTTCAAATATGGTATTGTGAGGGTTTTTACTGTTTTTATTAGGGCGTCAAGCTGCTCCTTATTGTGGAGTGCTCAAGTGCAGCAAGCGGTGGGTGGGTCAGTTTGTGGAGTGCGCGCGCTTACTCCTCTACCTGCTCTGAAGAGGGTGGCTCTGGCGGTGGCTGCAGGAAGGTCTGTGCTTTTATCGTTAATTTATGTATTTATGCTTTGATTTTGTTAGGAAGCTATGAGATTTTCAGTTAGAGGTGTTTTTGGTTATTGGACGCAAACGCGGTTGGAAGAAATGGTCAGGTAAGCTGGAACAATATTTATATTGATAGTCGAGGTTTAAATATGGAAGAAGTGATTTTGTATTTGCGTATGGCGATGGAGTTCAGAAGAGTAGAAGTACTACTGGGAATAGTTGAACATTATAGACAAAGAAACACGCTCTTTTTTTAATGGTCTGTTTTCAGACTAACTTCATTGCAAAAGCTCTTGGTACCCATGCGGTATGGCATAAACTTTCTTATCACTCAAATCTGTTGGACGTGCGAATTCTAATAGTCCTATATGAAGAAAACCTTGGTTTGGAAAATTCTAGATTGATATATGATGACTGCCTCCGTAGCCTAATGGTATGGGCGTGTGCTTTAGAAACCGGAGGTCTTGGTTTGAATCCTGCGGGGAATCAACAAATTTTCTTTGTTGTTTCCTAGTTGGCTTGCGCAATTTGGGCCGATCACCCAATCGTCTGAAAAGTACGAAGTTAGATGTTCCACGCGTCGGATGGGCATGTAAAAAGTTGCTCCACCCACCAACTCGCATTGGACCAGCGCGGCGGGATACGATTCAAAACCCCCTAATAGAGAAGGCGTGCATTAGGGGAGGCCTATGTCCAGCAGTGGTCTATCATAGGCTGATGATGACGATGATGAGATTGATATATCGTTCTTGAGCTTTTACTCTCTCTTTTTACAGATTGTTCTTGGTGACGGCTCATAAGCCCGAAGCCGAGGGCAGCTTCGTCCTCACCGAGCTGGGCACCGCCACGGAGCTCTGCTGCCTCGCCACTGTTCCCTTGAACGACGGGTGAGATATTTAGATGAATATATTGTACTTTATTTAAAAGCGGTCTTTTGTCTACTCATGGAAGTATTAGGTATGTATTAAATGTCAATAGGTTTTGTGTTAAGAAAGCAAGAAACATTTTATCATAAAATGGGTGCGTGTACTTATGTACGCGCGTGAGAAGTTTGGCATCATTAAAAAATAGTTTTTTGCGTGCAAATAATTAATTACAATAAAATAATAGAAGGATTGAAAAAGGATAATCAATAAAGTTAAGTTTAAATTTGAAAAATTAAATAATAAGTATTTAACATTAATAATTTAATAATATTTAGTGTAATTATATTAAATAAAAGTATTTTAATTTATATCAATAAATAATACATACGGATAGTTAACCTCAATTATATCGGAGCACTTGAAAAAGTATATAAGCACAATTCTTTTCACTAATATTCACAAATAGTAAGTAATATCAATCAAAAATAATTAAGACAATTAAAGATGATAGATTTACAAGAACTAATCATAAATAATTCGATTAAGAATTTATGGATTCACAAGACGTACTTTGATATATCATATAACTGGTAGTTCAGCGCCATCTGTTTGTTGCTTACAAATGTAGAATTCTAAGAGATGTTGGCTTACTTGTACAGCGGTACTATAAATCAGAAGCTTTGATTATGTCTGACTAGATGGCGCTTATCTAAAACGTATTACATAGATAAATCACAATGTTGATATATTAAATGAATAAAAATATTACCATTATATCAAGTTGAATAAACATCATTACAAATATTAATATATTTATATAATAATATATTTAATATAAATTTAAAAAATATAAAATATATTATTAATAATAATTTATATATATATATACCAAAAACGAACCTTAATCCTAACTCATAGAGCACATTATGCAACAACTATCGCAAATAAAAAACGACAACTCCATTATCACTACACAAAAATCAACCTTATCACTATGTAATATGGACCTTATTACATTTTCACCGTTTTCATTATAAACTGTTAATTTTGTGTGACAAATCGTAAAATTTCACTCATATCATTCTTTTATAACGTGCCTAAAGAAGTATAACTTCAAAAATACATAATACTAAATATATTTAAATATTTGTAAAGTTTTATCTATGCTTTGTTCTTTCTTTCACCTAGCCATTTTACCGAGTTATCATCTGATAACTCTAGAATTGCCTGAATAACAGTTTTTACGCAGAGCGACTGGTATCTGACCTCCGCAACCCGAAGGGTAAACTGCAAAAGATGGATGGATTACTTGTTCTTTTTCATCACTTTTATTCACCAAAAACCCAATTGCCCGTTGAGTGAGAAGCTTCTGATGACCATGTTTAAAATCGGTCCCGGCTACCGTGACAATTTTTGGCAGCCTTCACGGCACTTTGGCGCCTCAATTTTTTTAATATCTAATCCATTTATCAAATAAGAGGATAGATGTACCCTTTGAGCCTGCGGTGGTCAGATGCCAGTAGCTCTACATAAAAACTTTGATTTAGGTAAATCCCAGTATAATAAAAGATTCATTATGGCCATATTAACCATTTAGTATAGGTTTATGGTTGGTGTAAATGGTAATGAGTTATATGGCGTGGTTTTAGCGTGGAGCTGTGGGCGGGCGGGGACGGTTTGAGCGCGTACACGGTGCGCGAGGCGGGCGTGTCGGCGGCGGAGCAGCTGCCGGCGCCGGGCAAGGTGGCGCTGCTGGCCTCCGCCGGGGGACACGTATTGGCCGCTTGTAGACCAGGTCAGCTCTCTAATTTAGGTCAGGACAGTGTTAGCTGATAGGTCAATCGATTTGAAAGGTCAGAAGAGTCTTGTTCTGGCCAAAGAAGAATCGGTCAATAGATCCATACCTTAATTTGGGATTGATAGCACAATTCTTAAGATATTGAACTAATTCAAAATTAACCAGTTCGATATCTAGCAAGATCTAACATCTTTACATATGATTGATATCTTTTATACACCGTGGCGCTATAGCCTTATTTCTGAATATGAAACATACAACAATAAGAACAAATTCCATTGATTGGGTATTCTTTCTATATTGCTCTATGCTTAATCAGTATGTCTACACACTTTTCATACTACATGTGTACACTGTTAACTATTGTTTCATGTTTTATTTTAACTCTGTCTTAGAAAATCACTCGTTTCTTTATCAAAAGTTTATCTAATGCACAAAATTGAATACAAACTTATTTTAGGCTCATTCTAGACTAACATATTTCCTATATTGTGTGCAATAAAGTAATATTTTTATCAGTTAAGCTATGAGAAGAGTCTTTCACTTGCTCGTAAATGATATACCCTGTCTATTACGAAAATCGCCTAATTCGCCATTCATCCACTCTTAACCACTCCGTGGTCTAGCGCTACTGGCCCTTGCATTATAAATCAGAGGTTGTGGGCTCGAATCCCGCGGGGATTTGCAAAATATTGAATATACACTTTAATCCTTTGGTCCTCTCTAGGCGTGTTCGTATACCAATACAGCGTTAGCGAGAAACAGCTGAGCGCTCGCCTCGACTGCAGCAAACTGGCCCCTTGCTCCGAGAGCCTGCAGTCGATCGCCATCGACGAGCGACTGGCCGAAGACCGGTGTATGGTGAGGAGACTAAATATAATAGCCTTTTTCAGCTTCTTTAGGAACTGAAGATCATGGGTTTGAATCTGAATGACATTGCGGGTTGATGGATCCTATCATTGATCACATTAGGGTGTGTCATTTTATATCTTTTTTGGCTTAAGTGAGCCATTCAACTAATGGTAAATCACCCATGCCCATGAGAAAAGCCGCTTCAGTTTTTTCACCTGAAACCTGAGGTGTTACGTCTCGTTTACTCAGTAATTACGCTGGCTACGGTGCATCTCATACTGGAATATAGTTTGCACAGTGGTAATTTGCAATAGAAGAAGGCACCGAAGTGGCACTGCACAGAATGGTCTTTTGTAAGAAAGAGACCTGCCACCTTAATTAAGGTAGGTCTTTATCAATCTCTCTCAAGAATATAGTGAATGAAATGGAATAAATGGGAAAAGAAAATAGTGAAAGACTACTTATTTGAGAAATGGTGATTACCATTTAAGATATATATTCTGATTGAGTTATTTAATCCACCGCTTCAGTAAAAAGTGTGAATCGCCGTTGGTAGTCGAAGTAAAATTGAGATATTCTTGTTTGATAATTGCTCATAATGTGATTCTAGTCTCGGTCTCCTACTGGTTGTTTTGCTAATTTAAGTAATTATAGAACCTTATTATAAGTTCTGAGTGTTAAATATTTAGTTTAACAAAATAACACAAACCCTAGCCTCTATATCTTAATTACCCTTGTAATAAGATCGAGCATATTAAAGTCGCGTTCAATTCTGAAATTTCTACGGTGGCGTTTTTAGTCCCATCGGCGTAAGAAAAATAGTTTTTGATACACAAAGTTGCACTCAAGACAATTTTCTAATAAAATTTTCAGATTGTTAATTGTTTACCACTACATTGGGAGCATATTTTATTACTTTTTTTTATCAAATGACCGAGCCAGAAGACGAGCCCGACGTTTAACTTATGTTACCTTTTTATAAGCATAAGACTTGATAAACTCGCTCTCCGCTTTAAACCAGAAGATGTTGTAATTAAACTATTTACGATGCCTCTAAAACTGGAACGCGTTTTAACGCAACTGAATGTCCCCAAAATTTTGAAGAAAAGAACGTACCGCCTACACATCTCTTAACGAATTCAACACATTTATTCAGCACACTTAAAAGGTATCTTTAAACGATGAACTTTAAGATATTTGATATTTCAGAGCCAATATTATATTTGATGGTTTGGGAAAAAATTTATAGAGAAATAATCTGATCTACTCGTTACTTGATCATCATACATTTAATAATCACACTAGAGGTAACACTTAATATTTAAAAAATAGCTACCAAGGGTAATGCGCTGTATAGATCACCAATAGGTAACATTTATTATTGAAGCGATAGGTGACAAAGGTAAATTTGCGGTGCGCAGATCACCGCAATGTGCACACTGAGGGGCGAGGTGTACGTGGGGACGGCGTGGGGCTGCATAGTGGTGGCCGATTCTGCCACCCTTAGACCTCTCACTGTCTTCAGACCTTACGAGGAAGAGGTCAGTTGTCATTCGAGAATATTTGTTGTGTATGTTATTGTAGTAATTTTCTAGTGTTCTAGTCATCCCACTAATAATAGAAACACGGTTAATAGTGGGGTGATTAACTTCCACTACTAATAGTGGACTACAAAATGATGTCTGTCCACTACTGCTACTTTCCTTATTATTTACTACTGTTAATTAGGTGCCGAGGTCGTGGGTTGGAATCCTGCATAAAAAAAGGATTGGACAATTCGATGTCAAGACCGTCTTTGGTAGTCGTTAAATAATTCCTCGTCATCATAAACAGCCTTTAGCAGTCCTCTGCTGGACATAGGCTTTTTTAATGAACACCAAGTCGGAGTCCATTAAAAAGAGTTGCTCATAGCTGCCACGCTGATGAGGCGGATCTGTGTTACTCCCACTTCAAGGCTAATCCGCCGTCAAGTGGCGTCGTCACGCAAATTGCAAAATTAATGAAAACTAGTTCAGTGCAGACTTTGGGTAAACTAACTGAGTTGGCAGTGACTCTGCGTGAAAACTGATATTCTTATTTATTATGGTATATAGAAGCCGACCCCATGCTGTTTTGGGAAAGTGGTTAGGTGAACGAATTAGCTTGGGTGTCGACGGTGCAAGTATTAAGTAAAAATTCTTGTGGAATATATCCTTTTCGTCTATTTTTCCACTTAAAGTATGTGTAGGTAAGGGCGATGGTGGCACTGCCGCCCTTGGAGCCAGAAGGCAGCACCATGCTGGCCACACTCGGCGGTGGATACAGGCCATTGCTACAGCGGTACGCGCCAGCACAGGTAAACTGGTTTATTCGAATTTGGTTCCTTTTAGGTTTTACAGAATTTGTAAATTAATGTGAAATTATCTTTTTAAGAATTTGGATGTTAAAGTCAAGACAACAATGAATAATAATAATATTTCTGGGAGAATAACATAACATCATCAAAGCTTGTACTACGGTTATGAGACAACTGATAAATACATATACTTACTTTTCTTCTGTCAACGTACGTATTATTTAGACACCCAGCGACGAGAAAAACACTTTGTACATTACATAGTATTACCCCGTGGTGGGAATCGAACCCACTACCTTAGGCGTAATCATCATCAACCTTTGATAGTCCACTACTGGACATCACATCACACATCACATCACATCATCAGCCTTTGTTAGTCCACTGCTGGACATAGGCCTCCCCTAATACACCCCTATCCATTAGGGGGTTTTGGACCGTATCCCACCACGCTGGTCCAATGCGGGTTGGTGGGTGGACCGTCTTTTTTACATGCCCATCCGACGCATGGATCATCTTACTTTTCAGACAATTGGGTGATCGGCCCAAATTGCCCTAACCAACTAGGAAACAACAATGAAAATTTGTTGCGTCCCCGCAGGATTCGAACCCACGACCTCCGGTTTCTAAAGCACACGCCCTTACCACTAGGCTACGGAGGCAGTACTGGACATAGGCCTCCCCTAATACACCCCTATCCATTAGGGGGTTTCGGACCGTACCCCATCACGCAGGTTGGTGGGTGTTAGTTCCCCTCTTTAGGCGTAATAGTCGAGGTAAATACTACACCAAGTGGGTGGCATCATCTTCAATGTCACACCACCTTAAAAAGAGGTTTTGTAGATGGACCATTACTGTTTCTTTTTCAGTCCAACAACACAAACACTTCACATACGGGAGTGTATTGCCTTCTATGGAGGGCGGGGCATTGGCTTCCTGACTAATACTGTTCCAACCGGTACTGGGTTCAATCTTCAAGACTATGTCAATAGTATAAACTGTCAAAGAGATATCTAGATATGTTCCGACTTTGGAACGAAGATGACCATGAAAATATTTAGAGAGATATTTAAACTTTGAAAAGAGAACGGTCGTAAAAGATTATGTAAAAGTATTTAAATATACTTCACTAGTACTTAAATTATAGTTAAAAGTATTTAGACATGGAACTACCGTAAACAAGTTCTAATTTTAAACTCAAATGGCGCTAAAACATCGCGTGGGGATACAAATGGCCGGTCCACCACTGCGGCTCTTTGTTTCAATGCCCATTAGTGTTTGAAATAAAACTTTGTTTGTGTCTAAGGGTATACTAATTTGTCTGAACTGTTAATCATTTGGTGATTCCAGTATAATATAGCAAAGAATCACCTAATGATTCTTCGATTTTTGATGATATTTGCTTTTCTGTTTCAGTGGTTATAATTATTTCGTCAAATATATATTAATGATAAATTGTATTTGTTTAAAAATTTAAAACGGAGAGGTCTTTTTGAAAGGACTTTGGCAAGTTTGCTCTGTTTCAAGGTAGGTTAAAAATTAAAAATAGTTTATAAATCTTTGTAGCTGTTATTCAACTATATTATTACCGAATTAAGATCTCAGTTTTATTGATAATTACTCAAAATAAAGAATTAGACCGACCGTCTGTCTCATGATCATGTTACCTGCAAAAGATTTGGAAGATTGGAATAGTTACAACTAAATTTGAAAGCGATAAAATTCGGAAAGACTTTTGTTAAATAACGGAAATAAGAGCCAACGCAGATAAAAGCATAAATCCACTTTTAATAGAAAAATATTGTGCCAAAAGTTGTACATTCATAAATGCATTGTCCTAGTTTACATAACTGGTGCGAAGTTATATCTAACAAAATTTAAAAGGCTTCTAGGCCTAGATATATATAAATTTACTAAAATATTGGAATTTAAGAACTGTAGAAGATTTATAGTAATAAAGTAATTTGCAAATACAAAGAAATACTTATACATCTTGTAATTTTAAGAGTTTTTCAAGTAAGAAGGTTGAATTGAATTCTCGATCACTTTGAACTTCACACTTGTATTGATATTTAGAAAAACCAACGCATCTTGTGAAACATTTTTTCTTCTGAGAACCTCGCTATATCTTTTGGTTGTGCTTTTGTATGTGATTATTATTATTATTTAAAGAAAGAAATCTCGTATACGAATCTCACATGAATTATGTTTGTCTGATATTTTTTTTAAGCTTTGAAAGAAATTAGCCATCGTTTACTAAGAGTAATGGACTTTTAAGTTTTTTTATGTTGAAAATCCATTTGAGGATCTGATTTAATTGTAATTTTTTAAAAGCTGATAACGAACATGGAATTTAAGTAAATGGAGTATTTTGTGACGCAATAATGTTATTAAAAGTTGCTTTTGGAAAGTGGTCACCATATTGATTCCTAAGAAAGGCTTATTCAAAGGCGTCAGATTCGTCTAGATTATAATTTAGTGTATTATATTATTGAATTATTTAATGTCGTAATATAGCGTGATGCTTTAATGTATACTAAATATAATAATAGCGGGCACAAAACAGCTCCTTGTGAAACACCCTCCTCCAATGTATTCAAATGTTAGGTTTATTCTTTGTAAATAACGCCTTGAATTTTCAAAGACTATGGTTTATTGTGTTGTAAATATTTTATAAATATAGAGATTATCACAATGTATTGCTTATAGATGACATAGTCTAGATGTGATACCTCGTTAGGCAAATTTGGGAACATTTATTTTCAATAAAGATCTGTTACTGTTTCGACTAAAGGAGTTTACAAGTAAACATAAGACTTGGGTGAAGAATACGATGACTTTTTAAAACGTAGAACAATGCAGAAGCTATTTGTTGGGTACCACGGTTTAATTCTTCAGAAATATCCCATACTATAATGCTTTACTCAGAATACAAGAGCTAAGAAAAGCTCCAATACACATATGCCAAAGAAAATAACAGAATTAATGTAAACAATGCAACCGTGGCAACGAAGTGACGACATACATCCAGGATTGGTGAATTGTCACCGAGATGTCAATCACTGAGTGGCAGATGACTTACAACTTTACGCCTACGACGCCGCTTGGTTCTAATCGGCTAATTAGTTTATAGATATGGTGAGGGAAGATTTTTCTTCGTAATTTTCCGGAAAAGTTTGTGTTTACTGTGCTCTCTCAAACCGATACCACTACAGAACCTACACATCTTTATATTATACATTCAAATGAGATGTAACCTAAAAGTCTATGTTACCAGGTCACAAAATAAAAAAAAATGGACATTATTAATTTTGACACTTGACACTGAACGATAAAGTTTCGTGTTACGGAAATGAAAATGTCACTCGTTTAATACGATCATTCATTGACAGTGCAGATGTCGTCGTATTCCGATGAAGGTCCGAGTTTTCCCGAAGGAAAACAATTTCTCAGTACATCTTTACATCAATCCAACTTTAATTAAACTAGGTATCACATATAGGCTGAATTGTATTATGCCTTAGAAGTACTATTTATTTACCTTCATTATAGTACTAGTATGACTTGATTTGATAAAAGTAATGGCAGCTTCTGTTCGTTGTATATTGTTTACGTAACAAAGCGTGGCGCGTCTGCAGATAATGTCCCAAAAAAAGTTGTAATTTACGTGCAAAAGTTCTCATGTCAAGCTCAAATGATTATAAGTTGTATTTTATTTTATGAATTTAACTATTTTCTCTCTGTCATTCTCACAGATATTGCTTTCGATAGTTATGGAGTTCATTTTACTTTCGGTTAATTCAATGTTATATAGTAAACATTGTTAAGTTTTCTGATGTCCGTCCGTTGTATAAGAGTTTTCACTGTTTTTTTTTGTATTTGACGTTGTTGGGTAGATTTAAAGAAAAACTATTTT
The DNA here is from genome assembly GCA_029286875.1 of Lamproptera curius. Taxonomy (NCBI): domain Eukaryota; kingdom Metazoa; phylum Arthropoda; class Insecta; order Lepidoptera; family Papilionidae; genus Lamproptera; species Lamproptera curius. The sequence goes on along the minus strand of JAGSMT010000098.1, from coordinate 1,537,097 downwards.
AGTATAAAGATAGAAAAAGGGTCATCAACTAATAGATGCTTTATTAAACTAATGTTTGTTGCAACAAAAGTCGAAAACGGAAAGTTCGATATAAAAAAACATATATTAAATAAATATTATCTTTAGTAGAACGAATTTAATTACTCTAAAACGTTGTAGTCAATGATGTCTATTTTTAGTGTCATAAATTGATTAGGCAAAGCAATATCTTCGGCTAAATAAAGCCTCATAAATAACGTTAATCTCATGACGTAGACTTTTTGGTTAAAGATAAAGTTATTTATTTTGAAGTAATCCTTATTGTTTTTCAAAGTTTTATATCCTACTGGATCTGGTATAGAAACAAATATTATTAAAACATCATTAAAATTAAAGTTTCATTGTGTGTTCATCCCTCTTGCAACACCAGCGCCACTTTTAAAAAATCGTTTAGAAAGGTCGTGCTTTCACATCTACTTTTTTGATATATTAATAAAAACTTTAACCTCGATTTATTTTATTAATTCATGAGCATTTCGAATGCTATGAGAATCGGTTGAATGGAATTGATGTATTTTTTATATAATAATTTTCTTGAAGAATTTTTGACATTTTCAATCAAAAAAGGAATCTGCAGGCGTCTCACGTATTCGTTGTTTACGATACCAAAGATTTTAGGGTTTGTAATAAAATGTAAACACTTCATCTATTGTTTTATTTCGAAATCCGGTGTAAAAAATATGCTTGTTTCTGCCGTAAAACTGTAGTGTAACGTGTTCCGGTTTGAAGGGCACCGCTGGCCGCATGATTATTGGATGGTGGATACATGAGACATAATATCTTGTGTCTTAGGGTGGTCAGAGCAATTTTGTGGCCTAAGCACCTTTTGTTATAGACTGGGCGTATCACTCACTCGTCCCATCGCTTTAATTAATAAAAAACTAATTATGACTTATATTTACAAAATAGTCTTTTTTGTTGAAATTGTCAAAAGAAGAAGTATAATTTTAGTAAAACGGTTGACTGAGGCAGAGCAAGCCGCTCTTGTACTATTTTTTTTGTGTGCAAAAAGTTTAACTAAATATTTTTTTGTTAAAATAACCACTTCAAAGCACTTCTCAATAAACCGCCTCACATATGGATCTTGCTTTCCAAATCGGTTTTTTGCATGGATGAGCCATGGCCATCCATCCTTACTTAAAAGGCAATCAAAAGATCAACAAGGTAACAACTATAAAGTTATTGAGTCCCTTCAGGATTCAAACCCTCCAACTCCGGCTTCAACGCAAGCCTTAATACTTTGCGACTGTGGATATTATTGAATGTTTTATAACAGAATGATCACTTGATGATAACCAACCGCCTCCGTGGCCTAGCAATACAGGCACTTGCTTGAAAAGCCTGCGGTCATGCGTTCGAATCCCGCGGGGAACCAACTTTGGTTATCGTTGTTTTCTGGTGGTTAGGATAAATTGGGCCGATTGTCCAATTGTATGAAAAGCCAGATGATCAATGCGTCGGATGGGTATGTAAAAAGTCGATGCCTGTTTTCAAAATCATCTTTAGCAGTGATTTCATTACTACGCTCTTTATCTGATCACGTTTCCATTTGGGCGTGAGGTCAGATGCCACTTGCTCTGCGTAAAAACTGTTATTCAGATAAACCTGGATAGATAAGAAGCCGACCAATGCTTTAGTTTAGGAAAATGCCTAGGTGAAAGAAAGTACGTTATTTATTGTTTATATATTTTAACAATGTAAAATGCGACGCATTGATCTAGAAGCAGTGTCGGTGGTAAAACATTACGCTATTTGTTTATGCCGTAAATTCTAGCGAACCTTTCAGGGTAAATAAAACGTATTACTATAGAATGATACATCTTTGATAGATCTTAGAAAAACTAAACTAAACCTAAAATTATTTAACTTATGTATAGGATCTGATCGTATCCCACCACGCTGGTCTAATGCGGGTTGGTTGGTGGAGGGGCTATTTACATGCCCATCCGACGCATGGATCGTCTTACTTTTAATACATTTGGGTGCCCCAAATGGCCCAAATTGCCCCAACTAACTAGGTAACAACAATCAAAGTTTGTTGAGTCCCCGCGGGATTCGAACCCACCGACCCTTACCACTAGGGTACGGTTTGTTTAATAGTACGATCTTATACAGAATAATGGAAAATTTGCCTGTTTTAGTAACTTATTGCATTTATGCTGAATGTTTCTAACATTTCATCATTCATTCTTCCGTTGTATTTTGTAAAACAATTAATTTACCATTAAGTTTCTTTGTCTTCAAGGTATTTTCATAAGTATCTCGGGAAGACAATTTCGGATCTTAAAAATTGGTTGCCTGTAAAATAGGTATACGGACGAAAGTTATGTGACAAGTTCTTTTAGTGGTAGAATGATTATGTGAATATTTATTCGTATAGTAGGAAGAAGGATCAACTCTCTTTCCGTCTCTCTTTTACTTGAGCAGGCCAACTGCCTCTCGCTTTCTCCTATGGTTGTTTATGGAGACCGTTACGTGAGCAGCGCTGTGACACAGTTTTCGAGAGTGTCTCCCTATCTTGAACCTATTTATAAGATTTTGTCACGTCAAAAAGCTTCCTTTATTTGAGATGATTTAGCATAATGCTTCAGTCTTTTCTCTGTAGTTGTTAGAACCACGAGCACGCGAAAAAGATCTAGCTTGGTAGTTAAGTGGAAATTTAAAGTATATTTTGAAATAACTTTGACGATGTAATGGCCTATATTTACTGACATCTTGTCGTTGCGGCTTCGTCGTAATAATTCTACTCTCATAATAAAGGCTGTGTTATTTATAGGTATGTACGGTTTAATTCTCAAGCTATAATCATTTCTGAACTAGGTAATTTTAATGTTACGCACAGACACTCCAATTTTATTTTATTATATAGATTAAGGCACTAATTGGCCTCTGGTTACTAGTTTATATTAAAAATAAAATTGAAGTAATTTTGGTTGCAATAAAATAAATTTTAAATGAATACATTATGACATATAATCGGTAGACACATATAACAACTGCCTGCGTAACCTACAGTGACGGCGATGCTCGAACCTGCGGGAGCTGACGAATTTCATTGTTGTTTCCTAGTTGTTAGGGCCTGTGGAGCGGTCCGATGCCGGATGGCATATAATTCGGTCCTGCAGCTTGACCTCTCAGGTTGTCGTTATTCTCCATCGGACTGTGGTATGCGAAAAGAGTACACTCGCATACATGATTTAATATCTTCAGCGCAGATTAGAGATCTGCCTCTAACGTAGATAAGCCGCCGTAGTCGGATCCCACTAAGAAAATTATACATATAACAAAACTATTTTTTATTTAAATTTTTTGACTGCCTCTCTGTTTGTTATAGCTAATCTCTGTGGTCTAATTTTGGGGAATATCACTTTTTTCTAACGTGGGGAAATGCCTAAGCATACCCTCGGGAGCTAAGACAGATAGTGTCGGTTTTGTATTGACTAAAACCACCACGTTGTTCCTTCTAGGCGCCTTAGAGATATGGTCACAGGAACTCCTTGAACTTCGCCCTCCGTCTCAGGCCTAGCCACAAGGCAGACTCCCACGAGTCTGCTCCTTGTGGCCAGAGGCAGGACCAGAGTTACAGCTCCATGCAGGACAGACAGCCCAGCCTCCAGCGGCGGCCTCGGTGTTGGGCACCACTGCTGGCACCTTCGACCGCAGAAGGAGGAGAGATCGACGACACCATGCCGAATGTTCCCTCCTCCCACAGCATCAGCGCAGCCCCGTCGAGTCGCGGAGGATAGGCACAGCGGCCTACGGAACACCGGCATTCCTCCTCCCCCGCGACTCCTCCTTGGCTGCAGAGGATAGGGATGGCAGCGCGTCTACCACCTTTTCCCCGTCCGCTTCACCCTCCTAGGCGCATCCAAAGCTGGCTTCTTCAGCCAGCTTGGAGAAGCCTCGTCCACGGCTTCCCCTTAGCTCTCCCCGGCTGAGCAGGCCACAGGTACTGAGCCCCACCGCTACAACAGAAGCGAGAACCTGTTCGGGCGGCACTTCAAGATAGCTAACTTAACTAGGAATAACTTGAGCTTTTTCAGAATTTTTGTACAAAAAGAATTTAAAATAAAACACTCGATTCTCTCTTATATTTTATTTAAAGGTCGATAAATAAAAGTCGTAAAGGAACAAACAATAAAGATATATATTTAACAAACAATACTAACCATTACCTTAGCAAATAGGAGATAGAAATAATGAAAACAAAAGTCTAACGTCAAAGTTAATCGGCGGCCAAAAGTCGTCTCTCATTGGTTAAACATCGCGTAGGGATTCAAAATGGCCGCGGTCCACCAATGCGGACGCGTTAGCTTCTAGTGTCATAATTGTTTGACATGAAACTTTATTTACATCTATTCTTCTTCATCTTAATTAGTAAAACTATAAGCCTTGATATTTTTCAACAATTGAGACGATTTAATATAATGCGTATGATTTGGACTTATTAATACATTACATTCTGCATAGTTACCAATTGTATAACGTCTGTGAAAAATGTCCTTAGCTTTTTAAATGCTTTCAGTAACAATGTGCTTAAATAGAGCAAATACAGACTATAGTCTACCTTAATTAGTCTCCCGAGTTACTATAAACAAGGTAACCTATAGCAACTAAGTGACGACATACTTTTAGTGTTGCCATTAATCGATCACTCAATGATTGACATATTAATGATGTTTCATCAAATAAGAACCGACCGTCACATCAGACTAAGCTAGGTATATATTGCTTTGAATAATAACAAATAAGGCTAACTGTGGCAATACTACAGACTTACACAAATTTCGTTCAAATATCAGATTTAATATGCCTCCATATATAAAACCTGATTTGTCGTATAGCACAAACCTGAAGTGCTTCGTTCAGAATCGGTAACATATTCCAACAAACTAGATTTTCAATCTAGGTTAACTTTTGCCCGAAAAGCGATGACCGTCAAACAACCAATAGTACCGACCCCACTTCATCTGTCGAACCGTCATTGGAAAATGCTTACTTGCATACGATTATCAATACAATAAATGCAAGTTTATAGTAAATCATCTTCAAAGTCCAAAGTCTTTTAGAAGCGTGATGGAGAATAAAATCACAACTTTTTCCCTGAACATGGTTTTGGGATAGTAATTTTAATGCAAAACGTACAGATGGCTGTATGCGTCGCGTATATCATAATAAATGTACGATGCTTGCTAACGCGAAAAGAGCGCATTTTCGCTGAGACAATTGTGCAAGAAATAACGCTTGTGAACGTTTATAACTTTTTCAGTTTTCATTATTTTTATTTAATATTTCTAAAACTATATTTCGAAGTGAAACTCTTGTTAGCTTTGGCTCTGTACTAAACGAAAAATCAAGTTGTATATAGTTAATCTGAACGATGTCTGAATCTATCCGGTCGGTGAGAAAACTCGGTAAGTTTCAATTCTTAGTGAAGTCATAAGTGTATTATAAATTCAATTTACCCTAATTAACGATGCAAAAGCTGATCTAAATCATACGAGATATTGAAAATCGGTGCATTTATTTTAGTGTAAACGCTATATAGGTGAGGAAAGAAATATATTACGATCTCGCAACTTTTGTTCATTGCATAGTGTGAATACACTCAAACTTGGCTTAGACTACGCATAGGTTATGCTAAGTCTTGGTTTTATTTGCTAATCGCTTGCTTCTAGTTCTTTTTAATATACTACAAGCCAATGGTTATCTGTCGGCTTGTAGCCTATAAGGCAATGGATGTGTTCTCGTGATTGGACAACTGTCACTCGCTCTCAACAACAGTTCCAAAGCTTTGAACACTACTTTGACTAACCATACAAAGTTGTTTTTCTTGAAAAGCCACATTGATAAATTTACAATGTTAACCATACAATGTTATTTTTTATTATATATTTCATATCTTTGGGAGCATCGCATGTGATGAGAGGGAGATGTGGAGGAAGGGAGTAAAGAAACAGGGGAGGATGGGATAGAGAAGAGGTGTAAAGGGAGGGGGTGATAGGCAGAGGAGAATTAAGGAGCGGAGAAAAGAAGGGGATTGGAAAGAGGAGGTTTAGGAGATATGATTCCATACGATGTGTATAAATTTTATATTACTGTTTTCCTGACAAGGATAAGACAGAAGGAATATCACAGCAGGGGAATGGGGTGAATGGAAGGAGTAGGAATGGAATAAATACTTCAAAGAACAATGTAAACGATTAGGTAAGAGTGGAGGAGAAGGAGACTGGATGAGGTGAAATGGAGAAAAGTAAGAGATGGAGTACAAGGAAGGGACTATCTACCGCTGCAAGTTCTGCAGCTTCTCGCAACTGGGCGCGCGCATCCTTTGGGCGTCCGCGTACTGCTTGCTGTCCCCAAAGTTGCGCGCCTTCCAGGCCATACTGTCGCGATAGTTGCGCTCCCTCTGGCACGCGTGCCGCAAACCCACTATACATATATACAGATACCCATAAATAAATATAGGAAGAGAAGATAATTTTTAGTTAAAGTTCGTATTTATCGAACTCTTTCAAATAGAATCAAAAAGACCTACGTGTCCCATCACGTTGACCCCCTCTATACCCCATTATATGTATGTAATTCATGGATGGTCCCATATTGGATGTACGTCTCGTTTAACCAGTAATTACACTGGTCTCGGTGACCTTCAAACCGGAAGACGGCAGTGTTGCGTGTAAAACGACTACTGCTTCGAGGCAGAAATAGGCACCGCGGTAGTATCACGCTACCCTTGGTAAGGCTAACTTCTATCTAAAAAAATACATATGCCGATCAGCTTTATACGCTGGAGATATCATAGTGCACAAGAGTACACACACTCCCTCTTCCTTCTATGCTCACATTCTGATTAGATAAAAACCGAAACAATTGGCAAAAGAACAGGCGCAGGACCGACCTTTTACATACATCATCATCATCGGCCTATGTTAGTCCACTACTGAACATAGGCCTCCTCTAAAACACGCCTTTTTTTAGGACAATTTGGGCCGAACACCCAAATGTATTAAAAGTAACATGATCCATACGTCAGATGGGCATGTAAAAAGTCGGTCTAACCATCAACCCGCATCGGACCAGCGTGGTTGGTCCACTACCCCCTAATGGAGCTATAGCCTAGTGTGCTTTAGAGGTGGCCTTTATCCAGCAGTGGTCTAACACAGGGCGATGATGATGATGATGATGATGATGAAGCCCATTCCCTAAGCTATAGAGACAATGCTGTTTATAAACAGTTTACAGCGGTGTCTTCAGTTATTTATATATATTATATTCTATATTCTAAAATACTAGCTACATTTGTAGCTCCTCTACTGTCAATGTCGGCAGACGACGTTGACCACTTCATCATCATCATCAACATCAGCCTGTAGCAGTCCGCTACTAGACATAGGCCTATGTGACCACTCACCGTCAAGGAAACCTTTATATAAAACAAAAACTTCATCCGCACTGCCTCGAAACTGACACTTCACCTATTTAGCAGGAAAGTAGGGTAAAAGATTGATTGTCTACACTTGTGCACTATAATATCTCCTACGCGGTTGGTTGATCTCTAATATAGATCGGCTGCTGATCGGAACTGACAAGAAGGACATAATTCCACTTTATTATGAATGCCTGCCTCCGGAGCCTAGTGGTATGGTCGTGGGTTCGAATCCTGCGGAAATTCAACAAATTTTCATCGTTGTTTCCTGGTTGGTTAGGGCAATTTGGGCCGATCACCCAACAGTCTGTAAAGTAAGATGATCCATGCGTCGGATGGGCATGTAAAAAGTCTGTCCACCCGCCAAGCCGCATTGGACCAGCGTGGTGGGATACGGTTCAAAATCCTCTAATGGCAAGGGTGTATTAAGCTGATGATGATGATGATATCTTCTTCATACTTACCAATATACTCCTCTTCTATGGACATCTCGAGGCGACGCAGAGAACCTTGATAGTCCGTGTGGAAGTTCTCCTTCACATAATATGGAACCTGGGAGCAAGTTTATTACAAAACTCAGACCGATTAAATGATACTTTCTTAGGAATAGTTAGCATAACTTCGCTTAAATTGTGACGGCTTTATAATTGACCCAAACCCGCATGGGACTGGTGGTGGGATAGGGTCCAAATACCCTCCAATGGAGGGGATACCTAACACAGGCTGATAATGATGATGGTCTATAATTGTAATTGCATTATTGCTAACAATATTATTTGCATGTACACCGAGTTGTTCAAGACTATGCGCTATATTTAAATCGTCTAATGGCAAGCTACAGCCCACCTTGAGGTTGACCGTCTCCCTGGGCACGGGGTACTTGGCGCTGGGCGCGAGGCTGAACACCGGCTCGCTGATGAAGAGGCCCGACATCATGGAGAGCAGCACCAGCACCAGCACCGGCAGCAGCTGCACCAGCCCCGTGTGGTTGTCGCGCGGCTCCGGCTCGCGGCCGCGCCGGCGCGCGTACATCGTCGGCCCGCCGCCGGGGAAGGCTGCGAGGGGACGAGCGAATCATTGCATCGCGACAAGTCAATCGAATGTTAATATTCGACTCTAAACTCTAAGTAATTCAAACAGTTTGCAAATGTTTCGAAAGATCTAATTATCTATTACACAAATAGGATAAGCTCTGTCTTGCTCTTATGAGCGTCTACTACCGGTTCAGAAGTATTCACCCGTCCAACGGAACCGGCAAGAAACTCTGCAGTAGTTATTTTCTTTTTATCATCACGGCGGCTATCATTGCCTCCGTGGTCTAGCGGTATTAGTCCTTGCTTTATAAACCGAAGGTCGTGGTTAAAATCCCGCGGAGAAACAACTTCGTGTAATGGTTGTTTTCCGATTGTTTAGGACAATTTCGGCCGATCATCCAATTGTCTGATAAGTAGGATGATCCATACGTCGGATTGGCATGTAAAAAGTCGGTCACCGACGCACCAATCTGCATTGGACCAGCGTTGTGGAATACAGTCCAAAACCCCACTAATAAAAACGAAAAACTATAATATCAATCAGCATTTCCATAATAAACTTAAATACATTTTCATATCTTCAACTGGAAAGTCAAAAAGAGGGTACTTTGAGAAAATAAGATATGCAAGTTTTACTACCTTCCTTTACAAACAAGTACGTAATCTAATTATACACTAACCTGTTGCACCGAAGAACATGTTGAACAACTCCTCCGCCGTCAGGTCGGATTCGAACCCGCGAGCGTAGTACGTCTGGTGGTGGGGGTGGGGCGACTGGGTGGGCTCCTCGCCACGGAGATCATACTGCTTCCTCCTCTCTGGATCGGTAAGAATGGCGGCAGCGTTGCCTATTGCCTGCAAACGATAATTAAATATCAACCTAAAGTAGTGTGGCACTTTAATTTAGTCTTACGCCGGTTCTTCTCAGGTCGGAGGCCTTCATATTGGAACCAGTAGTATATATTAATAGACGATCAATAAAATAATTATGATATTGAACTAGCTGTTGCCCGCGGTAATATAAAAAAAGGCCAAAGTGAGGCCCAGTTCGTTAGCTACCTTCCAGTGAAATACCCGTCAAAATCGGGCCAGCCATTACAGAGATTAGCCAGAACCAACAAGATCGATTGTCGAACAAAGATGTATATAATTTTGTCTGCTTGCGGTATACAAACAAAACATTTTTTTTCTATATGTAACGGATACGTATCGAAACTACTCGCTTAATACGGCCTTTTTAAAGTTACAGACACTCCAATTTTATTTATTTGTATAGATATACAGACATAGACCAGTAACTCTAGTTCAGTTTCTTATTTCTGTGATGTAGATAAAATGTTAACCACTGTTTAAACGTTGACAGCTTAAAACCCCCAAAAAATTAGCCATAAGACATTACTATTAGTTACTACGCTCATCAGACCCCCCGGCGCCCACTTCGCAGCACCATAACGCGGTTTCCACTCGTTGTCAACGGGTGGTCCACGGGTGGACGGCGGATAGTCTACCGCGCGCGACCAACAAATAGAAGACTTGGTAAACGAACTTTCGAATAGTTTTCAAACAATTGGATTACACAATGTTCTATTGCACTAACCATGAATTAGCTTGATGGAGAAAAAAATAAGAAGTTTTCGTGTGTCCCCGAGTAGGCCACCCGCCGTCCGCGCGTAACCTTACGACCGAGTCGTTCTGGTGCAGCTATAAAGGTGACTTAGCAAGGGCACACCCATACAAAGAAAGTATACAGGAGTGGATGGCGGATGACTAATAAGCCTAGACCTTGAGCCCAAATTACCTTAAATCTCTGAATAATCACATACATTTTAATGGCGGAGCAATTACCTTGAACGCCTCCGCAGCACCGGGTGCATGGTTCTTGTCTGGATGGAGTTGCAGTGCGAGTTTCTTGTACGACTTCTTGATGTCCGAATCTGTTGCTTCTTTGGAGACACCTTTAAAAAAATAAATAGGTATTCTTATTTCGTGATATACTAAGCAATTAGAGGAGGTAGGTCCCTTTATATGCGACCGAACTACGCATTGCCCTTTTTGTACAGCAAATCTGTAGTCCCGCTAAGTTTCTCGTAACTCTAGTGAAGCTTTCATTTCCAAACGACTAAAAAATATTTGACTTTAAATAAGAGGTTTCTTATTGAATAAAGATATTACTGTAAACAAACTGCTTTCTGCTTTAAGCGTTCATATAATTAGTAAACTGAATAAATCTAAATAAACCGGCAAAATATGGAATAGTGATTAATGGTTCGCTGAACTATAGTGGTTCAAACTCACGGACGCCTTGTAACTGTTATGCAGATGACATTGGGTAAAGTTTCACTGATGTCTAATATTAGACACGACATTTCAGACCCTTAAGTATAATTATAGATAAATCTTTAATGTAATTAAATTTAATGAAATCCGTAAAACTATGTTAATTATCATTACAATGCATTGTGTATAAACTATTGTGTGTAAAATACGTCCGCCTCCGTTGCCTAGCAGTATTGGCCCTTTGCTTTATAAACCGGATGTCGTAGGTTCGGATCCCACGGGGGAAACAACTTTGTGTTATCGTTTTTTTTCTGGTTGGTTAGGACAATTTGAGCCGAACACCCAATTGTCTGAAAAGTAAGATGATTCATAAGTTGGATGGGCCTGTAAAAAAGTCGGTCCACCCACCAACCCGCATTGAACCAGCGCGGTGGGATACGGTCCAAACAGGGCTTGGGATCACTATCCACAAAGCTAATACCGGTGAAAAAAAATATACAATAATTAAGTTAAGCATGATCGCTACACCTTTATAATCTGTTATACAAAATAATCCAAACCCCACAAGTGCAATGGCAAAGGTCACAGAAACCAATATTGGCATAGGTATATACCAGAGCAAAAAATACATGAAAATGGAAACTAGGATGAGAATTAAAACACCTAAAAATTAAGTCTTAAATGTACAATGGCAAGTGCCCGAGTTATAGTACTATTTTCCTTTTTTGTGTCTTTTTATATATATATAGGAAATTTTTGTATTGAACTCCCAGTTCACAATATCTCTAAGCTGATTGACACTTCATCATCGTTTCATCCATAGGCCTTTTTTACAAAACTTAAATTTTGTTATCGGAACATAATCTCGCCATAGTTATCTCGCCTTCAAGAAAAGAGTTCATGATCACATGTTTAAAAAACTGTCAACAGGATAATACATATTGTTATACAATGGCATATATGTACATATTATATATGTGTATGTATATATATATTTATATATGTATTCTATAAATGCTTTTATGTATATTGATATATATACAGATATATATTACTAAATATATATAAAGTGTTATATTTATTTACATTATTTTATGTGCGTATTTACATATATACAAGAATATCAACAAGATTGCTTATATCTTATAGTGAATTAATAAATATTTATTTACTTTATCTTATTATGTTATGGAAAAACTCATTTTAAAATATTTTCTTTTGCTTATTTTGGTGCACCTACCTTGCTATCTCTTCACCACCCAAAGGTTGGCAATGCCATCGGCATTAGGTCCACCTTTGTACAATGTTTTGTGCATAAAGAATAAATAAATAATCAGAGTATACTTTCTGTTTCACTTGGTCTCCAATAACCTTCACAATCCTCCACTCATTTAACAGATGGATATTTAAAAACGCAAGGTCCATACAGGTACTACACATTGTATAGTAGCATGTGAATAATGTACTATAATGCAGTATCCGATAATCATTAACATAAATAGATATTATGGGACAATAACACAACACAATCTAGTCCCAAACTGAGCAAAACTTGTACTATAGAAAGAAGATGACTGATAAAAATACTTAACTTTTGGAAGAAAACAATGTATGCTTGTATAATATACACAATTGTTTTCCTGAGACGGGATTTGAACCTACACCAGGTTCAAATCCCACTTAGGGAAAAAATTGTCATGGATCACCGACCACTATGCCAAATGGGTTGTCAATGGGATAGGTATTAAAGTTGTCCCTCAAATGTTGACCAACAAGTGAAAGTAAAAGTAAAAAAAGTATATAATAATGTATATTTTAGGTCTTAGATTATTCAAAGGGCTCTAAGGATGAGTATAGATAACTGTTTGCTTCTTAACCTTTTGCGTTGAGGAAATATCACATATTTTAATAAGGTATTCACATCAATAACTTCCTCTTGGTAGTTTCTTGGTATATATTACAAAAAGAAACAATAGCAACTTTATAATTTTAATTATATTTTAGAGGATTAAATGACCCCTCTTTTATAAACGATATCATTAAAATACGTACGGATACTAACAAAAACGACACGAACTACAATATATAGTCGAATGCAGTACTCACCTAATATTTCGTAATAGTCCTTGCACTTTGTCTTGATCCTGCGGACGGCGTCCAACTGGTCCTGAGTATAGTCCCTCTGAGGGGGTTGGTGAGACGGCGGCTTCCTTCGTCTGACTTCTTCAGCACCAGGTGAGTTAGGAGGGGTTCGTTTAGAGGTAGAGCCTGCGCCAGCGGCCCTCACGCGGGATAGCAACTCCTTGGCCCTCGCAGTGGGATACAATCGTTCGGCCTTTAGCAGAAACCTCTCCGCCTTTTCCACGTTACCAGCGGCAAGGGCATTTTGAGCGATCTCGATGCACCTATCGGACTCGTCCTTGTTGCCCTCGATCGTCATATTTGCCTTTCGACGCAAACACAACAACGAGGATTGTTAGCAAAAATTATAAGAATGTCGTTCGCAAAATTAAATTAAGCCAAATTGGCTTCATTTGCTAATAATCACACTGTAATGCCCCTTTATTTAATTGAGCGAAATGATATTGCGTCAATCAAAATATCAATGTTGCCATTAGCGTTTTCTGCTGTTGCAATATTAAAAAAATATAGTCGTGACTTTGGTAACTACGTAAAACCCTAGACAGAAAAAAATACTTTAATGAGATCCCATTTGCTGAGTTTTTTTTAACTTTATTTTTATTTATTAAATTTTTTTTCAAGACGAGAAGTATATCTTGTTGTGTAAGTAGCTTCTTGTTTTAAAACAATTTCAGTGGAATTTCTAATTAACATGCCAAAGGTAGTAGTTTTAATCTCCTAAAATTTAGATTCTTGTTAGACTAGAATTTTCCAAATCGATTCTTTTATATTTATTATTATTTGTCAATTCTTTATTATCAATTGAATTTGTCATATGACGTATGACGTATGACGCATCCTACGGTATTGTCTTTAGGCATAGCGCTAACGGCTATTGCGGTTCGGAACTTATATTTTATTAATTCACCGATCGTATCCATAGTATTCGGGTGTAAACTTCACTGATAATACAATAAATCTATCTAAATACCAAAAGATGGCTGCTCTACCTATAAGCAACCCGGTGAGTGATTTTAATAACAATTTAGTGCGGCCCAAATAGAAAGATAGTCTTGCAATCTTTTTAGCCATACTTTAGACAGCTCGGCATCTTTATAATTGATTTGCCGTGACAAATGACGATCACGTACTTGTAATGTCTATCAGCGTCCATTGTTGGATTGTATATCCGTCTTCAAGATCGAGTTAACTTACTGTATGTCAATTTCAATACTCCAGAGGCTGTACTATAAGCAACAGTGAACGTCATTGTTTCAATACCTTATTTTTCGGCCAAATGACAATATCTGAAGTCTTTTAGCTTTTAGACAGCTGTTGCAATATATGCACTCAAATGATATTGAATGTTATCAGTTCATTTATGGTAGCTCTTAAAGAAGTTCACATTATTGATTCATCCCAAGTGATGAAGAAAATGTACCTAAAACTCATGTTTGCAATTAATTTTCCTCAATAGAACTTTTATTGAATGTTTTGAATAAATATTTAGAAAATTAGCATTATTGTCCTTATAAGGTTCAAGTTTTACTTTCAATGGTTAGAGAAAATCAACTGAAAAACTTGAATTATCAATAGTTATTAGTATTTTTTGCACAAATTTAACATTCTCTGTTCAAGTTTTTTCAGAATATTATTGAAAATTATTATTACTCTATTATACTTACAATTAACCATATTATCAAGTTAATTAAATTTTGAGATTATCGATATCATCTATTATATACATAATTACCTATAGTACCTTGACACGGATACCATATAATGATTATCCGTCTGATAATTTAGTTTTGAAAAATAATAAAATTTAACTTTGGTTAGATAGTATACAAGAAAACAACAACAAATAACCTTTACCATACCATTACCTTTAGCATACAATTTAAACTTATCAAAAAGCGTAATTTGAAGTAGTTAAGATGATTAGCATTAGATTTCCATTCAACAAATCGTAGCTTATCGTAAGTTAATCTTTAATCAAATGAAATAAGTGTTATCTAATAAACAAAAAGAGAGTTTAATATTCATAATTAAGTAGCGGCAAATTGTTGTGAATTTCTGATTTCTTTTGAGATGATTCCTCCTATTTTGCCGCCCACCGTGCGCTAGGGTCACTATGTCGATGACTCTGCCTTTTTCTATTTCAAAGTAGTTCCAGAACGTAGATAGTTTTGGAACCGGTGCTAGGTCCCCTTTTTACAGGAGACCATCTGGGTGGGTACCACCGCGGTGCCTGTTTCTGCCGCGAAGCAGTGGTGTGAAAGCACCGCTGTGTTCCGGTTTGACGGGCACCGTAGCCAGCGTATTTACTGGGTAAACGAGACTTAACATCCTTTGTCTCACGGTAGGCAGCGCGTTGGTGATACCTTTATGACCAATGTCTATGGGCGTCGGTGACCACTTTCCCATCAGGTGGCCCTGACAGCTCGTCTAAAAAAAACCATTTTTAAAAGAAAATACTAAAAATTCGGACAAATGAAATAATCACAGAATGAAGTACAAGTTTACCAAGTTTGCCTAGAAAACGTACAATATCTAACAGGTTGAAATCCGCACGACGCACCCGCCGCGAAACCAAGATGTAGGTATCATTGAACGGCCGAATATTCGGGGGCCTCGTCACCAGCCGAATATCCGGTATACGGTATCCGGCAAAACAACTATCCGTTGCATCACTACCTTACATTTTTTATACAAAACTTATTTTGATTATACTGTTTGATATGTTTTTGTCAAGTGCTCACATACAAAATATATGAATAATAATAATTAAATACATCCTCAACTCGAAAGGTAAAAGCATTGATTATAAAAAATTACTGAGAGTTCGTTCAGTTCAGTCTACCCCGTGACCACGGCCGCTGGAAAGTGTTCGAAGCGTCAGGAATTTAAAAATGTAAAATGAACGCGATAAAATCCGTAAAAGTCATTTTATTTAATAGAGAGAGTTCTTCTCTTTAACATTTATAAAAATAAATAAAATTGAAGTGTCCGTTATTAACAACTCTTCTTATTGGCTCTAAAATATGTATAGGTGATAAGTACTTTTCTAATAAAGACCTTCGGGGTAGTACCTCCTTACTACCCTTTTTCTTCATCATCATCATCATCATCAGCTTCGATAGTCCACTGCTGGACATAGGCCTCCCCTATCCATTAGGGGGTTTGGACCGTACCCCACCACGCTGGTCCAATGCGGGTTGGTGTCCCCCTTTTTCTGTCCGAAATCCTTCCCAATAGGCTTTGAGAGCATAAAAGAAGATGGAGTGTGCCTGTGTTTTGCGCATTACCTTGTGCAGTATAATATCTCCCGCGTGTCTCAGTTAGTTGTATACCTAATAATCCTCGTAGTCAGAATCTACTACTGACTCCGTAGCCTAGTGGTATGAGCATGTGCTTTAGTAACCAGAGGCCGTGGGTTCGAATCCTGCCGGGACTCAACAAAATTTCACTGTTGTTTCTTAGTTGGTTAGGGCAATTTGGGCCGATCACCCGATTGTCTGTAAAGTAAGATGATCCATGTGTCGGTCCTGCGCCTCATCTCTCTCCGGTCGTGTCGGTTATCCGTCCCATCGGGCTTTGAAAGCATAAAGGAATAGAGGGTGCGTCTGTGTTTGCGCGTACACTTGTGCACTATAATATCTCCTGCGCAGTTGGCTGATCTCTAATATGGATCGGCCGCCGTAGTCCGAATCGACTAGGAGGCACATTATTGGGTATATAAAAACAATTGATTCAAGTCAATACGGCGAAGTTGTTTGCTGAATATTAAAACGACCTCGAGACTGAGATGGGTTTAAAAAACATGTATTTTTCCACTGTCTGTCGTCGCAAGGTCCGCCGTATAATCCGACCGAATTAGTCATTTCTCTGGAGGGGCCTCGTTGAATCAATTATCCGCCATCTTGTTTTTATTTTAAAGTTATACTTTTGGCGCGTCAGGAACTGTGTTCACGATGTTTATATCTACAAGCGTACAATGATTAGAGGTGGTCAACTTTTTACCTGCGCGGTGCCCATTTATGCCGCAAATCGGTAGCGTGTGAACACTACCGTGTTCCGGTTTGAAGGGAACGTAGCCAGCGCGTTTGTGATACCTTTGGTATTGCCGATGTCGATAGGCGTCGGTGACCACCATCTACCAGCAGCTTGCTGTTCGCCCGCATTCGTATGCGAATAAAAGGAAAGGAAATGAGGCGGAAGGTGATGTTTTGAAAAGACTCTTTGATTTGATTTATGTGTGAATAAGTATACATGTTGTTTATCCGTCAGATAATCGTATTCATCTTGGGCCTTGTTTACGCCCGACCAATGTTTGCCTTTGAATATTTAATGATACATACATTAATTTCTTATATAACGACGTTTTCCTGTTGCGCGATTTCTATGGCGGCAGATCACGGACTTCCCTGCTTAATGCGGGTTTCCAACTGTTTACTCTTATACTGTCTTTCGCCTAGCCAGTTTCCCCAAATTATCATGACTTTTACATTGACTTACACAACCTAAAGGGTGAACTGAATTCTAAGAATGATTTAGTTGTCAGTCATTTTGACTGCACTACAACTGGCAAAGATGATCTTGACGACCGAGACCGACTTGTTACACGCCCATCTGACGCATGAATCATTTTACTTTTCAGGCAATTGGTTGATCGGCTCAAATTGCCCTAACCAACTAAGAAACAACAATGAACAAATAAAAATAGGAAACAAATAATTTGTTGAGTCCTCGCAGGATTGGAACCCACGACTTCCGGTTGTAAAGCACAGGCCCATACCACTAGGCTACGGAGGCAGTTATAAATAATATAGATGAGGTGTTACAATTGTATGTATCTATTATAGTCACAAAGTTTTAAATGGGTCTAAATTCGACGATGATGAATTTATGTATTGACCAGCGTGGTGGGATACCAGTGAGCGTCCAAGACCCGTGGACCAATGGAGACATTGAGAGGCCTATGTCCAGCTGTGGACTGATACAGGCTGATATTGATGGATTCATATCATCCCCAGTTCAACCCTGTACAGTTAGAACTTACAAAATTAATAAAAAAAATACTTCAACAATGAAGTATACATATTTGAACTGTCATCCCCGATTTCAACCCTTACAATTACTTCTATCGAAATAATCAATAGCCTATGTACTTTCTTGGAATACATTCTAAGTATTTACCAAATTTCGTCGAAATCGGTTTAATACTTTGGATGGTAAGACGGACAGACAGAGTTACTTCCGCATTTATAATATTAGTATGGATTCATCGACGGCATAAGGTGCAGGATCGATGCCACGACGTGGAGGATATTGTGTGATAAACATACTGTTATTCTCGTGTCTAGGGTGTTTCTCTATATAATGTGTTAATAAAATTGGTTGCCTGTAAAAGGTATCGCAGAAAGTTATACTTGGCAACGTCTTTTAGTGGTAGAATATGAATTGTAATGTGAATATTCATTCGTATAGTAGGAAGAAGGATCAACCCCTTTCTCTTTCTCTCGTCTCTCTTTCACTTAGGCAGGCCAACTGCGCACGAGTGAGAGAGATGCGTGCCTCTCTCTCTTATAGTTCCTTATGGAGAGCGTTACTGAGCGACGCTGTGACATGTGCACGAATCACCGTTTGGTATTTAGTTTTGAAAAATAATAAAATCTAACTTTGGTTAGATAGTATAAAAAAACAACAAATAAAACCTTCACAGACTTACCTTTAAATAAATTTAATTTATCAAAAGCCTAATTTGAAGTAGTTAAGATGATTAGCATTAGATATCCATTCAACAAATCGTAGCTTCTTCATCAGCCTTTAATAGTCCACTGCTGGAATAGGCCTCCCCTAATACACTCCTATCCATTAGGGTTTGAACCATACCCCACCACGCTGGTCCAATGCGGTTGGTGGGTGGACCGCATTTTACATGCCCATCCGACGCATGGATCATCTTACTTTTCAGACAATTGGGTGATCGCCCAAATTGTCCTAACCAACTAGGAAACAAAAGAAAATTTGTTGAGTCCTGCAGGATTCGAACCCACGACCTCCGGTTTCTAAAGCAAACGCCTTACCACTAGGCTACGGAGGCAGTTAGGCTACGGAGGCAGTTTATTATTATTATTTATTAATCGTAGCTTATCGTAAGTTAATCTTTAATCAAATAAAATAAGTGTTATCTAATAAACAAAAAGAGAGTTTAATATTCATAATTAAGTAGCGGCAAATCGTGGTGAATTTATGATTTCTTTTGAGATGATTCCTTCTATTTTGCCGCCCACCATGCGTTAGGGTCACTATGTTGATGACTCTGCCTTTTTCTATTTCAAAGTAGTTCCAGAACGGAGATAGTTTTGGAACCGGTGCTAGATCCCCTTTTTACAGGAGACCATCTGGGTGGGTACCACCGCGGTGCCTGTTTCTGCCGTGTAGCAGTGGTGTGAAAGCACCGCTGTGTTCCGGTTTGACGGGCACCGTAGCCAGCGTATTTACTGGGTAAACGAGACTAATTCTATGTCTCACGTAGTAGCGCGTTGGCGATACCACTGGTATTGCCAATGTCTATGGGCGTCGGTGACCACTTTCCCATCAGGTGGCCCGACTGCTCGTCTGCCTGCGTGAGCCATAAAAAAAAACTATTTTTAAAATAGAAAAAGACTAAAAATTCGGACAAATTAAATAATCACAGAATGAAGTACAAGTTTACCAAGTTTGCCTAGAAAACGTACAATATCTAACAGGTTGAAATCCGCACGACGCGCCCGCCGCGAAACCAAGATGTAGGTATCATTGAACGGCCGAATATTCGGCGGCCTCACCACCAGCCGAATATCCGGTATACGGTGTCCGGCAAAACAACTATCCGTTGCATCACTACCTTACATTTTTTATACAAAACTTATTTTGATTATACTGTTTGATATGTTTTTGTCAAGTGCTCACAAAGAAAATATATGAATAATAATAATTAAATACGTCCTCAACTCGAAAGGTAAAAGCATTGATTATAAAAAAATACTGAGAGTTCGTTCAGTTCAGTCTACCCCGTGACCACGGCCGCTGGAAAGTGTTCGAAACGTCGGGAATTTAAAAATGTAAAATGAACGCGATAAATTCCGTAAAAGTCATTTTATTTAATAGAGAGAGTTCTTCTCTTTAACATTTATAAAAATAAATCAAATTGAAGTGTCCGTTATTAACAGTAAAATAACCATTTTTAAATGTTCACATTGTGATATATAACCAGCACATGTAACAAACAATTTTTATTGGCTCTAAAATATGTATAGGTGATAAGTACTTTTCTACTAAGGACCTTCGGAGTAGTACCTCCTTACTACCCTTTTTCTTCATCATCATCATCATCATCAGCCTCTGATAGTCCACTGCTGGACATAGGCCTCCCCTATCCATTAGGGGGTTTGGACCGTACCCCACCACGCTGGTCCAATGCGGGTTGGTGTCCCCTTTAATCAAATCAATTATCCTTCCCAATAGGCTTTGATAGTATAAAGAAGATGGAGTGTGCCTGTGTTTTGCGCATTACCTTGTGCAGTATAATATCTCCCGCGTGTCTCAGTTAGTTGTATACCTAATAATCCTCGTAGTCAGAATCTACTACTGACTCCGTAGCCTAGTGGTATGAGCATGTGCTTTAGTAACCAGAGGCCGTGGGTTCGAATCTCCCGGACTCAATAGAATTTCATTGTTGTTTCTTAGTTGGTTAGGCAATTTGGGCCGATCACCCAATTGTCTGTAAAGTAAGATGATCCATGTGTCGGTCTTGCGCCTCATCTCTCTCCGGTCGTGTCGGTTATCCGTCCCATCGGGCTTTGAGAGCATAAAGGAATAGAGGGTGCGTCTGTGTTTGCGCGTACACTTGTGCACTATAATATCTCCTGCGCAGTTGGCTGATCTCTAATATGGATCGGCCGGCACATTATTAGGTATATAAAAACAATTGATTCAAGTCAATACGGCGAAGTTGTTTGCTGAATATTAAAACGACCTCGAGACTGAGATGGGTTTAAAAAACATGTATTTTTCCACTGTCTGTCTTCGCAAGGTCCGCCGTATAATCCGACCGAATTAGTCATTTCTCTGGAGGGGCCTCGTGGAATCAATTATCCGCCATCTTGTTTTTATTTTAAAGTTATGCTTTTGGCGCGTCAGGAGTTTGTAAATTTTTACGATGCGCGTACGCTGTCACGAAAAACCGACACTCTGAAGCGAGCTACAGTAAACTAATGACTGTGTTCACGATGTTTATGTCTACAAGCGTACAATGATTAGAGGTGGTCAACTTTTTACCTCCGCGGTGCCCATTTATGCCGCAAATCGGTAGCGTGTGAACACTACTGTGTTCCGGTTTGAAGGGAACGTAGCCAGCGCGTTTGTGATACCTTTGGTATTGCCGATGTCGATAGGCGTCGGTGGCCACCATCTACCAGC
Organism: Lamproptera curius; assembly: GCA_029286875.1. Classification (NCBI taxonomy): domain Eukaryota; kingdom Metazoa; phylum Arthropoda; class Insecta; order Lepidoptera; family Papilionidae; genus Lamproptera; species Lamproptera curius. Next base: position 1,515,731 of record JAGSMT010000098.1, on the reverse strand, counting down.
AGCTTGCTGTTCGCCTGCATTCGTATGCGAATAAAAGATAAGGAAATGAGGTGGAAGGTGATGTTTTGAAAAGACTCTTTGATTTGATTTATGTGTGAATAAGTATACATGTTGTTTATCCGCCAGTATTCATCTTGGGCCTTGTTTACGCCCGACCTATGTTTGCCTTTGAATATTTAATGATACATACATTAATTTCTTATATAACGACGTTTTCCTGTTGCGCGATTTCTATGGCGGCAGATCACGGGACTTCCCCTGCTTAATGCGGGGGTTTCCAACTGTTTACTCTTATACTGTCTTTCGCCTAGCCAGTTTCCCAAATTATCATGGGGTCACCTCTGATACATCTATATTTTTCCGATCGGTTTATACGCTGAGCGACTGTCAATTGATTTACACAACTTAAAGGGTAAACTGAATTCTAAGAATGATTTAGTTGTCAGTCATTTTGACGGCACTACAACTGGCAAAGATGGTCTTGACAACCGAGACCGACTTATTACATGCCCATCTGACGCATGAATCATCTTAGACTTAACTAGAACTAGAAAATTTCTTGCGTCCCCGCAGGATTCGAACTACCCACTCCAGTTTCTTGAGCGCAAGCCTATACCACTAGGCTACGGAGGCAGTTAATTAATTAATACATTGTTACAATGCTTTGTCCATAGATCGTGCCATGTGTCCACCCAATCCCTGGGGGCATGTATCCAGGCAGGATGATCCGCTTCCAAGGGACTGTACCCCACGGAGCTGAAAGGTAAGGATATGGAGATCAGAAGAGTAGGGATACAACATCGTTCTGAAATACGTCGATCTCTGCATTAAAATACATCTTTCCATAATCTTATAAAAATTATTTTTCATTTGTATTTAATGATACTTATTGTTTTATAATATTTGCACTGGACGCAAAATCATATTTTTTATAACTTATTTACAACTCTCTGCAAACTTATTGTCCTAAACTATCATGGGTTAAGTGTCTAGTGCACCCAGATTTAAAAATAGTTTTTACACAGAGCGAGCTGTCATCTCCCCTCCCCTCCAACCCAAAGGGTAAACTGTATTCTATAGATGAATTTGGTGTCGTTACAGTTAATTTGAAGGTACTGACATTCTGCAACGACTGTCAATTTAGAAATTTGGACCTATTTTGTCCTAACCCGATACAGTAATAACACAAAGTAATTTCCCTCAGGATTGGAACCCACGAACTCCGGCCTGTAAAGCAAAACTCAATGCCACTAGGCTAGGCTATGTTTAACAAAGTCATAAAACGTATTTCAATGCTTAAAGAAAAACTAAAATATGTCACGGACCATCCTAATTTGCTATTGCTTTAAGCTTCACAAGTCTGAATCTAAATGGCATATTTAAATATCCTCGTTGCTCAAACGAAATCAATAGTTTGTATGAACAGTTCTGTAACTCAATGGCGACTCATTTAAGATCTGCATCATCTTCCCTACTCGTTGCTCTTCTGCAGAACACCGGACATAACTGGGAGGGCTTTGTGTTGCTGAAGAGGTACAGGTTCTGCGACTAAACCTCAGTGGACCACGGACCTGGCGATCGACATCGCCCTCCACCTTAACTTCCGTTTCGTCGAGATGTGCGTGGTCAGGAACCATCTCAGCGCCATGATCTGGGGGGTGGAGGATACCTCTGGTGGTATGCCCTGCAAGGGGAGAGGATTCAAGCACTGGTGTCTGCAGAGATCCTCAAAGCCTGAAGTATGAGACTTACTTATCAAATTAGACCCGATTACAGCTCTTTAGTTAAGTTGTGTATCACGTTCAGGTTGACTGGGGTTTCGAAGATGTCGTTTGGAGTACGTACACCCTGGCAAGAGGAAGACCAGAAGCGGTGAAGGGCATTCATCATCATCATCATCAGCCTGTGTTAATCCACGGAAGGATATAGGCCTCCTCTAATGACGCCTTTACTATTAGGGGGTTTTTGGACCGTATCCACCAGGACCGGCTTTCTACATGCCCATCCGTCCACTGGATCATCTTACTTTTCTTACAATTGGGTGATCGGCCCAAATGTTCCTAACCAATCAACCGTTGTTTCCCCGCGGGATTCGAACCCACGACCTCCGTTTTATAAAGCAAGGGCCAATATCGCTTAGCTACGAGATAGATGGTGTAATCGCCAAGTGATATTGAATGTAAACCTTGCTTTCAGATTGCTCTCAACGGAGTCCACTTCTGCGAGTTCCCACACCGTCTCCACTATCAGAACATCAACCACTTCACTGTGGACGGTGATGTCATGCTGCAGTACGTCAGCTTCGAAGGTGCCCAGGCCCAGGCTCCACCTTCTCAGGTCTACATGGTGAGTATCCGTCGGCAGAGTAGCTTTTTTCTGTCGATAAATTGAAAGTGTTGTAAGTTTGTTTGTGTGAAAAAGCATATTATAGATGTAGTGAGAAATTATTTTCTTTCAGGAGAACTCTTCTTTATTGAGATGTGATGATGATAGCTGTCAATGAACGATCGTATTAAACGAGTGACATTTTCATATACATTAATATGATACTTTATTGTTTAGTGTCAAATGCCGAAATGAATAATTTGAGATGTAGGTACTGTGAGGAATTGAAGCACGATAAATACTGCTGTAATGATCTCGAAAATGATAAAACATTTACGCTTGAGTTTTACATTATATTGAGTTTATTTAAGGTTTAATAAAGGACTTTGTACTTTTTAGCATTACATAAATTTCTATTTTTTCTCCATACCAAAGTGTACCTCAAATTGCTCTCACCACTCATTGGTTGACTGTTGAGAAGCCTTTGACATCTAAGTCCGCGCATTGTACATTCAGTGTATATAGAAGTTGTAAATAAATAAATAAAAACAGCCTGGTTATAAACGTTTGCCATTTCAAACTGAGAAAATGTGAAGAAGGGAAAAATTTAAGTCCGTTGGGTTATTTAGGCAGGTTCTTCTCAGGTCGGAAACTTTTAATATCAGAACCTGCCTTATGTTCACCTTTAGTGTTGTCGTTGTTTTCTGTATAATTAGGGAAATATGGGCTTATGGCCCTCACAATTGAATGAAAATTAAGATGAGATTTTATAAAGTTACTTCTGTTTGTCGTGACCAGCTTTAGCAGTTGTAATAGGATGTCCGTGCCTTCAAATTTGTGTTTGACTTTTGTAGTTAAGCGAAACAAGAGTTATATAATTAACTCTGACAGATTTTCTCAACATGTTATTCACTTTAAAGTTGTGCCAAACTATATGATAATTATGATTTTTAGTGAAAGTAGACAATCTACTAATTGTACAAAGTAATCATAGGCCTTGAGTTACAGATTAAATGTTTATTGATCATAGTGTTGTTGTTTAATAGGTCATACTTCTGTTATAGAAGTCCTTGAACATATAATCTTGTAAAGTCAAAGTCAAATATATTAATTCAATATGGAAGCGTTACCTTTCCTTATTGATTGTCTAATAAAGTACCACTGGTTCGTTAATGGAAGCCTCTGGCCTGAGAGGAACCGGTGTAAGAAACTATGGGGGATGATTTTACTTTTTTTAATAAATTCAACAAACATTTTACTGCTTTAAATAGCCTGGAGGGAACAGTTCCATACCAGGGTTATCTATCAAGTAATCATTACAACAATAATGTCCTTTAACACACAAACATTCCTTTACAAGTTATTTAAATTTATTTACAGATAATAGCAGAACCTTTTCTAGGATTTTATTGTAGAAGAGAATACATTGTCCCATGAAAGATTTCATTGTTCTTCGGAGCCTAGTTTTTGGAAAAACAGAATTATGCTGATTCCTAGTATTTATATAATATGTATTGAGAAAAAACAGTGTAATAATATGTTTGTTCATTATCCAGTCGGAGCCACCAGCATACGGTTCCTATGGAGCCCCACCGGTCTACGGAGCCCCAGGGTACTCGGCACCGCAAGGTAAGATCAAAATTATCAATGAATTCGTATTAACATAACAGGGGCATGCGGCCTAAACATAACATAGTTTTTAAATAGACATACTAAATAGTGAATAACTTCTGCTCTTTTAAATGATTCTGTTTGTAGTTTTGGATTTGTTATGATCGCTTCAAATCACTGATTAAATTAAGTTCTTGACAAATTTTTTGTCTAATAATGGTATTTATTCTTTGTTTTTATATATCCTTTAATAGGAACATAGAAATGTTGCTTGTTTGTGTATAACTTTTACTAAACTTTTTTTGGATGTCCTCCATATAGTGTGTTCTATTTATATTCTAATAATGAAGTAATTTGTATAGAGAAAAGGCTTAAGGCATTATTCGAAGTGATTGAAACAAAATTACAAATATTTTTCGCTACCAGTTTATGATCGTTCTAGTATTCAATTCGCAGGACTAGAATCTTATAGAAAAAATAATGGAATGCATCTTTGTAGGCCAACTTTTATAATGTCTTATATATAAAAGTTATTCTAGATAGCTTTATCAAGCAAGAGTTGTTATTTCGTTAAAAAGTTGAACATAAACAGAAAGATTATATTATAACTTTTAAAAAGTCAAAAATGCAGCCAATTTGTAGATAGAATTTGCTTGACCAATGTCTAATGTCAAAATAAAATTGGTTCAAATAAGTCGAGCCCTCATTGGTTGAACATCGCGTGGGGATTCAATATGGCCGCGGTCCACCAATGACGTCTGACGTCATTAATATTGTTACATTTTTTAAATATTATATCTCATCAGCCTGTGTCAGTCCACTGCTGGACATAGGCCTCCCCTAATACACGCTTTCTTCATTAGGGGTTTTGGGCAGTATCCTACCACGTCGGTCCAATGCGGGTTGGTGGGTGGACTTACTTTTACATGCCCATCCGACGCATGTATCATCTTACTTTTCAGACAGTTCGGTGATCGGCCCCAATTGCCTAACCAACTAGGAAACAACAATGAAAATTTGTTGAGTCCCCGCAGGTTTCGAACCCACGTCCTCCGGTGACGGGGGCAGCTTAACAGTATTATTTAGTAGCTGCAGGTTTAATGGTTGGACTTTATTTAATTCAGTATTAGCGATAAAAAAATTGGAATTTTCTAGAAGATTTGTTTCGAACACTGATAATACTGAGAATAAAACATAAGAGCGATTTTGCTGTCAATAACTTCCTACTGTGGAGGTGTTTCTATTAGTCATGTGCCTATCATTAGACACAAAGCTCTATGGCTTTTGCTACAATTATTTCTGTATTGACTTTCATTCCCATTTCAACCATCCGTTCATCCCCATACAGTTTAAAACTCCAAAACTGTTAGAAGAACATCACTTATGGCTTATTTCTAGTATCCAGTCACATATTTAATTGTTTTATGATCAACTATGAACCATTCGTGTATATAGTTTTATCCCCTTTTTCAACCCTTTCGACCTTTTCATCACAATGATTAAGAGCCCATGTCCTTACTTGGCATCTATTCTGTGTGTGTACCAAATTTCATTGAAGTTGCTTCAGCAATTTAAACAGTTAAGATGGACAGACAGACAGTTCCTGGCATTTCTTCATCATCATCAGCCTGTGTCAGTCCACTGCTGGACATAGGCCTCCCCTTTCTTTGGCATTTATATTATTAGTATGGGTTATTATGCTCCATACTCTTTCTGGAGTGAAGTAATTAGCATTAATTGGATGGTTACACAACTATATATCTTTCACTATGTAGACATGTACATAATTTTAGCGCTTTTAACTCATCACAAATCTCTGTATAGAACAAATTTTAACTTCTTTCTATTGCTTTTTCTACTCCTATTAAATTCAAGATCGACCTTATTTACACATTTGTCTGTAAATATTATCATAATGATAAATATGTTTAAAAAGATATAATAGTCATGGACAACTGTATGGTCAATGGATGAATTAATAATGTTTTCTTGGTTCATAGTTCTTACTGCATAATAATAAAAAGCAAAACTTCAATTAATGAAAGTAATTGTTTCCAAAGTCAAAGTCAAATATCTTTATTCAATATGGAAGCATTACACTTTCTTATTGATTGTCAAATAATTTACCACCGGTTCGGAAATGGAAGCCTCTGACCTGAGAAGAACCGGCGTAAGAAACTCAGTTTCCATTTTATAGTTCTTTATCTATTAAATTTCCTGTCAGTTACAATAATTTGAATGATTGCTAAAACTCACTTTTACAATATAACAATTTATTATATAGTACTCTTAAGATAATTAAAACTAACCATTTAATATTGCTTTGGTTCTTTTACTAATTTTTACTATAGCTTAGACAAATTAAAGGTAGAATTTACCTTATTTAAGTGTAATCGCAAAATAAATTGTCTTCAAAAATTCGGGCTCTCTCATTGGTCGAAAATAGCGTGACGATTCAAGATGGCCGCGGTCCACTAATGAGGACGCGTTCCTCTTCTGTTCGTGTTTGTCATTGGACTTTTATTTATCATGATCATCAGCCTGTGTTAGTCCACTGCTGGACATAGGCCTCCTCTAATGCACGCCTTATCCTTTTGTGGAGTTTTAGGACCGTCTCCACCACGCTGGTCCAATGCGGGTTGGTGAGTGGTCCGTCTTTTAACATGCCCATCCGACGCATCGAGCTTCTTACATTTCAGACAATTGGGTGATCGGCACTTATTGTTCTAACCAACCAGGAAACAACGATAACACAAAGTGGTTTTCCTCGCGGGATTCGAACCCACGACCTCCGGTTTATAAAGCAAGGGCCAATACCGCTAGGCCACGGAGGCGGTCTGTGCTAATTTCTTAACATATATTTAGATAGTGTATATATTGGCTTAATTATTTACTGACATATTTCTTCGGTCGCAGAATATGGTTTTTTTGTAACAAACTAACTTGATATGGAATACTCCGTAGCCTAGGGGTAAGGGCATGTGCTTTAGAAACCTGAGGTCGTAGGTTCGAATCCTGCGGGGACTCAACAAACTTTGATTGTTGTTACCTAGTTGGCTAGGGCAATTTGTGCCGATCACCTAATTGTCTGAAAAGTAAGATGATCCAAGCGTTGAATGGGCATGTAAAAGTCGGTCTAACCGCCAAACGGCATTGGCCCAGCGTGGTGGGATACGGTCCAAAATGCCTCCTAATGGATAGGAGTGTATTAGGGGAGGCCTATGTCCATCAGTGGACTATCACAGTCTGATGATGATGAACCTGATATGAAAACATTTTGGATGGTTTATTTAGACAATTTTATCGAATTATTACCGCGAGTGAATGTGTTTTGAAATTATTTAAAGGTAAGTTTTATGTGAATATATATTTGAAAATGTTATTCTTAATAGACTGAATCAAGGGAAAATATATATAAATTGTGTTCACATGTCTTTGTGTGTGTGCTTTTTGTGGCATTTTTAATTAATTTAAATTTACTCACAGTAATATTTTATAACAATTAATTGACCTATTTTGGCGTGACAACGTGTTATAAATTGGTTTGAAATAGGGAAAACTGTGTCACAACGCCGCTCACGTAACGCTCTCCATAAACAACCATAAGAGAGAGCGAGAGGCACGCGTCTCTCTTACTCGTGCGAAGTTGGCTTGCTTAAGTGAAAGAGAGAAAGAGGGTTGATCCTTCTTTCTACTATACGAATGAATATTCACATTACAATCATTCCACCACTAAAAGACGTTGTCACGTGTAACTTTCGCCCGTATACCGATTATACGGGCAATTGTTTTTTACTGAAATTAAAATAGAGATTAATTTTATTTTTCATTAAATAATAATAGAATTTTGGTATCTAATTACTTCATCAGTGAGTCCCAGCCTGCTGTCCATGTATCTTTCAGATGATGATAAAAATGGGTCAAATTTAGAATAAAACAAAATTTCATATAAATGTTTCATTGAAGAATATATCAAACCACTAATTTACGGATTTTCATGTTACTTAAATATATTTATTCCGTACATTCGTTCTTTCCAGCATCCATTATCACGGGCAGACTAAGTTGGTATATGTCTGTATCTGTTTTCATTTTGTGATCATGGATACTGGAAAGAATCGAAACTGTCCGAATAAATATATTTAAGTACGCAAAAATCCAGTTAATTAGTGGATTTGATATGTATAATATCGCGTTAATAAAAGAAATAATTATGTACATTGAAAATAGTTTATTTCTTGCAATTTACACTTTTCAATTACTAAAATGTTGAATTTTATATGGTTACGGTTCTTGCACAATCGGTTTTGGTTTTGGTGGCGTTGGTTGTGGTTGTGGTTTTTTTTTAATTTAAATTTAATTTTGTGTGTTTTTAAATGATGGCAACATTGTTATTATTATTTTTTTTTTTTGACGCAGGGTTCTATTGAGGGCAAGTGGCAGCTTTCACAGTATTCAGTGTAGGTAGACATTCTCTTTTTGTATTTATATTTAATATTCGATATTCTTTCTTTCATTTTCATTTGATATGTGTTGATAGTCATGTACTGGATAGAGTTGACTTCCGAAGAGGCTGGGAGAACCGACTTGATTATCAATTAGATAGAACATTTTATAGAACTGGCTGTACAATGAGTAACAATGATTGTAGACAACAATTATTTTCTAAATTTGTATAGCAAGATATGAACCACGACCTCCGGTTTCTAAAGCATCCGCCTATACCACAAGGCTACGGAGGCAGTCCAGATATTAAATATTAATTTGCTATTATAATATTTAAGTTTTATCGAGTTATTAGTGAAAAATTCTTGGTATAACCATAACTTTTGTTGAGTCGAAGAAAAACAAGAGAGCATTAAAAATAAGCCTTGGGCATTAAGTTTTGAAGACATACTAATATTAATATCTTTGGTTTATGAAAAAAATTGTTATTGCTCTAATGTAGGTACTCTTGTACAATTGGGTTGACTTCAAATCCATCCAGATTTAGCTAAATAACAGTTTTTATACTGAGCGACTGGCATCTGACCTCCACAGCCCAAACGGCGAACTGCATTCAAGTATCGAATATTACCGCAGCCAATACACTTTTAGAGTTATTATTATGGATTATTGTTTATTGTTGTTATTATGAATTAACAGATGACATTGACATAACCTAAGTCTTATCTCTCAACGCCTCCATGGTCTAGCGGTATTGGCCCTTGCCTTATGAAAGTTGTAATCCTGTGGGGAAACAACTGTGTTATAGTTGTTTTCTGGTTGGTTAGGACTATTTGGGCAAATCACCTAGTAAAATGATTAAAAAGTCGGCCCACCCACCAACCCGCATTGGACCGGCGTGGTGGGATACGGTCCAGAGACAACCTAATGGAGAAGGCGTGCATTAGGGTAGGGCCAGGCTGATGATGATGATGAAGACAAACCTTAAAATCAATTGTTGCCAAAACCTTTGACTTCATTATTGTTTGATAGCTTTGTTAGAATTATTAAGATAGCCTTGAGAACCGGGACCGACTTTTCACATGTCCATCGGGTTCATTTCACTTTTAGATAAGTGCGTGATTAGACCATGTTGTTATAAAACCAGAAAGCAATAACTTGAATTTGTTTCACCGCAGAATTCAAACCCAACCAATTACTAGTCAACTATTGGTTATTGATATAATAATTGACCAAATGAATTAAAAAAGAAATGATAATAAAATGTTTTCCCAGCCGGATTTGAACCACCTACCTCCTGATTTTTAACCTAGGGCTATTATATTAATATATATCGACATAATAATTGATTGTCATTGCAAATTTTCTTTTCAGACGCACCTTGAGAAGAAACGTGGCGTTGCAATGGGATCATATATTTTTTTTCATTTTGTCTGTTTTTCAATTGAAATTTACTATTTAATGTTTATCTTTTTTTATTAATAAATTAGTGTTTATTGAGTGTTTTTATTTGTTGTTTAATTGTTGTACTACAAAATGGTCTGAAAATTTTATATATACATGAAGATGTAGCGAGAAAAGATTTTTCCTTAGTTATTTTTTGGAAAAGTTTCTATTTATCATGCTCTCTCAAATAGTTTCAGTGCTTATACATCTCTATATAATACAATGACATTGTTCATTTTGACATTTGACACTAAACAATAAAGTTTCATATTAATTGATATGAAAATGTCACTCATTTAATACGATCATTCATTGACAGTTCGAGTGTCATCGTATTCCGATGAAGATCCGAGTTTTGACGAAGGAAAATAATTTTGTCACTACATACTTATTTAATATTATAATGGGGAAAGATGTAGTGGCCTTTATATATATATATATATATATATTTTCTTATAGGCTCCGAAAGTACTGAAGCAATTGGAAATATTCCTCCACTAATAAAAGGTTGAATTATCCTTGAGTGACATAGACTACCTTTTGGCTTTTCAAAAATCTTAAAATAACATGAGCACGAGACTTGAATTGACTGCTAGTGTTTCATAAAATTGATATTTATTCACTTATCAATTAATATATTGAAATTTTTAAATAAAATAATGCTATTTTTCTACATGTTATTATTAAAGTCTTATGTGACAACAATTGTTATGACGACCCGGTCGGCGCAGTGGTTAGTGCACCTGAATGTTGCGGCAAAGGGTGTGGGTTGGATTTCCACCACGGGAATAATATTGTGCGATGAACATCGTGTTTTTGTCGTGTCTGTGTGTTTGTGTTTATATTATATGTATTTATTTACGAAAGAAAAGTAAGTTTATGTCAATCATCTAGTTGCCATAGAACAAGCTTTACTTAGTTTGGGACTAGATCTAGTTGTATTCGTCCGGAAATATTTATTTATTTATTAGAAGTCTTTTCGATAATTCTTTTTATGTTTCATTGAGAAATGGAGTAAATAGTTATTCATTTATGAAATTAACTTACCTACTAGCGGACCACAGATTCAGTTCTTGGCAAAATTGATCGAGGCGTAGTGTGGGGCGGCTCTACGTCGGTGCCTATTTATACCGAAAACTAGCCTATTTACTCATCAGCCTCTATTAGTCCTCTGCTGGACATAGGCCTCCCTTGATGCACGCCTTCTCCGTTAAAATGTCGGTCCACCCATCAACCCACATTGGACCAGCGTGATTGGGACACCCCCTAATGGAGAAGGCGTGCATTAGGGGATGCCTATGTCAAGCAGTGGACTGAGACAGGCTGGCCTACCTCTTTTGAATGAGGTTAACTGACTTGTTGGGTAAATATACTTTAATCATCAGATTAGAGTATAATCAGCATCAAGTCAGCAGCCATTCCCGTTAGCGACTTTGATAAACTATATGATTATAGTTTATCAAAGTCGCTAACAGGAATGGCCCCATTGTAATATAAGGGTATAGCATTGGAAGCTTTAAGGTAACAACTGGTTTTATATTGAAATTATCATGTAAAAGTTCTCTTTACACAAGCTTGACTATGAAAGCATTACAAAAAGAGTGATACCAACCACAAACGGACATTGAGAGGGAGATAATTATTAGTGAAGACAGAAAGAAAGAGAATATTTCTTTGTTAATGTAATAGCTAGGAGAGGACAGTGCGCGCGGAAAGGTTTTGTATACTTGAGATCATTCTGTAAAATAAAAATTCTTGCAACCCGGATCGATCGTATCCCGTTAGCTAGGCGATCGAATCTTAGAGAATCGATCGTCTAGCAGATCGTGGGCCGTTGATGCGGCATTAAGTCTCTTTGTGCTATTTACTCTTTGAATCGTGGGGGCTACTGTATGATCATTTTACGTGCAGGCGTTCGTGTCATGACACATACACTAGGACACAATTTTAAATACTCAATTGATAAGCTCCCTATTGCTTTAACGCAGAGAAATAATAAAACCGTTTATGTGTCTGTTTAAGAGTTCAATATAAAATTTAAACAATTCTGTCTCTCTATGTATGTATGAAGTAAATTAATAAATATCATAAATTTACCAAAATCTTAATTAAACGCAATCTGTAACCAACTCATAAATACTAAAGATTCAGTTAAAAATGCTATTCGTCATCATTATAAACTGCCTTTGGTACATTTTGACATAGACCTTTTTCAATGAACAAGACAGCGTCCATTAAAAAGAGTTGCTCCTAATTGTCATACTGAACAGGCGGATTGGCAGTTGACTAATTGCACTTGTACTGCGGATCTGTCTTACTCCCACTGTGAGGCAGATCCGCCGTCAAGTGGGCAGTGGGGTCGTCACAACCCTACGCCAGAAAGATGTTTTCTAAGACAGCTCACACGCAGCTACCAATTTATTGATATTTACCTCAGTTTGTGTCACTGATGTGGATCATTGGCCACCGGACATGCTGCTAAATATGAATTCATAAATGCGTAGCCATCAGTCATAAGCGCAACTCGACACCTGATACGTGTTGTCTCTTCTCGCACAGGAAGAGAGCTAACTAATATTGCACTATCTTTGACGTAATTAAACTAAGGTTAATTTGCCAGATGTTAGTGAGTTACATTATGGCTATCGACATCCGGCACTCGCATGTTGGTTGCGATCGAATCAAAGAGAATTGATCAATTGTGATCGACCCAGTTTTAGTATTAAAGCTTTAAGCAAGATCGGATCGATCTTGACCCGGAAGCAAAGTAACACAAGCGCACTCTGTGGCGATTTATCAATATGAATGCTACGTGTATATACACTTCGTTGTCATTGCTGCAATTTTTGTAACATCTATTCATAGTGCTCTGTAGCTGAGACGTAGGACCTAAATTGTTCTCGATTTCAGCTTTTTAATGAGTTTACTAAGAGAATGTTGTATTAAGTGTCTAAACGACGTCTAGAATCAATTTCGTTTTATCTTAAATGATTACACGGATAACTTAGTCCGATCAAAATAAATTTAAACCTAATTAATTTCTGTCTATTTAATATTCATCACATAAATATTTCAGTGACAGTTCTCTTTTAGTTAATTTTCAAACTTTCACTGTTTCATTGATTATGAATAATGGTTAAGAAATACATTAGTTTCTTGAAAGGTATCTAATCGACTTTCGATTAAGTTATATGTTCGACATTAAATATGAAAAATCATCCTTATAGACACACCACAAACTTTAATATGTAACTGTTTAATGAATTCTGTATATGTTCCTTTTCTCAACTACCCTCTCACTGATAAAATCAATGTAGGGTAAGCTCAACTTAATTGTGTTATAATGCATCAAGAATTTATATTTTAATTGATAATCTATAAGCGTCAGATGGGCATATTAAAAACCGTCCACCAACTCACCCGCATTGGACCAGCGTAGTGGGATACGGTCCATAAAACCCCTAATGGATAGGAGTGTATTAGGGGAGGCCTATGTCCAGCAGTGGACTATCACAGACATGATGACGACGATGATGATGATCTATAAGAATGTGATTCCTTATTTTTGTGTATCGATTAGGTCCTCATGAATTATCAACTAAATGATGGTTTCTTTGTTACAGGTTTCACGCCCGGGGTAAGCAAGCAATTCTATACAGATAGGTTTATCTTACATACAAATGTGGAATAGACTAGCCAATTAATAGAGAGATTTTACGTGAACGAATTCTCATGCCAAACTTTGTTGATACCAAAACGTCGGGCATTCTTATTGGTTGGACATCGTATGGGGATTCAAGATGGCCGCGGTGTACCAATAAGGACGCGTTCAGTTTGGCGCCATTGGTGTTTTAATATAATAATAATATTTCTAGACGAATAACACAATATCATCTAGTCCCAATCTAAGCAAAGATTATTGCACGGAAACTGGATGACTGACAAACACATAATTTTACGTGAAAAATATTGTATGTTATATGTGCTTATTTTTCTTATGTAAATACGTACATATATCACTCAATGTTCTTCCCGTGGCGACAATCGAACCCTCTATAATGGTCTGCGATACGCAACAGTCAGGGTCACTAACCACTAGGCCTCGGACCCAACGGGGGTCCCTTAAACCTTACGCACCCCACACGTAAGGATAGCACACATTCACTCGTAGTTCGCCCTCGCTTAAGAGCACAGCGAAACACACACACCGCGTACACTAGATACACCCGCGTTCCAGGGCGGTTCTCACCGCCCCCAGCCACCGATTAATACAGTCGCCAGACCGTCGGCGTCCCGGTCCTTTCACCGATCACTGACGATCCTTAGGAGACATAACAAATGCCTGACTCACGTACATTCTGTACGTGTGGCCTTCACTTTTGGCACAAACGTTTCGGCCACCTAGTTCGCGGGGACGGTAGCCTTACTGCGAACTCTGTGTTAGATGAAGCTTACCAAAGACTTGAGTCTGGGGGCATAACGTCAAGGATTTAAAAACCGCCTAGCTGGTCGACAAAATGGAAAGCGTTCGCTTCTAGCGCTATTAGTGTTTTATATTAGTCTTGGTTGACGGCAATTATGTCCCTAATTTGGTTAAGCTACTAATGGACTAGCCTACTCTGTAAGTGTTATCCAATAATCAAGATGTAGTGAGAAATTATTTTCCTTCGGGTAAACTCGGATCTTAATCAAAATAACTAAATCACGATAATACGCGAACGGTCAATGAATGATCGTATTAAATTAATGACTTTCTCATATCCTGTGAAACATATTGTTTAGTTAGCATCATCATCATATGCCCGTGATAATCCACTGCTGGAAATAGGCCTGCCCTAATACACGCCTTTCCATTAGTGGGTTATTTGGACAGTTTTCCACCACGCTGGTCCAATGTGGGTTGGTGGGTGGGCCGATTTTTACGTGCCCATCGATGACGCGTCGATCATCTACTTTTCAGACAATTGGGCGATCGGCCCAAATTGCCCTAACCAACTAGGAAACAACAATGAAAATTTGTTTAAGCAAAATTCGAACCCATGACCTCCGGTTTCTAAAGCACACGGCCATACCACTAGGCTACGGAGGCAGTATTGTTTAATGTCAAATGAAGAATGTCATTGTATTATATAGATGAATAGTTACTATTTGAGAGACCAAGAAAAATACAAACTTTTCCGAAAATTTTCGTAAGTAAATCTTTTCTCCGATACGGTCCAAAACCCCTAATGGATAGGGGTGTATTAGGAAGGCCTATATCCAGCAATGGACTATCAAAGGCTGATGATGATGATGAAATCTTTTCTCCATCATTGATCGTTCAGCGATTGGGGCTTTGCTATTTTTCATTAATCTTGTTGATTAATAAAAAATATCGAAATCAATAATCGAAATTTTAAAACACATTGAACTTATTTCATTTCACTGCAATAACATCATTATAAGCCTGTGTCACTCCACTGCTGGACATAGGCCTCCCTTAATGCACGCCACCGCTTCCGATCTTCGGCTATTCTCATCCAGCCTACACCGGCCTCTTTCCAAATGTCGTCCCTCCATCAGGACGTCGCATACTATTTTGCCGAGCCTCGATCTCCACTCCAGAACTTTCCGACTCCAGCCTTCGTTAGTTCTGCGGCTTATGTGACCGGGCCACTACCGATTCGGCTATTTATATCACTCATTATCCATTTACTCCAGGGTTATGAAACGACGTACGTGGGCCAGCAACCACAACGCCGTGGGTTAGGGACAGGGGCAGCTGTGGGGTTGGGGGTGGGCGCTCTGGCGGCTGGTGGCCTTGCAGGGTATGCTCTCGGTGGAGGATTCAGCAGCGACAGCCCACCAAGAGAAGAGGTGAGTTTTTATAAGTTATAAATACGTAACGGTTCTTGGAGTTGTAGGTCCCCTTTTTACAGGGGACCGTCTTAAGCGGTACTGCCGCGGTGCCTATTGCGGCCTTAAAGGGGTAGTGTGAAAACACTACCGTGTTCCTGTGTGAAGGACACTGTAGCCAGCGTTTTTGCTGGGTAAACGATACGTATAATTTCATGTCTCATGGTAGCCAGCGCGTTGTATTGATATCCCCTTCATTGCCGATGTCCTCGGACGTCGGTGACCAATTTCCATCAGGTGTGGCCCTACTGCTCGTCTGCCTAAAAAAACTGAACTAAAACCTAAGTAATATTGAGAGTCCTTGAGAAATAA
The DNA here is from genome assembly GCA_029286875.1 of Lamproptera curius. NCBI lineage: Eukaryota > Metazoa > Arthropoda > Insecta > Lepidoptera > Papilionidae > Lamproptera > Lamproptera curius. Next base: position 1,499,696 of record JAGSMT010000098.1, on the reverse strand, counting down.
TAACATCTATCGGGTCGATTTCGACCACGGCTACCGATCTATTGAGATCGGCCAACTGCGCGGAACATGTTATAGTGTACAAGTGTACACACCCTCTACCTACACTCTCATTGTCCAATGGGACAGATTGCCGACACGACCGAAGAGAGATCAGGCGCAGGAACGACTTCACATACGACGCATGGATTGTCTTACTTTACAGGCAATTTCCGAGTGTCGTCGGGCATTTCCTAGTATCTAAAATATATATTAAATGAAAGAAGCCAAAACGAGGTACGGTGTCCTTCAAACCGTAACACAGCAGTACGTTCACACTACTACTTTGTGGCAGAAGTAGTCTGTGTGTTTTTGTGGTTTCATATCGAATTGTTTCGGACACAACTTTTTCAGGTTAATGTCTCATCGTTCTCTGAGAGCGTCGACTTTGGCGGTGACGACTGGATAGAGTGAGACAGAAGCTTATTGCGAACAAACCTACTTGCACATGAAATACACACATTTAGTTATAAGCATACAATTACACTTTAAACATATGTTTACTTACCCGTAGCATCGAAGTGGCGACATCTAGCGTTCGTATTGATTAACTAGTTATTTCCCGCGACTCTGTACGCGTCTGTAAAGCTGTTATTTTTTTTTTAAATAGCCCAAGCTACCGCCACTTACATCGGCTATATTTTAGTGAAAGTCCCGTCGGAATCGGTCCAGCCGTTCCGGAGATCAGCCGGAACGAACGTAGAGACAGTAACTTGGAAAAATGTTGCCATAATATATACAATGTTTTCATTCAAAAACAGTTATTTTGACGGTACAAACGGACACCCCAATTCATTTTGTATAGATTGTCCACAGAGATGTCAATCGCTAATAAAAAAGCCATATATACGACACTTCTATGCTGTGGGGAATTCGTTCACATGTAATGCGAGTTTAATTTGGCAAAACTATAGTTAAAAGCATTATTTTTCACCTTAACAGTATTATATAAGGATTCGTTTTTACATACCCAGTGCGTAATTCATTTTAGTTCGTTTTTATAACAATTTCTCTTTAAGTTCATCTTTAGTTGTCATATCTCAAGATGGCAATGCAAAAACAGCTGATTTGATCTTTGACAGTTGTTCTTTAATAACAATGTTTAACGGTATTTATTATTTTTTATCGAAAGCATTACTTACGTTTGATAAATAATACAATTTTAACGGACTTTATCGCGTTTAATTACTTGACAATTATTCCGTAACCCTGAGAAGGGTTTCAAACATCGGATATTGTTTTAAATTATTGTAAATTAACTAAACGAGAGTTCATATCAACAAAGTGTAATGTAAAACAATTTAAAATTTTAAATCCACTATGTTTGACCGATAAATATCACGGAAAACAACAACACTAGTGAAGATTTTATTTTTTAAAGATGGCGTCATCTAAACAGCTGTTCTATTTTACAAAAATAGTTATTGATTGTTAACGAATACATCACATTGTTTTCTATTATGTGTAATTTAAGGGACACATGTTTTTTTTTATATATAATCAATTTATTCTGTCTGTTTATGTTTTTATTATTAAAGTCTGTTTAATACATTGGATTTAGTGGAAATAAAATGAAGGAGACAAGAGCAATGGTCGTATCTGTTAAGCGCAGAACTAATAACGCTGTATTCCTTTGATATATGTAATTATTTTCAAGTTGATTTTATCAAATTTGTAATAATATTGTTATATATGTCTGAACTTTAAAATTTAACGCACGGCAACTAAATATCTAATTTTTCTTAACTATGTTCTGTCGCTTGTATTTGTCAAATTTATTATTGCGACATAAAAAAAGTATTTCGTGTTTCAAAAAATATTACTTACAGTTGTTGGGATTTGGGAAATTATTTATATATATATAAAAAAATAATACGGCATCTATAACTTATGCTAAGAATATTATTAATAAAATTATTAACATATAATATTAAGTATATATAAAATGCTTTATAAGTAAAATATTGGAAAAATGCCTTAAAAGAAGCCTTCGATTGAATATAGACTATAAAGTCCCGCCCTTTTATCTGAAGTGTCATAGATAATAAATTAAATTAAAATAAAAAAAAAATTGACGGTGATTTCCAGATTTTTCTATCATTGAATGTTGTAAAAGATATAGATTATATAATATATTTGTATGTCATATAATGTAGATAAAATATTTACGCACTTAAATCACAAATATATGAGTGAATAGATTTATTACTTTGGTTGCATCATTTTATTATTGGAGGTGGATTAAAATTGCTACTTTTATATTCTATTTCTCATTCACTGGTTTTTGACAGATCTATATAGCTAATAAAAAGTTTGTCATTATTAATCTGCATTTTCATAGAAATTGTCATGTAATTTTTATTTAGTATTTAATTGCTAATCATAATACGAAAATACATTTTTTATTTTTTATTGTGACTTTTCTGACGAATAATGTAATAAATTAGGTTTTTATTGAACCGGTTATATTAATTCACCTCCGATGAATTCAAATAATTCATACGAATTAGTCCATGCACTGTTTGTGATTTGCGGCAGGCTATTGCGATTTTGTATATTTTCTATTGTTGTGATTATATCGAGGGTGGTAAATTGTATTGGTAATAAATTTATCGAATGTTTCAAATTGTTTTATTTATAAATAATCTTTCTTTCGTGTAGCCATATTTTTTATTCAAATTATCATGGCGACGGGATCTAATCCATTCAGATTTATAAACAATTTTCATGTTAAGTGACTGGCGTCTGAGCTTTACAATCGAAAGATTACACTGTATTCAATGGCTGGATTAGTTGTCAGTAAATGTATAGGCACCGACATATAATGATTGCGACAGATCGCCTTGATAACCAGGACTAAGTTTATATGCCCATACAACACGCATATCTTAATTGGGTGATTGGTCATTTTGTCCTGAACAAACATTGCAATGTTTTCCCATTGGATTCAAATCCCGTTGATGTTGTGCTTCCAGACTCTAATCTTTGGTAAGCTTCATCTAGAACAGAGATCGCGGGAAGCTCCCGTCCCCACGAACTAGGTGGCTAAAACGTTTTGCTAAAGGTGATGGTCACACGTACAGAAAGTACGTGGGTTAGGCATTTGTCCCGGGACGCCGACGGTCTGGCGACTGTATTAATCGTTAGTTGGGGGCGGTAAGAGCCGCCGTGAAACGCGGATGTCAGTACGCTGTGTTGTTTCTGAAGCGAGGCGAACACAGGTGAGTGTGTGCTATCCCTACTTGTGTGGTGTTTAAGGTTGGAGGACGGAATTTCGTTGGGTCCGAAGTCTCGGCGAACCGGTTTGTTCGGCTTTGGAATACCGATAGCTTCTTTCCAGGCGTCAGGAAAAGTAAAAGTCGATTGAAATATATTTAACATGTTGACCGATACACAGAAAATGGTGCCTGGCAAGTTTTTTGATGTATCGTTAGAAATACGGTCCGGACGACGTGTCGACCGGGTTTTGAGATCCTTAATGACATTACGGACCTCCTCCAGGGTCACTGACTTTAAACTATCGCCCTCTGGTGGTAAGAGACCCCTAAGTTCGGCCAGGCGGTTCACCTCAAATAGGTGGGTCGCATCGACGTGTGCGCGAGATGGCATACATTAACTAAACCTAATAATAAATTCTAACGTATCGGCTAAGCATTCGACCTTTTCATTCATCGAACGGTAATAAGCCACCGGTTGGCTTGGTTAAAGAACAGCGTTGTGAAGATCTGACTTCTTACCTCAAGCCAACTGTCAGTAGGCAGTTTGCAATGGCTCTAAATCTGCCGTCATGCCATTGTATGTAATTTTATCGAGTCTCTGAACTTAACCTAGCCTAGAACTGCCTCGCTCGAACCTAGTGGTATAGGCGTTTGCTTCAGAAACCGGAGGTCGAGGGTTCGAATCCTGCGGGGACTCAACAAATTTTCATTGTTGTTTCCTAGTTGGTTAGGACAATTTGGGCCAGTCACCCAATTGTCTGAAAAGTAAGATGATCCATCCGTTGGATGGGCATGTAAAAGGCGGTCCACCCACCAACCGCATTGGACAGGTGGGATGTCCAACATGATAGAGGGGAGGCCTATGTTCAGCAGTGGACTATTAAAGGCTGATGATGATGATGATGTAACTTTACCTAAAGTTAACGGAGAACAATAAAACGCCTGTTTCAAAGCATTACTCTCTTATCCGGCATCGAATACTGAACGGCAAGTCAAAGTTACGGTCGCCCGAAGCTCCCCGTCTGTGAGAAGGTGTGTGCTTATTAAAACAACAAGTGTTAGCGCTTTAGGAGTGCTTGGTGTGTACCTAGCCGCCGCCTAATGCAGCAAGCACAAGTTCATATAAAAAGCTACTAGCAACGTGGGCTTTTCGTGTGGCGTGTGTTTTTACTGCCTGCGACAAAACGACAACAACCGTGCGGATTTAACTGGCATAAACAAGGGTAGAAACAAAATTAGTCTTATAGATTGTAACTTTTTTATTATTACAATTCAGTTCAAATATCCAATCGTGGGCCCAGCGCTGGGCTTAGGAGAGATCCGGAGCCCAAAGCTTGAAGGTGCGGTCGTGGGAGCAAGTTGCTATGTACTTATTGTCCAATGATATGTCCGCGCTCATCACCTGAAATTAAATACCAGGAGATTGTTATTATTGTTAAAAAGCCATATAATTAAAATTTCTACCATTAGAAAGTAGTAAAAGTAGCAAAAATTGTTTTATTTAAAATGAGGGTAGTTTGAAGTTTTAGACCAAACAGATCTGAAATATACGTTAAATTAAAATTTCTTGCGGAGTTACTCACGCACTCATTATCTAAAATGTACCGAAGAATAAATGTTTTGTTTCTAATTGAGGGCACTTTGTAAATTTAGGCCAAAGAGACCGAAATGAATCTCGAATTCGTATTTTTTACTATTTCCTTTATACAATGTGTTCATTATATGAAAAAATATATCGAGACAATTTAAGGCTTTTCATCTAGGCAGTGAAAACAAGGACAGCACTTCTGAAATATACATAAGAAATGTCTAATTGCAAAATGCTAGGGTACTTCGTAATTTTGGACTGAATAAGCCCAAAAACTCTTAAAATAACATTTCCCATTTCTTTTAGGTAATGGGTGCAGAAATAACACTGTAAGAAATAGTAAAAATGCTTATATATTAAAATACGGATAATTTGAACTATATCTAGCTAATTCTGGTGGTAGGTCCCTGTTTACAGGAGACCGTCTAGTGGAAATACCACCGCGGTGCCTATTTCTGCCCGAAGCAGTAGTGTGAAAACACGACTGCGTTCCGGTTGGAAGGCACCGTAGCCAGTATTTACTGGGTAAACATGACTTAACACCCTACGTCTCACGGTAGGCAGCGCGTCGGCGATACCACTGGTATTGTCAACGTCTATGGGTGTCAGTGACCACTTCCCATCAGGTGGCCCGACTGCTCGTCTGCTCTGCGTATGCCATAAAAAAAAAATAACTGTATAATGTAATCGTAAAACTGGATGTATTTTATTATTCATTCGCTGTATGTCCAAGAAAATCATTTGTTCGAAGACTTACCTTGTTGTCGTGCCCCGAGAGGGTCCTAAGAGGGTGCCAAGCCGGATCGGACCATAGTTTCGCTGTCCCATCATATGAGCTCGTCAATAGATAGTGGCCGTTGCTCCGCTGATACCTAACCTCTGGAGAGCGAAATAGAATGTACTGAATGGAATGTGGAATTTATAGTGAAATATCGTTATTCAATATGGCGGCATTACACTCTCTTATTGATCGTCAGTTAATCTACCACCGGTTCGGAAGTGGGAGCCTCCGACTAGAGAAGAACCGGTAAAAGAAGTTATTAATGTTAATGATGCGTCGGATGGGCTAGCAACTACTAAAAACTAGTAATCCAACTCATGGATCATCTTACTTTTCAGACATTTAGGTGATCGGCTCAAATTGTCTTAACCGACCATAAAACAACGATAACACAAAGTTGTTACTCCGCGGGATTCGAACCCACGATCTCCGGTCTATAAAGCAAAGGCCATGACGTCAGTTTCTTAAAACTTAACAATTTACCCTTTGGGTTATGAGCATCGGATGCTAGTGGCTCTGCGTAAAAACTGTTATTCAAGCAAAACTTAGATTTGAACCTGACCGCATAATAAATTGTGAAAGTGGTTATAACAATAATATACAGATTTTTTACTTATATACTGAAAGCATAAACTTCAAACTCACCGCTAACTAGATGTGTATGCGCTGGGATTGTGTATATTGGTGCCCTCTTCCTCAGATCCCAGATTTTTACCTGAACAAAAATCTTAAAATTCAACAAAAAATATACTTCGAGTTTAAAAACTTGTTAGATGGGAACCGAAAAATAGATGGAATAAGATATAGTGTGAAGAACTGCCTCCGTAGCCTAGTAAGGGCGTGTGATTAAGACACCGGAGGTCGTGGGTTCGAATCCTGCGACTAATCAACAAATTTTAATTTGTGTTTTTTAGTTGGTTAGGGCAATTTGGGCCGATCACCCAATTGATGAGTCTGAAAAGTAAGATAATCCATGCGTCGGATGGGCATGTGAAAAGTCGGACCCCCGCATTGGACAAGCGTGGTGGGATACGGTCTAAAAACCCCTAATGATGAAGGCGTGCAATAGGAGAGGCCTATGTCCAGCAGTGGACTAACACAGGCTGATGATGATGATGATGATGATGATAGTGTGATCGGAGTACATGTATAATGTGAGATTTTCCTTCGTAATTTTGCCGAAAAGTTTGTATTTCTCTCTCTCTCTAATATATCTCTCTTTAGTGCTCTCTAAAATAGCTTCAGTACTTATACATCTCTATATTATACAATGACATTATTCATTTTGACATTTGACACTAAACGATAAAGTTTCATATTAATGGATATGAAAATATCACTCGTTATAAGAGCATTCATTGACATTTCGGGTGTCATAGTATAGGAGTGGAGGAAGCAGTATTTACTGGTACAATGAGGAGTAACGTAAACAACTCATCCGCCGTCGTTGGAATTAGAAAAATCTGAAAATCACCTAACTCCATTCTTAAGGACGCCATACCTGATGATCAGCGGCCGCCGTGGCCAACCTGTGCCCGGCTGGCGCCCAGTCCACGCCCAGCACTGGGCCCAAATGACCCTCAAGAAACATCACACAGCGACCGGTACGTAGATCCCACACGCGACCGAAAGCATCCATTCCCCTAGGAGACAAAAGTTCACAATTGGGAAAGAAAGAAAAACATTTATATAGTACAGGAAACAGGAAAGACCAGTAAATATCATGATGATGATAATGACAGTCAATAATCCATAGTAATATTATTAATGCGAAAGAACATCTGTCTGTCTGTCTGTCTGATTGTCTGTCCGTCCGTCTTCATCATCTAAACCATGAAAACCGATTTCGATGAAATTTTTAGGGGGGATAGGGGTGTATTAGGGAGGCATATGTCCAGCAGTGGACTATCACAGGCTGATGATGTATGTCGTATAAAATATCAAGTCACCCTCTTGGGGTCCCCCCACTTTCAATTCTTGACAACCAATAAGCAATTGTAGCAATTCTCAAGATCTCTGTACAAAAGTAATGCTATATACCTTTAACCATACATAACTCTTTTTTATTGTACAAAAATATATTTTTTATTGTATACTGTATGAACACGTCGTAAACCATATGGTAAGTAACTGAAAGACCCATAATAAACCCTATCCTAGTTGACACGGCCGATCTATATAAAAGAACAGCCAACTGTACAGAAGATATTATAGTGCACAAGTTTACGCGCAAACACAGGCGCACATTCTGCTCTTCTGTTCTCTCAAGGCCGATGGGACGGATAACCGACACGACCGGAGAGAGATCAGGCGCAGGACCGATTTTTTACATGCACATACGGCGCATGGATCATATTACTTCAAAGACACAACAACTCAAAAAATTTGTTTAGTCCCCGCAGGATTCAAACGCCGTCCTTCGGTTTCTAAAGCCCACGCCCTTAACACTAGGCTCTCTGTAGCCTAGTTTTAAGGGCGTGTGCAGTTTCGCAGTATGAGGCCACAAGTCTTTGTACTTCTTTTTCCATATACCCAGTATATATACTATTAACTCACCCCGTGACTGCCAAAGATCCATCGCACTGGAACCCTATACTGTACACTGGTTTCGCATGTCCCTCCTGATGTAATACTTCAGTGGCTATAAAATATCACAAAATATATTAAAACAGCAAGATAAAACTACTAATTATGGCAAGTGTTAAGTTGTCAGATCCTTTCAATGATTTACTGACAGCTAATTTATCCATAGAATGCAGTTTAACCTTTGAATTCAGATGCCAGTCGCAGTAGAAAATGTTATTGAGCTAAATCTGGATGGAAGTTCATATAAATGATAACACAACCTGGTAATGGAACCGTTCAAGGCTTTTTCAAATTTCAAATACATATCATATCTATATTTATAAGTAATATAATCATGTTTATTTCATAATTTTAAAAGATGGCAAAAATAAAGCCCGCTAAGTTTCCCTCGCCGGTTCTACTCAGGTCTGAGGCGTACTATTCCGAACCGGTGGTATTTTGTTGGAGAAGAGGATGTATGAAGAATAAGTAGATGATATATGATCTTGAATTTGCTTAGAAGCCAACACCATAATAACTCGGGACAATTGTTAAAGATGAAGAAGAATTAAATCAATTCTTCTAAAGATCCCTACAACACACAAAACCACAGATTTATCATTATAAACACCTGAACTACTCACTGGTCTCCAAATCCCACAGTCTCCAGGAGTTGTCAAAGACGGTGGTGGCGAGGAACCGGCCTGATGGATGGAACTCCACCCTTGCCACCCTGGACGGCTGATGCCCTTCCAATGAGGCTAGAGGCGATTCGCTAAGAGGCCAAATAAAAATCATAAACCTAAGCAAATCTTGAACTCTTCTCTAGTAAATAAATACTAGAGTCCGACCGAAACTGATTTTCCGGCTGAAACCGAAACCAAAAGTTCGGCCGTGGCCGTGGTGGAAACCGACATTTCGGTCGGACACTAATAAATGCATATTATATATATAAAAACACGCAAGAACAACAGTATGTTCATCACAATATATTTTTTCGGAGGGGGGAATGGAACCAACGCCCTTTGGCGCAGGAGTCTGGGTCACTAACCATTGCGCCAACGTGTCGTACATTAATGTATTATATTATAAAGATATTTGTCTACATATAAATTATAAATTTATATATTTAAAGTCTTTTAGTTGTTAGACATGCTCAGTTTGGGAGAGACCCATTATTATTTTATTAGTTTACTTACCTTAAAGACCCCCTAATGGATAGGGGTGTATTAGGGGAGGCCTATGTCCAGCAGTGGGCTATCACAGGCTGATGATGATAATGATGACTTACCTTGAAAAGTTCCACAAGTGAACGCTACCATCATATGCGCATGAGGCCATAGTGCATTCTTTGGACTCGGAGTCCGTGTCCATTACTCCATTTTGTTTTTCCTCCACTTCCTCTTTTATCTGAAGAGAGTATTTATATCTGATATATGTTTTGGCAAAAAAAGTAATTGAATCTATTGAAGTATGACCACAAAGTGAATATTTACACACATCACCAGCCTGTGGAAGTCCACAGCTGGACATAGGCCTCCCCTTCTCCATTAGGGGGTTTTAGGACCGTATCTTGACTGTTCCGTTTAGCGCAAAATAAGACGTAATTTGCAGACCTGACGGCCAACCTCTAGTAATGGAGAGGCGTCTTAAGAAGAAGGACCGTATCCCACCACGCTGGTCCAGTGCCGGTTGGTGAGTGGACCGACTTTCTACATGCCCATCCGACGCACGGATCATCATACTTTTCAGACAATTGGGTGATCGGCCCAAATTGCCCTAACCAACTAGGAAACAACAATGAAGACTTATTCAGTCCCCGTATAAAAATTGTTTCCGTAGTCTATTGGTAATGGCGTGCGCTTTAGGAACCGGAGGTCGCGGGTTCGAATATTGCGGGGTCTCAACTAGTATTCGGAGGTGTTGTCCTAGTTGGTTATAGCAATGCGAGCTGATCACCCGATTGCCTGTAATGTAAGATGATCCGTTCTGGGTGAAGGAAACGGAGCTGCAGCTGTATCTTCTTATTGGAAGTCACTTAAGTAAAGTATTGTGTGGGTAAACATCTGGGAATGAACTGTTTGCTCCAGGGTATTCAAAACTGTGAAAATATGATAACACTTTTATTTCCCATTTGGCTGTTTTATACTATACCTTGTCCTTAAAGTGGTGTGGAATGGAAGTCCCAGGTTTCAATACAGCCGCACTGACATTGCATGTATGTCCTCTTAGAGTCTGCAAAGGACGGCAGTCGGGGACGGACCACACTTTCACCAAACCGGACCTGGAGGCAAAGGGAAAGTCAAAGTAAAACATTTTCATGCAATACAGAGATCATGCAAATGGAAAATGATGACACAAGATGTTATCCCGCAGGATTCGAACCCACGACAACGTTATCCGGTTTGTAAGGCAAGGGACTATCCGTCATTGTATGCAAGGCATAGTCTACTGAAACTGCCAGGTAAGAGCCTGTGCTTTAGGAACCGGAGGCCGTGGGTTCTTATCCTGCGGGGACTCAAAATATTTCCATTGTTGTTTCCTGGTTGTCTGAAAGGTAAGATGATCCCTGTGTCGGATGGACATGTAAAGTCGGTCCATCCACCAACCCACATTGGACCAACGTAATGGGATTCGGTCCAAACACACCCTTATGGAGGGTAGGGCTATGTCCAGCAGTGGACTAACACAGGCTGATGATGATGATGATGAAATACAATCACTCACCAACTGGATGTGATAAGCATCTGACTATCTTCGCTGAAACGGCAGAAACTTATAGGTCTTGTGTCACCAATCTGCAATGTATCAGGCAAATCTATTTATTATAATTTATCTTTACTAATTGCTATATTAATATTTATAAATGGAAAACATATATATGTTTGTGTGCATGTAAAAAGTCGGTCCACCATCAACCTGCATTAGACCAGCGTGGTGGGACACGATCAAAAACTCCCTAATGGATAGGGGTGTATAGAGGAGGCCTATGCCCGACAGTGGACTATCACAGGCTGATGATGTGATGGGTGTAACAAAGAGACTTAAACTTATCAATCAGAACTAAAAGCAGTTAAAATTTCAAAATTGTTAGTAATAAAATGCCTTAAAACTTTATTAGATATCTGATTTAAACGAATTTTATAATTTACATAGTAATTCATGTTTTATTGCAGTCACATTGACACACAGCTGGAAAGTGTTCGAAACGTCGGAATTAAATTTAAAATAAACCGCGATAAATCCGTAAATAGTAATTGTACATAATGTATATATTCAAAACTATTGGATATCCTGAATTCCTAAACAGAAATTTATAAGAAAATTAAAAATCAAACATCTTGTCTTTATTGGTCATGTCTAAATTGAACAACATCGACCTTTTAAAATGATATGATAATTTCTAGAGAAAACCGCCGTAATGTGAGGACCTATAAATATTGGGTTTGATTATCGACAATATTGACCGATTCAACATAGATTCCAAGTTGATAAGTAACATATCAATTGGGAAGGAACATGCTAAAAATCAACCTATACTTGCAGCCTTTCAAGTCCTAGTGCTGTAAATTTACTGACAACTAACTTGACCCTTTAGGCTGTGGTGGTCAGTGCCAAAATCTGGATTGAGTAGAAACTGACCCTGTGATAATTTGAAAGGAATTTAAACATACTAGTTAACCCAACAGACATTACCCTGCATGATCTTTCAAGCGATTAGGATATCAAAGAGAGTATGGAATAAATAACATAATAAATTAGGTAATGGATTCATTTAGTTGCTGTATAGATAAACAACCTAGAGATAGACCTCAGCCATTTGCAAGGCCTATTTGTGAATCTGATTCATCCTCTAATCCACTTGAACACACACAAGTGAAAGAAAATTACACAAAATTAAACATGACCAACTTTAAACAGTGTATAACCACTTTATGCAGTACAAGCGGGTGACATCATGCCCTGTGCAAGAAACTGCCCCGCAATTTTCTACACCACATTTCAAATCACTAATATCTTTTAAGGTATTATTTCAATCAAAATATCATGTATGACATATTTTAAACGAGAGAAGTTAGTCAAAAATTTATCCAAATTAGTCCAGCCGTTTAGGAAATCACTGTAAGCACACTTAGAGAAGAATTTTATGTATATACGGAAGAATTACATTGAAAACCTCACCTGACTGCAATATATCGAGGCGGCAGACGCTCTCCTTTGGGAATCCTGTCTTGCGGCAGCTCTTACGCTGCCGGCCATTTTTAAATCTTCGCGTGCTTTCGTCAACCTGAAAAGCCAAACAATGCATCCTCAAATACAGTACGTATATTTATTGATAAAGTAGCGACACGCCCCTGCTTCGGGAGCTATGCTGATAGTAAATATACCTGCAACACTAAGCATGTGTTATACAAATAAACCACTTCAATCACTCTATCTATTAAAGAAAACCGCATCGAAATCCGTTGCGTAGTTTGAAAGATTTAAGCATACATAGGGACAGAGAAAGCGACTTTGTTTTATGCAGTGAAGGAGATTAAGTCTACGTATTTATCCAACTAGTTACCAAATTATAAGCTTTGCTTTGGAACTAGATGATGATTCATCATCATCAGCCTTTGTTAGTACACTGCCGGACATAGCCTCCCCTAATACACGCTTTCTCCATTAGGGAGTTTCGGACCGTATCCCACCACCCTGGGTCCAATGCGGGTTGATGGGTGGATCGACTTTTTACATGCCCATCCGACGCATGGATCATCTTACTTTTCAGACAATTGGGCGATCGGCCCAAATTGTCCTAACCAACTAGGAAACAACGATGAAAATTTGTTGAGTCTCCGCAGGATTCGAACCCGGTTTCTAAGCATACGCCCTAAGCACTTAGGCTACGGAGGCAGTTACAACTTGTTTTATTTGTCCAGAAATATTATATTATACTATAATTCAAAATATTTATTGGCACAGATACAGTAAAATGTATTAATACCTGAATCAATAGTGTTCTTTTATTAATTATAGGTATAAGGCATGTAGTTCTTTAACCTTAAGTGATACCTGCCTATAAGATATCCGCTCACCGCCCTAAGAGACGAGATGTTATGTCTCCTTTATCCAGGAATTTCTCTGGCTACGGTGCCCTACAAACTGTGTTCCACAGCAGTGTTTGAAAACTGCTGATTTACGGAGGAACAAGCAAAACCCTTGGGAGTGCAATAAGTCATGAATGTTTCCGAAGACATAAAAGAAATCGTGAGGAAAGTAGTCGATAAGGGAAACATTGGTTCCCTTCCTATGCCTTTACGCTCACATTCCGGTGGGACGGTTGACCGACTTATCACATGCCCAAGATTAGCCCGCATTGCCCTAACTAGGAAACAACAATGAGAAGTTATTAAGCGGCACGGATTCAAACCCACAACCTCCGATTCAGTGCAAGCCCATACCACTAGGCTACGGGGGCAGTTAAACTCAAATAACTATTTATAATGATATCCATTAAAAGTCATAAGCAATACTAAACTGCTTACCTCAACTTAGCCCTGGGCAGGGAATATCTGGCAATCCACAGCCTGGCCTCCCTGAGCTCAGGCGGACCTTCATGGTACCAGGTTCCTTCTCTGCCCCTGTCCCTCTCGATCCTTGCTTCTTCCTCTTCCAGTTTCTTGTGAATAGCATCTTCTCCGAGACTGGAAATTTAAGAAAATCTGAATTATTATCTTTTGGTGTTTTTGTTTTCAAGTAACCCTTCTTTTCTATGCAAGACTAAGGTGGGTAGTAGAGACTTCATTAACATTAAAGATAACATATTAACATATTGTGGAGTGAGGACATTCAAAGCGGGTGGTGTGGGCTGGATGAGAATAGCTGCAGATTGGAAGCGGCATTATATCCACCTGTGGACTGACACAGGCTGATGATCATGATGAGAGAAAATGGAAAGATGGACAGGTATTTTTGATCACCTCATACTGTAGCTCAAGAGTGACATCTTATTTTCCAAACCGTTGGTAAACATTATATTTTTAGCCAAGTACAAGATCAAAACTTTATAAGTATTAGCTTCTAGTCTATATGTAAGGTTTTACATAAAAAATTTGTAAGATTTATTGAAGAAAAAGGATAAAAAAAAGTCCCACTGGGTTTCTTACGCCGGTTCTTCTCAGGTCAGAGGCTTCCATATCCGAACCGGAGGTAGATTATTTGACAATCAATAAGAAAGTGTAATGCTTTCATATTGAATAAAGATATTTGACTTGGACTTTGACTTTGACTTTAAAATTGTTAACAAAATATATCCTGTTCTAATTGTCAAAGTAATCATTTTAACAAACAGCTTGGGAATCAAGTCAAGCACCACTTACTAACTTAGCAGGTCCCTCAGCCTCACCCTCCTCTCGGCTGGTCCTTCACCAAACAGACACACAGGCTCACCGAGCTGTCTTAAGCTTCTTCTTACCTGTAACAAGAATGTGAAAAACTTAATTATTTACTTTCAAATAAAATATTTCACAATTTCACCATATTCAATATCATTCACAATATTCCCGACAATTCATATCCTTTGCAATCTCCCTATGAAAAACTAAATGTGAAAATCCTGACACCATTATACATTATTTCCAAACGCTTTTGCTCTACATTTCGAATCATGAAAAGTTTTAGTTTGAAGTACATTACTCTAGTAAAATATTTGATAATCCAGTAAGATTGAAAGAATCTATAAACCGTACCAACAATAATGTTGACACACACAGAAGTGTGTTATTACAATAATATTTATGGTAAATGAAATGGGTTTTCTACATTATGTATGTGTAGTCTGGAGTAGTGCCATTACATTGTCTATTTCTGCCACAAATCAGTGGTGCGTAAATAATACAGTGTTCCGACTTAAAGATATAACACCTTATGTGTCAGGGTTTGGGGGCTTTCCTTATTATTATTATGGGCAGTGCAAGTATCACTTACCACCAGGTTAACATCCTGTTGGTTCACCTGTTAAATTTATGAAAAAAGAATTAAGAAAAATACCTCATCATCATCTGTTGAGACATTTAGCTGTCGTGCTTTCCTTCTCCGCTCAAATTCTTCGAGCAATGCCTTTTTATCTTTGGACATTTCATCTTCCAACTCCATATATTCTGTAATATAAAATATTAGCAATTAGGTATTTGCACTTGCCAAAATCTGTAGTATGCTAATGAATTATTCCAAACTATTATTAATAGTTACATTTTAATATGTTATTGTTTGAGAAAAGAGAATGATGAAAAATGTTTTAAACTTCTAGCCTACAATAGTACTTCAACTACATAATCATAAAGGGGTTTCAATAAATTTTGTGGGTTTTGATTAATTCTAGACATTAAATACTAAATCTTTTGATAACTTGATGCATACTTATAGTTAGTAATGTAGGCTACTTACCAAAATTGTGATAAACATAGAGCACATCACAAATTCATCTAGGTATAATCTTCAAATGTATATTGTAATACATATTTTATGACAATATACTTCATTGCATGTAAGATATTACAAAAATAATTTAATAGACATACCGCTTGAAATCTGGATATCTCCAACATCTTTGCTGCCACTGTCTTCGACGCCTTCCTTGGCAGCTGCAGCGAGTGCTGCTAGCCGAGCTTTTTCCTGCTCCTCCAGAGATCCATAATGCACCTGCTTGCTCTTTTTCAACACAATTTCTTCATCATCAGACATTTTGAGGTTATATGTATCTTTTCAAATGAGATTAAAGCTATTGCTACGATAAGAATCACTTTAATATTAAAGTGACGGCTTACTTAACTATGTTTACACAATATCAATAATATATTCTGTAAATATTATTATGACAACAAATTATCAAAAAGTCCAAACAAACTGGTAAACTTTAGATACATCGATATTATTTTTTCGAAATATCGATATTTTTAGCCAATATTTAATATTACGATGTATCGATATACAATTGCAAGTATCGAAAATGCGATATTTTTCAGGATAAGGCTAAATTATTTATATTTTGTACAGTGATAAATCGAAATATCCCTATTTTCAAGTATGGCAAAGGTATACAAATCGATGTTTTTTGTAATAAAAACAAGCAGTTTTTCTTCAGAAATTACATTTTGTTTTTGCTAGAGTAAAGTTGTTTCTTCTTAATTTGTGTTTTAGACGTTTTACAGTTGATCACGTATTTCGATCGAAGAGGTCTTTTATATCGGTATCAGATAAATGTAGCTTTGAAAATATAAAAACGTAGATTTTTAAAATTTTTGTAATTTATTTATAAATGACAGTTATGCATTGGTTTTTTTCTAGTAATGTAAGTTGAAAAACAACTTATATAAAAAACAACATTTTTTTTTGGTACCGATATATCGATATATTCTGAATTAAATATCAATATCGATATATTTCTAAAATATCGATATTTCTTTAACATTCCGACATCCCTAGTAAACTTTATTTGGCGTTCCGTTTTACGCATGCAAGACTTTAAAAAATGTCCACGAGATATTTTTATTTATGCTCTCTAGTCTAATAAAAGAAGTCGATGAAATTGTAATATTGTTGTTTTGTATACGCATGTTTTCAATCAAGAAAAAAACCTTTTTTATAATTTTTCTTGATATTTATTAATAGCGATATTTGGTGATAAACACTTCGTAAACAGACGTAATATCAGTTTGAATTGAATTTAATTGTCCCTTTATCTTCTAAAACAGTAATAATCATTTATTCTAATAATTTGGTTGATTTAGAATGACTGTTTGATAGCAATAAAAAAAATGCTTGTCTATCGTAAACGTCAAACGTAATAGAATAAATAGCATCTATTTACAAAACATTTTCGACTTGTTTTATAAGAAAATGAAACGAAATACCTACTGATATACCATCATATTAGTTGCCCTTCGTTGAGTGAGTATTTGTTATATTCAATTCGTGCACAATCCGGAAATATAACCTAAAATTATCGGGTATCTGGTTGATTTGAGGGAGAAGATGGCTTTGCAACTGTCCAGGCGGGAAGTGGATGATTTACGGTCATCTTTGGACCGTGCGATATACAGGACTATTGGAAAATCGGACAGCTCCTTGCTCTCAACCGTTTCTTCTTGTTTAACCAACGGGTAAGGACATATATCATGTACGCAGTTTCATTATTTGATATTTATATTAATGAGTATAGTAATAATACACTATTGCTTTAAGGAAATGTTAAAAATTGTAGTTGATTAGACTTGTGTAAGGGTAATTTTAGTAAAAACCTTATCTGTGTGTATATGTAGACAAAAAGCAAACTAAAAGTAATTTAGTAATGCATTTCATACATGGAAAGGTAGCTCAATACAAATAGCTTTGATTTACATTATCAATTAGGAAAAAAATTATTTCATATTTTTGTATGTGTTAAATTCAATTACTTTTTGTCCTAAACTATTTCCCATTCCTCCTTTTCAGATATGAAAGGCGGAAGATCATAGACAAGATCTCCTCCCACATAGACTCCAAAAAGGCGAGCAAACTAGCTGACAAGGTTTTGGCTTTGGCGCAAGAACTTGTGTCCTCGTCTAAGTTGCAAAAGAGGAAACATGAGTCATCCAGTGATAAAGATAGGGATTCTAAGAGGTTTGCAATTTGTCAAACATTATTTTTTCTCTTTTCTTTTTTATATTAATTTACGTGACAAGATGAGCATGTTGTCCATGATTCATAATTGAAAACTTAATGTATCTGCATATAACTAGACTCAATTCCCTAAGACATTGTGATGCACATGAAATGATTACCGGTGGTACGTCCCCTTTTTACAGGTGGGTACCACTGCGGTGCCTATCTAAAACAATGCTGTGTTCCGGTTCGAAGTGCAACGTAGCCAGCGTGTTTACTGAGTAAATGAGACAACACCCTATGTCTCACGGTAGGCAGCGCAGTGGCGACACCACTGGCTTTGCTAATGTCTAATGGCGTCGGTGACCACTTCCCATCAGGTGGCCCGACTGCTTGTGTGCCTGCGTATGCCATAAAAAAAAGAAGATACAAGGATCAAACATAATTTAATTCTTCCAGCAACTAGACTATGAAGAATAAGTCTTTTATGGGACAATGTATACATTTTTACAACAAAATCCCAGTAAATGTTCAGGATTTAACTAAAAATATATTTAAAAAAGTTTTCAAGGAATGTTTGTGTTAAAATGATAAACAGCCTGCACCACCGCAGTGCCTGTTTCTGCCACACAGTAGTAATTAATAGTTAGTTTGTAAACACTACTGTTTTCCAGTTTTAAGGGCATAGTAGCCAGCGGATTTACTGGGTACACAAGACATAGCATCCCATGGTTCGCATAGGCAGGCATCGGTTTTCCCAGTATTGCCAATGTCAATGGGCGTTGGTGATCACTTGTGGTGGCCGGACTGCACATCTGCCTGCATAGCCATAAAAAAATAACAAATATTTAGCATAGTAGAGCATGCATAATAATAATAAATCATATTCTGTTTAAAAAGAGATGAAATTTTCTTGCACAAAGTCGTAAATGTATAAACGCTGAATGACGCTACAAGGAAACACAGTTTTATTGGGCCCGTTTTATCTCTGCTAATTCACTTGGCGATTGGATTTGTCCTTAATGTTGTTGACATTAATTGTATTCTTTCCACTATTAAGGGCACACTAAGATGGGATAGCTCTGTATCTCAATATGTTTGGAATAAACTTTTTACATGCCCATACAGATAACACAAAGTTATTTCCCGCGACCCCCAGTTTATAAAGCAAGGGCCTATAGCTCTAGATTACTGAGGCGGTTATTTCGAACAACTTTTTTGATTGATTATTAATAAAAGACGCAATTTGACAGTTGACTATTGATTGTGATGTTCCTTTTTGTTTTCAGATCCAGGCACGATGAAAAAGAGTCGAGGGATGAGAAGCGAGAGTCCAGGAGTGAGAAGGAGAAGGAGGACAGGGAGCAGAAGTTTGGAAGCGGAATGGACATACCATCAGTGATGCCAGACGGTGAGACGGTTGGATCCAAGATGGCGGGGCTGAGTGCCGACAAGATTAAGGTGATTTTGTTTATATTATCATCATCAGCCTGTGCCAATCCACTCCTGGGCACCGCTTCCGATCTGCGGCCATCCTCATCCAGCCCACACCAGCCACTTTGCGAATGAAGTACCGTTTGCCAAACCTCAGTCTCCACTTCTTTACTTTCCAACTCCAGCGGTCTTCAGTTCTGCGGCTTATATGCTAATCCGGTGGGCTATATTAGATTATGGGTCTCTGACGGATCATACATCTCTGATGCGGTCCGTCAGAAGTACTCCAAGCATAACCCTCTCCATAGCTCGCTATGCGACTTTAAATTTGTAGAACAGTCGAACCGTAAGTGCCTAAGTCTCGACACCATAGGTCACGACGGGTAGGTCGCACTGATCGAAGACTTTCGATGGGTGTCGAGAAAACTCGACGATGCTTACGAAAAGCTGCCCAGCCCAGCCCAATCCTTCTGTTTGTTTCTCCCTCAAAGTCTTCCTAGTTTGAGCGTTTACCCTAGGTTAACGTACTCCGCCACCACTTCGAGGAAGCCATCAATTGTGATCGGTCCCGGATCAAAGTGCTCGTTGAATATGACCATGTGTTTGTTTATTTTTGATTGAATGCGGCATGACGACCCTCTTGGCGTGATGATCAGTGACCCTGAAAGTTGAGCCAGTGTGTGTAAGTTCGATTCACCACCACGGGGAAAATATTGTGTCATGAATATGTGTTTTTCTCGTGTCTAGATTTTTGTATATCTAAAATATATATAATTATATGTATTTACGAAAGAAAAGTAACTTAGTTATTTATCAGACCTTTACATCGACTCGGACAAATCTATATTGGAAATCGCTATTGGTGTGAAACTTAATTTTCGCCAAAAATCAGGTTTCTTTATAGTTTAAAGATCTTGTGAGGATCCGAAATGGCTGCGGTCTACCAATAAGCACGCCTTTGTTTTGTTTGTCAATAAGGTTTGCTATTACATTTATTCCAATCGAAATTTGCTAAATCATATGTTAAAGGATACAGCACAAGCGTGCGTACTCCACTAAACTCGAAGTTTTTGACGAATACGTCTATTTAGGACAAGTGGTCCGGTTAGAAAGGTTCCTCTTCGAGGGAAAGTTCGAGAGTCGAATCCAACTCGTTCGCGCAGCGTTCGGGAAACTAGCGACGTCTTCTCGTCCAATTTCCTCAGTGTCCAAATCAAAAGTATTCGATTTGGACTCTTGGTTCAGTGTTACCACGACACAGAGACGTGGCCTCTCACTATAGGCCTTACTAAGAGGATCAAGGTTGCTCAACTGGCTATGGAGAGGGCTATGCACGGAGTTCCCCTACGAGATGGATTCATTAATTAGGAGATCCGTAGGAGAACCAAGTAACCGACATTGCCTTGCGAATTAGTAAGTTGACGTGGCAATGGGCAGGGCACATGGAGCGGAGAACTGATGGCCGATGGGGCCGCAAAGTTCTCGAATGGAGGCGTCGTATAAGAAAGCGCACCGTAGGGCGTACACACACGAGGTGGTCAGGCGACCTGATGAAGGTTGCGTGACGTCGTTGGATACAGGCTGTTTACGACAGGTCACTGTGGGATTCATTAGGGAAGGTCTATGTTCATCATCATCAACCTTTGATAGTCCACTGCTGGACATAGGCCTCCCCTAATACACCCCTATCTATTAGGGGGATTTGGACCGTATCCCACCACGCTGGTCCATTGTAGGTTGGTGGGTGGACCGCCTTTTTACATGCCCATCCGACGCATGGATCATCTTACTTTTCAGACAATCGGGTGATCGGCCCAAATTGTCCTAACCAACTAGGAAACAACAATGAAAATTTGTTGAGTCCCTGCAGGTTCGAACCCACGATCTCCGGTTTCTAAAGCAAACGCCTATACCACTACGGAGGCAGTATGTTCATCATTGGACTTTAATTGGCTGATGGGTGATGATCGTTAATATTTTTTGGGCCCATAGGTTCTTGCAATGGCACTTTTTTCATGTCACTTTTTATTATATATTGAAAAATAAAAACCATCATCATAATCATCATCATCAGCCTGTGATAGTCCACTGCTGGGCGTAGGCCTATAGTATGGCATCGCCTTCTCCGTATGGGGTTTTTGGACCGTGTACCACCACGCTGGTCCAATGTGGGTTATTCAATTTCTTAGGTAATTGGGTTGAGTCTATTCGAGGGAAGCCAGTCCGTCAACTGGTTGACCAATTCAAACCATACCGTTGTAAATTTTAGCTTATATGTTTTTTGTGTATAACATACATAGATTTGTTATAGTAAAACTTCATTAATGCCCATGCTGTAGTTCTTATGTGACGAGTAACAAACGGCCATACGTCCTTTCAAACTTTCACATCCGTAATATTAATAGGATTTAACTTTAAGTTAAACTTAATAACATTAGTTATTATAATTAAGTACATTCAAAAATATCTTTCTTCCCTCTCAGCTGATGATGGCCAACGCTCAGAAAGAGATAGAAGAGCGGAAGAGGGCATTGATGGCCATAAAGGGGGAGCAGAGGCCCGGTGTTAACGCAGCAGCGGCTGCAGCCCAGCAGATCAAGGTTCAAATGCAGCAGAACAACGCTATACCGCCACCGAGTGTTATCAAACCGGTTCTCTACTCGAAGCCTGGTGAGTTCTTACTATAGTTTAGCCGGATTGATGTTGTATATAGGGCTATGTCGTAGGGATGTGACGACCCCACCGCCCACTTGACGGCGGATCTGCCTCACAGTGGGATGAGTGGGGTAAGAGAGATCCGCAGTACAAATGCAATCAGTCAATTGCCAATCCGCCCGCTCAGCGTGGCAATTGTGAGCAACTTTTTTTAATGGACTCCTTCTAGGCGTTCGTTAAAAAAGGCCTATGCCCAGTAGTGGACTGCCAAAGGCTGTATAATAATGATGATTATTATGATTATTATGAACATCATCACAGCCATAACCGTCAAGGTAAATAAATTTTCTGAATGATGTGGTGAAAAAAACGGACATGTACGGATTTTAAGGTGATAGGTCCCCTTTTTGCTGGAGGCCGTCTCGGTCGGTTTCGTTTCGCCTATTTCTGCCGCAAATCTGTAGTGTGAAAACACTAACGTGTTCCGGTTTGAAAGGCAGCGCAGCCAGTGTATTTACCGGGTAAACGAGACGTAACATCCATAACATTGCTCCTTGTATTGTCGGTGACCACTATCCATTTGATGACCCGACTGCACGTCTGCATTCGTATGGGAGAAAAAGATTCTGCTTATATAGCTCTTCTGTTACAAAAGACATTTAGTTGTGGTTTCACAAGTACACATCTTCTTTACAGTTTGATTTACAAATAACATGAGGGAGTGCCGCTGTCAAGCCTCCTGTCGTAGTTTGTGTAATTAGAATTCAATTTAATCATTATTCAATATTAAAGTTCACACTTGCTTATTGTTTGTGAGACCAGCCACCACCGGTTCGGAATAGGACGCTTCTGACCTGAGAAGGATCTGCGAAAAAAACTCTGCCGGCTCTTTATTTCATCTTTTAACTTATAATAGTAATAACTTCATCAGCATTATCATCCTGTGTCAGTCCACTGCTGGACATAGACCTACCCTAATGCACGCCTTCCCCACCAGGCAGTTTTTGGACCGTATCCCACCACGCTGGTCCAATGCGGTCCTGCAATAACTTTCATAGACATTATTCCGTGCATAAGTGAATTTAATATTCATTAATAACTTAATGTTAAGAATAATACAGTCAATGTTATTTCAGTTTATTGGTTTATTGTTACAGCCAGCGGTCACTTGAGCCAAGAGGAGTTGGAGAAGCAGAGGAAGATTGCAGAGCTGCAGGCCAGGATTCAAAGAAAACTTGCGGGTGAGTAAATTTCTATCTTCTATAACAGATGTTAAAAATGAAAAGAGATGCATTTGAGTATTGAAATTGTTAAGAAAGGTATACTTTTAAATATATACAATTTATTCACTATATAATAATAAATAATAATAATATTTTTTCATAAATAAGTTAATATTATATGTAGTCCTAAGCAGCTCGTACAATGGAAACTAGATGACCGATAAATGTGTACTAATATTATAGAACGGATATCTTTGTATTTTTGACCGACTTCCCAAAAGAAGGGGTAGTTGCCCCGTTCCTAGTGCTCCGATTTTGTTCATTATTTTTTTAAATGATGGGTATTAGCTATTGTTTGTTCCGATAGAAATAGTTTGATATATATTTAGGAAGTTAAAAATCACAACCTCATGCGATTTAATTGCAAACGCTGCTAAAACCGCAAAAGATAGACTTGAGCTATGTTTTATATAATTGTACTTCTTTAAATTGTCTTTGAAAAGTGCGCGAGCGCATATATCTATGTTTTAAGAGTAACCCACAATAGCCATTTTAATGTAAAACATTGTTAAAAATCTCGATTAGGCACATTTAAAGCTTATTTTAAATGATACTGTTGAGTTTCATATAAAAGTTATTGCATTGGCATTTCTGCATGAAGCAGTAGTGTGAAAACACTGCTGTGTTCCGGTTTGAAGGCACCGTAGCCAGCGTATTTACTGGGTAAACGAGACTTAACATCCCATGTCTCACGGTAGCAGCGCGTTGGCGGTACCACTGGTATTGCTAAGTCTACGGGCGTCGGTGACCACTTCCCATCAAGTGGCCGAATGCTCGTCGTAAAAAAAAAAAAGAAAAAAAAAAATGGAAAGTATTTTCATTCCATGTACATAAAACGTGTCATAGACGACATTTTGATAAAACATTATCAGCCTTTGCACTGGCCTTGCTGTTACTGGCCTCCCTAATACACCCCTATCCATTAGGGGATTTTGACCGTATCCCACCACGCTGTTTCAATGCGGCTTGGGGGATCGACTTTTAGATGCCCATCCGACGCATGGATCATCTTACTTTTCAGACAATCGGGTGAAAGGCCGAAATTGCCCTAACCAACTAGGAAACAACAACGAAAATTTATTGAGTCCCCGCAGGATTCGAACCTACGACCTCCGGTTTCTAAAGCACACGGCCATATCACTAGGCTACGGAGGCAGTTCAGTTGATGAAAGGAATACCTTGAAAGGTATCAAAGATTTAAAATGCAGAGGCAGAAATCGCGACGCTATTTAGTACCGAGAATATTGCACTGCTTATACTGCAGAAAATAGTTGTACGCTGTTAGGAGTTGGTCATATTTATTTTATCAAATCCACTTATTTACGGATTTTTCACGTTATTTAAATATATTTATTCCCGACGTTTCGGATTCTTTTCAGCATCCATGATCACGGGCAGACTAAGTTGGTATATGTCTGTATCTCTGTATGTTTTTCGAATAACCGTCAGTTTTTATTTAAAAAATTGACATATCTTTCGATTTCTTAATTTTTAATGTTGGTTTGACAAAAAAGTATTTATGTTGTTCTTCGGTTTTGTAGTTTTTTATACTCTGCGTTTAATTTTTGAAATTATTGGATCCCAGGAAGGTGGCAAAGACCAACCATCTTCTCTATTAAAATTTGGATATTTTTTAATTTCTATTGCTTCGAATCATCCTTGGTATAATTGGTAGGATAGCCAGCGTATTTACTCTGTAAACGAGACTTAACACCCTATGTCTCACCGTAGGCAGCGCTTTGGTGATACCACTGGTATTGCCAATGTCTATGGGCGTCGGTGACCACTTCCCCCCATTTATTT
Organism: Lamproptera curius; assembly: GCA_029286875.1. Classification (NCBI taxonomy): domain Eukaryota; kingdom Metazoa; phylum Arthropoda; class Insecta; order Lepidoptera; family Papilionidae; genus Lamproptera; species Lamproptera curius. The sequence continues at coordinate 1,474,706 of JAGSMT010000098.1, read as the reverse complement.
ATTTAAACTAAACGCACAGATAGCACAAAGATGTAATACTGCAGATAATAGAGATAAGAAAGGTAGAAATGTAGATAATTACAATTTTATTATAACAAAAAATAGGTAAACGTTTAAATATCTACATATTATAATAAATGAATACCTTGATGACTACAAATCCCTTAATAAGTTCTTAGACAAGAGCTTTTTAAGTTTTTTTTTTCCATTTAATTTCATAGGGGGATAGATTGAATGTATAAAATTGTGTATGTACCTACATCATCAGCCTGTGATAGCCCACCGCTGGACATAGGCCTCCCTAATACACTTTAGGCTTCAGGCAGTTTAATTCATGTACCTATTGCACGGGTAAATATGAAAGATGCTATTCAGGTGGTGCTTTAGCGGCCGCCAGCGGTGGACCTGCACCACTGATCCTGGACAGAGAAGGTAGAACCGTGGACACGAGTGGGAAACGGGTCACTTTGACCCACGTAGTGCCTACCCTCAAGGTGAGTAAAATAGCTAAATTCTTATTTTATTTGAACTAAATTTGTAATTAATTTGATAGAACTGCCTCTGTAGAATAGTGGTAAGGGCTTGTGCTTCAGAAACCGGAGGTCGTGGCTTCGGGGACTCAACAAATTTTCATTGTTGTTTCCTAGTTGGTTAGGTCAATTTGGGCCGATCACCCAAAAACCGCCTAATGGATAGGGGTGTATTAGGGGAGGCCTATGTCCAGCAGTGGACTATCACAGGCTGATGATGGATGATAAATGAAATATTTTTAAAAGTTAATATAAACGGAAATGGTTTGATTCTCACTTAAAAAGTTGATTGCGGTGCTACAGTCATTATTACTTATTTACTTTGGTCTTTTTTAATTTTTTTCTCGTTTGTTTTAAAAATTAAAGAAATATCATTTTTATACTATAAGCTACCAATATATGGAGTATGAACCTCTAAAGCCTAGTGGTATGGGCTTAAGCTTCAGTAAGGTGGCTGGAGACTCGTTTTTAACTGTTGTTCATAATTTAGTTTGGCTAATGCAGGCTGACCACTTGATTGTTATGAGTTAAGGCAAAAGTGATGATTCGTATGATCCAATACAGCGAAGCTAGTTATTAAGTTTTACTACAGCCATTGTATGATTCCAAATTATTTGTAGTATGTTATTTCATAGATATAACTGATTCTGGCGTAGGGAAGTGATCACCGCCCACTTGATTGGTGTATCTGCCTTAGTGCAATCAGTCAATTGCCAATACGCCTGCTCAGCGTTGCAATTATGTGCTACTCGTTTTTATGAACGCTGTCATGACGTGCATTGAAAATGGGCCTATGTCCAGCAGTGGGCTGCTAATGGCTAAGGGCTGTTTATGATCATGATGGTGATGATAACTAATGATATGAACAGAAAGCTAATTATGATCCAAAATTATTTTGGGTAGGTTTTTTCAGTTCGGTATGCTATGGCGGTTTTTATCGTGTCTTTCCTTCAGGCCAACATCCGCGCGCAGCGGCGCGAGGAGTTCAAGGCGCAGCTGGCGTCTGGAGCCTCCAGCTCGGGAGCAGGGGCTCCGGCGGGGGCTCCCTGGCTGGACGAGCGCGTGCCTACGAGGGGCCCGCAGAGGGCGAGGAGGCCGCTGCGCTTCCACGAGCCCGGCAAGTTCAGGCAGCTGGCTGAGAGGCTCAGGATGAAGGTGAGGCCCTTTATACAGGGTTGAGAGGAGGGGATGAGGGTAGGAAGGGGTAAGGGGACGAGGGATACGGTCCGAAAACCCCTAATGGATAGTGGGGAGTATGAGGGGAGGCCTATGTCCAGTAGTGGACTATCACAGGCTGATAATGATGAAGGTGACGAAAGTCTAGGGTTAAAAGGGGGATTGCTATTTATGGTTATTAACTCTCCGAGCTTTTATTACGTGAGGAAACCATGTCATCTTTCTTTTCTCATTATTTTTCTAGTCTCCTTTATTTTGAAGGATCTTTTAGGGTGTTATCAGTGCGGTTCATATTCTGGCAGCAAATCAGTGACTGTCTTCCTAAGCCCAGAGTGAACAGTCGGTAAACTGGACACGACATCTCTTGCCTCAGTGTAATGAGTAAATTGGTGTCTCACGCGGCTTTCCGTACTGGCTAATTGTGTCACTTACCATCATGTAATATATGACTAAAATATATGACCAAATATTATATATAGGCAGAGTATATATAATATTTAGTCATATAACATATGTAATAATCGTGTGAACTGTGGATCTAGGCCCAACTGGAGAAGCTGCAGAACGAAATCAGCCAAATCGCCAGGAAGACGGGCATCTCCTCCGCCACCAAGCTGGCGTTACTGGCGGCCGATACTCCGGACAGCGAAAGAGTTCCAGACATAGAATGGTGAGTCACTTAGATAGTCATATACTCCTGAGCCTATAAGAATAAGGAATCAGTATACAGATGTCAAGTAATTGCCGTGTTGTTTTGTTTATGTGACATTTCTCCTTTCTCTCAGCATTTCTTTTAAGTTACAATGGGATCTCAACCTTTTATTTTCATTATTCCTCTTTTCTTAAGTCCTTCAGCATGATTCTAGGTTGTTGGTCCCACTTATATCTTCTTATCGTCTTTTATCACTTTGGATGGGCATAGTTTTGGAGTGCAGATCCCACTTACCACTTCTTGTCTCCTCCTTCTTAGGTGGGACAGCGTTATCAAAGGATTGAAATCCCCTCCCCCCTGCTCTCGTCTTAGCCGTCTTTTTCCTGTTAATAGTGGGATAGTGTAATCTTAGGCTGTCACCCATCACCCTTATCTCTTATCGCCTGTTATCTGTTGGGAATGCGAGATTTAAGGATGCTAATTCCCTCCCATTTGCTCTTGTTATCTCCTTCCTGCTGTCAGGTGGGACAGCGCTATCCATGAATGAAATTCCCCATCCCTCTGCTCTTCTTATCTCCTTCTTTTTCCTATTATCTATTCTTATATCCCAGTTTCCTCTTCTGATTGATGAGGTCGTGATTTAAGGATATCATTCCCATTTTCCCCGTTAGTTATTTGGTTGTCACCCCAGATTAATAACAACTAAAACACGTCATCATATAAAGTCCTCTTCTCTTGTTATTTCCTTCGTTATCCTCCTATCAGGTGGGACAGCGTGATCCTCCTGACGGCGGAGGAGCGCGAGGGTCGCGGCGGAGGAGGCGGCGCCGCCGTGGACGCGTGCAACGTGGGCGCCGACGACATCGTCCTCAACCTCAACGAGGAAGCCATCACCAACCTGGTGGAGCACCCGCAGCAGCTGAGGCCGCCCAGTGAGTGTTCAATCATCATCATCATCATCAGCCTGTGTCAGTCAACTGCTGGTCATAGGACTAAGACACGCGTTCTCCATTAAGGGGTTTTTGGACCATATCCCACCACGCTGGTCCAATGGGGGTTAGTGGGTGGGTCGACTTACTTTTCAGAGAATTGAGTGATCGGCCCAAATTGTCCTAACCAACCAGAAAACATCGCTAAGTTATTTTCCCGCGGAATTCGAACCCACGGCCTACGGTTTTTAAAGCGTGGGCCAATACCGTTAAACCACGGAGGCGGGTTTGTCAAAATAATTATTGGAATACTATATCTTAGACATAATTTATTTATTTATCTCTTGATTTACATTAGAGATCAGTCAACTGCGTGAAAGATATTATAGTGCACAAATGTACCTCTCCCTTCACTCTCGTAGTACGATGGGACGGATGCCGACACTAACGGAGGGGTTAGGCACCGGACCGACTTTCAACATGCCCATCCGACGAATGGATCATATTACTTTACAGGTAATGGGGTAATTAGCCACCATTGTACTAACCAACTAGGAAACAAGTATTAAACTCGTGTTAACTCCCCGCAGGCTTCGAACTCACGACCTCCGGTCTCTAAAGCCCTTACCATAAGGCTTCGTAACCAAAACCATAAGAGCAGTAAATAAAGTAATAAAAAATAAATAAATATTGAAACAACAATTGAAAAATAAATATAAAAGCGGAGACCTTGAAATAAATCTACATTGGAATGAAAATTGGAGCTCCATATCTAAATGTTATTGCACAACACTTCCTGTCTCTAAAGCATTAGAGATGATAAGAATATCATAATATATAAAAAATAATGACTACCTTATTAAAAAAACATACATTTTTCTTTATTTAATGTTTTTATACTATGTTCTATGCATAGGTCTTTTTGACATTAACACACAAAATTCCATTGTTTTTTTTTTGGGTTTTTTGTTCTCAATAAAAGTAACTGTTAATTTCATGACACTTACTAATGATTCCTAACCAGGTATTATTTAAAAGACCAAAATATTCTCATGTACTAGCTGTATTCACAATAACTGAAAAGGACAAGTTCCTTGAATTATGTTCCACTCACATCACTTTGGTTTCTCCGGAACACACAGGAATCCGACCCTTCTGAAGAAGGCGGGGCAGCCCATCGAAACGCACATAAAGCAACTTCCCAATATCACAGGTCCAGTGGTCTCCGTTGCCTCGGTCACTGTGGAACCTGGTGTAACTGTTGCTATGGGCACGATATTGTTGAAGTTGTTGGAATTGTTGTGATTGTTGTAGTTATTGCCGTTAAAATTATCGCTTAGATTGTGGGAGTCATTCAATTCGTACGAGGTGAAGTAGTGGTTCTTAGATAGGCTTGTGTTGTTGAAGTTGTTGAGAGTTGTTGGCGTTGTGAAATCTGTTCGTGCCGTTTGAGTTGTTCACGTAATTGAAGTTATGATCGTAATTGATGTTGTTGGTGTTGTTGAATTTGTTCGCGTTTTCATAATTGTTGAAGTCGTTCGGTTTGTCAATGTTGTTGCCGTTATAGATGTAGTTTTGATATGTTCTGTTGAATGGTGTAGGCGCATGTCCGAAATATGTCTGATTAAATCGCCCGTTAATAGATCCGTAGAAGTTGTCGGGTTTGCTGTAATTGAAAAGAGGTTTCCTTGTTGGCTGATATGATGGCACATGGGCCGTGTGCAATTGGCTGTTCAGGTTATTTTGGTAGGCTCTTTCAAATGTTTTGTATTCATTTCTATTTATATTTAATAGCTGTGAATGGTTTAATGTTCTCAAGCCTTCGTATTGGTTGTTGGTATTGTTGTTTGCGGGGTTTCGGTTGTATGAAGGCCTATTGGTGCGATATATCGGTTGTTGGTAGCTGTATTGGTTGCTACTGTTGAAGTGAGGTCCTTCATTGGCGTTGTACGTCATATAGATTGCCTGGGTTTGGTTGTGTTGTCTGTTGGAGTAACCGTATTGGTTGTTTATTAAAGGCCTATGTGTCGGGTTGTATGGGACAGGCCTTCCGTAAAATGGTTGCGGTTTGTATGACGCGTTGATGAATGTATTTGATCGATTTGGTTGTAGATTATAAACAATGGTAATTTTGTTGGTACGATTGTACGACGGTCTATTACTCTGTTGTCCCGAGTAAAGGCTCATTATGTTGCTAATATTAGAAGCTGTATGGTTGTACCCGTTGTATCCATATAACGTACGGTTGGGGAAGTTCCTATAAAATCCGTTCGACACTTGGCTGTAGAAAGAGCTATCTCTTTTCGGTCTCTTCGAATCGGTTAAATATGTTCTTTCCACTCTTCTCGAAGGTTCTGTGTGACGACGTATAAAACGCATTAATCCTTTATCCTTCTTTGCTATTTCGTTTATTTTTCTCTCAATCTCTTTATTGTTCTCTTCTGTTTTGTCTATATTTGTATCTCTTACCTCTTCTTTTGTGTCTGATGTTTGTTGGTGATGCACATTTTTCTCTATTTGTCTATTGCTTCGTTTTCTTACGTCTTGAAGATTTCTTTCTTTCATTTCTACCTCATGATTCGTATCTATTGTTTCGTTTTCCTTATTATTCAATTTTACCTCATCCGTATCAGTTATATCTTGATATATTTCTTTGGGGTCTGTATTTAGATAGATTTCCTCTGTTTTCCTTTTTATTCCTTCGTTCACTCGTTTTACCTCTATTCCAATGCCGTCATTCAGTAATTTTCCAAAGTCGACCTTGTTAGCGAAGATCGCTTTTGTTTTCCCATCTTGAATGATGTCACGTATGGACTTTGCCACCTCCCTTCTTACTCTAATGTCCAATGGGTGGTCTTTTATGTTATAATTGTTCAAATTCCCAGCAATAGTCAGTATTGCCGCTATTAAGTATAGCGTGGGCAACATTATTCGTTAAGTACTTGTGTCCTTCTGTTTGCAATCTGTTGTTTTAGTCGTTCGTCGCGTATTTAGGAATTATCATCCTCAACGCTTAGCTAACTATTTGCCGCGACCTCTCTTGTTATTATTAATTTTGTACAGATTATTTCTACGTTTACGTGTAAAATAATAGTTTATAAATCACAATCTTTAAAAATGTTCGATACGGTTAATAATTACTGAAAATAGATTATTGCAGTTATTTGATAATTATTAAAAAATATATATTATATATATAGATATGACATTTAGAAAATAATGTATTATAATCATTAATAATAAATGCATCAATATTAATGAGATATTTATTCACTTTAGAATACATAAATGATGATTTATTATTAACCGATTATTTAAATCGAATTGAAAGTTTTCATAAACATTACATATCCGAGTAAACCATGTGACTTTTGGCTCTTTAAAGGTTTTCTTTTCAATGGGATATGCATTTAAATGAAATAATATTAACAAAATTAGATAAAGTAAAAATTTACGATGTGAATTAACGAACGAAGTAATCTTAAAGTTTGTCACACTAGCTTGGATATATTAACCCTTTCAAATTCGTCAATCTACGTATGTACGTACGGATTGACGAAGTAGTGAGTTTTATATATAAATAAATCAGTAGGTTTCCGTTCGCTTATCAGTTCCACGAACGTTGAATATTATATTGTTTTACTCCGTTGAAATGTATTTGTGCAAATGATGTTTATTTTTGGTAAATGCTTAGTAATTAATAGACATAGACACACTATGCGATACACTAGCGTCAATTTAAACGCGCCATAGATAATACTAAGGATGCCAAGAATATTGGCAACTATTCGGCATTTGGTCTATTCGGCTACTTTTTCGGTATTCGGTATTCGGAAGAATACCGAATGCTGAATCATGAGAGAGTTATATGTATTCATAACCACGTTACAATCCTTTAGTAAGTAAAATTGATCTTTTTTAAGTTATGATAGATAGGAACTTCCAGCATTTGTTGATAGCAATCATCATCAGCCTGTGATAGTCCACTGCTGGACATAGGCCTTCCCTAATACATCTCCATCCATTAGGGGATTTTGGACGGTATCCCACCACGCTGGTCCAATGCGGGTTGGTGGGTGGACCGACTTTTTACATGCCCATCCGACGCATGGATCATCTTACTTTTCAGACAATTGGGTGATCGGACCAAATGGCCCTAACCAACTAGGAAACAACAATGAAAATTTGTTGAGTCCCCGCAGGATTCGAACCCACGACCTCCAGTTTCTAAGGCACACGCCTATACCACTAGGCTACGGAGGCAGTTGATAGCAAACGATCAGGTTTTTGGTCGTTTTAGGAAAGCAATTTCAGAAAATGACCTCTCTATACACGCCACTCCTAAAGAAGTAGTAAAAACTTTATTTAATCTTATATAAACTATATTTAATCTGCCTTCTTCTTTCTTATTAAATATTGACTTCTCTCACGGTAGGTCTCTTTTTACAAGGAACCGTCTGGTGTACCACCACGGTCTTTATTTCTGCCTCAAATCTGTAGTGTAGCACTACTGTCTTCCGGTTCGAAGGGCTCCTCCTACGTTATGGTTGGTTACGACAATTTGGGTCGATCGAATTGTCTGAGAAGTAAGATGATCCATGCGTTGGATGGGCATGTAAAATTCGGGCCACCTACCAACCCGCGTCGGATCTACGTGGTAAGGTACGGTCCACAAACCGCCGTAATGGAGGGAGCCTATGTCCAACACTGGCCTAACACAGGCTGATGACGATAAATAATACCAGATATTTAGAACATATTTAGTGGCAACAAAGTGTACTTAGTCGTAGAACCGGTAACTGATGGGGAAGAAAGGTTCTCGAGTGGCAGCCTCGTACTGGCCATCGCAGGTTGGGACGACCCGCCACAACATGGACTGACGACCAGTGCAAATGTGCAGGAGGTCGGTGGATGCAGGTGGCGCAGAATAGTACTGCTTGGCGGCTCATGGGGGAGGCCTTTGTCCAGCTGTGGACTTTGTTAGGCTAATTGATGGCGATGATGATGATTCAGAACTTGTTCAACACTTTTATCAACTTTGGCTGGAGCTTTGAAGGTGAAAGGGCTCGTGTTTACAGTGGGCTGTCCGGAGTGGTACCACTGCGGTGCCTATTTCTGTCACAAAGCAGTTGTTTATAATTTAATACTGTGTTCCGGTTTGACGGCCACCGTGGCTAGCGTTACTACTGGGTAAATGTGAGGCAACATCCTAAGTCCCACGTAGGCAGCGCGTTGGTGATACCACTGGTATTTCCTATGGTCAGGGTCGTCGGTGACCACTTTCCATCAGGGGGCCCGACTGCTCGTCTACCTTGGTTTGCAATTATAAATTGCTGGTCACGTTTTTGTTATAAATTATATTGAGGATCAAGATGTATGGAAGTTATTTATATATTATGCACTTGCAAATCCCCTAGAGGGAATAAAATTTGTATTGGCCAAATTTTGTAAATGCTAATATCTAAAAATATATATGTATAAATAAAAATACCGCAAAGCTTCTTGCCGGTTTTTCTCTGGATGGGTTTGAGTTTGTGAAGCCGTGGTAAATTTTTGACTTTTACCAGTGCTCAGTAGAGCCTAAATTGAATACATCATTTTGACTTTGACTTAACGCAGAATGACTGGCATGTGTCATGACTTACACAACCCAAAGAAATACTGCTTTATGGAAGAATTAGTTGTCAGGGAATTGTTAAGTTGCCACTGACATCCTATTACGACTGCCAAAGCTGGTCTCGATAACCCGGATTTACTTTTTTTCATTCATTCATTCATCATCAGCCTTTGATAGTCCACTGCTGGACTATCAAAGGCAAAGTTATAGGCATCTCAGCAGAACGAGTGTATAGGATCTCAGATGAAAAATTAAAATAAATAGTTCTGTATGATACTCTTCGACGTTGATCGACGTTAAGACACGTTTTTACACCACTTGAATGATTTACCATTAATTTAATACTATCATTCACCGTCTATGTAGAGTAGTTGCCCTGCTAGGCCCTAATGGAGAAGGCGTGCATTAGGGGAGGCCTATGTTCAGCTGTGGACTAATACAGGCTGATGATGATGCAGGCTAGATGTATTCGCCCTTGGTTTACGAACCGGAGGACCGAGGGTTGGAATCCCACTACGAAACAACCTTGTGGTATCGTTGTTTTCTGGTGGGTTAGAACAACTTTGCCGATCACCTGATCGCTTGAAAAGTAAGGCGGTTCCATATGTCAAAACCATCTCCGGCGGTAGTTATAGAACCTCAGTCCCATTTAATTCTATAGCCCATCGAGTGCAGTTTTGGCATGGTGGCGGGCAGACCTAGAATTTATCTCACATAAATCAAATCCATACATAAATCTATCCAAAACATTCAAAACCCTAATGGATAGGTGTATTATGAGGCCTATGTCCAGAGTGGACTATCACAGGCTGATGATGATGATGATAAAATCAAATCAGTTATTCACATAAATCTGGATGGATTAGAAGCCGATACCATGATAATTTGGGTCAAAATGGCTTGGCATTGTTTATTATGAAGTACTTAGGCTAGGATTCGGTTAATTTATTAGCTTATAAATGTTATTGTTTTAATCTTAGCGGAGCCACTGAAACCTACGTACATGCCGGTGTTCCTAACGAAGAAGGAGAGGAAGAAACTCCGGAGGCAGAGCCGCCGCGAAGCATGGAAGGAGGAGCAGGAGAAAGTACGCTTAGGGCTGGAGGCACCGCCAGAGCCCAAGTTGAGGTGTGTGGTCTATATGCTTCTATTTCACTCTATGCAAGTTTCTTAGTATTTCAGAATAGTAAAAAGGAAAAAGTCAGTTTATATATGTATTTTTCTTTGTTTCATCGACATTTTTCCAAGTGTCTTGTAATGAACTTGGAGAGAGTATCGCCAAGGTGGCCTAGCTTTGTTAGAGATTAGCCAATTACGCGGAATATATACGCGCATGAGTGTACACGCAAATACAGGTGCACAGGGAGTGCTTCCTTCTCTCTCACAGTCTAATGGGACGGATAAGCGACACGACCGAAAAGAGAACAGCTGCAAAAATGACTGTCAATATGTCAATCCGATTCGTGTATTACGTTCAAAAACTAAGTAAGAATCTACGGTCTCTCGGTTTGTTAAGTTTAAGGCTATACCACTAGGCTTCGATTGCAGTTACATGCATAGCTTCATGTATATTTATGTAAATTTGCCCAATTTCATGTACAGAACCTGTCTTTTTCTCACAAGATATTTATGTACAAAGAGATAAATCTGAACACTCGTTGCATTATGTGACACTTTATATTACATTTTTGGTTTGCGTTCTTGCTTAGTTTTATCCGTAAGATTTTGACATCTCTCCTGCCAGGATATCGAATTTGATGCGCGCTTTGGGAACCGAGGCGGTGCAAGACCCTACCGCTATAGAGGCCAAGGTCAGGGAGCAGATTGCAAAACGGCAGAAGACCCATTTGGAGGCTAACAAGGCGAGGGCATTGACTAAGGAGCAGAAGAGGGAAAAGGTGAGAGTGCATCAACAGCAGATCTTTTATTATTTGTATGTGATGCTTCAAGGAGTTCAAATTCAGTACTTTTAGGGCTTTAGGTTGTTTCAAGGTTTTGTAGACGCTACAATTTCTCCCGGTTCAAAAGTTATAATTTATCAGGAAACTCTGCAGTTGTCTTCAATACATAACAAATGTATTTAGCAAAAATATAAAACAGTTGTCAGTGTTTCGCTCGACCTCTGAAATATTATGCTACGTCCTTGTTCACGACACCTGTTTAGTGCTTTCACACGGCTCCTTTTTTAGGTACCATCTTTAAAAAAAAAATTTTATGTTAAGATTGTTCTATGTTTGCTCCAAAACCTCATCATCATCATAATCATCATCGTCATATCAGCCTGTAAAAACCCAATGTTGAATATACGGGCATAAGTGGTTCCCCCAAGAGCAGCTTAGATCTACGACACTAATCAAACGATTTTCTTAACATTTGCACTGGTCTCCACTCCATCTTGTAAGGGGTCGACTCTGCTCAAGCATTATGAGGGTGCACCCGAACCTTATAGCAATTTGATATCTATCGCATGTTGCTCGAAAAGCTCAGTACTTACGTAATGTGAGGCTAAACCTCGACTCAGCTTGTCTCCAAGTTTATGATCTCGGACATTTGATAAGCGAAAAGTGCTCTTTGAGAAATTTTAAGGGATACTTAGTTATTCTCCTACCTTTTGCTTAATTACTAAGTTGTCTTACTAACTTCTTTACTTTCTTTTAGCATTTTCTCTTTCTTTTGCAATATTCTTCTTGCATTTTTTCCTCTCATTTTCAATTTACAACGTTTAACCTAGCACTTATTATCAGATTCCCTTTACATCTGTTTAGATCATCTAAACCAATTCCAAAGAGACCTGCTCTACCTACAAATAGATGTCTTCTATAATCTCTATATTAGAATTAAGTGAGTCGATTTCATGTTCCACTTATTGGTATGTGACCCTAATTCTATATAGCGTTTGTTTGGTCGATGGTTAGTTAAATTATTTAAAAAGAGAGTTAAGTTTAGTATACCTTTTGGATACTGAGATGTAAAATTTTGAACTGGTTATTTTAGTAAACTGAAACGCCATTTCTTTTGTAGGTCGACAGGAAAATAAGGGAGGACACGTCTATGGGTGTCAACGTTGCAGTTTATAGGTTTGTAAAATCTTTGTATTAAACTAATGAAATATTTTAAGAAATACGTAATGTATCTTATCAGAATTAGCTATTTTAAAATTTTTAAATGTGTTGCACGGCTAATAGAGTCAGAATTATTGTTTCTGGTCTAAAATCTTTACAGAAATTATTTATTATCCTCTTTCTAGGTTTCAAAATTTTCACCTGAATAACAGTTTTAACAATATCTGATCTCCATAACCGAAATGGCGAACTGGGTAAATTAGATATCAATTAATTTTTAGGCTCTGAAGTTCTGCAACGATTGTAAAAGTTTTCATTTCTTTAATAAATAATTTTGTTAGCCATTAACGCATACTTTGATTCACTTTTAGACAAACGGATGAGGTCAGAAGCAGTATTTGAACCCACGACATCTGATCGTCAAACTGTAAAGATTTATTTTATTTTCGTTCTTAACCTTCATTTACATTTTTTTTAAGCCTAATTTAATATGGATTTTTTGTAAACATCAAAACTTTACTTAAATTGGAGCATTATGAAGCCCACTTTTAGTTTCACGTCAGACTATGATTGCATAAATTCTAGACCTTAAATCTTTAGCTTCGGAATAGGCAGCCTCTGACCTTAGAGGAACCGACTTAAGATACTCAGAGGGAGAATGTGTTTACTATTCTCAAGAAATTCTTTAAATTAAGTTATATTATCATTCCATTCTTTAAAAGTACGAGACTGTGACTCCAGGGTTCAGGATCTCTTCGAGTGCGCCTCCGCCAAGTTCAAGGTGGAAGTGAACGCCAAACAGCTGCACATGACTGGCTGCGTGCTCCTCCACAGGGGCTGCTGCCTGGTGGTGGTGGAAGGTGGGCCCAAGCAGCACGAGAAGTACAAGAGGTGAGTTGGGTCCTAGGAGATACGGCGGGATGTAGGGGTTTTTGGTGGGTTCTTTGGCGATAATTGATACTCTGCATTCGTTATTGTTGTTGATGATAGTTTATGAAAATAGTCGAGGTAATTGCGAAATGCTGTAATGGTGATAGAGGGGTTTTTGGAGATGCGAGGGGTTCCAGTGATTTGATTCCTGGAGATGGGAGGTGATGTAGGATTATGTATATGGGAAGGAATGGTGCCTTGAACTACCGGATTGCAGTTGTGCAATTGCAGGAGAAGTAAAAGCGGTGAAGGGGGTTCTTAATTGGGGGTGTAGGTTCTGACGCAGGGAGAAGAATTTGGAGTAGTGAAGGTTTATAGTAGTCAGATTCTGGGCAAGGAAGACTTGACTAAATAGTCATTTAAAAAGTATATCGGTGACTGTGTTTATATATATTCCGTTTCGGAATTGCTGAAGCTGTAGTTTTAATATAATCTTATAGTCCTCCAAACCGATTTCGGCTACGGCGACCGATACATATTGATCTAACAACTCGATCTCACGATCTACGCCTTCCAAAGCTCCACTGAGCCAGTAAGGCAGCAGATTTCGTATAGATGATTCATAAATGTTGTTTCAGACTGATGTTGCATCGTATTAAATGGGAGGAGGACACAGTGAAGGATACGGAGGGCGCGGATGTCCCAAACAGTTGTCGCCTCGTGTGGGAGGGGGTCACCAAGCAGAGGGCCTTTGGCGAGATCAAATTCAAAGTGAGTTAGTCTTATAATACGTTCATCATCATCATCAGCCTGTGTCAGTCCACTGCTGGACATAGGCCACCACGCTGATCCAATGCCGGTTGGTGGGTGGACCGACTTTTTACATGCCCATCCGACGCATGACTTTACTTTTCAGACTATTGGATGATCGGCCCAAATTGCCCTAATTAACTAGGAAACATCAATGAAAATTTGTTAAGTCCCCGCAGGATTCGAACCCACGACCTGCGGTTTCTAAAGCACACGCCCGTAACACTAGGCTATTGAGACAGTTTCAGATATTATTTACGAATAAATTCAAGAAAGTTGTAAAGGAACTTTTGTGTTAAAGATATTATTGCTGTAATGACTACTTGATAGATAAATCGCCCTGGTGTCACCCCAGACAGGCGTTTCCAGCAGTGGACTATCTCAGGCTGATGATGATCATGAATATCTGAAGGTTTTCTCAGATTTTGTTGTAGAATTTATTTATATACATTGGCTTTTTCATAAATATCTACTCGATTTCAAAGGTGATGCCTACGGAGAAGCAGGCCAGGGAACACTTCCAGAAGCACGGCGTGGAACATTACTGGGACCTGGCCTACAGTGGGGCGGTGTTGGGAAACGCGGTGGACCAGCCTTAGACCGACTAGGTCATCGATCATATGGTCGAGACGATTAAACGAAACGCTGACACTAAAAACTGACTTTGAATGATCTAAGACTACTTAAGTTGGGTTGACGGAGTCGTCTAATTTAAAAGCTGAACCTAAAAAGTCAACTTGGTTCTAAGATAACTCAAATGTACTGAAAAATTAATTAGCCCTCTCTAAGCCTACACAAAGTCGACTTGGTTGAGTCATACACTCTTAAGACCGCTGAAATAATAATATTTCCCGATAAATAAAGCAACGTTATCTAGTTCTCACCTAAGCAAAAGCTTGTACTATGGAAATATCGTACTGGTCGCGTTGAGACGACTTAAAGTGAACTTAGTTTAGTCGACCAAATCGATTGCTACAACTAAAAATTGAATTATAAAAGCTCTAAGAAGTCTTAGATCCAACTCGGTTGAGTTAAACAACTCTAAGAATACTTAACGCGACTCAAAGTTAACCAAGGTGCCTATTTCTTGAAGCAATAGTGTGAAAACACTACCGTGTTCCGATTTGAAGGGCACCTCCTCCTATGTCTCACGGCGTGCAGCGCTTTGATGTTACCGCATTGGTATTGTCGATGTCAATGGACGTCTGTGAACTTTTTCCATCAGGGGGCTTGAATGCTTGTCTGTCTTTGTGTGCAAATAAAAAGAAATAGCTTTGTCGACTAAACTACACCCGAAAACGCTCAAAAAGATCTTAAACTTTGCTTAGTCAAGTTGAATACTTTATCTAAAATTTCCAAAAACTAAACTTCATCATCAGCCTTTGATAGTCCACTGCTGGACATAGGCCTCCCCTAATACACCCCTTTCCATTGGGGGGTTTGGACCGTATCCCACCACGCTGTTCCAATGCGGGTTGGTGGGTGGACCGACTTTTTACATGCCCATCCGACGCATGGATCATCTTACTTTTTAGACAATTGGGTGATCGGCCCAAATTGCCCTAACCAACTTAGAAACAACAACGAAAATTTGTTGTGTTCCCGCAAGATTCGAACTCACGGCCTCCGGTTTCTAAAGCGCACGCCCATACCACTAGGCTACAGAGACAAAACTAAACTTAGCCGAGTCGAACACCGCTTTAAGACGACTCATCGTACTCAAAGTTGACTTGATTGAGTCTAACTGAGAGGTGAACTTGAAAATGCTTTGATACAACTGAAAATTAGATAAAATCTAAAAAATATAGATAATGACTTCTTATTGGCCGACGAGGAAACTTCCTTTGCCCGTCGTTCAGTTATTAGCAAACGTGAAGTGTATACAAAGAATAGTATTATTATCAAATCCACTTATTACGGATTTTTCACGTTATTTAAATATATTTATTCCCGACGTTTCGGATTCTTTTCAGCATCCATGATCAATCACATATACCAACTTAGTCTGCCTGTGATCATATTTAAATAACGTGAAAAATCCGTAAATAAGTGGATTTCATATGTATAATCGCGTAAATAAAAGAAATAATAGTATTATTGTTATGTCGTAAATTATTCAACTACCCTCTTGCAAAGTGGGTAGTGACTTGTTAAGCCTAAGAGTGTGGGTTTGATTCCCGCCACGGGGTAACATTACTAGCGGTATTGGCTCTATAAACCGGAGGTCGTTGGTTTGGGTCTCGCGGGAAAACAGCTTTGTATTTTAGTTGTTTTCTGGTTGGTTAGCACAATTTGGGCCGATCACCCGACTGAGATACGGTCCAAAAACCCCCTGAATAAAGAGGCGTGCATTAACGGAGCCCTATGTCCTGCAGTGGACTAACACGATGATGCAATAATTCCATAAACCGGTACACTCGTGGAGGGGATAACTCGCCAAATGATTATAAAAATGTTATAGAGCGGGATCAAAAATTATAAAACTATTTAAAAGCAGCGGTCGGTTGTAGAAAAGTGAATATTCAGGGTTTTTTGTATTGTTTAATGCCACATAATAATAAAATATTAACAAAAATAAAAGTGGGGGTGGAGTTATCAGACTTATTGAATATGCATAAAAAATTTTACAGAATCGTTGAAATCGTTTCGTACGTGTGAGAACGAACATTGTGAATCAAGAATTTTATACATCAGATCCAGGTATTTATTTACGAAAGAATAAGTGTATAGGATACGGTCCAAAACCCCCTAATAAATAGGGGTGTATTTGGGGAGGCCTGTGTCCAGCAGTGGACTATCACAGGCTGATGATGATAAAGTAAGTGTATGTATCTTCAAGCCGTCTAGTTTCCACAGTACAAACTTCGCTCAGTTTGGGACCAGATGATGTTGTGTCATTGCCGTTTAACTTTGTCTAACAATTTTCAAATATTCGGTCCCGATATATGTTATGAAGCGATCTACGTTCCGTCTCGTGTATAATATTTCGGTAGTTTAAGAAATAAAGGTTTATATTATTGTCCGTTTTATTATTACTCCTCGCCCCCTTTTTGACCGACCTCCCTTTTCCTAAAAAAAGTAGGTACCGAATCGAATACCTTCTTCTTTGAAGTTTTATATGTGTATGTACCTCGTTGTTCCTCTCCTATGATAGGTACTAGCTGTCATTTGGTCCCCATTGTTTTATTAATTTTGCGATAACTAGTTCAATAGCTAACCACTCGCTATTAAATTACAAACGCTGCCGAAACCGTAAAGGATAGACTTGAAGTATGTTATGCGTGATTACTGCCTCCGTAGCCTAGTGGTATGGGCGTGTGCCCAAGAAACCGGAGGTCGTGGGTTCGAATCCTGCGGGGACACAAAAAATTTTCATTGTTGTTTCCTAGTTGGATAGGCAATTTGGGCCGATCACCCAGTTGTCTGAAAAGTAAGATGATCCATGGAAAGGGTGTATTAGGGGAGGCCTATGTCCAGCAGTGGACTATCAAAGGCTGATGATGCATACGTGATTATACTTCTTAAAATGGACCATAATAAAGTCCGCGAAAGCATATTTCTACGTTTTAACAATCAACCACAATAGGCATTTTAATGTTAAAACATTGTTAAAAATTGCAATGCGGCATATAAAGCTCATTTGAGGTACAATAATGCAGGTTTAGATAAATGTCAAAACTTGCCGTACATGATATTTCGATTTTCAGATACCTTAAAATATATTAGAGATTAAAAATGCTGTGGCGGATATCGCGCGGTGGTCTCTTGCAGAAGAATATCGCGAAAAGTGGATATATTGAATTTGATGTTGAATTGAGTGAATATATTGTTTGTGGTCAGATGAACCATGCGTCGGTTGGGCATGTAAAAAGTCGATCCAGCCATCAACCCGCATTGGACCAGCGTGGTGGGATACGGTCCAAAACCCCCTAATGGATAGGGGTGTATTAGGGGAGGTCTATCTTCAGCAGTGGACTAACACAGGCCGATGATGATAATGATGTATACACTGAACGTATAACTTTAACGCTTTAATGTATAAGGTTATAGTGCAGTTTATTTTGAATAAAATATAAAAAGCCGTATATTCTACATAAAAATTCTTTTTTTTTTTATTGCCAACGAAGGCAGACGAGCAGTCGGGCCACCAGATGGGAAGTGGTCACCGACGCCCATGGACATCAGATAATACAGGGTATTAACAACGCGCTGCCTACCGTAAAGGACTCCCTTTATACCTCGTTTGAAGGAGGACATGTCATAGCGCGAAGGAAAAACCTTAGAGGAGTTCATTCCAGAGTTTAATTGTGCGTGGCATGAATGATCTCTCATTGACAAGCCGTTCCTGCACGAATTTAGATAACTTTTGACCTTGTAAACATACAATGAGTAATGATTATTATCACATATAATAAACACAATGCGGGTGTAAAAGCGGGACGAAACCAATTTTCAAATATTTTCAATCTTAAATATCTTCAATCTTTGAATTTGGTGGACTTTTTTCTAACCGATAGTGGAGTCATTTCCTCAGGTGACAAGTTAGTGATGTTCATATTTAGTCGTTAATAAAATAAGTAGTTATTATACAAATGGGCTTTAAATTATTTCAAAGCGTAATATATATAACTAGCTACCCCCCAACCCCCCCTGGTGAGTGGAATTTCGTAAAATCCGTTCTTTGTTGACCTCTACTCGGCGAAAGGAAAGTTCTTACCAAATTTCAAGCCGCTACGCCTTATGGTTCCAGAGATATCGTGATAATTCAATATATAGATGGCAATCTATTTTATATATAAAGATAGATGAAGTTCTGGCCTAACAAAAAATGCATTTACTAAGTACCAAAAAAACTAAGAATTAATAAGAAAAATGGCATAAGAATGCCTAAACCATGTTACACTTACTTTTACGTTCCCGCGTTGTAATTGTTTAGCTTATAAATACGGTTTCAAGGTACACATAGCTGGCGGCAGTGGTAACGAAAGTATTATCCTGCTTCCTGTAACGTTAACTTGTTTCGATTGTCAGAGATATAACTATTATTTCGCGCCTTTTAATAAAGTAAGTGCTGCTTTGCGAAACTGCGCTATATAATCTGGCAATCTATGAGAAAGAGTAATGCTTCTATATGCTATCTATATATTGTGTATTTATTTACAAAAGAAAAGTAAGTTTATGTATTTGTCAGTTATCCATTTTCCATAGTACAAGCTTTACTTCGTTTGGGACTAGATGATTTTGTGTTATTCGTCCAGTAATACTGTTATTAATATTATTCTGCAAAAAATGCATGACCCGTTAACCCGATGATAGCTTATCTACTAACTAGAAAAACGGACAAAATGACAAAGATAAGTTATTACTACCTTTAATAGAAATTTTAACGTGATAAAAAAATATATATATATATTAAAGCAAGCGAAAATTTACTATAAGAAATTGTTCCTTATAAATTTTTTTAAACGATTTACTATATCAATAGAAATTATCTAAAGTCAAAGTAATTAATAACCATTACACTTTTTTATATTCGGTAATGGATGCACTAATGATGCACCGAATGTAAAAACTAGTTACTAGCAACTCGTTAACAACGGTAACGTATATAAATTGTAGATAATATTAAATTGTTCAGTATAAATCTGTCGCTCGATACATATACAAACAAGAGTATAATAAAATGATTTTTACATTATCATTGTGTCTTCTTGTTACTGTGACGCGCTTAAATGGAGCTGTTCTTAGAAAGGATTATATAGAAGAAATCGAAGAACATGCAAGTAAGAGTGAAGACGCAAAGTTTGACAGAATCGGAAATACTTTATTGGATACTGAGGCGAAAGGAAACAACAATCATAGACTCCCCAGTCCCTTCGGTAAATCCGTAGGTGTATCCACATCCGTAAAAGCTTATACAGGTGACTTAAAAGAGGTAACATCCCGAATGAATAAAGAAGATGATAAAAATGAGACCACAGAAGATAATACATATATTCATAACGTCAAAGATTTCAATATGGCCAATATTGATAGAGCTTCAGAAATAAAAATACATGATAACTTGACATTAGAAAAGCTTGAAGGAAATCTAAATATCATACCTAAAAGAGGGAAAAGGGAATTTGAGATTAATCGATCTTGTCCAAGGCTGTACAGAAAAATAGGACGCTTTTGTTTTCGCGATGGATCAGAAGAAACAAGCGTCGAAGAAAGTACAGTTGCTTCTTACAAATCGTCTCAAAACGAAAAAGTTTTAAAAGTGTAAAAACTTAAACTCGCAATCACATATATATTATAAGAAGTTTAGTTTGAAATTTCAAGTGCAGAGTTGTGCTTTTAACATAAAATTTAAATGTATATTTAACATCCTATGTACGGGAAAAAACTTTGGATGTAAATAATTCTAAAAATAATAAATTTCATAAGTGGTAAATTCCTTGTGTAATTTCTGTGAATTATCCATTTATTTATATTTGAATGCTGCAAAGTGCATTTTGATAATAAACTTCAGAGACCTCATGTGGTGCTGGTTTAGTATCTTATTTTCGTAAAGCATATTTTTATCATGAAGAAGTTAACAAAAATTATTTTAAGTACATTATTATATTGAACATGTTTGTACATTTCATAGTTCAATATTTAATTTATCTTTAAGGATAAGCTAGCCTTTACGGCACAAAAAAATTACGTCATGTTTTTACCCTGACACTGCTTCCATATCAATGCGTCGCATTTTAGATAATTAATAAAATATGTTAACAATAATAACGTCTTTTTCCTTCACCTAGCCATTTTCCCAAGTCATAATTGATTTACCTAAATAACAATTTTTACGCAGAGCGACTGGCATCTGACCTTCACAACCCAAAGAGTAAACTGCATTCTATGGATGAACGAGTAACAAGTATATTTGAAACGACTGCTAAAAATGGTTTTGATACCCGGCATAGTCTTCACATGCCCATCCGCCGCATGAAACATCTTACTTTTCTCCTATTCATCCAGCAAACTATTAAACATCCTTATATGAAGCACCAATTATAGCAACCGTAGCATGTAATCATAAAACTTTTCTCTCTGCGGTCGTGACGATTATCCGAACCATGGCTATGATAGTGAAGGAATGGATATTGGATCTGTGTCTGAATGTACTTGTGCATCTATAAAATGGAGTGACAGTCGTAATTGACTATTATTATATATCAAACTTTAAAAATATCTTAAACTGATATTTCTTAAAGCTAAATGGGAGTTGGTCTGTGAGGCCTGACTTTATTTTCGACTTTCTAGTTCGGTTATTCTGCTTCATTGCAACCGTTTTCTCGATAGCTGGTGCTGTAGACTTTATGATGCTGTTGTATTTATCTATATATATTTACATATAAATTAATAGGAACGTCTGTTTGTGATCCATACATAGTTTTTTAACTCCCTAATGTCGATAACTCTGAAGCTTGAAGATCGATTGACTTGAAATTTAGTACGAATATTCCTTCTGCTAGTAGAGATCAGCTTAGATGGGTTTTACAATAAATTTCCTGCTAGATTGCGGGTCTATACGCGGACGAAGTCGCACTCAACAGCTAGTATACAATATGTCTTAATCGTATGAGCTGAGTGAGAGGCCCAGAGATACCATAGAACCTATTATCTCTTTCTAACGCTCTCTCTTACAATATTTAGGCTAATTTACAGTAGAAAACTTATTTGGTCCTGTCGTCACCTATTCTACAGCCTCAAAATTGAAAGTCTTCGATCAGTACATCCTACCTGTCATGACTTACGGTGCTGAGATGTGGACACTTACGTTTCGACTGGTCCACAAATGCAAAATCGCTCAGTGAGCTATGGAGAGGGCTATAATCGGAGTATCTCTGAAGGACCGCATCAGAAATTATGTGATCCGTCAGAGAACCAAAGTCACCGATATAGCCCACCGGATAAGTAAGCTGAAGTGGCAGTTGGCCGATCACATAAGCAGCAGAACTGTCGGTTGCCGAAGTCGGAAATTTCTGGAGTGGAGACCGACGCTCGACCAACCGGGTATGGGACGTCCTGCGGCGAGATGGAGTGACAACATTTGCAATGTGGCCGATGTGGGCTGGATGAGAATAGCCGAAGGTCGGAAGCGGTGGCTTGCATTAGGGCAGGCCTATGTCCAGCAGTGGACTGTCACAGGCTGATGACTAGATTAGAAATTGTCAAACATTGCAGCCCTTCTGTTTGTGTTCTTATTGATTAATTTTCACCGAGATGTCACCATACGTACGACGCCGCTTCGTTGCCATGTTACTTAAAGAAAAATACAAAGTTTTAATATGGCTTAACTGGCGTGTGTGACAAAAGCCTTTCTTGTCGATGTCTTCATATTAATACCGCTTGCCTAATGCTGTCATTGATAAGTGTATAACCTTGCCACTTGTCATCCCACAGATACAATAAAACAAACCTTTTTTTATGTCACACATTTATTTAGAATAAAATAGATTCGATTAATTCTAGGAAAGTTACAAAATTATAGAACATTCAAGTCAATACAAAATAAGAACTCAAGAAGCGTACAATCCTATGACCTAATATCACATTATTATTTTAAATACTGTATGTATATATGATCTTTTATTTCATGATATGAAGTATAGATATAGTGAGAAAACATTTTCCCTTGGGATTCCTCTGAAAAGTTCGTTTTATCGTGCTCTCTCAAATAGCTTCAGTTATTCATTTCGACATTGGACAATGAACAATCTGTCAAAATATCTGCCATTTATTTAATACTGGTCGGGTAAGAGCTTAAAATGAAGATATTGCAAGTCCTAGTTCTGACCTAAGCAAAAGCTTGTATTATGGAAATATTGTACAGGTCGCGTTAAGACGACTTAAAGTGAACTTAGTTTAGTCGACCAAATCGATTGCTACACCTAAAAACTAAATTAGAAAGCTGAGAAGTCTTACAAGCAACTTGCTTGAGTTAAACAACTCTAAGAATACTTAACGCGGCTCATAGTTAACCAAAGTGCCTATTTCTCGAAGCAGTAGTGTGAAAACACTACCGTGTTCCGGTTTGAAGGGCACCTCCTCCTATATCTCACGGCGTACAGCGCTTTGATGTTACCGCATTGGTATTGTCGATGTCAATGGACGTCTATGTACATTTTTCATCATGGGGCTTGAATGCTTGTCTGTCTTTGTGTGCAAATAAAAAGAAATAGCTTTGTCGACTAAACTACACCCGAAAACGCTCAAAAGATCTTAAACTTTGCTTAGTCAAGTAGAATACTTTATCCAAAATGTCCAAAAACTAAACTTAGCCGAGTCGAACAGCACTTTAAGACGACTTATCGCACTCAAAGTTGACTTGATTGAGTCTAACTGAGAGGTGAACTTGAAAATGCTTTGATACAACTGAAAATTAGATAAAATCTAAAAAATATAGACAATGACTTCTTATTGGCCGCTGAGAAAACTTCCTTTGCCCGTCGTTCAGTTATTAGCAAATATAAAGTGTATACACATAATAGTATTATTGTTATGTCGTAAATTATTCGCATACCCTCTTGCAAAGTGGGTAGTGACTTGTTACGCCTAAGAGTGTGGGTTTGATTCCCGCCACGGGGTAACATTATGTGATGGACAAGACCGCCTCTGTGGTCTAGCGGTATTGGCTCTATAAACCGGAGGTCGTTGGTTTGGGTCTCGCGGGAAAACAGCTTTGTATTTTAGTTGTTTTCTGGTTGGTTAGCACAATTTGGGCCGATCACTCAACTGGGATACGGTCCAAAAACCCCCTGAATAAAGAGGGGTGCATTAGGGGAGGCCTATGTCCTGCAGTGGACTAACACGATGATGAAATAATTCCATAAACCGGTACATTCGTGGAGGGATAACTTGCCAAATGATAATAACTGATGTTATAGAGCGGGATCAAAAATTATAAAACTATTAAAAAGCAGCGATCGGTTGTAGAAAAGTGAATATTCAGGGTTTTTTGTATTGTTTAATGCCACATAATAATAAAATATTAACAAAAATAAAAGTGGGGGTGGAGTTATCAGACTTATTGAATATGCATAAAAAAATTTACAGAATCGTTCAAGTCGTTTCGTACGTGTGAGAACGAACATTGTAAATCAAGAATTTTATACATCAGATCCAGGTATTTATTTACGAAAGAAAAAGTGTATAGGATACGGTCCAAAACCCCCTAATAAATAGGGGTGTATTTGGGGAGGCCTGTGTCAAGCAGTGGACTGTCACAGACTGATGATGATGAAGCAAGTGTATGTATCTTCAAGCCGTCTAGTTTCCACAGTACAAACTTCGCTTAGTTTGGGACCAGATGATGTTGTGTCATTGCCGTTTAACTTTGTCTAACTTTCAAATATTCGGTTCTGATATATGCTATGAGGCGATCTACGTTCCGTCTCGTGTATGAAATTTCGGTAGATTAAGAAATAAAAGTTTATATTATTGTCCGTTTTATATTAATTCCTCACCCCCTTTTTGACCGACCTCCCTTTTCCTAAAAAAGGAGGTACCGAATCGAATACCTCCTTCTTTGAAGTTTTATATGTGTATGTACCTCGTTGTTCCTCTCCTATGATAGGTACTAGCTGTCATTTGGTCCCCATTGTTTTATAAATTTCGCGATAAGTAGTTCAATAGTAATTGGAGATAATATCGGCGTTATAAAATTAGAATCTCGCGCTATTAAATTGCAAACGCTGCCGAAACCGTAAAGGATAGCCTTGAAGTACGTCACACGTAATTATACTTCTTAAAATGGACCATAATAAAGTCCGCGAAAGCATATTTCTACGTTTTAACAATCAACCACAATAGGCATTTTAATGTTAAAACATTGTTAAAAATTGCAATGCGGCATATAAAGCTCATTTGAGGTACAATAATGCGGATTTAAATAAATGTTAATCCATTAAAAAATTCTTCATTATATACGCATAAAACTTAAAATGTATTAGAGATTTAAAATGCAGTGACGGATATCGCGCGGTGGTCTCTTGCAGAAGAATATCGCGAAAAGTGGATATATTGAATTCGATGTTGAATTGAGTGAATATATTGTTTGTGGTCAGTCACTGTCACTCAGTGATGACATTGCGGTGAAAATTTATACTGATAATATAATTAGATTGTCTGTTAATAACACAACAAATTAACCGTTTTTAAATGATTACATTGTGATATATAACACAGGGATACGGTCTAAAACCCCATAATGGATAGGGGTGTCTTAGGGGAGGAATAAGTCCAGCAGTGGACTATCACAGGCTGATGATGACGATGATGATATAACACAGGAAGATTTTGTCAAGTTTCTGTCTTACTGTCTGTTCTTCTGGCTAATATCGAGACTGGCTGGTCCGATTCTGACGGGACTTTCACTGGAAGGTAGCTGATGTAACAGGCAGTAACTTTGGCTAGCCTTTTTTTAGAAAAAAAAATATTTATCGCGGTCGAAGTCGTGAAAGATCGAAGATCACCCAATTGTCTGCAAAGCTAGATGAACCATGCGTCGGGTGGGCATGTAAAAAGTCGGTCCAGCCACCAACCCGCATTGGACCAGCGTGGTGGGATACGGCCCGAAACCCCCTAATGGATAGGGGTGTATTAGGGGAGGTCTATCTTCAGCAGTGGACTAACACCGGCCGATGATGATAATGATATATACACTGAACGCATAACTTTAACGCTTTAATAAAAAAAGCCGTATATTCTATATAAAAAGCCGTATATTCTACATAAAAAATCTTTTTTTTTTTATTATTGCCAACGAAGGCAGACGAGCAGTCAGGCCACCTGATGGGAAGTGGTCACCGACGCCCATGGACATCAGCAATACCAGGGGTATCACCAACGCGCTGCCTACCGTAAAGGACTCTATACCTCGTTTGAAGGAAGACATGTCATAGCGCGAAGGAAAAACCTTAGAGGGGAGTTCATTCCAGAGTTTAATAGTGCGTGGCATGAATGATCTCTGAAAACGTAACGTATTCTCTCATTGACGAGCCGTTCCTGCACGAATTTAGAAAACCTTAGACCTTGTAAACATATAATAAGTAATCATTATTATCACATATAATAAAAACAATGCGGGTGTAAAAGGGGGACGAAACCAATTTTTTAAATATATTCAATCTTTGAATTTGGTGGACTTTTTTCTAACCGATAGTGGAGTCATTTCCTTAGGTGACAAGTTAGTTATGTTCATCTTTTAGTCGTTAGTAAAATAAGTAGTTATCATACAAATAGGCTTTAAATTATTTCAAAGCGTAATATATATAACTAGCAACCCCCCAACGCCCCCTGGTGAGTGGAATTTCGTAAAATCCGTTCTTTGTTGACCTCTACTCGGCGAAAGGAAAGTTCTTACCAAATTTCAAGCCGCTACGCCTTATGGTTCCAGAGATATCGTGATGATTCAATATATAGATGGGAATCTATTTTATATATAAAGATAGATGAAGTTCCCACTGGCCTAACAAAAAATGCATTTACTAAGTACCAAAAAAACAAAGAATTAATAAGAAAAATGGCATAAGAATGCCTTAACCAAGTTAAGCTTACTTTTACGTTCCCGCTTTGCAATTATTCAGTTTATAAATATAGTTTCAAAGTACACATAGCTGGCGGCAGTGGTAACGAAAGTATTATCCTGCTTCCCGTAATGTTAACTTGTTTTTATTGTCAGAGATATAACTATTATTTCGCGCCTTTTAATAAAGTAAGTGCTGCTTTTCGCCCCCCCATGGTCGCTAAGCGCGAAACTGCGCTAAATAATCTGGCAATCAATGAGAGAGACTAAAGCTTCTATATGCTATCTATATAATGTGTATTTATTCACAAGAGAAAAGTAAGTTTATGTATTTATCAGTTATCCAGTTTCCATAGTACAAGCTTTACTTAGTTTGGGACTAGATGATATTGTGTTATTCGTCCAGTAATACTGTTATTAATATTATTCTGCAATAAATGCATGACCCGTTAACCCGATGATAGCTTATCTACTAACTAGAAAAACGGACAAAATGACAAAGATTACTTATTGCAACCTTGTCTTCAAAGAAAGTTTCCTTGTTGTCTAGAAACTACCTGTAATGGAAATGTTAACGTGATGAAAAAATATATATATTTTAAAGCATGCGAAAATTTACTATAAGAAATTGTTCCTTATAAATTTTTTCAAACGATTTACTATATCAATAGAAAGTATCTAAAGTCAAAGTAATTAATAACCATTACACTTTTTATATTCGGTAATGGATGCCTCTGATCTGAGAAGAATCGACTCAGGATACTCTGCGGGACACATTTTTGTCCGTTTTTCGAAATTTTTAAACCAAAATTTAACAAGAAACGTGAACATCCGAATGTAAAAACTAGTTACTAGTAACTCGTTAACAACGGTAACGTATATAAATTGTAGATAATATTAAATTGTTTAGTATAAATCTGTCGCTCGATACATATACAAACAAGAGTATAATAAAATGATTTTTACATTATCATTGTGTCTTCTTTTCACTGTGACGCGCTTAAATGGAGCTGTTCTTAGAAAGGATTATATAGAAGATATCGAAGAACATGCAAGTAAGAGTGAAGACGCAAAGTTTGACAGAATCGGAAATAGTTTATTGGATACTGAGGCGAAAGGAAACAACAATCATAGACTCCCAAGTCCCTTCGGTAAATCCCTAGATGTTCCCACATCCGTAAAAGCTTATAAAGGTAACTTAAAAGAAGTAACATCCCGAATGAATGAAGAAGATGATAAAAATGAGACCACAGAAGATAATACATATATTCATAACGTCAAAGATTTCAATATGGCCAATATTGATAGAGCTTCAGAAATAAAAATACATGATAACTTGACATTAGAAAAGCTTGAAGGAAATCTAAATATCATACCTAAAAGAGGGAAAAGGGAATTTGAGATTAATCGATCTTGTCCAAGGCTGTACAGAAAAATAGGACGCTTTTGTTTTCCCGATGGATCAGAAGAAACAAGCGTCGAAGAAAGTACAGTTGCTTCTTACAAATCGTCTCAAAACGAAAAAGTTTTAAAAGTGTAAAAACTTAAACTCGCAATTACATATATATTATAAGAAGTTTAGTTTGAAATTTCAAGTGCAGAGTTGTGCTTTTAACATAAAATTTAAAAGAATATTTAATATCCTATGTACGGGAAAAAACTTTGGATGTAAATAATTCTAAAAATAATAAATTTCATAAGTGGTAAAATCCTTGTGTAATTCTGTGAATTATCCATTTATTTATATTTGAATGCTGCAAAGTGCATTTTGATAATAAACTTCAGAGACCTCATGTGGTGCTGGTTTAGTATCTTATTTTCGTAAAGCATATTTTTATCATGAAGAAGTTAACGAAAATTATTTTAAGTACATTATTATATTGAACATGTATGTACATTTAACTGCCTCCGTAGCCTAGTGGTATGGGCGTATGCTTTAGAAACCGGAGGTCGTGGGTTCGAATCCTGCGGGGACGCAACAAATTTTCATTGTTGTTTCCTAGTTGGTTAGGGCAATTTGGGCCGATCACCCAATTGTCTGAAAAGTAAGATCATCCATGCGTCGGATGGGCATGTAAAAAAGTCGGTCCACCCACCAACCCGCATTGGACCAGCGTGGTGGGATACGGTCCAAACCCCCTAATGGATAGGGGTGTATTAGGAGAGGCCTATATCCAGCAGTTGACTAACAAAGGCTGATGATGTATGATATATGTACATTTCATAGTTCAATATTTAATTTATCTTTAAGGATAAGCTAGCATTCAAGGCACAAACAAATTACGTCATGTTTTTACCCTGACACTGCTTCCATATCAATGCGTCGCATTTTAGATAATTAATAAAATGTGTTAACAATAATAACGTCTTTTTCATTCACCTAGCCGTTTCCCCAAGTCATAATTGATTTACCTAAATAACAATTTTTACGCAGAGCGACTGGCATCTGACCTCCACAACCCAAAGAGTAAACTGCATTCTATGGATGATGAGTAACCAGTATATTTGAAACGACTGCTAAAAATGGTTTTGATACCCGGCATAGTCTTCACATGCCCATCCGCCGCATGAAACATCTAACATTTCTCCTATTCCGTAACATGCATCATCCTAACCGTAGCATGTAATCATAAAACTTTTCTCTCTGCGGTCGTGACGATTATCCGAACCATGGCTATGATAGTGAAGGAGTGGATATTGGATCTGTGTCTGAATGTACTTGTGCATCTATAAAATGGAGTGACAGTCGTAATTGACTATTATTATATATCAAACTTTAAAAATATCTAAAACTGATTAATATTTACCCGACGGTATGGGGGTTGGGTCTGTGAGACCTGACTTTATTTTCGACTTTCTAGTTCGGTTATTCTGCTTCATTGCAACCGTTTTCTCGATAGCTGGTGGTGTAGACTTTATGATGCTGTTGTATTTATCTATATATATTTACATATAAATTAATAGGAGCGTCTGTTTGTAATCCATATATAGTTTTTTAACTCCCTAATGTCGATAACTCTGAAGCTTGAAGATCGATTGACTTGAAATTTAGTACGAATATTCCTTTTACTAGTAGAGATCAGCTTAGATGGGTTTTACAATAAATTTCCTGCTAGATTGCGGGTCTATACGCGGACGAAGTCGCACTCAACAGCTAGTATACAATATGTCTTAATAGTATGAGCTGAGTGAGAGGCCCAGAGATATCATAGAACCTATAATCTCTTTCTAACGCTCTCTCTTACAATATTTAGGCTAATTTACAGTAGAAAACTTATTTGGTCCTGTCGTCACCCATTCCACAGTGCCTCAAAATTGAAAGTCTTCGATCAGTACATCCTACCTGTCATGACTTACGGTGCTGAGATGTGGACACTTACGTCCACAAATGCAAAATCGCTCAGTGAGCGCATCAGAAACTATGTGATTCGTCAGAGAACCAAAGTCACCGGTATAAAGCCCACCGGATAAGTAAGCTGTAGTGGCAGTTGGCCGATCACATAAGCAGCAGAACTGTCGGTTGCCGAAGTCGGAAATTTCTGGAGTGGAGACCCACGCTCGACCAACCGGGTATGGGACGTCCTGCGGCGAGATGGAGTGACAACATTTGTAATGTGGCCGATGTGGGCTGGATGAGAATAGCCGAAGGTCGGAAGCGGTGGCTTGCATTAGGGCAGGCCTATCCATGTCCAGCAATGGACTGTCACAGGCTGATGACTAGATTAGAAATTGTCAAACATTGCAACCCTTGCCAACAAAACGACGTCATACATTAAGTGTTCTTATTGATTAATTTTCACCGAGATGTCACCATACCTACGACGCCGCTTCGTTGCCATGTTACTAAAAGAAAAATACAAAGCTTTAATAAGGCTTAACTGGCGTGTGACAAAAGCCTTTCTTGTCGATGTTTTCATATTAATACCGCTTGCTTAATGCTGTCATTGATAAGTGTATATATTAGAGTCCGACCGAAACTGTTTTTCCGGCCAAAACCGAAACCGAAACCGAAAGTTCGGCCGTGGCTTCAGTTTCGGCCGAAACCGAAACCGAAACCGAAACTCACGTGATCAAGTATAAAAATTCTTAAAATACTAAAATATGGAGCTTTTATGCCTATCATTTTGCTTTATTTTAGTCATGGAATGGAGACAGTATATTAAACGTGTGGTAATCGTTTATTTCAGTTGCTAATATTATTTTTATATAACAAAATATTAAAAATATATTAATCTCTTTTCAAATAAATTTCTTATAGCAATATGAGTTATTAATAAATAAATTAATAATTGTGACTGTTGCATTAAAGACTAAGTATTGGTATTTTGAAATCTTACTAATTAATACTTTGGTTTGTATTTGTAGTTCCGAGGGGGGATCAATAAGTAAAAATGAGATAGAATATAATGACTATGACAGCTTAATTATTTATTTTTCTACATAATCTCCGAGTCCACCTACACACCAAGTCCAGCGTTCCAAGTTTCCAATGCTTCAATTCCTTTAAAAAGGGATTGTCTTGGTCCTGCAAAAAGGTCACCACGGCATCATTTACTTGTTATCACATCATCAGCCTTTGTTAGTCCACTGCTGGACATAGGCCTCCCCTAATACACCCCTATCCATTAGGGGGTTTGGACCGTATCCCACCACGCTGGTCCAATCCGGGTTGGTGGGTGGACCGACTTTTTTACATGCCCATCCGACGCATGAATCATCTTACTTTTCAGACAATTGGGTGATCAGCCCAAAATGTCCTAACCAACTAGGAAACAACAATGAAAATTTGTTGCGTCCCGCAGGATTCAAACCCACGACCTCCTGTTTCTAAAGCACACGCCCATACCACTAGGCTACAGAGGCAGTTTACTTGTTATATATAGTTTTAACACATGTTTCCCTTAAGTATTGTATCAATTTGGAGAAGATGAAAAATAGCTAGGCGCCAGATCTGGTGAAGAGGGGGATGCTCAACCAATTGTTCGCTGGCACGCTGAACGGTGGCCATCGCTAATGCCAACCTATGCGCCGGTACGTTGTCAAGATGAAACAGCTCGCCCGTTTAAAGTTTGCCTCTTTTTTATCATTGAAGGCATTTCTCAACCTCGGTATTAAAGCTGCATAATCTGTAATGATAGTTCCATGCTCCAGGTAACCAAACAACAATATCACTTCTGAGTACCAAAATATTGAGGCCATACCCCGGCCAGGCCTCCTGCCTGCCTCCGTAGCCTAGTGGTATGGGCGTGTGCTTAGAAACCGGAGGTCGTGGGTTCGAATCCTGCGGGACGCAACAAATTTTCATTGTTGTTTCCTGTTGGTTAGAGGCAATTTGGGCCGATCACCCAATTGTCTGAAAAGTAAGATGATCCATGCGTCGGATGGGCATGTAAAAGTCGGTCCACCCACCAACCCGCATTGGACCAGCGTGGTGGATACGGTCCAAACTCTAATGGATATGGGTGTATTAGGGAGGCCTATGTCCAGCAGTGGACTAACAAAGGCTGATGATGATGATGATGACCCCGGTCAGGCCATATACCACGGCCACGGCATGAAGACCCTTCGGGATACACCCGTGTTTCGTCCACTGCCACAAAACTAGATTTAAAGTTTTTAGAATCTTCTTAAAACTTGTCCAACGATATCTTCGAAGTCGATTTTGTTTCTGATTCTCTGCACCCATCTTGCGGAGACTTTTCTTATATTCAAAATTTTTGTTAATATGCGTTGAGTATCCTATATGAAATGCTCGTTTCTTGGATTAGGTATCAGATGGTAATTCTTCAATCGCTAAAACAGTTTTTTCGAATATGGCAGCATATTCTTATTGTGTATTGTTGATTACTGGCTTTGATGGACGCCTGCAACCATTTTCGTCTTCCGTGTACGTTCTCCCTACTCGAAATTAAGAAGCCCACTTTGCGACAGTTGATTATGAGAGAGCAGTCTCTTCTCATGTTGCCTTTGAGCCGCAATAAATCTCTTGTGTTGTTAACTTTTTATAACAGTGGTTTTTAGTGACAAGTTCGCACTTGGGTTTGGGTTTTCTCTTTTTTCGAGAACATTTCGCCACACATAGCAAACAAATGACTACATTCAGAAAAAAAGTAAGAGACTAGAAGATTTTTTTATTAACACAACAAATATCTGAATTACACTTTCCAGTATTATTTGTATTTATTTTTCGGTTATCAAGGAGTATAACATAATTTAATTCTTCCAGCAACTAGACTGCGAAGAATAAGTAAGTATTTTATGGGACAATGTATACGTTTTTACAACAAAATCCCAGTAAACGTTCAGAATTTAACTAGTAATAAATTTAAAAAGGTAGTCAACGAACGTTTATGTGTTAAAGGTTATTACGATATTAAAGAATTTTAAATGATAACACAGCCTGGTAATGGAATGCTCGCTCAGGTCTTGTTTCAAAATTGCATAATATCGAATTATCAAATGCTTGTTATTTTTAAAAGATGACATGAAAATAGCCGCTGAGTTTCTTTCCCGGTTCTTCTCAGGTCTGAGGCGTCCTTTTCCGAACCGGTGGTAGTGTGTTTGACAATCAATAAGCAAGTGTAAACTTCTATATTGAATAAAGATATTTGAATTTGAATTTGAATTTATGATAAGTGTATTTGTGCCTATGAACATCCTGTGGCAATAATATATTTGTATAAAGTTATTATTTTATCGAGCCTCTCAAATAATATTAGTTAATAATCAAAGGTTTTTTATTTTGTTCATTGCACTTAAAGTACATGTAATCTTTCTATATTTAGCCGCAGTCGTTGTTTTTAAGAAAAAAACATAGTATGATATAGTCGTAAAACAATCATGAATTTTTTTTATGATTACGTAGCAAAACAAAATAAAAATAATTAAAAAATATAAACACACTTTCATTTTATTAAAGTTATTATTTAAGTTAGTTGTAAACGGCGTATTGTAATTTGTTAAGTTATGAAATGCAAGAAAATAATATAGTTTTCGTGAAATTAGTTAATAAAAGTAATATAAAACAGGAACTACTTTATGTTTTGAGGTGCTGTGCAAAGTAGTTTTGTGCTGTTGTTTAATAAAATTCTTATTTGAGGTTATCGCGTCATATTATTACTACTTACATTAAAGTACACAAGTAGTGTGTTTGAAAATCAATAAGCAAGTTTAAACTTCAATATTGAATAAAGATATTTTAATTTGAATTTGAATATATATTTGATCTCACTACTATTTGTTCCTCCTCAATTTCTTTTGTCAAACTTGGAATGTTTGTCTGAACTAAATGAACTGATGTGAGCTCGATTGTCGCAATGATACATTTAACTTTGCTGCTATTTTGAAATTTGAAACATTTTGAAACCAGTTTTCGAGTTTATAAAAGTTTCGGCCAAATTTGGCTGAAACCGAAACTGCGACTGAAATTGATTTTTGGCCGAAACTCGGTTGAAACTGAAACCGAAACCGAAAGTTCGGTCGGACATTAGTATATATAACTCTTGCCACTTTGTCATCCCACAGATACAATAAAACAAACCTTTTTTATGTCACACATTTATTTAGAATAAAATAGATCTGATTAATTTAGGAAAGTTACAAAATTATAGAACATTCAAGTCAATACAAAAATAAGAACTCAAGAAGTGTACAATCCTCATGGACCTAATATCACATTATTATTTTAAATACTGTATGTATGTACGAACTTCTATTTCATGATATGAAGTATACATATAGTGAGAAAACATTTTCCCTTGTAATTCTTCGGAAAAGTTCGTTTTATCGTGCTCTCTCAAATAGCGTCAGTTATTCATTTCGACATTGGACAATAAACAATCTGTCAAAATATCTGTCAAAATAATACTGTTCGGGTAAGAGCTTAAAATAAAGATATTGCAAGTCCTAGTGCAGGAGCAGGCTATGTTACTCTGGTCTGGGTAAAGTTAGACGATTGATTAATTACCCGGTTAATTAGAAGCGTGGAGGATTGGTGAGGCTGTTAACCGCAGACATGGTACGTCAAGTAAGTAATATGCAACCTATCTATACTTCACTCGCCTGGTAAAAGCAATACACATCACACACACATCATCAGCCTGTTTTAGTCCACTGCTGGACATAGGCCTCCTATCCATTAGGGTTTGACCGTATCCCACCACGCTGGTCCAATGCGGTTGGTGTGGACGACTTTTACATGCCCATCCGACGCATGGATCATCTTACTTTTCAGACAATTGGGTGATCGGCCCAAATTGCCCTAACCAACTAGGAAACAACAATGAAAATTTGTTGGTCCCCTGCAGGATTCGAACCCACGACCCTGGTTTCTAAAGCACACGCCCATACCACTAGGCTACGGAGGCAGTAAAGCAACAAGCAGGGCATACTGGATTACATGGCTAAGTACTAATGCAGGTGCAAAATCTTTATTTCCCGGGTTCAGTGGGAGCGAGGAGGTTAGGTGATGCTGCTGACTTAGGAGGTAGCAAGTCCTAATGAAGATGCAAGTTCTCTGTGCCCTGCGATAAATGAGGTATTTGGGCAATACTGATGAACATTAAGAAGACCTTGAGCAAGTGAGAACTCTCTTTATTTTCCAGTTTTAGTGGATTCAAGAAGGGTGGGTGATGCTGTTAACTGAAAAGCTTACAATTAATTAAATAATGAAGATTAAACTTCTCTATGTCCTAGTCTTGTAACACGAGTTGGTTGGGTAATACTGTCTTACATATGGCAAGTCCTTAAGCAAGGCGAACTTCATTCATTTCCCCGGTTTAGTAGGAGCGAGGAGGTTGGGTATTGAATGACCATCTTCATTGAGACTCACCATATGGAAGGGACCAGGGCAATATTAGATTGAACTTCTAATGAAGGTGCAATCTCTCTATATTGCCCTGGTCAGGTGGGAGCGAGTGCACTCTTTGAAGGTGTCGGGCGACGTTTCTCCGGCGGGCGAACGTCGCTGAACAGGCGCCGCAGCGGAACAGGTACCTTGGGGCCCTGTGCCGCTGCAGGTGGATTCGCATCAGGGTGAGCGACTTGAACAAGGCGGGGCATTGGACGCACTGTGTGGGTAGATGGAAGAACCAACTAAATATCTAGTTTTGAAGAGGTTTTCTGGGCTCACATAAAAATAACGTAAACAATATTGGATAAAAGAACTTTTAACGGACTTTATTGCAGTGATAAGAGAAGCAGGTCGTTCATTAGGTAAGTGACATGCCCTCCCCGTAAGAAACGCAGCGTGAGGCGCCACTAATCCGTTTGGACGCAGCGGTAAACACCGCAACGAGAGACGGGTTTTTACGTCTCGTTTACCCAGTAAATACTGACTACGGTTCCCTTCAAACTGGACCACAGTTGTGTTTAGGCACCGCAGTGGTACCACCCCAGACGGCCCCTTTTAATGAAAAGGCCTACCTGTGAATATTTATGTATATTTTTAAATACATTTCAATTATTGCCGTTTCGAACACTTTACATCAGCCGTGGTCCCGAGACATAATAAAGGTGGTATGCGTCTTGTTGCAATTGTTGAAGTCGGATGGCTAGATCTTAATGGTACTTGAAATTTAAATTTTTTTTTATATTCACTCCGACCCGTGTAAAATCAACTTGTTTGATTATTATACATTCGGTAATTTACGTCTCGGTTACGATTCATCAATGAGAAAGCTAGATCTATGATGTTGATGATGATGTCTCTTTTGTTCTGTATTTATTTTGGCTTCTACATTCGAGCCAAAGTAATACAAGGCTGCCTCCTTGGCCTAGCGGTATTGGCCCTTGCTATTCGGTTGGATTCAAATCCCGATGGGGAAACCTTTGTGTTATCATTGTTTTCTGGTTTGTTAGGACACCCAATTGTCTGAAAGAAAGATGATCCATTCGTCGGATGGGCAAAAGTCAGTCCCGGTTATCAAGACCATCTATGGCGGTTGTTATAGGATGTCACAGCCAACAAATTTACTGACGACTAATTCATCTTCTTTCTTCTTCGGGGTGCGGAGGTCAGATGCCAGTCGCTCTGAGTAAAATGGATTCTGAATTAGAACGCATCATGGTCTCGGCCCCATGATAACTTGGGAAAATGGCTAGGTATATGAAAGTATCTTCACACCATACTTCATTTTCATCTGACCTGAGAAGAATTGGCGAAACTCAACACGTTTATAATAGGTTTAAAAATCTGGGTATGTCTCACCTGCACAGTCTTCTCCGGAAGATGTATAAACGTGCTGGAGGTAGCTGCTCTTCCTGTGAAATCCTGAACCACACTCCTCACAGACGAACGGCTTCTCGCCGGTGTGGAGGCGTTCGTGGATCTGGAACGACGAAGGTCTAATAGCAAACTTTCATACGTTTGGAATGTCAAAAGATAAAAGCTAGGAAAGATATGGAGTTGGCGTAAGCAAAAGATGTCAAACAATATTAGCGCTATAAAGTCGACCAGGATTTAGTCGCGGGGGACCTGTCTACATTGTCAGCCTTTGATAGTCCACTGCTGGACGTAGACCTGCCCTATTACACCCCTGTTCATTACGGGGTTTTGGACCGTTTACCACCACGCTGGTCGAATGTGGGTTGGTGGGCGGATCGACTTTTTACATGCCCATCCGACGCATGGATAATCTTACTTTTCTGACAATTGGGTGATCGGCCCAAATTGCCCTAACCAAGTAGGACACAACAATGAAAATTTGTTGAATCTCCGCAGGATTCGAACCAGCGACCTCAGGTTTCTAAAGCACAAGCCCATACCTCTAGGATACAGAGGCAGTTGGGATGTTACAAACTATTATAAGGGACCGCCATGAATGTACCTCCGCGGTGCCCAAATGCATTGAGTGTAAACATTACTGTCTTCTTGTTTGAAGGTCACCGTTCCTAGCGAAATTGCTGAGTAGACAAGACTTTACATCTCTTATAAGAGCGGTGAGGGGATTTGTGGCGGATGAAGTTGGTTTAGGACCGTACCTCTTGGCAGCTCAAGGGGTAGGTCCAGCAGTGAACCTCAATAGGCTGATGTGATGGCACTAGAAATAAATATGAACAAATCTAATTTCTAACACTATGTGTGAACCGCAGCCATTTTGAAACGTCGCGCGTTGTTTGACCAATAACGTTCCAAAGCTTTCCCGCCAATTCTAAATAAAATTCACCTTTGTTTACGTAATGTCTCTTAATCAATGAAACAATGAGCTTGCTCCTGTAAGCTATCTGTTTTTTTAGCCGTCAAAAGCCTAATCTTAGCTCCAGCTCAGCTTAGACCTTACCTTGACCTGCTCAGCGTTGGAGGCCCTATAGTCGCAGTAGGAACACTTGTCAGTCTTTTCGTAGCCGTGCTTGGCGCGACAGTGCATTAGAAGTAGACGGCGGGTGATGAACTTCTTTCCACAGTGCTAGAAGGGAAGAGTTGGCTACCTGCATTCTTCTGTTTGAGACAGTCCTCGACTAATAAATCACAAAATGTATGTATATAGCCAAATAATTCATAGGACTAATGTTAACAATGTAAGCAATAGTAGTGAGGCGGCGACAGACGTATTGCCTTCTCAGTCGTCGAGCTCGACCAAGTGATTGAAACCTTGGCAAAAATTAATCGATAAGAATACTAGATATATGACACGACTTTGTTTACGCAAGTAAAAATGTTTATAACAATTCTGAGCATACTTTGCTATGATACAACTGCAGAACATCCTTTCTTTTAAAGGAAGAACTTTTGGACATCCCATTGCTATAGTGTAAGTGTACCTGTCCGTCCATGGCTCTGCCAATGTTATTCTTAGATTCTTTTAATGGATTTTTCTTGAGCAAAAAGTAGCCTCGTTACTCAAGGTGAATGTAGCTTTATGATGTTGAAAGAGTTTTAATATTGGCACCGTAGTTTTTGTGTTTATAAATTATAAACATTCACACAATAATGAACAAAAGGAGCTTATTCCAGCGGCCGTGGTCACGGGGTAGTGTCTACCCCGTTTAGTTGTTGGAAACGTTGGGAATTTAAAATTAAAAATAAACGCGATAAAATCCGTAAAGAGTCCTTTTATTCAATAATGTGTAGTATTCGCGTTAACATAAGAATTGATTATACACACAAAATATACATTAGCAGCTTTAGCAGTCGGCTGGACATGGGCGGTTTTTAATAAACGCCAAAACGGCGTGCATTAAAAAGATATGCTCATAATTGCCACACTGAGCAGGCGAATAGGCAATTTACTAATTGCACTTGTACTGCGGATCTGTGTTACCCACATTGTGAGCGGTGAGGTCGTCACTTCCTTAAGCCAAAGAATTTAGATTATACGCAATAAACATTGCATTACTTAAAATCTTACCTCACAGACCACATCAAATCCAGTGTGAATCTTGTAATGGTTTCTTAATGACAGTTTTGATGTGAGCACTTTGTGGCAGTACTCACACTCAATCTTCTCCTTCTCTTCTCCGCTTTTCTCCTTCTTTGTTACTCTTTTTCTTTTCGGTTCCTTCTCCTGTTTAAGCCGCTCCGGTTTCACTCCCACAGTCTTCTTTTTCCCTTTGGTTGTCGTCAAGTCGGTTGATTCGGCTTGTTTTACAAATTCTTTTGATACTGCTTCATCTATTTCACATTTATCATCTTCCAAGTTGCTCTGTAAAGTGTCTAGGGTGACATTATCGTCGTAATCTTTAAAATCTTCATCACTTTGCCCTGTTATGTCTAGCTGTGTTGCTGTATCTTCACGTTTGAACATTTGCAGTTGTATCAACTTGGTGCCGTCCAATTTGCACTCCGTTAACAATTTAAACGCATCTTCACATCTTTTGCGGAATCTCTTTGATTGATTGACAAATTCTATGCAGTTTGAACATATTAATTGTGGCAGAGTATCATTTATTTCTATCTGAAAACAATTTATTATGACTTGCCTTACATCATCATCATGCATAATCACCTCTATCAGTCCTGCTACATGCTGATATATGTGTCCTTATTTTTAGATAACATAATATAATGTGAAATTTTTAGTAAATATCTTCTTTTTAAAGAATTATTAACATAGAACTTAAACGTGATTGTTATTTTACAAAATTGGTTTCATTTTTCTACTATAGAATATGATGAGATTGATAATAAATATTGCAAATAATTATAACATAGCAGCACATAAACATTGATCATGTATTATTGAACACTCGAATGATATTTAGAAAGTATATTTAAACAATAGTCAGAGACCCTTCTTACAGACTACTAGCTCAATTTTCGGTAATTTTAATTTTAAAATCACTCAATACAGTACAATAATATAGACTAAACTTAACAAAAATATCACTCGGAAGAAATTTAGCAAAGTCCAAAAAACAATTCTGTTAGCGGCAAACCCCTGATGATGGTAAAACTACTAACTTCTACTACTACTAAATGAAAATAAAACCTTGTTTTATATCTGAAGAGAAGAGAGATTTCGAACAAACATTGTTTACATAAATTCCATATTTTATTTTATTGTTTGTTTTGA
The DNA here is from genome assembly GCA_029286875.1 of Lamproptera curius. NCBI lineage: Eukaryota > Metazoa > Arthropoda > Insecta > Lepidoptera > Papilionidae > Lamproptera > Lamproptera curius. The sequence continues at coordinate 1,434,990 of JAGSMT010000098.1, read as the reverse complement.
TATGAAGCCATAAAACCAAATATAATATGTTTACACTAAAACACGTTTATTTAGTTGGCCATACAGACATTATAGACGTTATTGCATGCATCCATAGCAATGTATATAAAGTAAAGAGTTACGGCCATATATGTACAACTTTTAAAAGTATAGTGTTGTGATAACAATGCTGTTTGGTTTTAATAATTTGCTAAATATTACTTGTCGTGTCGTAAATACGCGGGATCCTGTTAATTAAATTTTCATAGAAAGAAAAGAAAAACACCATAGTTTTCATTTAAAAACATCATTTCTAAATTTACCTTCACACCGGCGACGATTTCTAATAAGTTAGTATATTTTTCGCACAGTTCGGGATTTGCAAATATCGCGTGAAGAGATTCCATGCTTAAGCAAGTTCTGCAGCAATCCCATGTGTTTGCGGTACCCATTTATTATTTATATTTAGCACAAATAACGACCAAAATATTATACAAACTCCCTTTGTTTACTTGCAAATATGTCAAACAACATTGACGTTTTCGGACAGTGGTGTAAAGGTAAAAATGTTTTATTATTTTGAAAATATAACAACATAAAATATATAAATTATGAAGTAAGCACTATAATGCTCTATTTAATTGAAGTTTTATTTAAAGAATTGTTTTGAGCTTTAACCCTTCCCATAATAAAAAAGTAAGATTAACTAAGAATTTTCATTACGCTAAGAATTGTTTTGAAGTGCCGCTATCATTTTACACATGAAGGAGCTAAGTAATTGCGTAATATGTACGCACGAAAGTCTGGATTACTACTCTTATTTGTAGATTTTTTTTCCTTCTCATCATCATCAGCCTGTGTTAGTCCACAGCTGGACATAAGCCTTCCCTAAAGTAAGCCTTTTCCATTTACAGCCTTTGGACCGACTTTGTACATGCCCATCCGACGCATGGATCATCTTCATTTTTAGACAATTGGGTGATCAAACATGACACTACAATTTAATATTATGACCCAAAAGGGGTTAGCACGGCACTACTAGAAATTACTGGTTAGAATTATCATTCCATGTCTTTTCCAATAGGCCGCGATAGTTAACTTCCCAAGAGTTAAAAAGCCTTTCTTCTCGTTTCTTTATTAAAAAAAAAAAAAAAAATATGTGTTACTTTATTAAATAGCAAAATAATACAAATACAATTTGAACAATCACTTGCGAAGGTTGTCGTTTATTTCAACCTGAAGGTACAAAATTATAAATGTGTAGTTAAAATAATCATTTATACAAAGAATGGTTAATGGACATGATTTAAACAAATTATTGAGACATTTAAGAAAAAGACTAAACAACTTTAATAATATTTATTCTGTTCCAAATTTGCCATATTATTGGACAAAACTATAAGTTTTTAATAAATTATGTGGGGTATTTATGTAAATTTAAGTAATCTGCTTAGAAATTAAAATTAACATGCTTGTGGATAATCAACCGAAGTACCTCTAATATAAAAACAATATTATTTTAAGATTTTTCTGCCATAAGAAAAATTATATTGGATCTATTAAAAAAACTATAAAATTATATATTATCAACCAAGAGAGTACTAGATTATTTAAAAAACCTTAATATAGAATAAAACCTTATATAGAAACATAAAATTTAAAAAGATAACAAAACAAATTAATCGCATTCGCTCTGATATATTTTATGGATAAGAAAATTATCAACAAAATCATAATATCTGTAAGAATTGAATACCTTTATGCCGTTATTGTATCAAATTTGAGTATTTTTACTGTGCTCGGATGAACTGAATATCGGATGGAGCGATTGATCAAACAGGTCCTCAGATAGTTCCAGGAATACATCCTGGCTGTTTAAAATTTTATTCATTAATTAGAATTTGTATAAAAAACTATGAAAAATCGCAAAGTATTTTTGATCGATCTTGAGATGATATGACTGAGAGGCGAAATTAAGTTTCGATATTATGTGGTATCGAGTACCTTTACTTATTTACATTCGATATAAATAACTTTCTACTCGATACTTTACAGTCGATACTATTCCTTTGATTGAATTCTTTTGACATGTATTGAATAACAAGTTAAGTTAGGCCGACGTTTTAGCATTAAGATTGACACAACTTTGTTTACTTGAAGCTCCATATGAGACAGATGACACGCCACTTGACAAGTAAAATACGGAACATAACACTCGGTCAATCGATCAGGATCGGAAATTATTAAAATCAACCTAAACAATGAGGTTTTTAGCTTCAGTTATATATAAACATTCATAGTATAACCATTGATTCGTTTTTGTAGCAAATAATGTTTATTTTTTGAAAGACTATTACAACATAAATTAACTTTTACCAGCTACCTGGTATTTTCTTAACATCAAATATGAACCTATGCTTATGGTCTTTTGATTCTTTCAGAAGATGACATTAAAAAATAACCTGCTCAAGTGTTTTTGCAGTTTCTTGACTGGTCTGAAACGTCTTATTACGAACCAGTAGAGTGTGTTTAACAACCAATAAGCTAGTGCAAGACTGCAATATCGAATAAGGATATTTAAATTTCAATATACTTACGACCTAATGGAATTTGTGTAAACAATGCCCATTTTGAAATACCAATAGAAACAAAATGGAATTCTAAATAGATGGCAGCTGTCGACTAATAGGAAAAAATCATGTTATGGTGCCATTCTAGTTTGACACTATGCCTTGTTTTGTTGTGTTTTTGTTCGATTCATAATCATACTTTAAATTATGAGAACCAATGTAGTCCTCTGATGCAACGCACTGTGAAATAAAGTGATTTGAAATACATTGTGATAATCTTTTGCTGCTTACTCTATTACTATAAAGAGTAATAGACATCTATCTTAAACAATAATATTGTATGGTAACGGCATTAACTGCCATTACAAAAATTATTTAAAAAAAAAGCAGACCACTTTAAATAGTTATGTCAAAGCACCCGAAATAAAATTATGTTCACTGGGATTTTCATTAAACAAGTAGGAGACTATTACTAGATCTACTATTTACATTTTACAAGTTTTTAAATACATATATTACACATCCATAGACATAAGCTACTTTTTTCACATAATATATCACAAGTAACATACACCGCTAATTAAATTTTCACTAACCATTACACCAATTAGTCAAAGTATAAACACCAAGTTATCCTTACCCAAAAACTAGATTGAGTCAATTTGAAATAATGTTACCTATAGCAATTACATTCCTCTTTTGGAGTAACGGCTCCACCAAGTTTAAGATGGTGATTCTGCCAATGTCATGGTTGGGAGAAACATGAAGTGTATAATTTCAATTGGCCAAAAGCATTGACAATTGTACGGTTTATAGACCACAATACTTAATCGGTTGAGATACTTGGATAGGCACAAAACACAAAAATGCTTAGTATAATACATAGTCACATAATTTACATTATTGAGGTAATCACAAATAATAACTTCTTTTAGAGGACACAAAAGTTCTTGTTAATTGTAGCTTCAGATTGTCATCTTAGTTCCGATACATCCAAAAGATGCCTAGGACGTATGATGTCATAAAGTTGCTATGCTCACGGTTAAGTTCTATGCAATAAATTTCTGGATACCCATCAATTACCATTTTATATAACACCGAGCAATTATGGTAGTGATAAACTAAATTTCCAGTCTGGTCTTAAGAATACTAATGATTGATTCTGTTTTGGACAACATTTAGACAGTTAAAGGTTAACAGATGGCTAACCAACAACTCTCAGCCAACAGAAATAAGTACAAGCTTTTGTATTTTTGTTTCCTCCTGTCTATTGTGAGCCTAACACAAGTTTTAAGTTCATTTGGTCTCTCCTCAATGAATATCAATTCTAGAACAATTTTTATAACTATCTTGAAAATTAACAAAGAATTGTCATTTATCACTAGTATTCATTCATATAGACTTAATAGTTTTGCAAATATCTTTCCTGTATAGTTCTTAGGCATAAAATGGCACACACAAGCCATAAAAAAGATTAAATAAAGTTTAATGGTCTTATTGTATGACATCGGTCAAAATATTTGAATAAAATCAGTTCTGGTATCATTAAATAGAAATTCCCTCAGTTTGATGGCTGGGTTACCATAAAATAAAAACATAAAAAGCCTCTTTTGATAAAAGGCTCAGGAAATTTTACAGTAGTCTAATAGAGCCACTTCACATCCAATTCCAATCCATTAACCTAAGGATCAATGTTGCGATAGCTCTTATAGAGTATTATATCTATCAGGTATCTCTGTGCCTCCTCGCACCTCTTCCGGAATCTCTTGGACTCATTTATGAAGGAAATACAATTTGAACACATCACTTGCGGAAGGTTGTCGTTGATTTCAACCTGAGGGTACAAACATGTACATAAATGTGTAGTAAAATAATCATTTATACAAAGAATGGTTTATGGACATGATTTAAACAAATTATTGGACACTTTAGAAAAATACTAAACAATCCTTTTCAATATTTATTCTGTTCCAAATTTTCCATATTATTGGACAAAACTATAAGTTTTTAATAAATTATGTGGGGTATTTACGTAAATTTGAGTTATCTCCTTTGAAATTAAAGTTAAAATGCTTGTGCATAATCAACCGAAATACCTCTAATATAAATAACAACATTATTTTAAGATTTTTCTACCATAAGAAAAATTATATTGGATCTATTAAAAAAAACTATAAAATTATATATAATCAACCAAGAGACTACTAGATTATTTAAAAACCTTATATAGAATAAAACCTATTTAGAAACATATAAAATTTAATGGATAAGAAAATTATCAACAAAATCATAATATCTGTAAGAATTGAATACCTTTATGCCCGCGGTTAATTGTATCAAATTTGAGTATTTTTTACTATGCTCCGGGATGAACGAATATCGGATGGAGCGATTGCAAACTTAAACAGGTCCTGCAACAGTTCCAGGAATACATCCTGGCTGTTTAAAATATTTTATTCATTAATTAGAATTTGTATAAAACTTAATGAAAAATCGCAAAGTATGTTTTGATCGATCGCACAGGTGATATGACTAGAGAGGCGAAATTAAGTTTCGATACTTTGAGGTATCGAGTACCTTTACTTTTTTACATTCGATATAAACAATTTTCTACTCGATACTTTACAGTCGATACTATTTCTTTGATTGCATTCTTTTTGACATGTATTGAATAACAAGTTAAGTTTTAAATGCATTTTTTTTGGTAACTAAATTGTTTATCATCATTATCAGCAGACTTTATCCGTCCACTGCTGGACATGGACTTTTAAGAACATCCTCCGTCTGCACTCCTCGATGCATTCGGATCGGTCTCGTTTGAGCCCCGGAGTTGACGTAACGTTAATCGATCTGAACATCGATTAAAAGCTTCCAGAACAACCCAGGTTTCTAAAGAGTTAAAACCTTTTATAGCCCTCACGAAATAGAAATACATTATTCTAATAAATATAGGATTTCTTGAATCACCATGGGCAGCTAATATGACAAAACCTACTGAAACTACATTTTTATTACAGTATAAAAATCTATCTTTTAAATCTTCTATTTTAAGTGATTATTACGGAGAAGAAATAAGGCAAAATAATTATGCAGTTTTCATTACAGTTATCTTTTTTCATTTCTGTATTAATATCGTGTACGTACATAATTTAGGCACAGATACCTGATTAATGTATAAGTAGTTGATATTTTTGTTTCGATTCTTATATCAGAATGATATTATTTTTTCGATATTACTCACGAGTACAATATCGATATTTTCAATCCGATACTATGTCCCCTAGCTATGACATTGACAATACGCTAATGTTGCCAAAAGATAATAATCTTAAAAAAATCAGAATGTTAAATGTACAAAAATATGGAATTGGTTTAGATAAAAATGAAATGAATACATCGTTACTGCGCTATGCCGTCATAATTTACAGGAGAAATTCGTTATTGAATCTGATAGGGATCTATCAATCAACATCGTCCTGTGTCAGTCCACTGCTGTACAAAGGCCTCCCCTAATGCACGCCACGGCTTCAATGCTCGGCTATTTTCATCCAGCTTACATCGGCCACTCTGCAAATGTCGTCACTCTTTCTTACGGCAACTGCGTCCCACCCTACGTTTGCCGAGCCTCGGTCTCCGCTCCAGAACTTTCCGACGCTTAACTTAATTAAAGATAGATAAAATTTTTACATTTGGACTCGTATTTAGCTATGCATCCCCCTCACCCTTCTGTATTGGACTAGAAAGGGCTTGTTCAGCTATTTCGCAATATAGACATTTCAGTCTTTCTCACAGTCTCTTACCGTGAGAAAGCATAGTAAGCGTTTATATTACTCTTCTGAGGAATCTGAGAAGGGTTCCGAGGCTAATGCAGCGCGTATTATTTATTACGATGTTATTTTAGTTCACAATTTTTAGTGCCTCCATATCGGCAACACCTATTATTGTTAAGTGAATTAAAGCCTCAATGTCGACATTTAGTTTATATTTTAGTTTTTAAAAACACAATAAAGTGCTCCCGAAATTTGACTATTTAATTACTAACTTACACCACGCCCAATTTATTGCGTATAATAATTAATATCATGAGATTTGTATTGAATGTTGTAACAATTTCACAATTTTAAATTCCAAGTATTGCCACTTTTCTTGATAATCATGAACATAAATGTTCCTAAGATAATTATTTCAGTTTGACGACATTAATATTGAATAAATGCGTGTTGTATGAAATGGCCTCATGCAACAGCTTATGATTTACAAACGCCACCTAAATTTAAGAGTTACATTATAAAACCATCATAATTTATTGTTCTATCATTATGAGATGTGGTAGGTCCGCTTTTTACAGGGAGCCGTCTGGGCTGATACCACCGCGGTGCCTTTTTCTGCGTCGAAGCAATAGTGCGAAGACACTATGGCGATCTGTTTTGTACGGCACTGTAACCAACGTTGTTACGAGGTCAAACGGGACGTAACATTCCATTTCTCAGGGTAGGCAGCCCGTTGATAATACCCGTGGTAATGCCGATGTCGATGTGCGTCGGTGACTACTTGCCATCAGTTAGGCCAACTACTCGGCTGCCTTCATCATCATCATCATCATCAGCCTGTGTTAGTCAACTGCTGGACATAGGCCTCCCCTGTTGCCCGCCTTTTCCATTACGGGGTTCTTGGACCGTATTCTATCACGCTGCTTCAATGCGGGTTGGGATACCGACTTTTAACACGGCTACCCTAAGCATGGATTATCTTACTTTTCAGACAATCGGGTGATCCACCCTATTTGTCCTCGTTAGGACAGATTGGGAGGATCACCCAGAAAACAACCATATGACTAAGTTGTTTCTCCACGGGATTCGAACCCATGACCTCCTATTTACGACGGTTTATAAAGCAATGGCCGATACCGATAGACCACGTAGGCGTGCTGCCTTAGCAAGCCATAAAATTAAATAAGTTCTCTCATATTGTATACAACGGTTGGGCAATTAATTTGACGTAAGAAACGAAGAGTACATGCAGATCATGCAGGAGAATATTGCAATAGATGAGTGGAGTGACAAAGAACAAATCAGAAATGATCAAATAAAGCTCGGTGAAGTGGCAGTGGACCGTAACCCACCAACCGGCATTATACCAGCGTGGTAGGATACGGTTCAAAAACCCCCTAGTGGAAAAGAGATGCATTAGGGGAGGCCTAAGTCCAGCAGTGGACTAACACAGGCTGACTTGTTGCGCCGACCCTGCATGCGGGATAAGGGTAGTGAATCAAAGAACCGGCAACAGAAGCTTTTGCAAATTGATATGAACAGAAAGTACCGATCGATAACGGATGGGTCATAAACATCGCGTTACTAAAAATAAGACTACAAGAATATATTTCATCATTTCGAACTTATTATAAATAAAAACACAATTGAATTGATCTTCAAAAGTTTATTTTTGTGGCACCAATCATATATACCATGCGTCGGATGGGCACGTTAATAGTCGGTCCACCCACCAACCCGCATTGGACCAGCGTGGTGGGATACGGTCCAAAACTCCCTAATGGAAGGACGTGTATTAGGAGGCCTATGTCCAGCAGTGGACTATCACAGGCTGATGATGATGAATCATATATATAAATTTATGACATTACCACTGCTAATTGTTATTTATATGTTATGTGTTATTATGTGAAATTTTTGTTATCCTTTGTGCTGTATTAATTTTTCATTTAGAGTTATTAACGAAATTGTTTTTTAATTAAGTTATAAGACCTTATAATTACGAAAATGTTATGGATTTTTAATCTGAAATGAATGTTATAATAATAATAATATGTTGCTCTTACATAAACCAAGACGATCTCAACATAAATTAATAAAGCAAAACGTGGAACCTAAAATTATCAGGACCCTATTCCTGCTACTTTACCATCAACCCACAATGGACCAGCGTGGTGGGATACGGTCCAGAAACCCGGTAATGGGGATGGCGTGCAGTAGGGCTATGTCCAGCAGTGGACTAACACAAGCGGATGATGATGAGTCCACTAATAATAACCCTATACCGCCTCCGTGGCCTATTGGCCCTTGCTTGCCGGGGTTCGGGGGTCGAATCTCGAGGGGAAAAATTGTATAATAATTATTTATTATTATTGTTATCGTCGTTTCTATGGTTGGTTAGGTCAATATGGGCCGATCACAAAATTGTCTAAAAAGTAAGATGATCCATGCGTCGGATGGACATGTAAAAAAGTCGGTCCCGGTCTTCTAATTTACTGACGACTTATTCATCCTTAGAATGCAGCTATCCCTTTGGGTTGTGCACGTCTGATGCCAGTCACTCTGCGTAAAAACTGTTACTCAGGTAAATGTAGATGGATTAGAAGCTGACCCCATGATAGCTTGGGAAGACGACGAGGTGAAACAAAATCGTAAAGCTTTGTTCTTTACGGTCCTTAATAAAAACTCTTTTCTAGTGTTTGAGTCAATTTAATTGTCAAATTATAGGTTGATCAATTCTCCTCATAACACTCTGCTCAAATGCTCTGTTGTTTTGTAAAGAAAAAGCACCAACTGGTGGTAGGTCTCCTTTTTACAGGTGACCGTCTGCGTTGGTACCACCGCGGGGCCTGCTTCTGCCGCGAAGCAGTAGTGTGAAAACACTGCTGTGTTCCGTTTTGAAGGGCACCGGAGCCGGCGTATTTCCTGGGTAAACGAGACTTAACATTGTCCCATGTCCCACGGTAAGCAGCGCGTTGGTGATGCCACTAGTCTTGGCGATGTCTATGGGCGTCGGTGACCACTTTCCCAGATGTGGCCCAGAGCAGCCGCTCGTCTGCCTGTGTAGGCAATAAAAAAAACAATCTTCTTATACAACTTATTCTTATTTCAAATTTGGCTAAACTCTTAGAACACACACACATTTGACGCCATTTTTTCACAGACGAAGAGGGTCCTCATGAGAACAAATTCTTATTCTTATCTTCATCTTAGCCATTATAGATTAGCATACCCACAAACAAGGACCTTTTGTCTTCTCCTCGGCGATTGTAGACCCATTTGTCCTCAAAGTTGGACCTTTCCCTTCTTCTCTTGGCCATTGTAGACCGAATTATCCTCAATGTGAACCTTTCTTTTTTGGCGATTATGGTCCTTTTTATCTTCAAAGTTGGACCCTGACTATGGGTCCATGGCCACCATCGGGCAGGCCATGTACTCGTCTAGTATGTGCTCTAACTTTATTCGGTTTTTCAAAGCGGTGCTCGCAGATCGGGCAGAGGTAGCCGTACCGTTTGCCCGTGTGGGCATTGTGCTTGTGTATTTGAAGAAACTTTTTCGACTTTAGCCTCTTGGGACACATGTCACACTGCAGATGAGAGGTACTTATATGTAAATTGCAAAAGTAGAAGCATGGTCGTTAGAGATGAGCGTTATAGATGTGACATCCACGTGCATATGCGGACGCGGGATTTCACTTTCAGGCAATTGTAATAGCCACCGTGGCTAACGGGATTGGCATATGCTTTATAAATCGAAGGTCATGGGTTTGAATTCCGCGGAGAAGAAACTTTGTGTAATCGTTGTTCTCTGGTTAGTTAGGACTATATTGGACGATTAACTAATTGGACTGAAGAGTAAGGTGATTTATGCGTCGAATGGGCATATAAAAAGTCGCTCCCGGTTGTCGGGAGAACCTTTGGCATTCGTTTCGTCATTAGTACCCAAATTTACAAAAAATTAAACGATCCATGGAATGCATTTTAGGTTGTGAAGGCAGACCAGTTGCATTTTGTTTGAAACTGTCTTTTATTTTAAATATAATTGAATTAGAAGTCCCATTATAACTTAATAAAACTAAACTAGGAAAATAATTATTTCTTTTGTTTACGCGAATACTACACGTTATTGAATAAAAGGTCTGCTTACGTGAAAGAACATATAGCTGATGTAAAAGATAAAAGACCCAACAAGTCGGCAGCGTGTGACCATATTTTAAATGACCCAAACCATTACATCAGATTTGATCGACCAAAAATCCTCGCTAAAGAACACCGATTCCTACCAAGGATGATCCGTGAGGCCATTGAGATTAGAAAAAATCCACATTTCAACAAAGAAGATGGTTGGGTTTTACCACCTGCTTAGGAACCCATAATTAATAAATTAAAACCGACTGTCGGGTGTGATAATAAAATAAGTTCATTTGCATAATTAATCCCAATTAAAATCTTTAAACACCGCTACAGCACTAGCAAAAGACGCATGACATCTCAGTGTAACCCGTCACCACGGCCGCTGAAAAGTGTTCGAAGCGTACGGAATTCAAATATGTAAAATAAACGCGATAAAATCCGTAAATAGTCCTTTTATTAAATAACGTGAATAAAGCAAATAAAATATAATCGGGCAAGTGACCCACCTGGAAATTCTTCTCGGGCAGGTGGATCGCAATGTGCTGCACCAGGTTCGACCTTCGGTGGAAGGTGGCGCCGCAGTGGTCGCACACGTACGGCCTTTCGCCCGTATGGCGTCTCTCGTGTATCTACAGAATGGTTGGAATAAGACCACCCGCTTGGCGCAGTGGTAAGTGACCGTGACTACTACACCAAAGTTTGTGGGTTCGATTCGCACCTTGGAAAAGACATTATGATGAACGTAATGTTTTTTTCGGGTCTGTTGGTTTATTATTATTTATTTAATATGTATTTATTTACTAAAGAAAATCAAGTCTATGTATTTATCAGTTATATAGTTTACAAAGTACAAGCTCTGTTAAGTTTGGGACTAGATGATGTTGTGTTATTCGCATTATTAGCTGTAGCAATTCTGCAATCAATCCCTTAGCAGGGCGGATGGAAGGAACTAGTGTAAAAATACCGACGAATTCGATATTCCACGCATTTTTTTCACTTCATCCGAATAAAAAGCTAATCAACAACCCACTAAACATTTGTTGATTAAGTGAGTTTACTGCATCTCACATTTTATTTAAAACAGGCACTGCGGTAGACGGAGGACAATCTTTGCTGTAGAGTGAATAATAATGCAAAGATCATTTTGGATGCGTCCTGGACCTTGTGGATGATGAGTGGAAGGTGGTAGGCGTACTGCCCTTCCAGTCCTCTGCAGTCAAGGTTCAGTCGCGGGGGTAGAGGAGTGTCGGTATGGTAGACAGCTCTCCCTTTTCTGCGCGACTTCACACACCCAAAACAGGCGCTAAATACCACAGTGACTATGTTTGTGTAATCGCTCTCTCTCTTTTGTTTTGAAAGTTTATTGACGTGCTACGCCCTGCCGATAAGATTTGCAGCGTGAGACGCTAAAAATCCGTTATTGTCTCGTTTCCCCGGTATTTATGCAGGCTATGGTACCCTTTCAAAGCGAAAGATGGTCGTTTAAACAACGAGACCACGAGATAAACACCACGCTGGTACCATCCTACACGTTGTTAGGAATTTTCGCGTGAAAGAAAACACAAATCAAAATTAAAGGATTAGAACCGTTCTCCACTAAAGCTGCATCGGAACTCAGATGGTTCTAATTTTCTTGTCAGTCTGCTGAAAAAGATAACCTCCAACCTTCAGATTAACTACTTTTAAGATCTGCCACGATCTAGCTATAATACTTACCGTCAGAGCCTCTTTGGTCGCCGAGGTATATTCACAGTACGCGCATTTGTGGATCCTGCCCAAGCCGTGGCGCGCCCTCTTGTGCTCTTGCAGCTGATTGTGATTCCTGCAGCGTTTCCCGCAAGACTATTGCAATGAAACAATCATTATAGCTTTAAACATCGTTATTATCGAAATATAATAAATTGTTAAGACAATTTAAGGATAGAAACAAGGTAAACTAAGTCTATTGTTAAACAGTAGTGGCACCAGAATCGCGTCCCAATTGGTGGACCGCGGTCACTTTGTATCACCACGCGATGTTCAACCAATGAGAGGTGACTTTCAGGCCTCAATTTAATTTATAGTGTCTGCTTGTGACAGTACACAGCATCAAAATATTTTTGTTACATATAACAAAACGTTTTTAAAGTTTTGTCTGTCCGCCCGTTTTTGCCTAATCTCTGGAATGGTTGGACCTTTCCTAGGAGATTGCTAATGCAACTAGGAGTAACTTGAGCTAATACATTTTCGAAAAAAGAAATCACTCGGACTAAATCGCGGGCAAAAGCTAGTTCTTTAAAGTTGTGGTTACGAGGGCGATAAATCCAAAAATAAATTTTCCTAAAGCTAAAAAACACCGGTTTCATAGTTCATAATCACAACTTAGAACCACAAATAACAGTTGAGTTACACGTTTTTAAATTTATACTGCCTCCGTAGCCCAGTGATATGGAAACCTGAGGTCGAGGGTTCGAGTCCTGCGGGGTCTCAACAAATTTTCATTGTTGTTTCCTAGTTGGTTAGGGCGTTTTGGGCCGATCACGCAATTGTCTGAAAAGTAAGATAATCCATGCGTCGGATGGGCATGTTAAAGGTCGGTCCACCCACCAACCTGCATTGGACCAGCGTGGTGGGATACGGGTTCTGACAATTGGGTAATCAGCCCGAATTGCCTTAACCAACTAGGACACAGCAATGAAAATTTGTCCTCGCAGGATTCAAACTTACGACCTCCGGTTTCTAAAGCACCACTGGGCAAAGGAGTTTAAGCAAGGTTTCTTCTTTTAGTTCTCTAAATATCTCACCTCGCAAACACAATAATGTGTGTGAAACCGAAGATGGGCCTTGTATGTAGCCTTCATGCGGAACTCTTTGGAGCAGAAAGTGCATTGGTAAGATGGAGGAGGGCCGTTCGCTCCCAATCGAGGCTTGCTGCCAACTCGCTTTGCCTATGATATTAATAACAAAGATGTTTAATTAAAACGTTACAACTTAAAAACCATGTTACTATATGCTATAATATATCAAAATCAAGTATCTCAATAAATCACAAAATTATTTAGTCTTAACCTACGATACATCTTCATTTTACCTTTGACACTAAACCAAACAGTACTTGTTCTGGTAACAAGTAAAAACCAAATATATGCTATTGAAAGAAGCCTAGAATTGGTGGGAATCAGATTATATAAGAAACTAGCGACCCATCCAGGCATTGCACGGATGCAATACTGATATCTGTAAAATATATGGAGACATATATAACTTTATCACTGTTTCTCTACAAAGTTATTTATGAATTATACACATAAACCTTCCACTTTAATCACTCAATCTATTAAAAAAACAACATAAATATCCGTTGCATATTTCCAAAGATTTAAGCGTACATAGCGATATAGGGACAGAGAAAGTGATTTTGTTTATACTATGTAGTGATGGTATAAGCACAAGGCGAGAAATCATATCAATATTATTAAAACCTTTGATAGAAAAGTATGTTAAGCTTTTACTCATAATATTCAAAGCTCAGCATTGCTATTGTCATATGTTAGTTGAAAATAAAATAAAATAAAAAAGGGGCACGCAATTAAAATTACTAATGCCGCATCATTTTTGCTGTGTATATGTTGTTGTATCTATTGCTATGTGATAGAGAAGTAGGATCCTATGTATCAATCAAAAAAGACTCATAGAGGCTTAATCTGATACAGGTGTAATCTGCACATGTCATTAATTCATTTATACAAATAAATAAAATTTTGGTGTTTGTTACATCAAAATCACCAATGTCTTTTTTACAATTTTTTATTTTTAAATTCTATATCCACCTTTCTCTTTGTTCTGGCTACTCTCTGGAAGATAGTTGATGTAACTCAGAGTAACTTGAGAATATTGTTTTCTTACTAAAAATTAACAGAATACTTTATTTTCATTACCACCAGTGGCAACATGGAGTGACAACATTCGCAAAGTGGCTGGTGTGGGCTGGAGGAGAAAAGCCGAAGATCGGAAGTAGTGATGTGCATTGGAGGAGGCCTAGGTCCTGCAGTGGACTGACACAGGCTGATGATGAATGGATAAAAGAATTACCACAAGGACAAATTTGCATGCAACAGCTAGTTTATCATAAAAGTAATGACTCTTAATATTTAAAGTAGGCCAAGTGTGACCTTTTATGTAGTTACCTCCCTAACTTTTCTTGTATCAGTCTTCTTTGATTTAAGATCTTCATTTGAATATTCATAATCAGAAAAGTCATTATCCAGAAAATCATAAGAGTAATCATTCATTGGCTCATCTACTCTTTCTTCTGTAATACTCTTCTTAGTTCTACTAAGATGCTTTTTGCTGTACTTCTTAATTTTAACTCCTGATGCCATATTGAATAGGGCCTTTTCAGCTTTTTTACTGGTTTTTCTGAACTGCAATGCATTTTGCAAAGATTCAATGCAGTTTCTGCAGATTTTCTGTGATAGGCCATCATTGTATTTTATCTGTGAAATGAATAAATAATTAATATTCAACAAGGACTCTCTTTTTTTAAATATATTAATGAACAATGAAGCAACATCGAAAAATTTCTTTTGCTACCTCGGTCCATATCTATACAATAAATTGAACAAACAACTTAATTTTATTCTTATCCAAAAGTTTTCTTGTAAAAATAAAGTCACACGCTACCTGAAAAGCCTTGACTATACCAACACTGAAAACTACTTGTATATTTCAAATAGCACTCTTCATTTTATTATCCTCGTCAACCTTGTCTAACATGCGTCACTATTTCTGACATACTGCCCTCATAAACTTAAGTACACCCTTACAAAACAACAACACACATACATGTAAACACAAAATCACTCTCAAACTCATTCAACATGACAACTCTACACTTTACTTCCTCACATAACATAGCAAAAAAAAAAAAAAAAAAAACCAATAGATATAAGGTCAAATATTAAAACTTATACGAAACTAAAATCCGGAGAGGCCTGGCTTGAGCACAGGTTCTATCGTGAACCTATTTCAAGGGCTAGTCTCTTTACAAAGACATTAGCTCCTTTGTAATAGTTTTAAGATACTTAGTATAAACCTTTGTTAAGAAAATAAAAAAAAAAAAGATTTATTATTATTATTATTAATGATTAATTACTTTTTGTAATTACAACGCAAGTAAATTATTATAATCTTGAAATTTTTTAGGTGAGCTTATTCCATGTATTTTTGTTTATCAAATATATCTTCAATAAATAAACTGAGTTATCCTTCTAGTCAATCAGATTATAAGAGCTAATACATTAAAATCTGCTATTTGCACTAGAGATGTTCTAACACAAATAGTTCAATAAGAAAAGTAGATGATAGAACTAAATTTTGAGTGACAATCGGTTTTTAAAAAGATGCTTGATTCATTATCTTCGTACTTCTTCTGGAGTTAGCTGAACAGCTTTTATAGCCCTAACAAACTGCAACACAACGATGTTGTACCCTCACTGAATTTGAAGCCACGACCTTTGGTTAATATAAAAAAGACACCATTGTACTAAAACAGTTTACAATTTATTTTAACTACTCATAATCTGTACGCGTCTTATTTACTACTAGTTTCTGTTTTTTCGTATAATGTTTTAATTTACCTCCAAGCCAGTAACTAGCCGGAACTCTGCAGATCTCTTCTCTGTGTCTTTACCATCAAAAATAGGGGATAAGTTCCGATTGCCCAAGCAAGTCCGACAAACTGCGCCTTCGGAGTCGTCCCGCTCTGATTTTATAGGTTTCACTGCACGAACCGCCTTTCGCCGAGCTCGCATGCGATTTAGTAAAAGCACGGCAAGCATTTTATAATTAATATACGCTTAGAGAAATGTAATTTATTAGTATTAATCCAATGTTTATGTTTTATAGAATAAATGACATTGACAGCACAGGCAGTAGAAACAATTAGGGATGTACTATCAGAATTAAATCGATTACCTTGGTGCCAATGTATCTAACAGTTACGTTACATCCGCGTGGTAACATGTAAAAATAAACAATTTTAATGCTATCTTTAGAGATAGTTCCGTCAAAGTCGGACCAGCCATCACATATTCTATAGCAGACTTTTTATAGATCTAAGAAAAGAAGAATATTTCTGCTATTCATTGTTTTGTTATATCTCATACGGTTTGGGCAGCGTTTTCGATGAAAGCTCTCAGACGGCTTAATTTTTTACGACTTCTCTGACAAATATCAATATATTTTAGTAAAATGCACACAGAAACTATACAAATTGTAACCTGAACCTGCAAGAAGAATCATTCTATCTATTATTGAAAACCGCGTGGCAATCTGTGATGTAGTATTTGAGTTTATCGTGAAGAGACAGACGCACAGACGCGACCGGGGACTTTGTTTTATAATCATCATCATCATCATCAGCCTGTGATAATCCAGTGCTGGACTTCAACATAATCATCCTCTATAAGTCTACTGCTGGACATGGGCCTTTTTAAGTTAACGCCAATGCGGCCGATCCCCTGCTACTCGCTGCCAACTTGAACCGGCTACTACACGGAGATCGCCATCCCACCTGGTCGGGGGTCGACCAACACTCCGTTTCCCTAAACGTGGCTTTCACTCCAGAACTTTATGGGCCCATCGGTCATCCGTTCTTCGGACCACGTGACCGGCCCACTGCCACTTCAACGAGCTAATCCTTTGCGCTATGTCGGTAACTTTCGTTCTCTGTCGGATGAATTCATTACGAATCTTATTCGAAAAGAGACTCGAGCATAGCGCGTTCCATAGCACGTTGAGCTACGGCAAACTAAGACCAGTCCGATAGTCAGAGGCACGTTTCTGCCCCTGTAGGTCATGACGGGGAGTATGCATTGGTTAAAGACTTTTGAAGAACTTTTGAAGAAAGCCCAACCAGACGCAGTGTCTTCCCAACTGCAATATATGCCCGAGTTAGACATAATCATCGACAACTTCGAAAGAAACACCATCGACATTGGCCGGACTCGGGAGAACGTGTTCGTTGAACATGACTTTCGTCTTATCCAAGTTCATCCTTAGTCCGATACATCGGGACGATTCATTTAAGCCGTGCAACATTTCCTGCAAGCACTCCAACGACTCGGCCAATATGACGATATCGTCAGCGAAAACGGAGGTGTGAAAGGTGCTCGCCGTTAATGTTTATGCCACGTCCAGTCCAGTCTAGGGTCTTAAAGACGTCATCCAATTTATTAGTGAACAGTTTCGGTGATATTACATCCCCTGTCTCACTCCTCGATGCAATGGAATTAGTCGCGTTTGACCCCCCGGAATCAGAACGGATATAAACGCAGCGCTAAACAGACCTTTCAACACCTCGACGTATCGATAATCGACAGGTTTTACAGAGTCAAAAGTTTCTTTCTCATAGTCCACAAAGGCAAGGCACAGTGGCTGATTGTACTAATAGGTCTTTTGTACAACTTGCCTCACGGTAAAGTT
Organism: Lamproptera curius; assembly: GCA_029286875.1. Classification (NCBI taxonomy): domain Eukaryota; kingdom Metazoa; phylum Arthropoda; class Insecta; order Lepidoptera; family Papilionidae; genus Lamproptera; species Lamproptera curius. The sequence goes on along the minus strand of JAGSMT010000098.1, from coordinate 1,417,074 downwards.
GTGGTCTATGGTACTAAATCCTCTGCGAAACCCAGCCTGCTCCAGTGGCTGGAATCCATCAAGCTTGTTGGTGAGGCGATTCGTCATGACTTTCGAGAACAGCTTGTATATGTGGCTCAAAGTAGATCGGTCGTTCTGTTTTTAAGCAGGGTATTGTCGCCTTCTTAAAAAACAGAACGACCTCACTTTCAAGCCGCGCCTTGGGAGAATTACTCTGTTGAAGAACTGAGTCGAATAACTCGTAACTCACCTAAAACGGGTTCCCCGCTTTAAGGAGCTCGGTAGTTACTCCATCCTTTCCAGGAGCTCTTCCTCCTTGAGCTGCTTAAGAGCCAGAGTAACCTCATCAATGCTGACTGGCACGTGGATCGTCAGCCTGGTAATCAGGTTGAGGAGCCTGTGACGCGTACAATTTGCCATAGAAATCCTCGATCTGGGATAAGATCTCAGACTTCGAATCAACTTCGAACTTGAAGAAACAATCGAACCAGAACAGTTCCTAAGCTTCGACAGATGGCTTCTCCCGACCTTCTCTCACAAAAACCTTCGACCTCTATTCTGCTAAAGTTCAGTTATCCGCTTCAGTTATCCTTTGCATATTTGAGCAGCGAAGGTCTCGGCGTATCAATTTGGGGATCTGCTTGAAAGAAGAATCACATCTGTCAAGAGTTGTCCTCATAGTTTCGACGTTCCTCCATAAACCAAGCGTCTCATGGGAGAGTTTGATTTCCTGCCAGTACGCAAAACCCTTTACCCACGTCACGGATGCAGTCCACTGCGGCATCGAGTGCCTTGTCAACTGCCATTGTGGTTTCCGATTTTGCAGATGACACTTCTCTACATATATATCTCATCATCTCATCTCGTATATATTATACACAACGTTGAGATACCAAATAGGGCAATTGATATTGTGTCAAACTGGTTTGCGACCAATAACTTAGTACTTAACGCGAACAAAACTAAATGCTTATGTTTTACTCTTTGTAATTTGCCAGATTTTCAAAATATTAAAATTGACAATGAGGTCATTCCTTACGTAAGCTCTACTACATTTCTTGAATATTCTATTGATTCCAAAATGCAGTGGGGAGCTCATATGCACAAACTCTTAAGAAGCTAAGTACAGCAATCTTTGCCATACGCAAGATTAGGCAGCTAACTGACGAGGTAACTGCAAAACTAGTTTATTACGCGTACTTTCACAGCCTTATGACCTATGGATTATTATTATGGGATCTGCAACCGGTTTGAACACAATATTTATACTACAAAACAGGCTGTTAGGGCACTCACAATCAGGGTTCACGGGAACCTTTACGTAATGTTTTTAATAAAAGTGAAATTTTTACTTTACCCTCGCTATACTTATTTGAAAATATTATATACGCGCGTCAAAATATTTATATGTTTGCTAAGAAGGATATTAGGCCGCTCAGGGGTCGAACTGAGCCCCTAAAGCTACTCAGATTAAGACAGACCAGAACCGAAAAATATTTCATGTATAATAGTATAAGAATGTATAATAAATTATATGCCTGCCAAACGCAACTGAATGATTCGAGCTTTGTAAAGTTGTCAAAATATATCGTCTTTATAGAAAAAGCCTACTATTCTGTTATAAATTATATTGAGGACCAAGATGTGTGGAAATAGTTTATATTCTGCGCTTGCAAATCCCCTGGTAACTTAAAAAAAAATGTATTGGTCAAATTTTGTAAATACTAATATTAAAAAAAGACCGCAGAGTTTCTTGCCGGTTCTTCTCTGGACGGGTCTGAGTTTGTGAACCGGTGGTAAATGACGAAATAAGTTTTGACGTTCATAAGTGCTCAGTAGAGCCTAAATTGAATAAATGATTTTGACTTTGACTTTAATTGAACGCCAAGACGGCTGATCCCTTCTACTCGCTGCCAACTTGAACCGGCTACTGCACGGAGACGCCATCCCACCTGGTCGGGGTCGACCAACACTCCGTTTCTCTCAAACATGGCCTCCACTCCAGAACTTTATGGGCCCATCGGTCATCCGTTCTTTTGGACCTCGTGATCGGCCCACTGCCACTCTAACGAGCTAATCCAGTGCGCTATGACGGCAACTTTCGTTCTCTGTCGGATGAAATCATTACGAATCTTATCCGAAAGAGAGACCGAGCATAGCTCATTCCATAGCACGTTGAGCTACGGCAAACTTGTGGACCAGTCCGATAGTCAAGGCCACGTTTCTGCCCCGTAGGTCATGACGGGAGTACGCATTGGTTAAAGACTTTTGCCTTTAAACTCTGCGGTCTCGGCGACGTGAGAATGTGGTGTAGCTTCCTGAATGCTGCCCAGCCCAACTTGACGCAGTGTCTTCCTCAACTGCTGTATGTGCCTGAGGAATATTCACCGACAATTTCGAAAGAAATACCATCGACATTGACCGGACTCGGAGAACGTGTTCGTTGAACATGACTTTCGTCTTGTCTAAGTTTATCCTTAGTCCGATAAGTTGGTCGATTCATTTAGCCGTGCAACATTTCCGCAAGCACTCCAACGACTCGGCCAATATGACGATATCGTCAGTCAGGGTAATGGCTGTTAATGTTTGCCACGTTCAGTCCAGTCTAGAGTCTTAAAGACCTTCCAATGCATTGGTGAACTGTTTCGGTGATATTACATCCCCTGTCTCACCTCGATGCAATAGAATTGGTCGCGTTTGACCCCGGAATCAGAACGGACATAAACGCAGCGCTATACAGACCTTTCAACACCTCGACGTATCGATAATCGACCTGAGATCGTTGGAAGAGCTTTCAGAACAGCCCAGGTTTCTACAGAGTCAAAAGCTTTCTCATAGTCCAGAATGGCAAGGCACAGTGGCTGATTGTACTTTTGTCTTTGTACAACTTGCCTTATGGTAAAGATGTGGTCAATGGTATTAAATCTTGTGCGAAACCTAGCCTGCTCCGGTGGCTATCTATCGCTTTGTTGGTGAGGCGATTCATCATGACTCTCGAGAACAGCTTGTATATGTGGCTCAAAGTGAGATCGGTCGGTAATTTTAAGCTGGGTATTGTCACCCTTCTTAAAAAACAGAACGACCTTACTTTCAAGCCGCACCTTGGAGAATTACCCTGTTCAAGAACGGAGTCGAATAACTTCCGTAACTCACCTAAAACGGGGTTACCCCCTGCTTTAAGGAGCTCGGTAGTTACTCCATCTTTTCCAGGAGCTCTTCCTCCCTTGAGCTGCTTAAGAGCCAGAATAACCTCATCAATGCTGACTGGCACGTGGATCGTCACCCTGGTAATCAGGTTGAAAACCGTGACGCGTGCAATTTGCCATAGAAATACTCGATCTCAGATAAAATCTCAGACTGAGAAGAAACAATCAAACTAGAACAGTTCCTAAGTTTCGACAGATGGCTTCTCCCGACCTACTCCACAAAAACCTTCGACCCTATATCGATTATTCTGCTAAATCGCTTCAGTTATTCTTTGCATATTTAAGCAGCGAAGGTCTCGTCGTATCAATTTGCGGATCCGCTTCGAAAGAAGTTTCACATCTGTCGACGTATTATAGTGTTAGTGAGCCCAAGTTCAAGGTACGCCACCCTAATCGACAGACTCGAGACTACGATTATTTTGTAGCAAGGGATTTGTTGACGACGAATTCTACGCCGCCTTGTGACTGATTGTCGCCCTCTCGGAAGTAGAAAAGGTGACCCTGATGGCAGGTCTAGTTTGGTGCGAGTCCGAGCCTCTCCTGTCTTCGGACTTCGCAAACCCTAGAACGTGCCATCGAACTCAGTTCCAACTGTCCCAGCTCGGCCAGGTGTTCGCTAAGTCTCAGCGTTTGTCCGTTATGCTAGCAGGTCAAGTTTTTGGTAGGATCTGAGCCGGGATTCTTAGCACCCCTTGTCCCACCGTCACCATGGCCGCTAGCGTGGCCAGGAATAGTGGGACTACCGGGAATTAGAGGCCGTTGCCTTTCGTTGACGTCCATTAAAAGAAATGCTCATAATTGCCACGCTGAGGTGGATTGACAATAACTGATTACATCTGTACTGCGGATCTACCTTACTCCCAAAGTATGGCAGCTCCGCACTCAAGTGGGCGGTGGGGTCGTCACATCCCTACGCCTGCTGGACTTAGGCCTCCCCTAATACACCCCAATCTATTAGGAGGTTTTGGACCGTATCCCACAACGCTGGTCCAATGCGGCTTGGTTGGTGGACCGACTCTTTACATGCCTATCCGACACATGGATCATCTTACTTTTCAGACAATTGGTTGATCGGTCCAAATTGCCCTAACTAACTAGGAAACAACAATGAAAATTTGTTGAGACCCCGCTGGGTTCGAGCCCACGACCTCCGTTTTCTAAAGCATACGCCCATACCACTAGGCTACGGAGCCAGTAATATATGTTAATAGTGTTTTATAATATGTATAGATAATTGCCTGAGTCATTGAGTGAGCATTTATAGAAAACTGACGGTTTTTAAAGATGTCTAATGTCAACGCTTGAACTTTTTATTATGTACCACTATGGAGCCCTTCAGGAAAATGGCAATGTAGAAATTGCATAGAAACACTTATAGAAAAACACTTCCATTAACCTATTCCGTCGCAAATAAGTACATCGCTGGCACCATATTGAATATCTTCGGCTTCCGCAGCATCTACACAACAAAATTTGGCTTAACACCCCGCCGAGTCCTATCACGGCATCTCTACTTGGCTACAGAGGAGACAGACAGGGGTGACGATACCTCTAGCTATCCCACCCCATCAGCTATGTAAACTTACTTCCTAGATTGATCAGGTTTCATTAGGTGCACCGAGACCGGCACAAATTAGTATTGTGCTAGTTAGCGAGCATTGTGAAATTACAACGAAAAAGTTGGGATCCAGTCGGAAGAAACAATTTCAACAAGTGCAACGATATGAAGTCAACATTCTTCTCATTCAATATTACTTATTGGAATTTAGACTCTTTCATTTATTGAAACTCAATAGACTACTTACCGACCTATTTACGTCAAAAAGTGCGATCTCTAGGACACTAAATGCATTACTCTACTTTCTTTACCACTTTTTTGACCACGATGTTATGTTTCCAGTCATGTCTTTGGTAAGCTTCTTTAACTTTTTGCTAAAATCGAAGGCCACACATACAGAAGTAAGTGAGTTAGTCATTCTTTAGTGTCTCCTATCGTGGGCGATCGGTTTACGAACCGAGACGTCGACGATCTGGCGACTGTTTTAATCGATTACTGGGGGTAGTGAGAGCCGCCCTGGAACGCGGGTGAAGTTTGTGTACCGGTGTGCTTTGCTGTGCTCGTAAGCGAGGGTGAACTACAGGTGTTTGTATGCTGCAATCCCTACTAGTGAGGAAACGCTAGTTCTGTACTACTCGCTTGCAGTGATAATGAAGCACTATACACAGCTAGTTTCTGAGCCACCAAAATGTATTACACTTAATAATAATACGCTATTATATAATTGCTAAATGATCCCTTCGCAGGATTTAATCTAACGCCGAGGAAGCGGTTTATTCTCTCAAGTCTTAGTACTTAACCTTGTTTCTTAACAAGCAAACTTGATACGAGCTGTAATAGTATAAAGTAAAAAGCAATAATAATATAAACTTGTAAAATAATAGAGGTTTTGCAGTTAAATAAAATGATGAAAGGTTGTGGGTAAACGCGGAATATTAAAACAATAAGTAGTTTATAAATCATTTTATTTACAATCATCACAATATTTATTGCTCTTGTTCATACATTATAAATTACGGAGCAAAAACTGAATTTGCTACATCTCTTGTATCAACTATAACGAGACAATTTATATTATCATCTCAGAAATTCAATTAACACTATTATTGATTATCAAACATAAAAAAACCAACTGAAATATAAACTTTTGTGAATGCTTTTTCGCAAACGCTTTTTGAAACGCTAGGGTTATTTAAAAAAAATAACGAATCATAGACAATGGCAACCGGAATATTTTTGACTTACACGTACTTTAAAACTTTGAACGGCGTACGAAATGAAAATAATATCGTCCATGAAAAACTTATTACTATGACACCGATCGACAAAAAAACAGGCAATAAGCCAACACAACATGATAATTTATCAAAATAACTTCTTAACATGTAAAAACTTATGCGGAACTTTGGTAAAAGAAAAAATTGGTTGCCCGTAAATTGGTATACGGGCGAAAGTTATACGTCACAACGTGTTTTAGTAGTAGAATGGTTGTAACGTAAATTTAATGGATTTATTCATTTCTACAGTAGGAAGAAGGATCAAATAACAAAAATTCAATATTCTAATAACAAATTCGACGCTCGAGCGTAAAAGAGACGCAAGGCCCTTTTTCTTTCTCTCTTTTAATTAAGCAGGCCAACTGCGCACAAATAAGAGAGACGCGTGCCTCTCACTTTCTCTTATGGTTGCTTATGGAGACCGTTACGTGAGCAGCGCTGTGACACAGTTTTCGAGAGTGCCTCCCTTCCTATCTTAAACCAATTTATAACACGTTGACACTTCAAAAACTTTAAATGAAGTACTAAATGAAAATAATACCGTCTATGTAAACTTATTAAAATGACACCGATCGAAAAACAATCAGCCAAAAAGCCAAAGCAACACTATTTATAGTTTACAAAATCACTTTATTACATCAACGTATTCATATGTAAAAACTGAAATGCGGGACTTTGGCAAAAATAAATAAAGATTATAAGGTTGTTCCATGAAACATATATGCCTTACGAGTATTTTTAAAACCTTCTTAATCTAGAAACTATATTAATTAATATCCTTTATAGATGAAGTGTGACATTATCTTCCTTCGGGAAAACTCGGATCTTAGTCGTGATACGATGACACCCGAACTGTCAATGAATGATCGTATTAAATGAGTGACATTTTCATTAAAAACCTTATTTTTCAGTGACTAATGTCAAAATGAACAATACAAAGATGTATAGGTCAACATCATCATCATCAGCCTGTGTCAGTCACACGCGTTCTGCATTAGCGGGTTCTTGGACAGTATCCCATGTGGGGTTGGTGGGTGGAACGACTTTTTACATGCCCATTCGAAGCATGGATCATTTTACTTTTCAGACAATTAAAAGATGTATATGTACTGAAGCTATCAGAGAGAGCAAGCAATAAATACGAACTTTTCCAAATAATTACGAAGGAAAATCGATTCCACTCTTGTCAAACGCTCAACTGACGCCATATTTAATTCTAACCACCAATAATAACGTTCAAAATATTGGTGTCAAAAGTTACACATTGATCTTTTTTACGAAAATTTTAAGTCCTTTTCTTGAACTATGCATTCGAAGCAATTTTGAAACCGAAATGGATATTAGATGGCAAGATTAATAACCTATATATAAAAATACAAAAACTTATAGACCTAATCAGATGAATATATTTGGAAAAAGGAAACTAATTTACTTGTATGTAATCATTAAATGATATGTCACTTTAATAATCAGTGATATTATTATAAACATAATAAATTTAAATACAGATATATAGTGAGAAATTATTTTCCTTTGGAAAACTAGGATCTTTATCGGTATACAATGACACAAGAACAGTCAATGAATGATTGTATTAAACGAGTGACATTTAAATATCAAAATTGATGTCATTGTACAATTTAGAGATGTACGGGTACTGAAGCTATTTGAGAGAGCACGATGAATACGGACTTTTCCGAAAAATTTCCAAGGAAAACCTTTTCTCACTATATCCATACAAAAAAGAGAGTAATATTATAACACAGTACAAATTTACAAAACTTTGGCAACACAGCTGAATAAAAAATTACTATTAAGAGGTTACTCACATTTGGCTTATTATTAACATGCAATCACAATTATGGCAATGATACAGGATAACTAAAATTTGTTCTAGGCACAAACAAACTATATTATAACTAAACTTAACCTAAAATAGATGTTGACAAAGTAATCCGCTGCAACAAATTGAACTCATACATTTGAAGAATGGATCAGAAACCAACAGTAACAAGTTATGTCCACACAGGATTCGAACCCACAACCTCCAGTTTAAAGTGCAAGCCCATACCACAAGGCTACGGAGACAGTTATTATATTTATTATATTTATTTACTAGCCCTACTTCTATATATATTACTATGTTTGTTACTCTTTCACTCAAAAAATTAATGTATTTTAATAAATTCTAAAAACTTTATAAACATGATATATATAGAATAAAATATGAGTATAAATATAAGTTACTCTATTCAAATAAAACGTTTGCATGAGCAGTACTATGAACCATCGGAGTCGTCCGAAACTACAAAGTTCCTTAGGTATCATACATTGTTCATAGTTTCCTTTAGTGTAGGCCTTCTCATGCCGACATCCCAATTTCTGGATAAGTAAATGATCCATCAACGATGATATTAAATATTCAAATCAACATATTAATCGCATTGACAATGTTAATGATTATTCAAAACCCACTAATGGATGAGTTCTTAGGGCCTCTATTCCAGCAGTGGACATCAACAGGCAATCACAGTAAGTTGATAGTTAACTTATTCAAAATATAAAAACTTTCCATTGTTGCATGGGATTACTTTCAGTAGTCTTAGGTCATTAATAAGTTACCTTAGTTTAAATGCATTTTCATACCCTTTGACTTGTCACAAAACATATCTTAATTAATAAGCATAGTTGAACTAATCGTATTAGTTATGAACATAGTAACATATATAATACCAATATATTATTACTAAATATGAATATATGATATATTGTTAATCAGATTATTCAAGGGTCTGGGTGTTCAATCAGGGTAAAACTACTAAGCATTACATATGTTCTTAGCTTGCTGTTGTGAAATGACATCCCAAGTCAGTTTATTATAACAAAAAATTCTATACTCGAATATTTATGATTACTTTTTCAATCATTTTAAGTCTATTCACTTTTTCACATTACATTGTCAAATGTTTCTACAACCCATTTGTGTAACACATTGACAAAACATATCTTAAATTAATAAAGAATAGTTGAACTAGACGAAAGTTTAATGAGACATGGAAATTACTAAGACCAATAAGTTATTACTATAATTATGGCATAGTGGTTAGTGACCCAGACTGTTACCCCGGAGGGTGTGAGTTCGATTCCCACCACGGGAAAAATATTCTGCGATTTACATAGTGTTTCTCTCATGTCTGGGTGTTTGTGTGTATCGCTAACTCCCAATCTATTTCGCTCCAACGAAAAATTTATATCAAATATTATTCAAACAATTTTCAAGTCCCATTTAACTGTTGTATATTTTATTATTCCATTACTTGTGCACAAAATATACAAAAAAAACATTTGATTTGTGACATTTTTTGTTTGACGGAATCGACCTTTATCAGATTTACATATTAGTCGACACAGATATGCGTCAAAACGGCACAGATTATGTATATCTTTTTTTAATTCATGTTATAATGTGCGCTTAAACATTCTTTGGGGTCATTGCGAGAAAATGTTCGGTATGAGCTTCTTGACGCCTCTATTGCTCGGCTCTTCAAATAGACTTTTGACAAATACAACCTGAAATAGACCGCATATATATATAAAAGGAAAAGTTTGATTGCTTGGATGTTTGTCACGCTCTAACACAAATGTTTTTTAATACTTTCAAATGGTTCAGCCAAATTGACATCTCAGTTATAAATCATCAGTAACAACAATGACAAGATGAAGTTTACAGATGTTTTTAGGAGGTGGTAGGACCCCTTTTACAGGGGGCCGTCTGGGGTACAACCGCGGTGCCAATTTTTGCCGCAAAGCAGTAGTGCGTGGAACACTACTGTGTTCCGGCTTGAAGGGCGCCATAGTTATCGTATTTCACTCGGTAAACGAGACGTAACATCTTTATAGTATCACGTTGTCGTTGACCACTTTCCATCAGGTGACCCGACTGGGGTAATACAATTCTGTTGCCACTGGTTAGTTTGCCATAGTTTAGTTTGGATAAAATATATTAATATTAATTAAATAGCAGATACTCATATACTATAACTGATAAAGCAACTCCATGATGTTGCATTGGTTTATTATATTTACAAGTCATATCATGTACAAGGTACAATGCCATGGTTTCAGACTACTATGACTTTTATATGTAATATATTGTGCTATTTATATTATAAACATGTATACCTGAGTGAATCCCACTAGGAGCATGACAGCTATCTGCCATAAAGACCATTGAAGCACCCTGGGAAGGGAATAAAATAAAGGCTAAATACAAAATACAAAGTACCGCATATTATCAAGAAATAAAATAATATCTGTTTCAATTATGAGTAAGGGGGAGTTGTTTTACGTTAAGTTTACGCAGACACATGTATACTCTTTGTTTCTTAACTCTCACAGTGCAATATTTGACAGAATCAAAATTAGCTCTATCCACATCACCATCACCAGACTGTGTCAGTCCACTGCTGGACATAGGCCTCGCCGTAAGCACGCCTTCTCAACTAGGCGGTATTTGGACCGTATACCACGCTGGTCCAATGCGGGCTGGTGGGTGGATCAATTTTTTACGTACCCACCCGACGCATGGGTTTGTGTACCCTTCAGACAATTGACTTTGCCTGAACCAACTAGGAAACAACAATAAAAAAAAACATTGTAGAGTCCCCGCAGGATTCCAACCCACGACCTCCGGTTTCTACATACATTCTACAGCATACGCCTTTACCATTAGACCACGCAGGCGGTCGTCAACGTGGATTTTCCTAAATAACAACATATACGCAAAACGGAAAGCCTTTTTGCGTTGACCAGGTCCACAACCCAAAGAGGAAATTGCATTATATGAATGAACTAAATGTCAGTAAATTGAAAGCATTATACTATACCAAGCTTCCAAAGCTGGTCTTGACAACCTGGATAGACTCATCAGGCTTAGGATTAACCATGTTTTTGATAATAAGGTGATCGGCACATACAGTCCTAACCAACCAGATTGAAACCAGAAAACATCCATAACCATACCGCTAAGCCATGTACACTTTTAAAATCATTATATTCAATTAATTCAATGATTATTTTTCATCTATTTTTGTAGTATATAGAACATTGTTTAGCAGAGCAATAGGATAAGTCATAAAAATAGAAAAAGCATTTTTTTTGTCAGTGAGGCACTAGTAATAGATAAAGTAAATCAAGGACTTTACCTGGAGCACATGTCCTCTGCCAGGTTCCTGTCCCTCGCTTCATGAGCTGATAGTAAATCCTGGAGTCTCTTCGCAGTGGACACATTGTCCTTGACTCTAGCCACCGACTCTGATATGTCTCTCACCCTCATCATGTAGGTTTCCGCTGAGTTACCTTGAATAATAACAACAATATTTAGTCCCAAATTAAGCAAGGCTTATACTATGTAAACTAGATGACTGATAAATAAATAGACTTACTTATTTATGTAAATTAATAATATATATACACGAATACCTAGACATCAGACACTATACTAAACACTATGTTCATCACACAACTTATTCTCCGTATTGGAATTCGAACCCTCGCCCTTTGGCACAGCAGTAATGGTTACTAACCACTGTGCCTATGGGTACTTGTATAAGATCTCACAACATATTTGTTGAGTGATCACCCGTTTGCGCCTGTACAGTATGATGATCCATGCGTCGGATGGGCATGTAAACAGTCGGCCCTGCATCTGATCTCTTTTCGGTAGTGTCGGTTATGCGTCCCATTGGACCTTGAGGGCGAAGGTATAAGGTACCCCTGTATTTGCGAGTGCACTTGTGCACTATAATATCTCCTGTGCAGTTGGCGTAGCCGTATCAGGAATCGACTTGTAAAACATTATTATTATGCTAGGGTTTAACCAATCAGGATAAGAATATTTTGCTGTGCAATATACGGGAAAATAAAAGAATTGATAAAAATTTCCAATGCTAAGTCAAACTTCAACATCCAATTGAAGGTAACAGCTTTATTTTGTTCCTTTTATAGTTAATAATCAAATATCGGAATACATAGAACCTGTCTTACCCATCTCCATTTCTTTGTCATCATCGTAGTCCTTGTATGGTGAGTCTTCCGTTTCCACCATCAGGTCGAAGAATACCTGCAAATAAACCGCCTTTACAGTGTCACAATGTCTAGGCCAAAAATAATTATATTATCAAGTATTTATGGCTACGCGAGGGCTATCAAAACTTGCACTGGTTTGGAAACACATGCTATAAAATAAAAGATATTGATTAGTTATGTAACTAAGACACTATGGCTGAGTCTGGGGTCCACTTTCACGTTGCAAGTATTACACGAGGACGTGGGTTCGTATCTTGCGGAAAAACAATTACCTGTTTTCGTTGCCTTTTTAATAGTTAGGGTAATATCATGGTAAACAATAAAAGGCTGCACGTGGTACAATAAGCTCATTAGAAAAACAGCAAACGCTGAAGATGTGGTAGTGGGCAGGACATCTAATGGAGAAGGAGAAAAATAAAACCATTCCGTAACTATGGAAACCTCGAGATGGTTCAAGATAAAAGAGGCCAACTGCGTACGAGTAAGAGAGACGCGTGCCTCTCACCCTCTCTTATGGTTGCTCATGGAGAGCGTTACGTGAGCGGCGCTGTGACACAGTTTTCGATAGTGCCACCCTATCATGAACCAATTTATAAGATGTTGTCACGTCAAAAGGCGCTCAAAAATTTACAAAACTCGGTAAAGACAGCTGGAAAAGCTTGGATAACACGGGACAAGAGATAGAGGGACTTTCAAAGAGTTGGAGGCGGCCTTTGCCTGAGGGCACACAAAAAACTATAGCTGATAAAGTAACTGTTATTACACATAACTTTAAAGAATATATGTTTTCTGGAGAGGAGGCTTAAACTCAAGAAATAGGTTTATATCAGCCACATGACCATAATACCCGAAAAAGATAGATGTATAATGTCGGTCCCAGTTGTCGAGTCGTTTAATCACATATTATAGAATGTCAGTGCCTTACAATATCCTCATAGCTAAACTACCATTAAGTTTACCCTTTGATTTGTGTTCACATGCCCGTCGCTCTGCATAAAAACTGTTATTCAGAAAGGTCTAGACGGATTAAGAGCCTACCCTGTGATATTTCAAGACAGTGACCAGGAAACAGAGAGTCAAGGATGCAAGTCTGGAAATACAGTACAGCACTCCAGAATATGCACTCCATGGCTCAGGAGCAAACTAACGCTTAGACTTGATACAGACAAATAAACTGCCTAATAACTGAGTCTGCGTTTTGTTCATTTGTAGCCTAATTTCAAACCATGCCATGATAAGTTCCGGCAGGGTCTTTACAAATTAGGTTGCCTATGCAAAGGACACCATCGTCGACGAAACGAGAATTGGTGAGTCAAGTTTCCTGAGAAAAATGCTAAAAATTATGTACTACACACGGCTGAACTTAAAATCGATTGTGCCATGCAAGATGGTTCAGGTCGAGACGGGTAGCGACTATCAAGTTATTGGGTAAGAATATTTATAAAAACAAAGTGGGCCATATTTATACACGATCTGAGTTGTACAATTGGTGGGTGTTGAACAAGTAAATTGACGGATCAATGATAGAAAGAGATTGAGATGGACTGTCGCGTATGTTACACACTCGCGAGTCGCGCTTGCGCGTTGGGCGCGAGTTGCTTTATGCGTCGCGCTCCTTCAGGAATGACGAACGTGTTGTGCGGAGGATGATGCGCTGATCGTATTTGTAGCTGCCGCTACAAAGTTATCCCACTCGTCCTGATGAAGGACCACCGATAGGTCGGAAACTAGTCGGCACCAATACTGATTTCACGCGAGTTCAGCCGTGTGTAGTACACATTTTAAGTGTAATGTCTTACGAAAGTTATAATTGTTTCACAAAGCTTACCAATGATTAGTAGTGTTTAAAATACTAAAATATTATGTTATTTCTTATAGGCGATAGAACGCATGTGACAAATTTTGCCTCCGTAGCCTAGCGATATGGGCGTGTGCTTTAGAAACCGGAGATCACAGGTTTAAATCCTGCGGGGACTCAACAAATTTTCATCGTTGTTTCCTAGTTGGTTAGGGCAATTTGGGCCGCTCATCTAATTGTGTGAAAAGTTAGATGATCCATGCGTCGGATGGGCCAGCTTGGTGGGATACGGTCCAAAACCCCTTAATGGATAGGGGTGTATCAGGGGAGGCCTATGTCCAGCAGTGGACTATCACAGGCCGATGATGACAATTTTTGGGAAAAGGGTAGTTCAATAAAAATAAAGGATTTTTGAAGCTCTTACCGTCTTCTGGCTGAATGTGCTGAAACTGTTGTCGAAGCAAAACCTGTAGTCCCCGTTCAGTGTGGCTGTATGTCTGTGTGCGTTGTCCTGTTTCTTGTAATCGGCCACTATCACTCTGCCAACGGGGTCCGAAAATTGGAAGGAGATGTCCAGCTCCCCGTGCGACGAGTCTATCACCTGTAATAAGAAATCGGTTAATAATTTGACCTCAAATAACAATTTAGTGAGTATTTCCGGCTACTTCGTCCGCGTTTTAATATAATAAATTAAATAGTTAGCTTTTGACGTGACAACATCTTATAAATTGGTTCATGATAGGGTGGCACTATCGAAAACTGTGTCACAGCGCCGCTCACGTAACGCTCTCCATGAGCAACCATAAGAGAGAGTGAGAGGCACGCGTCTCTCTTACTCGTACGCAGTTGGCCTGGTCAAGTCAAGTGAAAGAGAGACAGAGGGAAGAGAAAGAGAGACAGAGATAAACCGGTTCACGCCTTGCGTCTCTTTTGCACTCGAGCGTTTTTACCGTCGGAGTAAGTATAGTGTATTCTGTATTCATATTTACTATTTATATTATACGACCCTTCTTCCTACTAGAGAAATTAATATACACATTACAATCATTCTACAACTAAAAGACGCTGTCATGTATAACTTTCGCCCGTATACCGATTTTGCAGGCAACCAATTTTTTTTTCTTAAATAAATGTAGCCTAAGATCCAGTTTCATCAGCAATTTTTCTATAAAAATACCTTTTAATATAAGACTGCATATTCAATAAATTAGCCAGAACGAACAGACAGACAAAAGTTTCAAAACAAACGATGTATTGTTATAGCTGATGTAAATGGGAGTAACTTGGGTCACTGCTTAAATAAAAGAATCAATAGATTTTTTTTACATTGTCCTGCAGACAAAGTCACACACAACAGCTAGTATATAATATTAATGTTTTCAACATATTTAATACATATTTTTATCTGATAACAATGTAAAATAAAACTTAGCCTAATGATTGATTAATAATAGTTTTTATATACTGATAAGAACCTAACAACAAGCCATATGCTGTACTTTATCAGTAACATATAATAAACATATGTTTATGATATTTGATATGTTATCACAGATTTATTCATGCAGAAACTTAGTCACAAAAATTAAACAATTACATTGGATAATATAATATAATAATGTCCTCTTAGCCGATTCCGATACGGCGGCCGATCTATATTAGAGACCAGCCAACTGCGCAGTAGATATTGAAGTGCACAAGTGTATGCACAAACACGGTGCACTCCCTATACCTTTATGCTCTCAAAGCCCGATGAGACGGATAAACGACACGACAGGATGGAGATAAGGCGCAGGACCGACTTTTTACAAGCCCATCCGACGCATGGATCATCTTACTTTACAGACAATCGGGAGATCAGCCCGCATTGCACTATACTAACCAACTCGAAAAATCTTTGTCGAGTCCCCACAGGATTCGAACCCACGACCTCTTTTTTATTGCCTACACATGCTGATGGGAAGTGGTCACCGACGCCCATAGACATCGGCAATGTAGGCATCACCTATTAGCTGCCTACCGTGAGACATAGGGTGTTAAGTCTCCTTTACCGACCAAATACGCTAGCTGCTCTTCAATCCGAACCACAGGCAGTGTTTTCACACTACTGCTTTGCGACAGAAATGGGCACTGCAGTGGTACCAACCGTGACGGTCCCCTGTAAAAAGGGGACCGTCACGGTTGGCCTACCTCCGATTTCTAAACCACAAGCCCTTGCCACTAGGCTACGAAGGCATTAGATAATAATATAATAATAATAAAGCTATTTATTCTCTACGAGCAACCCCCCTACCCCCTTGTGGGTGCAATTTCGTAAAATCCGTTCTTAGCTGACCTCTACTCGGCGAAAGGAATATTTCTACCAAATTTCAAGTCGCTATGCCTTATGGTTCCAGAGATACCGTGATGAGTAGATAGAGCGATATAGGTGGGAATCTCTTTTATATATATATATATATATATATATAGATAACTACATGCAGTAGTGTTATAATAATGTAATACTGAGTATGTTATATGGAACACGATTGGGTAAAAGCCTCCACTAATTTTTCCCATCTTACCCTATTTCCATTATACATTAATGAGTAGTTGAATCGGACTTTCCCCTCTTGCATTCCTGGTACCTTCCTTCCTTGAACCATAATTAAATTCTCTTATATCTTATGAGAACATGACATGAAATATCATTTTAAGGATGGCAATTTTTAAAATTGGCAATAATTATTAAAATTTATTATGAACTTTTAATAATAAATTTGGCTCATATAGTTTAGTCAAGTTAGAGTAGAAAATGATGTAATTTCCCCTCGCTTTGTCATAGTGGTGGTGCTCAGTACCTGCGGTTTGGGCCAGCCCTGGGAAAGCTAAGAGGAACCTGACCGGCCTGAGAAGTAAGGCCGGCCGTGGAGGAGGTGCATCGGACGGGAAGAGGCGGTCGCGGTGGAAGAGGACTGTCGGTTTCCCACAGGCCGCTCCCCCTATCCTCTGCAATTCGGCGGCGCCGCACAACTGATGCGGTGTGGTGGGGCCATTTGACATGGTGTCGCCGATCTCTCCTCCTTCTGAAGCCGAAATGGAGCAAGCGGCGGAGCCCTAGAGGAGACTATTACCTAACTTCAGGGGCCGAGACGAGTTACCGGTACTGGCACGCCCAGAGGTGGATTGGGCAATAGGACAAAGACGGGGCTGCCTCACAGAAGAATGTAAAACTGTACCTGTGAACCCAGCATAAAGGCCTTCCTGAGGAAGGAACAACATGGTGTTTTTAGTTGGTGCAAGTCCAACATAACCTGTCTTTGCCCCCACAAGTAGGCAGTGCGTAGGCATTTAATGCACGGTAAAAAAGTAACCACTTAAAAGACAGGAGAACAACCGAGTAATGACCGCCGGAAAAATTGGATGAGAAAGGCAAGAGATAGAGAGACTTGGAAAGAGATGGAGCAGATCTTTGCCAGCACCCACAGGAAACTAAACTAAGTTAGATGTTACTAAAATAACCGTTATTGTAAGAATTTATTGTACTTTACTAGTTATGTTTTCTGATATATCTGTAAATAAATAAATATGAGTAGAGACCTTCAAAGTAATCTATACTACACAGTATAAAACAAATTGTTCATCCATCATCATCCATCTCAATTAAACATTTAAGCATTCCTAATGCTATTAAATGTTTAATAATAAGCTATGGATTTTGAATCAGTTTTTTTTAAATAGATACGAGTGATTGAAGTTTTACATAAATACAACATGCTTAATATTACAAAAAAACTAGTAAGTTTAAAGGTTCTTATGTGATGTTGTAGTAAGAAAATTTTTTGCAAATGCTCGCAAACCCAGAATATAAATAAAAATGAAGTACTATAGTATTTTACACCCAAAAAATCCAATGATCAAAGTCCATGTGATATTTATCTATCACTTAAGGATAACCCACAATAACCATTTTTACCCTTTACATTTTACAGGATTTACTAATTTACAAGGAAATTTCAGGCAATTCAGCATTTATTCATTTCTGGTTTAGTATGGAGTGATATGTGCCCCTGAAAACGATAGCAACCATTTTGTATATGCGTTTTATGTCTTGCACAAGTCTTTTAAGAATAAAGACACATAATTTACAGCATGTAATTGCCTTAAACAATTAACAAAATACTACAGATTTAAAATGCAGGGACCTAGCTTTGCTAAGGCATTGGGCTATTAGCATTACACCCGGTCAGAGTCAAGCCGTGTTTCAATAAAATATTTAAATTAACTTAAAGAAATATATTTTACTAAATATCTTCTTTATCTAGTAAGACCAACTTTTAGCCCATACAGAGCTCTGCATAAAACAAAAACAATTAATATTTAGATCTGTGAAACAATAACTATTTAACAGAGCAACAAATAACTATTTCTATCATAGCAAAAAAGACTTACCTGGTATTCAATATCGATAATTTCGTTAGGTAGCACCTTCTGGTAGAAACACTCCGTATTACCGGCTTGAACCGTGAATGTCATATCTTTTTCATAGGCAAAAACAATGCTAAATATTGAGAACACAAATATATACAACATTGTGTATCACGAAGGCCACTTAAAATTTAAAGCCGCAGGTGTCCTAAACGTATTAATAGGCGTTGAATGACTTATTTCTGTTTAAAAATAGATCGATTTGTATTTAGCCAAATATTTATCAAATAAAACGTCTGTAAAAAGCGACGGATGTCGGTTGCGTTCGGAATTCTCATGACAGAATTGGTTTAACTGCTTGACAACGTTGTGATTAAAAATGCTATTAAATATTTAATGGGTCACGCATTGCACGAATTTTTAAATAAATAAAAGACATATAGCGGTATTTTAGATATTTAGCGTTGGATGAATAATGTTAACAAATAAATATCAATAATTTTATCATATTTGAAAAAACATAAACTAGTTTAACACTTCCACCGGCTATTTATAAAGCTTCGTACATTTCCTTTCTCTAAAAAAAGAATTTTTGATATTTTACGAAACAATTAGCTCTTATAGTTTAATAATTTTACTAAGCCGAAAGAATTATGGTATTTCTAGATCACTATATAAAAAATTAAAATATAAAGGGCGCTATGATTTATGTCTTCAGAACTAAATTATTCGTATTTTTATAATTTTAGTTTCAAAGAACTTAAAGATATTATTACGGTTTCTTTAAAATATTGTAATGTATTCAACTCGATTTTAATATCAACAGGCTGTCTAATCTACACAGCTGATGTAATGACATGAGATTTCGCATTGTTTATGTATTTTTAAGCTGTGGCATACAATTTACCCTAATTTAGCAATTATTTTAAATAATTTAAATATGTTTACGTGGTACACTTATATTAAATGATCAGAAATGTCCGGAACAAGCGGCGCTGGGCAGACGCCAGGCTTGGTCAGGAATAGCGCCCTGTCTTTCGTTGCTCCTGCGCAGGCTATGGGCTTACCTGAGAATACTGCATCCCTTGCATCCGACTCGGTAAAAGACCAAATGTCTAGTTCAGCTACAGGTAATTAAAGTAATATGGATCTTGAAATTGTTATATTCACTCGAAAACTGCCAGTCACAAAGCAATCCTTTATGGCATGAGTTATACAGTCTAATTGACATCGTTATTGTACTTAAGTGGTGTTTTTGGTTTTAATTTAACTAGAAACAGTACTTTTTGTATGTTTTCACAGTGGATGTGTGCTTTTGTTATTCGTTTAAATTATTCAAATTTAATTGGGCATACGTTGCTATTAATCCAATATAGTGGAATATTATTTTTATGCATGATTTAAAAAATATTATTACGATATCTATTGGTTTATATTATTTTAATATTATAATTCTTACTTTGCTTGCACAAAAATTACATAATTTTTTCTTGTTAATTATGTCTACAATATTCTAAGAAGCCTGATATAAAATAGCATTAGTCTGTATAACAGATCCTATACCATCAAATTAATGGTACTGTGATAAAGAAGGATTGCAGGCTACGGTGCCCTTCAAATCGGAACACAGTAGTGTTATGCTTTCTATCATATGAAGAGGCTTATTTAAGAACTTGTTTTATTCAGAAAGGCCAGTACCTGCAGGACTTAAGGCTCTATGCGAGGCCTATTCTCGACTGTATCCAGACCAACCAACCCACTGCAAGTTACTACCAGACTTAAATATTGGTAAGATATATCACTATCTTTTAACCTCTTAAATACAATTCTTCTGTACATGTGTTGACAGTAAACTCCTAAACGGATGGACCAATCTGAATAAATATATTTTTGTGTGTTCAAATTGATTCAAGAAGGGTTTATATTCACCAATAAGTCCAGGAGATGGTACTACAGTAGGTTTCTAGGTTCTTTATCTACACTGCAAGTAACCTGCTGTATCAACTTGAATATACATTTTTTACCTTCTTTAATATCTTAATTGTGTTTATATCATGAAGGACAATGTCTATCAGGCTTGCTAATATTATATGAGATTAAATTCTAAAAAATTTCATAAATAAAATACATGTACATTTAAATAAAAGACTATGTATTTTATCACATTTAATATGTTTTACAATATAAAGATATTTTCCATGGTAATGGGTAGACTTAGCTGTTTTTCAAAGTTTAAAACAACATCAAATGCGATGAAATCCATACCCTTGTATTTAATATAATTTATGTTAATGCACGAAAGCATAAAGATGAATATAGTATACCTTCTATATATGCACCTTTTACTAAAGATCATGTGTTCTGGTTTGAGTGCAACGCGATTTTTTTGGTATTTGCATACAAAGGGCGATAACCAGTCCGGCCACCTGATGGAAAGTGGTCACAAACGCCAATTGACATTAACAATACCAGGGGTAGCAGACATGGGAAGTTATGTCTCGTAAACCCAGTAATTATGCAGGCTATGGTGCCGGAACATTATAGTGTTTTCACACTACCACTTTGCTGCAGAAATAGGCCCCAGTCTGCCTCCCTGTTATAAGAAAACCTACCACCTCTAAAAGATATATTATGTACTTGTTTCAGGCTTGGAGGTCAAGACCCTCTGGATTACATAAGCATGTACTGGAACCCCGGAAAGCCTGAAGAGCATATTCCACCACATTGGCACTATGTAAGGTAAAGCTGGGTTATATTACATACATCATCTGCCTGTGATAGATAATGCACGTCTCCTCCATTAGGGTTTTTTTGGACCGCATCCCACCACGCTGGTCCAGTGCGTGTTGTGGGTGTACCGACATTTTACATGCCCATCCGACGCATAGATCATCTTACTTTTAACCAGAAAACAATGATAACTTAAAGTTGTTTACTCCGCGGGATTCGAACCCACGATCTCTGGCTTATAAAAAAGCTAATACGGCTAGGCCACGGTAGTGCTTGGGGGGTTTTGGCGGCTGGGCTATATGTATTTACATATTACACATTCATCATCACCATCAGCCTGTGTCAGTCCACTGCTGGACATAGGCCTCCCCTAATGCACGCCACCGCTTCCGACCTTCGGCTATTCTCATCCAGCCCACTTCGGCCACTTTGCGAATGTCGTCACTCCATCTTGCCGAAAGGCGTGTCACACTACTGCCGAGCCACGGTCTCCACTCCAGTAGAATTAAACATTACAAAGTCATATTCAATTGATGAACCGCTCGGCATAGTAGTTAGTGACCCTGACTATTATGTCTCGAGGTGTGGGTTAGATTCCCTCCAGGGAAAAATATTGTGTAATAAACATAGTGTTTTTCTCATGTCTGGACATATACATCTTTAAAAAAAATTGGTTGCCTGTAAAATCCGTATACGGGCGAAAGTTATACGTGACGACGACTTTTAGTGGTAGAATGATTGCAACGTGAATATTCATTCGTTTAGTAGGAAGAAGGATCAACACTCTTTGTCTTTCTCTCTGAATCTAGCCGACTGCGCATGAGTAAGAGAGACGCGTGCCTCTCACTCTCTGTTATGGTTGCTTATGGAGAGCGTTACGTAAGCGGCGCTGTGACACAGTGTACGAGAGTGCTTCCCTATCTTGAACAATTTATATATATTGGCAGTCTTCTAGTTTCCATAGTAATAGCTTGGCTTAATGTGGGACTCAATGATTTTTTGTTGTTCTTCCAGAATTATTATTATTTTTATAAACCATAACTCAATGTCTCCTTTAACAGAGCAAATTATTGCAATGTGATATCATACATTTTGATCACTTCATTTAAATCAATTAAAAAGGCATCTGTGCCCTTCTATATCATATCATAACAGTGTTTCAGCCCTTATAAAAAACCTTGTCACTTATTCAGCACTAACCGGTGCATTGCAGATGATCAAATACAACTTAAATGTTAGAGAATCTTTTAAATTGTAACTGCCCTAAATCTTAACTACAATTGAGTTTATTATTTACTGCAGCAAGTTTTATTTGCTGAATAATGACAAAATAGTATGCATGCATATAATCTGCCTGCTTGCCTTGTGGTGTTAGCTCTTGGTTTATAAAACCAGAGCTTAGGTTCGAATCCTGCATGCTTTGTATTATCATTGTTTTCTAGTTATAAGGTTATGTATTAGAAAGTTAGATGATTCATGCGTCAGATGCGCATGTTAAAAGTCCCTGATTGTCAACCATCTTTGGCAGTTGTTCGAGGAAGTCAGTGCCTACAATTTAGGTGGGATGCTGATCTCCATGTAGTAGCCGGTTCAAGTTGGCAGCGTGTAGCAAGGATTGGCCGGGTTGGCTTTCATTGACAAAGGCCAATGTCCAGCAGTGGACAAATAATAGCAGCTAATGATGATGATGACACCAATAAATCAAATGCATTTCATCTTAAATTAATCCTGGCGGCATATCTATTTCAGTTTCGGTCTATCGGACCTGCACGGTGATGGCGTGTCCATCCGGAGCCCTTACCATTACTGAGGGACTCCGGTTATGGAATGGAGCTGACGATGCGACTGGCTGCAGAGGACAAGCCAGCTCCACTGTGGCCAGCGGCTTTGCTACAGGCGTTGGCTAGATACATCTTTGCTACTGGTAGGGGACTTTTTTATTGTGTTTTTAGCCAAAAGTGACTATGTAAGCAGTCATCGTCATCATCATTAGCCTGTGTTAGTCCACTGCTGGACGTAGGCCTCCCCTATTGCCAAATTCTCCATTATAGGGATTGTGGTCCAATGCAGATTGGTGGGGGCCTAAATTGACCTATCCAACTAGGAAACAATAATGAAAATTTATGAGTCCCTGCAAAATCAGAACCCACGACCTACAGTAGTTCACGATGCTTCCGACAAAAGTAGTACACATGATCCCAATAAAAACGCTTTACAATCAGAGGTAAAGAGTAATGTCCGTTTTATTCAACTAATTTGCTAGAATATTCTTAATATTATGTAATTCTACAAAAAGGCATAGAAACTGTGGCTATGGCCATGGGCCATTAATAGATATCATTCATTAGGCTATAATGAGTGTCTGACCAAAGTTTTGAACTGCCTCCATAGCCTAGTGGTATGGGCTTGCGATTTAATAACCATAGGTCATCGGTTAGAGTCCTGCAGGGACTTCTACTTTTCATTGTTATTGTCTCACTGATTGCTTGAAAATTAAGATTATCCATGCGTCGGATGGGCATGTAAAAAGTCGTTGCTGCGGATTACTTATCTTCGGTCGTGTCCGCTAGCCGTCCCATCGGGCTTTGTTGATAGTAAGGAAGGGGGAGTGAACTTGTGTTTGCGCGTACACTTGTGCACTATAATATCTCCTGCACAGTTAGCTGATCTCTTATAAAGACCGGCCGCCGTAGTCGGAATCGACTAAGAGGACACTATTATTATGTGTCCAACAGGACATCAGATATTCTTTCTCTTGTGTATAAATTATCAATTCAAGTACACAATAGTATTGTAGTTACTTGTTCTTTAGGGAACAGGTTCTGCGCTGGAGACCATGTCTCCTGGCACGCGCCTTTGGACGGCGAACGGGACTCCAGGGTCAGGCACCTTCTGGTGGCTGATGACCCTCAGCTGCCTCCGATCGACACTCCACACGGCGCGGTGAAGTTTATACAGGTACATGTTTTTTACTTTGTTGTGCACATGCTGCCTATAATTTTGTACCATTTTTTCATATTGCCTAGATGGAAAGTGGTCGCAGACCAGAGGTAACCTCAACCCGTTGCCTGCATTAAGACTTTGCATGTCAGATCTCGTTTACTTAGTAAATACACTGGCCACGGTGCCTTTCAAACCGGAACACGTTGGTGCCTTCACTCAAATGCTTTGTGGCAGTAAAATACATAGGTAAAAAGTGGACCTTCCATCTCTTATAACACTGTAGGACATATAAACTCATGAATAATTATAATTTCAGTGGTTGTAGGCCCTTCTTTACAGAGTCCCTTTAACCACCAAGCCTATTTCTGCCGCAAAGCCGTAGTGAGTAAGCCAATATCGTGTTCCGGCTTAAAGGGCCCCGTAGCCATCGTATTTACTAGGTAAACAAGATGCAACACCTACATCTCATGGTATTAGTGATACCTCTGGTATTGGCAATGTATATGGATGTCGATGACCACTTTCCATCAGGTCCAGACTGCTTGTCTGCCTTTGTAGTTTAAAATAAAAATTGAAAAGCATAGCAAACTTTCATTATTATTAAATTGCTGTACGCACTTGTATGTGTTATGAGTTGTAAAAATGTAATAAAATAACAATTACTGTCTTCTTCAAGATGGTGGGTTGCACGGGCAGAGAGCTGAAAGCTGCCCAAAGGGGTTCTGGTTTTGATGTGATGAAGCTCATTGCAGAGGACCCGAGGTGAGAGCAATCAATTGAGACATTAAGTAAAGGATTTAATTCTATATTCAATAAAGATATTGGAATTACTTTTAAATCTTATCATTTTTTCATTGCCAGTGAGTAGAAAAATCTCTGGTAAAAGTATATTCAAAAAACAATTTATCCATACAAATAAATAAAATTGGAGTGACTGTTTATTATATTAAAATAACCATTGTGATGTATGGCCAATACATGTAACAAAACACCTTTTTATTTTAGTTTTTGTCAGTCTGTTTGTTCTGACTAATCTCCGGAATGGCTGATTTGATTTTGACGGAACTTTCACTGGAAGATAGCTGATATAATTGGAGTAGTTTAGGTTAAGGTTCTCCCAGTTACTAGTTATTGATGCAGTACGAAATTATTTTCCTGTGAGAAAACTCAGATCTTTATCGGAATATGATGAAACCCAAACTGTTAATGAATGACCGAATTAAATGTAAACATTTTCATATCCATTAATATGAAAGTTTTTTGTCTGGAGTCAAATGTGAAAATGAGTGAATCATCATCAAACTGTGTTAGTCCACTGCTGGACATAGGCCTTACCATTTTATAGGGGATTTTTGGACCGTATCCCACCACGCTGGTCCGATGCGGGTTGATGGGTGGACAGACTTTTACATGCCCATCCGTCGCATGAATCGTCTTACTTTTCAGACAATCAGGTGAAAGGTCCAAATTGCCCTAACCAACTAGGAAACAACAATGAAAATTTGTTCATTTCCCGGAGGATTCGGACCCACGACCTCCGGTTCTAAAGCATACGCCCTTACCACTAGGCTACGGAGGCAGTTAAAATAAATAATGTCATTGTATAATATAGGGATGTATAGGTACTAAAGCTATTTGAGAGAGCACGATAAATACTAACTTATCCGAAAAAATTTGAAGGAAAATCTTTTCATACTATATGTATATTAAGGTATTGTTATAATTGTTTAAATATTTTTGTAGTTGCGGTGGATCCTGGTTAGTGACAAGGGCCAGGAGGAGGAAGTCAGCTCGCAGGGTCCGTTGTGGAGTCCCTAGTCCTGGGGCTCCACCAGCCCAACTGGCTGGAGTCTCCGCTCGATTCAACTGGCTGCCTTACACAGCGGTGAGGAATGATACTATTTGTTACTTGCTAGTGATGTTTAAGTAAAACATAAGAATTTATTAAGGAATACTAGGATTCTAATATTAATTCTTTTAGTAAATAGTCTGTGAAGGATGAATAAATTATTTATTTAGGTTGTGGGTTTGGTTCCTGTGGGTGAGCAACTTGAAAATGTTTGAATTGTTTAATAATTGTGTTTATAACAACAATTATTAAATATTTTTATCATTGTTTTCTGGTTGGTTAGGACATTAAGGGCCGATCACGCTATAGTCTGAAAAGTAAGATGATCCATGCGTCGGATTGGCAAGTAATAAGTCAGTTCCGGTTGTCAAGACTTTGGCAGTTGTTATAGGAATTTAGTGCCTTCAAATTTACTGACAACTGATACATTCTTAGAATGCAGTTTACTCTTTTGGTTATGGAGGTCGGACATCAGTCGCTCTGCGTAAAAACTGTTATTCAAATCAGTATATTAAATCTGGATGGATTAGAAGCCGACCCCATGATCCTCAATATCAGCCTGTTTGAGTCCACTGCTGGACAAAGGCCATTAGGGGGTTTTTGGACCGTGTCCCATGCTGGTCCAATGTGGGTTGGTGGGTGGTCCGACTTTTTACGTGCCCTTGGATGATCGGCCCAAATTGACCTAACCAACCAGAAAACAACAACACTAAAGTTTTTTCCCCAAGGGATTGGAACCCAATGATAACTTGGTGAAAGTAAAGTATTCAAGTAGTATATGTAATGGTTCTATTTAAATTTCTATCAGGAGGAAGAGCAGCCAACATCGCCTTCCCATTTGAGTCCAAGCGTGGAACAGCAGATAAAAGACACACTTCAAAGAGGACTCAGTTGCATGGGATCTACCGAAAGAACTGCACCCGAAGGTATGTATCAAACCATATGTATAAAAACTAAATGATATTGGTGGGGTTATCATTAAAACTGTTTTTAAATAATTACATTGTGAGATATAACAAATTAACATTTTTGTCTGTTAGTCTGTCAGTTTGTTGTGGCTTATAACTGGAACGGCTGGTATGATTTTGATGAGAATTTCACTGAGACATAGACATAACTGGTAGTAACTTTGCTATTTATTTCTGGTGTCGAGGACCAAACAGTTATTTTTTTAAAACAAAAATGTAGCAGTTTTTTCATATGTTACAACGCAGACAAAGATGAAAGCAACCTTTAGTTTCTCATTAAACCTCTATCACCCTTTTCAGGCCACAACATGTCAACGGACAGCTTCGAGATGTCGAGCATAGAGCGAGCTCTGCCTCAGATACCAGAACTCATGGAGGTAAGTTTTGCAGTATTTTAAGCCAACTTAGTAATAATTTTATGTAGTTCAAGCTTATTATTACTCAGACCTTTTTGGGTTTTTGTGCTATTAAGAGTCATTTGTTGGTCAGGTGACCTTTTTACTTCAGACCTTTTGGGGTTTCTGTGCTATTAAGGGTCATTTGTTGGTCAGGTGAACTTTTTACTTAAGACTTTTTGGGGTTTTTGTGCTATTAAGGGTTATTTGTTGGTCAGGTGACCTTTTTAGTTAAGACCTTTTGGGGTTTTTGTGCTATTAAGGGTCATTTGAAAATCAGGTATCCTTTTTACTTAGGACCGTTTAAAAGTACTACCGTGGTGCCTATTTCTGCTTCAAATCACTACTGTGTATACACTGTCTTCCGGTTTGAAGGGCACCGTAGCCAGCGTGCCCTTCAAGCCAGCCATTACTGGGTAAATGAGATCTAATTTGTGATCTAATGTGTGAGATGCGTATTTGTGGCATCTTGCGTTGGTTTTCTTATAGGCAGGTTATCACGACGGTCCGGTCCGGCTCAACCTATCCCTTTAATCAATAAATAAACTAAATATATTTAATATTAGGAAAATATATTTTTTATTTTAAATTAAGCATAGGTTCTTGCTTCACTCTCGTAGTCCTAAATATTATAGTGCACAAGTGTATGCGCAACCTCAGATACACTCACTCTTCCTCTATACTCTCATAATCCGATGGGAGATAACCGACACGACCGGAGAGAGGTGAGGCAGGACCTTACTTTACAGACAATTGGGTGATCTGCCTGCATTGCCCTAACTGACTAGAAAACAACGTGGAAAAGTCGTTGAATCTTGGCAGGATTCGAACCCACCTCCTTCCGAATCTAAAGCGCAAGCTTAAGATCCGGAAGGACGAAGCTTACCACTAGGCTATGGATGCAGTTAAAGGAAAGAACATTAACATAGATATAAAACTCTTTAGAAAATTATTTTTCTATCACAAATAAAGTATGATGATACTGTTATTTATTTATTCCATATACTTAAAAGCAGTTATGATATTATAAATGTGTGTTCTTCCCTATTTTTTGTTTATTATTTTATTAAAATCTATTGATATATATAACATTTACTAATTAAATATTACAATTGAAACAGGGCTCTTGGAGATCGGATGAAAGTATAGAATACTTGGACGGAGTACATCTTATACTCAACCCGGAGGGAGCCAGTCTGTTACCGTTGGCTATAGAGTGAGTGTTTACAATTGGTTTTGTATCAATATATATATGCATATATTCTTAATGTTGTGATCAAAGTATTCAAATTTATTATTTTAATAGAAAAATATATTATGTTTTCTTTATCCCAAGAAGTATGTCAACTGATGGTTATTCCAATTTTTCAATGTTGCATTGTTTGGTTACTTTGACAAAATTTATAAAAAGTGCATATTTTTATCAATCAATAATTTATTCGCTTAAACATGGTACACAAATAGATATACATATAGTCTAAATTCTCACATGTTTGCCTAATTAGGCAGGCGAAAATTAATAAAATAATTGAACAAATGACATTTTCTTTTAAATGTTTAGACCAGCGTTTTACTGTAATAATTAGGGATCGATAATGTTATATAATTTAATATTATTATATAGTTTTGTACTAGCTATTCTATTAATTGAAAAGAAAAATGTATTTTCAGTTATAATAAATCAGTATTTATTTTAAATTTTATAATTGCATGCTCCTGTATATAGTGTATAGTTACATATAGTTATCATATATAACTAAATTAGTTATTATATATATCTAAATGTTTATTAATTTGTTTTATATATTTATTTGTGGTTCCAGCGGTCGCATCCTGCATGGTCGACATTTCACTTGGCGCTGTGGAGCCAAAGCGGTGACCCTGGTCGCTGGTGGCGTGGTGGGGGCGCTAGTCACCAAAGAGCGGCCGTTCGCGAGGCGGGGGCCGTGGCTGCAGGTTTGTCCGGCTCGAAGGGCGCTTCTAGCCTTGTGTGCAATTATGTAATGTCTGGTTTCTGGCTGCAGCGCTTACCGTTTACCTTCTATGATGTCTGGTTTGAAGGCGGAGGTATGAAACGCGATGGTTGTATTGTTTCTTGATATTCCCGTTTGAAGGACGCTGTAAGAAAATTTGTGCGTTCCTTTGCCTTGTCTGGTTTGTAGGAGGTTGTTTAAAATGCAATGATTTTATGCTCCTTTCTTTTACCCAGCCATTTTTCAAAGTTATTGTGGGGTCAGCTTCTAATCTACCCAGATTTAACTGAATAACAGTTTTTATGCGTAGCGACTGACATCTGACCTCCGCAACCCAAAGTGCAAACTGCATTCTAAGGAAGCATTAATTTTCAGTAAATTCGTAGGTCGCTCCAAACTTTATTTATTCAATAAAATAATATTTTTATTTCCAATTTAATTAATAAACATAATTAATTGATATTTTTCAGTGCATTTATGAAAAGTGTTTTTTTACTAATTTAAAATTATTATTTATTATTTATTATGGCTGATAAATTCAGAGTTTTTGAATGATTTAAACAAAACAGAAGGTAATTTAACTTTCAGGTTCTGGTTCCGAAGGCGCTTGCTGAAGAGGCGTCTCCCCAAGTGGCCCGCTTCCTCTCACTCGTGGGTGGGGACTCCGAGTCTGAAGGAGAGGAGCCTTCGCCCCCGGAGACTCCGCAGCTGCCCTTAGGGCTGCACTGGCCTCAACACCGCTTGAGGTGACGGTGGTGGAAGACCAGCAGCTGAATATATCTCATGGCTTGTTGGAGCTGTCTTGAGTGAAATTTTAATAATAAAAAGTGTGGATTGCTTGTTTGTTTTACTTGTGTAAGAGACTATCTTCCAAGATTATACTAAAGTCCCGATTGACCCACTGGTTAGTGATCCTGACTGCTGTGATAAAGGTGTGGGTTTGATATCCACCACAGGAATCACGGAAAAGTTTTACTTGTGTTTGGGTATTTGTATATATATAAAATG
Organism: Lamproptera curius; assembly: GCA_029286875.1. NCBI lineage: Eukaryota > Metazoa > Arthropoda > Insecta > Lepidoptera > Papilionidae > Lamproptera > Lamproptera curius. The sequence goes on along the minus strand of JAGSMT010000098.1, from coordinate 1,386,875 downwards.
TGTTTATTTACAAAAGGAAAGTAAATATAAATATTTATCAGTCATCTAGTTTCCATAGTACAAGCTTTGCTTAGTTTAAGGCTAGATTATGTTGCGTTTATCGTCCGGAAATATATTATTATTTAATATTAATACATACATACATACATACATCAGCCTGTTTTAGTCCACTGCTGGACATAGGCCTCCCTAATACATCCTATCCATTAGGGTTTGGACCGTATCCCACCACGCTGGTCCAATGCGGGTTGGTGGGTGGACCCAGGATTACCAAGTTAGGTTAGGTTACTTTTCAGACAATTGGGTGATACGCCCAAATTGCCTAACAACAGGAAACAACAATGAAAAATTGTTGGTCCCGAGGATTCGAACCCACGACCTCCGGTTTCTAAAGCACGCCATACCACTAGGCTATGGAGGCAGTTATTTAATATTGAGGGGTAATTTTTAGTTTAATTTTATGTAACATGTACTGTGTGATGGTAATATTGAATTGTATTTGTACTCAATTTTTAAGCTGGCTCTCTAAGCGTTACTTAAGAACCCTAAGTAAGAAAATGTGAAGAAAGGCACATGTATGACAAAACTACTGTATATAAAAATTTTCTCGCACTAAACGGCTAATCATCATCATCATCAGCCTGTGATAGTCCACTGCTGAACATAGGCCTCCCCTAATACACCCCTATCCATTAGAGGGTTTTTGGACCGTATCCCACCATGCTGGTCCAATGCGGGTTGGTGGGTGGACCGACTTTTTACATGCCCATCCAGAGCATGGATCATCTTACTTTTCAGACAATTGGGTGATCGGCCCAAATTGCCCTAAACAACTAGGAAACAACAATGAAAATTTATTGAGTCCCCGCAGGATTCGAACCCACGACCTCCGGTTTCTAAAGCACACCACTAGGCTACGGAGGCAGCTAACGGCTAATACATACTATAAAAAAGGTTTCTTTAGCTGATAAGCCCAATTTTAGACGGAATATCCAACTAGGCGAACGATATATTATTGATCTTATTTAAGGACCGTAAATTATGCAACAAAACAAAAAATTAAAATCTCTTTACTTGGGAGTATAAACTCGTTTGCTATGATCGTCGAGTGATTTGACGATTATTTTCTGATAAACGATTCAATAGCAACAGCTGTTTTCAATTATACCCTTTTTACAGGTATTAAGGCAATATTCAAGAGAAAAGGTTATGTTAGCAAAATGACGGCGCATATTTTGAGCCGTAAAGTATGGTATAACTGATATATTTATCATAAAATTTTCAAAGTCAAATATCTTTATTAAATATAAAAGCATTACACTCACTTAATAATATTCAATTAATTTACCACCGGTTCGGGAACGGAAGCCTTTGACCTGAGAAGAACCGGCGTAAGAAACTCGGCGGAACATTTTTTTATTTCTATCAATAAATACTTTACAAAATAAAAAAAACAATACAACATTTTTCTTCACACTGAAACACTTATGCACGCCTGGAGCGAACAATTCATTACCAGGTTGTCTCATTATTAATGTAGCCATTACAGATATAATATACTTTCACATACATACGTTCCTTAACGTTTTTAAATTTATTCGCTGATCATGTACTGATTACGTTTCTTTGCTTCCCGAGCAGTCTGTTGGTTTTTCGCGAATGAAGTGACATGGTGGCGTCATACAATACTATGAAAATAACGAATGGAAATAGATATCAGCAAAGTAACCTAAAGCAAAGAACTGAGCATTTTACATCTAACGTTTTTATTGATGAATAACAGTCGACAAATAACAACAGCATGCGTAGAACGCCGCTTCGATGATGTCGGTAAATTTGTTTCTATCTATTTCCGTTCCAATTGATCTTAACTATAGTTTTAATGTTATATTATTTTATACGGTAAAAAGTATTGAGAAACGTAACGTTGAACAAAAGTAACGAACACTGTTTGATCTAGTAACCAACACGTACGGTTACTCGTTTTGTCGTTTCTTACATGCCTCGCATGTAGCGGAATCGCTGACAATAAGTACAGCGATGCAGTTTTACCATTGGTTATTCAAAGCCGATTCGTAATTATAAACTTGTCTTTATATTATCATTATTATATTACTGGTACTTGAATCGACCGGACTTAATTTCTTTATTTTATATAAGTTACTTTTAATTCCATTATTATTAAAACTTATACAATAAATTAGTTTCTAATCACATTGCTTTTTTTTAAACCATCGGTCGCGGCTAACGTTATTCGTTACTCTTCATAAATAAAAACAAACACGAACTTATAAAATTTGTAGAAAAACTTCTAATACGAAATCGCTTCAACGACCTAATGTTGGTGGATACCCTTTTAGTACATCATGGGGTGAAAATGCCTATTTCAAAACATTTATTTCGTTGTAAGTCTCTAAACAATCAGCTTACTATATTAGTATAGCATAAGGATATTGTAATTGATTTTATTAATATGTCAACGGTTTCCTGCCATTACTAACATTTTACATATCAACTCTAACACCTAAGCCATAAAATTGAGTATTGTCAAAGTTTAGACAGTTAGATTTCGATGTACTTATATATTTATTTATGCTTCTTGCACATTTTAAGTACAAAAGGCGGACTTAATGCCATAGGCAAATGCCTATGGCATTACTCCCAGCCAACCTTAGGGTGTTTCAGAGAGATCAACGTGGGTACACATGAATTATAAAAGAAAATAACGATTACCAATATTATACATAAAAATATATATGTATATATATAAATAATAATAATACATATTATATGTTAATAATAAATACGTAAATACATATATGAATATATAAATATTATATAAATACTAATAAATATATACTTATATCGTTGTTATAGAGATAGTAGTTCTGCCGTCGTCCCATCCAAGATATATTATTGTACCTTTCTTTTAAACTGATGAAGTGTCCTAGCCATCCTGATCTCTAACTGCCGTTTTTTCCTTTTTTTCTTCATAGATAGCGTTATTTGATTAAGGATGGAGCCAAATAATTGGTGATAACGGAAAATTATAAATATCCAAAATTATCGTTAGAGCAAAATTGAATCGTTTGCTATTTCGGGACTTTGAGGTATTGATAAAACACCTGACGTTGCAATAAAAAAAAAACGTCAAGGCATGAAAACGGAAAGAAAATCAATAATAAATATTCCGTCTAAACTAGCTTATTTAAATGCTGTATTTAAGTAATATATATACACGAAATTTTCCTCATTCAGATAGCTACACTAGAATAAGTACCTAGTTCGAGAAAACAAAAGTTCTTCCTCCGAATTATGTTAGACAAACCAAAGAGAGAGTAGAGTTTGAAAGCATAATATTCAGGCTCAATTTAATAATATGAAAGAGAGCAAAATTATATAAGAGCAATACTCAGTTTGTTTAAACATATATCAAGGATAAAAGTAAAAATATTAATTATTTAACGCAATTCGAATCATTAAACTTTTTCTTGTGACCCCAAAACAAGGTATCCGACATAAGGATATTCGATATACATCTATGCATTGAAAGTACTCGATGTTTATGATACGATGCATCGAATCAATACGATGTTTAGAAAATTATTTATTTATCCGATATATCGAAGTATTCTTACAAATCATCGACTACTTAAAAACTTTAATTTTGAATGCATGTTTAACTTTGGTTTCCAAATTGTATGTCTGTTTAACTCCTGATTCCATTTTAAATTAAACACTTCACAATAGCCACAAAGCGCTTTCATTTATTTCATTAATGTGCAAGTCAAATATTCCTTATATTCAAATAACACTCAAATAATTAAAAAGTATTTATTATAAAGTAGTGTTTTTGATTTTATTTTTTTAAATCCTTAAAATAATCCTTAATTAGCGCAGGCTTATAGGTATCTAATTTATAGATTTTTAGAGAGAATAATAATTACGCAAATATTTAAAATGTACTGTTTTAATACTGATTTAAATGAATTGTAGTTACTACCTGTGGCAGTTATTTTTTCTGCAAAAATAAATCTGCATATATTTTTTTAACTAAATCAGGTAAGTAAAATAGTTTCTATATTTTTACTAACTTACGTGTGTAATAAATGCAGTAATTATGTACAATATATAAAATAAAAAAAAAACTCGATTTTTTTACCGATATATCGAAAAGCATCGATGCAAAGACACGATGCATTGCATTGATAAATCATCGATGTATTTAAGAGAAGCAGGCCTAACCGACACGCGCTATATCAGTAAAGCTTTTCTTCTTATAAAGTATGTAAGTCATTAAAAATCCCTATTTAAACTGGCCAAGATATTAAAAAGAAGAAATCTGCACAGAATTTTGTTTTTATTTTCAAGTATTAGAAAAAAAATACTAATTTAAATTTAGTTATTATTATAAATATCATAATTTTACACAACTCATTTATTTTTAATAAATCATTATTTTCAGTCTGTGATTTACTTACCAAATATATTTAGTTCATAACCCAAACGCCTAGTATCCAGGGCGAAAAAACCGTAGCCGCTATTTCTTCACTGTGCTTTTGCAATTGTCACTATTGTTCATAGTTTACGTGAATATCGCATATTATACCGTGAAATATCACTTAGTATTTGTATAACAGTGCTTTTTAACCGTTTCTGTTCGACGTCCAATCCGCAATTGTTTACAATCGACAATGTCCCAATCGAAAAATTCGATATGGAACTATTTTGACAAACTGAACGAGGAGAGCAAAATAAGTATCTGTCGTACTTGCGGCAAATTACTATCTTACAAGTCTTCCACGAACCTGAGGAAGCATTTAAAGCGCCAACATTTGTCAATTTACAACAGTATGGAAAGGTTGCCTTCCGAAGACGCAGGCTCGCCAAGTGAGAATGAAATTTATTTAGAAACACCTAATTGGGATAAAGTGCGAGAAATTCTTAATGTTATGATTGAGTTACGATTTTAGACATCTAACAATTTATTCTCTGGCCATATTATAGGTGGAATTCGCGTTAAAAAGTCTAATGTCAAAAAGTAGTTTCATTGTTTGATAGTCTTATAATACTTAATCAATAAATGTAATATATACCTATAACCGATACATGTAACGAAACATTGTTTCTTAGTTTTTGTCTGTTTGTTTGGAAAGGATAAGAAGACTAATACTATTTTTTTTATCTTACCGCGCGGAAGAAATCGCGGGTAAAAGCTAGTATAATAATACGAATAAAGCGTTAAGAGAATTTTTGTAAAACCCTTAGCATTCAAGTACAGTCAAGGCAGCCAAACAAAACAAGATGTCATTGAGTGATAGGGATGTCCGTTCTAAATTTACAACGATTTCTTAAATCGATATTTCTCGATGTACCGATTCCAAACATCAATGTAGCAATCGATGGATTTCTATATTAATTAATTCAACGAAATCCGATTCTTGATACGTTTCAAATTGTAACACGTTATTATGATGACAAAATGTTTTGAACATATTATTTTCGCCTTGAAACTGTGGTTATTAATGTTACTGCAGAAAAGAATACAAAATCGATATAAACAATTTATGTACAGAAACGAAGCGGAGTCATACTTTTAATAATTAGAACAATATTTTCACCGAGGTGCCAAGTCTTTATAGATAAAGGGAGAAAGGGTTTACCTCTTAAGTTGTCGGAAAAGTTTATGGTTATCGTGCTTCAGTACCTATAGATTTTTATATTCTTCTTCTTTAACTATAATGGCTCCACCAGATGTCTATATTGTACAATGACAATATTCATTTGTACATTTGACACTAAACGATAAAGTTTCACATTAATGGATACGAAAATGTAGCTCGTTTACTACGATCATTCAAATGAATGACGTAATTGAATCATTATCATCATCATCACCTTGTGTCAGTCCACTGGTGGGCATAGGCAATACAAAGACCCTAATGCACGTCACTTCTGCAATATCTGAAGAGCCAAGCGACTTTTAACCAATAAGGTAGCCGTATTGGCCCTTCAAAGATTTATGTATGACACAACTGTTTGAGTATTTACGTATTCAAGCCAATACAGTTGGGAATTTCGTTTATTAGGTCAAATTTCGTCTCTTATTCGACTCCAGGTCATCATCATCAGCCTGTGTAAGTCCACTGCTGGACGTAGACCGCCCCGTGTCCTTTAGGCGGTTTTGGACCGTATTCCACCACGCTGGTCCAATGCGGGTTGGTGGGTGGACCGACTTTTTACATGCCCATCCGACGCATGGATCGTCTTACTTTTCAGACAATTGGGTGATCAACTCAAATTGCCCAAACCAACAAGAAAACAGCAATGAAAATTTGTTGTGTCCCCGCAGGATTCGAACCCACGACCTTCGGTTTCTGAATCACACGACCTTACCACCAGGCTACGGAGACAGTTTGACTCCAGGTATAGATAAATATTACCTGATATCAGATAAACTCTTGCCGTACGTTAATAAGAATAGCATTAGTGTACTAATATTGCACCACCATTTGTCATCAATATTTTTTTTTTTTTTCTTTTAAATATGACTATAACTTGCTATTTTAAGATTCAAACAAATTTAAATGGTTCTTTTGCAGCAGTGATCTATAGTCAAGAAGTTGTATCGTCTGATAACGATCAGAGCCGTGAATTGGAATCGCCCTCAGAGAGGGTCCCTAAGATCAGGTACCGTACCTTACCATTTTACCTAACCCTCTCTTTCTCCTCGCCGTTTTCCCGAGTTATCACGTTGGCTTTCTAACCAATTCAGATTTACCTTAATCATCATCATCATCATCATCATCAGCCTTTGATAGTCCACTGCTGACTAGCCTCCTAATACACCTATCCATTAGGAGGTTTTGGACCGTATCCCACACGCTGGTCAATGCGTTGTGGTGGACGACTTACATGCCCATCCGACGCATGGATCATCTTATTTTCAGACAATTGGGTGATCGCCCAATTGTCCTAACCAACTAGAACAACAATGAAAATTTGTTGAGTCCCCGCAGATTCTGAACCCACGACCTCGATTCATGCACGCCTTACCACTAGGCTCAGGAGCAGTTACCTTAATAGTTTGCATGAACCGACTTGCTATAACGAGTGCCAAAGGTCTTGATGACCGGTTGTGATTTTTAACCTGCTTATCCGACGCATGGAATATTTTGCTTTATTGCCCTGATCAACTAGAAAACAACTGGCGCTAAGGGATTTCTACGTAGGATTCGAAACCGCCGGCCGGGTTGTACCTAAACCAATGGCCAATGCCACTAGGCCGTGGAGGCGATTATTTAAAACCTAAGTATAAATAAATAGATATTAGTTAAACATCTAGTCCCGAACTAAGCAAAGCTTCATCATCATAAACAGCAACATTTAGCAGTCCACTGCTGGACAAAGGCCTTATTAATGAACGCTAAGACGTCATCCATTAAAAAGGATTGCTCAAAATTGCCACGCTGAGCAGGCGGATTGGCAAGACTGATTGCACTTGTACTGCGGATCTATCTTAGTCCCACTGTAAGGCAGATCCGCCGTCAAGTAGGCGGTGGGGTCTTCACATCCCAGCGCCACACCCATCGGCTTCTATATTGAATTGAAACACCGTATATTATCACTTCATGTCATCCTCCCCAACTATCCTGCATTATCTTTGCGACCATGGTCATTAAATTTCGAACTTCCCTCCCGTTCGTCCAGATCGTTTGTGTGGAACTACTTCGACAAGACGAAGGACGACAAACAAATGGCCGTATGTCGCGTCTGCGATAACACGTTTTCGTACAGATACTCGGTTTCGAACCTGAAGAAGCACCTGTTGCGTAAACACTCGATGGTTCTTAAGGGCGAACAGCTGGTGCCATACGGCGACGCGGGCTCGACAAATGGTAGGTGCTTTTCCTTATATTCGATAATAGATATCCTTAACAAGGATAATTCATCATCATCACCAGCCTATGATAGTCCACTGCTGGACATAGGCCTCCCCTAATACACATCTATCCATCAGGGATTTGGAACGACTTTTTTACATGCCAATCCTACCCATGGATCATCTTTTTTTTCAGACGATTGGTGATCAGCCCAAATGAAAATTTGTTGGGTCCCCGCAAAATTATAACACACGACCTCCGGTTTCTAAAGCACACGCCCATACCACAAGGCTACGGACGCAGTTGGGAAAATAATAATTAGGGGCGGTCGAATATGTTAATATATGTAGGTCAAATTAGATATGGAAATTATGCAAACGAAGCCACTGAAGACGTCAACACTATTTTAACATTTTTTTCGAAAGTTGCAGTCTATTCCCTGGCAATGTCCACTTATTATTAGGGTCATTAGAGATCTCCGGAGCATAAATACTGAATTTTCAAATCGGTGATGATATAAATGATTTTTGTATTGGCTTTAAGGAGCATAAACTAACTGTAATTATTTTCACTGCGAGATTGCAGACTATTTTTCACGCTTATATTTCTTTAACGAAGTAAATTTTCTGCTATAACATTTTGATGACTATACAAACAATGTCTTTTCTAAATGCTGATAAGCCGTGACGTTTTAAAACTTACGCTGAGTTAATCCAATAAAAATACCTGACGCTTTGGTTTCAATTTTGGCATATTGACTTTGATTATAATTATTCCATATTTTACTTGGCTTAAGTGTTATGTAATTTTCTTATTTTATTTGCTTTTTTATTGCAAATATACAGTATATATATAAACTCCTTTCTTATAATCACGGATTTGAAGTAAATTATGTATCTTATGAAATATGCTTGAAATGTCATTGACCAAAGAAGTAAGTGATTCACTTACAACAAGCCAACGCCACTTTACCTCGTTATAGGTAAAAATTGTTTACCTAAATTTCATGATTTTTTTAATCCTATTATAGAGGTACATACTCTCTCTTTACTTATAGACCCCCCCTTCTCAAAACTCGAAAAAAATGTAAAGATTAGATCTATTAAATATAAATTCAAACTTACCCCCCTTTGGGTACTTTTGGTGTACTTTGGGAGTTAAACCTCTGGGCTGATGACTCAAAAGCTTATCGTATTGCCAACAAAGGTCAAGGTCAAAGTCAAATATCAAGTAAGAAGATGTGCTTACTTTTTAGATGTCGCTTCGGCTGAAGATGAAAATGGTGAACAGGCAATAGAACCTAGTCAAGAGAACGTCGACGTCGAGGAGTACAAGTAAGTTCAAATTAAATTAATATGATATAAAATAATATGAGCTAGCACAACAAGTCAAGAGAATGATAAATACATATGCTTATAATTGTTTGAGTTTATATATTAAAACCAAGCTTCGGGAAGTACTTGAAAAAACCATATCCGTCACACAATATTTTCGCTGTGGTGGAAATTGAACTGACAGCCTTTGGCGCAGAAGTCAGAGTCAGCAACCACAACGCTCGGTGGGTTGTAATGTCAGTTAGTAGATATTCCGTTTTTCAAGTAGAATGGTGTCGGTTTTTAATCCAATAGTATCACCTGAAGTTTAGCCATTTTGAACTTGGAAATAAAATAGACAAATCTAATGACAAACTCAACTAGCGCTAGAAGCACACAGGTGCTTATTGGTGGACCTTGTGCAACTTCGATCCCTTTACAATTCAAATTAAAATATCTTAATTCAATGTAGAAGTTTACACTTGCCTATTTATTTTCAAACACGCTACCACCGGTTCGGAAAAGAACGCCCGAGAAGATACGGGGAATGAAACTCAAGCGGCTATTTTGAAATAATTATCAATCTATTTTAAGGCATATGAAATGTTATGCAATATTGAAACAAACCAATTTTGAAAAATAGTCCAATAGTAGATTGTTGATGCCCTCCATGGCTCCCTGCGTCGCCGTACTGAAATAAATGCGGGGAAGCAGCCTCTGCTCGTGTGGGGGTACGGTAATGTTCTCCTCATTTGTTCCTCTTCCAAGACTGTACCCATTTGCAAATTGGGCACATTGATACTCTTTCGCACATCTAGTATCGGAACGGACAGCTTCAAGTCGCAATCGTTCGAGTATGAAGTTAAGGAAGAAGAAGTAGCTTCAGAGATGTTAGAACGCTGAAGATACGTAACTCTGTCGGCCAGGTTTTGCTCCGTTACAGCAATAGATAGCTCCAGCTCCAGAAACTTGTTGGTGTATCCTGACCGATATGCCGTGATATCAACTCCTTCCTCTGTAGCCCTGTAAGACGCTTGCGTGTAATTCTCATATAATGGTGTTTAGCATCGCATGCGGCGCGTTCCACCAGAAGCTGGTACCTCTTTCTGACTTGTAGCCCTGCAGGCACCAAGCTGTCTGGTGAGTTGGTTACTGGGACCAAACTAGTTGTTCGGGTCATGGCCCGTTGAAATGTTTGCCCTCGCCGGGTTCGGGGGATTTGATCAGAATCCGTTTTCGCGCCTAGGTTATTAGAGGAAGAGGTACCACTGCCAGCAGAGCCTTTACCGACTGGGGGCTACAATACAATGGGGTGCGCCAGGTGCCACAATGGGATCGTTAATGAGCGAGCTTTTAAGCACCGCCAACCCTAGCCGCCACTTGACACAATGCCTTCTTGATTTAGCTGCGTGCAGACTGCTTGCACTGTCGAAACAGCTATCTCATTTGAATTGTTTCACCAGTGGGCGATGGGACCTTTACCTGCCTACGCCTGCCGATTATTGTTATAATGAACTTGGATATCGTACAACAATTTAATATTATATTCACGTCCAGTGTCTCGAGGCCTTCGAAAGCGAAGGCGTGGAAATATTTCGAGAGATTAAACGACGGCAACTGGGGGGCTCGTTGCGTACTATGCAACAAGGTACTGTCTTACAGAACCTCAATGTCTAACCTCCAACAGCATATAAATCGAGCGCACCCTTCCATATGTAAGGCTGTGCCGGAGAGTTCAGATACGATGGAGGATCCCACCGAGTCAAATGGTAAGAACTTATTCATTAAAACTTATGTTCCATAATTTTTTTAATTTACCAGGCCTAAATAAGATACGGATGAAGAAAAATTTAATCAGTATATAAAAGTCTATTGTTCTAATATAGCGTGATGATTCACATTAGTCGATGATAGCCAATTAGAAAGCTCCGTTTCGGCGGCCATTGAGGATAATCTTAAACAATTGAGCAAGCTTTTGCTTCTTTTTGAAACAATCGGTACGAGACATAGTTATATCGTATTTTTTAGTTTTAACCGCTAAGGGTCTAATTATTCTATCCTTATTTGGATTTGGTATTAAGTTTATCTAACTTAATTTACTTTAAGTAAAACGTACTAAAATTGGACAAGAACCTTACTAAAGATCTACTCAAGATAAGTCTACACACAGATACCTTTTGGTCCACTTTGTTAATTAAATCTTTAGACCGTTGTATAACAACTAACAGTACCGCGATGCCTAATATATTAACCTTGTATTTTGCCGCAAATTAGAAGTGTGAAAACACTACCATGTTCAGGTTTGAACGGCCCCGAAGTTAACGTATTTACTGGTTAAACGAGACTTAACATCCTATGTCTCACGGTAGGCAGTGCCAATTGCTGATGTCCTTGGGTATTGGTGACCACGTTTCAACAGGTGGCTCGGACGCTCGTCTGCCTTTGTAGACCATAAAAAAAACTTAAATTACTTTTCATCGACCTAGAGAACGAGTACAAAGGTCCTCACTTGTAAATTTCTCATAAACTTCCCTTCTAAAACTCAATAAAACTGCGAAGGCATATAAGGCATATATCTAAATATGAAAGATTACTTTCAATGTTTGGGTACTTTTGGTGCATTTTGGGAGCCAAACCTCTGGATTTATAAATTGAAAGCCTGTTGTATTTGCTAACTACGTCAAGATTAAGTAAGAAGATGTGCTTAATTTTAGAAAATGATTTGATCACTGCGGTCGCTTCGGCTGAAGATGCAAATAGTGAACGGGAAATAAAACATAGGCAAGACGAAGACGTCGTCAGGGTCTGCAAGTAGTTAAAATTAAGTGATAATATTTCAGACTAGCACAAAAGGCCCAGAGCAGATATTGCACTATGAGAACAAGATTACTGATAAATAAATAGGCTTACAGTTTTTTTTAATTCATATATTAAAACTCAGTCCTGAGAAAAACTTGGAAAAAACTACATTTATCACACAAAATTTTCCCGTGGTGGGAAACACACCCTTTGACGCAACAGTCGGGGTACAACCCGCCTGGTCACTAACTAATCCACTACGTGGTTTAGGACCAGGCGAGTTATAATTGCAAATAAGTACTTAAGTACATATTTATATAAGTGTTTTTCCGACTTACCATCGAATCGGCTTCCAATATATCTAATAGCCAATATTATAACCAATTTACACTGACTTTTAGACTCGGCTAGTGCTAAAGCGAAGCATTATTAGTGGACCCTGGACGCGTATTAGGGAGCTCGGACTTAAATGCGCTAATTAACTTTGACATTAGACTTTCTTTACATTCACTTCAAGTATAAATTGGCTAAACTTTTTATAACAGTTTTCATGCAGATTTATAATTATCTCGTATTCGTAATCGATTTGTATTATTTCTATTCAAATTGGATATCGTTAAACAATTCAACAATATATTGTGGTCCGGTAGCTCGAGGCCTTCGGTATCCAGGGCGTGGAAATATTTCGAGAGATTGAAGGACGGCAACTGGGGGGCGCTTTGCAAACTATGCAGCAGGATATTGTCTTACAAGTCGGTCTCCAACCTCCAGAAGCATTTAAATCGAACGCACCCTTCTTTAAGTAAGAATGTGTCGGATTGTTCAGATATCATGGAGGATGCCACCGATACAAATGGTAAGCACTTATTCTTTAAAACTTATACTTTGATAATACTTTTAATATACCAGGGCGAACTGCCTCCGTAGCCTGGTGGTGAGGGCGTGCTTTTTTTTATTGCCTACGCAGGCAGACGAACAGTTAGCACACTGTTGAAAGTGGTCACGACGGCTGACTGGCACAGGTATCGGAAGCTGCTCTACCATGCGTACAAGGATGTCAAGTCTCTTGCAGTAATACGCTACTGCTTTGTGGTAGAAATAGTCACCGCGGTGGTACCAACCCAGACGGTCTCCTGTAAAAAGGGGACCTACCACCGGTGTGTTTTACAAACCGGAGGTCGTGGGCTCAAATCCTGCGGGGATTCAACAAATCTTTATTGTTGTTTTCTAGTTGGTTAATGCAATTTGGGCCGATCACCTGATTGTGTGAAAAGTAATATGATCCTAGTCGGATGGGCATGTAAAAACGACCGCATTGGACCAGCGTTATGGGATACGGTCGAAAAATCCCCTAATGGAGGTGGTGTCTATTAGGGAAGGTGCAGTGCATGTCCAGCAGTAGGCTAACACAGGCTGATGATGATAATACCAGGGCCAAATAAGATATTTTCGAAAGAGGCCAACTCTCGAAGTTCAGTAACAGCTCCACTGTTTTTGATCTATGTCTGAGATCTTATTGGAAATAGGGGACTTCTGTTGCTAATTGTAAGCGTCACAGTTTCCCCAATCCGCGTGCTAGTATTACTCGACATCATTCTGGTGAGGTTCCTGATGTCAGCTTTGATAAGGTTGGTCTGGCTCTTAAGCAGCTTAAAGGAGGAAAGGCTCCTGGGAAGATGGAATCACGGTCGAGCTGCTTATGGCCGGGGCCGACGCTGTTCTAAACGAGTTTGCAAAAGGTCCTTGCATCCTTCGACGGGGCATTTCTCCCAAGGCATGGCTTGAAAGCGATATAGTTCTTTTCAAGAAGGATGACAACACTCTAATCAAGAATTACAGACGATATCGCTTTTAAGCCACATACTCAAGCTGTTCCCGAGGGTCATGACGAATCGCCTGAGTTACAAGCTCGATGAATTCCAGCCAATGGAGCTGGCTGGGTTTCGCAGATGATTCATCACCATAGACCACATATACACAATAAAGCAAGTTGTGCAAAAGACTCATAAGTACAACCAGCCTTTGTGCCTCGCCTTTGTGAACTATGAGAAAGCTTTTGACTCCGTAGAATCCTGGCATGTTTTGGAAGCTCTATAATGATTTCAGGTCGTTTATCTATACTTCGAGGTGTTGAAAGGTCTGTATAGTGCTGCGTTTATGTCCGTCGTCATTCCGGGGTCAACGAGACCAATACAAATGCATTGAGGAGCCCGACAGTGTTTTCTTTTGGTTTAAATTGCCGAAGTGTCGAATTGTTCACATCTATTCTTCTTTGCATTTTATGGAACTTACTTAACTCTCAGAAATACTTAGTAAAATTCCACAAAACTCCTACTGAAGATCCTCTAAAGATAAGTCAAGGTATACCCCTTTGGGTCCTCTTAGTTAACTTTGATAAATTAACCTTTAAACCGTTATATGCTTAAGCTACCACAATTGTGACTGTTTCTGTCGCATATTAATGTGAAAACTGTATCGGGTATACGAGACTTAACAACTTATGTCTCACGTTAGGCAGCGCGTTGATACCCCTGGTATTGCTGATGTCCAAGGCGGTCGGTGACCACTTCCCATCTTCCCAGGTGGCTCGACTGCTCGTCTGCCTCCGTTGCTAATAAAAAATACCTTGATGACTTGTCAGAGAGAGACAAGAGAGAGAGTACAAGTAAGGAAGGTCTTCAATTATAATTTTAGTTGCCGAGTCGATCACTGCAGGTGACGATCGCGAATCGATAGAAGACACGGACTACGAACCGGAAACGGAAGCTGAGCAAGAAGACGACGATGAGAACAGGTGGGCTTTAACATTTAAAAATTGTGTACATCAATGTAAAAATTGTTTTAAATTGCACATGATTACGTTACGTCAAGAATTCAAGATGGCGGAAAGTATTGACTTTTCAGATAAAGCAGTTAAATAGCAATGTAGCTAGTAAAATTGTACTTATTTATGAACTTGCCGCAAGGTTATAAAGATCAGCAGTGACTAATATAATGGTAATTATTTCTTTTACCAACTTAGTCTGCCCGTGATCATGGATGCTGGAAATAATCCAAAACGTCGCGAATAAATATATATATAACTAACGCGAAAAATCCGTAAATTAGTAGATTAGATAATGTAATGCTATTTTTATAGTAATGACAATGACGATCCATGTGTCGGATGGGCATGCTAGATGTCGATCCCTCGCCTGATCTCCCTCCGGTCGTGTTGGTTATCCATCCCATCGGTCTTTAAGAGTGATGAAGAGTGCACCTAGAGCTTGAACACGCGTACGCTCGTGCACTCATATATATCTATAACGGCCTCCGTAGTTATTTGAATTGGATATCGTTAAACAATTTCATATTATTTTCACGTCCAGTATCTCGGGGCCTGCGGAATCAAAGGCGTGGAAATATTTCGAGAATTAAACGACGGCAACTGGGGGGCCCTTTGCAAACTATGCAGCAGGATACTGTCTTACAAGTCGGTCTCTAACCTACAGAAGCATTTAAACCGAACGCACCCTTCTTTAAGTGAGGATGTGCCGGAGTGTACAGATAGGACGGAGGACGCCGCCGATCCAAATGGTAAGAAATTATTCTTTCAAAGTTATGTTTGATAACATTTTTCAGGTCTAAATCAGATCAATCATCATCATCATCATCAGCCTGTGTAGACTAACACTGCAGGACACAGGCCTACTCTAATGCACGCCTTCTCCATTAGTTTTGGACCGTATCCCATCATGCCGGTCCAATGTGGGTTTGTGGATGGACCAACCTTTTACATGCCCATCCGACGCATGGATCATCTTACTTTTCAGACAATTGGGTGATCGGCCCTAAGTGTCCAACCAACAGAACAACGATAACTCAAATTAGTTTCCTGTCGCAAGTCAAACTTCACGACTCCGTATCCTGTATAAGCAGGTTTGCCGCTAGACCACGCAGGTAGTCTAAATAAGATGCGAATAGGGGTAATTTTCATTGGTATATAAAAGTTTATTGGTCGAATATCGCGTGACGATTCTCATTTGATGTTGTTGTTGACCCATTGTTGGCCAATCAGAGCGCGCCGTTTCGGCAACCATCAAAGATAATTCGCAAACAATTGCGCGCGCGTCATATCTATTTGTGTAACTATCGGTAGTAGTTGTGTTTAATTTATTACTTTAAATCACTACGGGTCATATTGTTCGTCTTTCTACTTGCTTGGGATTTAGTTTAGTGTTTAGTGTACTTACTGTACTATTTGAAACCCGCACTGAGACTTAAACTGTGAATATCTACCAAAGGTGTAGTAGTGTAGATTAACCCCTTTGGGTCCTCTTGGTCAACATTGTCACTAAAATTTTTAGGTGTTATGTAAAAGCTAGTAGTAGCCTAGTAGTCTGCCGCAAAGCAGTAGCGTGAAATCACTGCCGTATTCAGGTTTGAAGGGCTCCAAAGCCAGCGTATTTACTGTGTTTTTTTTTATGGCATACGCAGGCAGACGAGCATTCGTGCTACCTGATGGGAAGTGGTCACCGACGCCCATAGACATTAGCAATACCAGTGGTATCGCCAACGTGCTGCCTACCGTGAGACATAGGGTGATAAGTCTCGTTTACCCAGTAAATACGCTGGCTACGGTGCCCTCCAAACCGGAACACAGTTTTCACACTACTGCTTCGCGGCAGAAATAGGCACCGCGGTGGTACCCACCTAGACGGTCTCCTGTTAAACAGGGGACCTACCACCGGTGTGTAAAAGAGGCGTAACTTTTATGTCACAACGAAGATGTTGGTGGTACCCCTGCTATTGCCCCGGTTCATGGGCGTTGGTGACCACTTTCCAGCAGGTCTCTTTTGTAGCCTGTGAAAACGTAGAGATTGAGTAAGGAAGGTCATCACTTGTAATTTTAGTGGCCGAGTCGAACACTGCAGACGCTTCGTCGGAAGACTCGAACTACAAAGAGGAAACAGAAGCTGAGCAAGAAGGCGCAGTGAGAACAGGTGGGGCTTAACTTTTTGAAGTTTTTATTTGTATATATAATTCTTCTGAACGTGTGTCCATAGTGAACTCATCCTAAACAGCTGGACCGACTTGAATGAATTTTGTGAGTTTTATAATGTTTTAGATTCACGAATAAGCCCGGTAGACGGCGCTGCAGTCGGTATCTAGGTATATTTATCTATAAAAACTGATGAATTGACTTTAACTTTTATTTCTTACTTTGATTACCTTAATAAAGCTAATCCTGTCAGGTATCAATGTATGAATTGTTTAAAATTTTAAATAATCCTATCACTGGCTGCTTTCCAAAGAATGTATGCTTCTAATCTGATGTAGCTTCTTGGATCTATAGTTTTAAATCCAGACTGCATTCTATTAATTACTTAGATGCCTTTCTTTTACCTGATTCTTTGCCAAGTTACCATGGAGTCGGCTTCTAATCCATCCAGATTTACCTGAACAACGACGACTGCTATCTGACATAGTTGTCAGCAATCTTGAAGTTTCTGACATCCAACAACAACCCCCAAAGGTGATCTTGACAACTGAATCTTTTACATGGCCCATCCAACAAGGGATCATACTACTTTTCAGACTATTAGGTGATCGGCCCATAAGTAACCAGTTGTGTCCTCGTTCAATTCGCACCCACGTCCTTCGTTTTATAAACCAATATACCCATCCGTAATCCCATTCACGTGCATTTCATATTTCTCTTAATAATTGTAGCAATGATAACCCAATTCATACCACCGGGATTCGAACCTTAGATCTGTAAATTTAAGGGCCAATAGTACTAGGTAGCGGCGGGTTTATTCTTACATTAAATCTTCATCCACTATCGACTCCTTAATAATGGACTGTTGTAGAGGGTAATAATACCAAATCTATATAATTTTTCATGTCTTAACTCATATGTCCATGTGTGTGTAACACAGTGAAATAACCGTTTTTAAACGATTATATTGTGATACGTAATGATACGTATAACAGAAGATCATTTAAAAAAAATAATTGTGGGTCTTTTTGTCTCTTCTGGATAATCACTGGAATGGCTGGTCTGGTCTTCACTAGACTTTCACTGGAATATAGCTGTCATTAATTAAAATGATCACGGGTTAGACCACGGCCGCTGGAAAGTGTTCGTAACGTCGGAATTTAAAATGTTAAATAAACGTTATAAAATCCGTAAAGTCATTTTATTTAATTATGTATAATATTCGCGTAAGCAATAGAAATAATTATATAGCTGTTGTTACTGGGTATAACTTAGGCTACTTTAAAATATATATATTTGTTTACACGCGGACGAACTAGCGCGCAACAGCTAGTATTACTGCTCATTAACATCCTTCATCCGTCCACTGCTGGACATAGGCTTGGTTCAATGAAAGCCAAGACAAGACAAGATGGTATAAACTTTTTACCGTCGACTAATTCCATAGTTATTTCCCAGCATATCGAAATCATCCTCATCCGTACTATGGAAATTTTTCGACAAGTCAAACGACGGCAGCTCAATGGGCCGCTGCAAGATGTGCGATTCGTCCTTCTCATACAGAACCACGACCACCAACTTGAAGAAGCATTTGAAACGGAAACATCCGAAGGAATATCGTGACGTACTCAGTTTCCATGGCAATACGAGAGCAAAAAATTAAAGACAGTAAGTGTTTATTTCTTCATCATCATCATTATCAACAGCCCGTGAAAGTCCACAGCTGGATATAGGCCTCCCCTAATGCACCCCTTTCCATTGGGGGGTACATCCTCACCATGCTGTTCTTGGTTTATTTCTTTTAGTTATATTTATACCCACTTTATTGATCATCGTCATTAGCCTGTGTAAGTCCACTGCTGGACATAGGCCTCCCCCTATCCATTAGGTTGGGTTGGGTTTTGGGCCGTATCTCACCACGCTAATCCAATGCGGGTTGGTTGGTGGACCGACGTCTGACATGCCCATCCGACCTATGGATCATCTTACTTTTCAGACAATTGGGTGATCGGCCCAAATTTTCCTAACCAACTAGCAAACATATATATGAAATAAGTTCCCCTTCGTACCCACGGCCTCCGGTTTCTTAAGACAAGCCCTTACTATTAGACTACGCAGGCAGTCAGCCTGATACCAGTGCCATGATGTGTCTCCAGGGTACAGGATCTCTTCGAGTGTGCCTGATGATCAGCCCGTATAGCCTTACCAACGAAGCCAGGCCTCTAAGGCGGTTCCTTTCTTCCGTTATTATTCAAAAAACACTTTCGATATCTTGCGAACGTTTACCACCGGTTCTTAAATTATATGTAGAGAAAATCTGCTAAAAAAACACAAGAAACGCGATCGCAATAACCCCTTTTGGTCTTTGAAGAAAAAGTTCTTCACTGTCCTGAGCTGATTCATACAGACGAGCAGTCGGCCCACCCGCTGGGAGGTGGTCACTACAGGAGTATAACCAACGCGCTGCTTACCGATACGCATAGATAGAGTTACGTCTCGTTTACTTAGAATATATGCTGGCCACGGTGCCCTTGAAACCGGAACACGGTGTTTCATACTACAGCTTTGCGGCATAAATAGGCACCACGGTGGTACCGCCCGGAACCACCAACTCAAGAAATTATTTTTTATAATGTTGACAGCAACAATATAAACATTAAAATGTGAAAATATACAATAAGAATCTTTCGTTCTAATTTGTAGAGTTTGAGGCAAAAATGGCCGCTTCCGCTGCCAAAGCACTTAAAAAGAGGGATTCTGATCGTTTCAAGATGAGGGAGGTAGCTGCAGGTATATAATATTTAACTATTTCAATAATATACATATATTAACGGTTTTACGCGCGTAGTAATAGCAATTTGAAATTATCATCGGCCTGTGTTAGCCCACTGCTGGACATGGGCCTCCCCGACTGTACGTCTTCACCATTAGGCAGTTTTTGGACCGTATCACCACGCTTTACTAATGCGGGTCGGTAGGTGGACTTCTATACTTCAACTCCTTTTTTTCAGTCTGATCCGTGCGTTCACGGATCAGACTCAAACAAAAAATCCGTTCGAAACGTCAGAAGTTAAAATGTAAAGAAACGCGATAAAATCCGTTACAAGTTATTCGTCATGAGTGGACCGACTTTACACGCCCATCCGACGCATGGATCATCTTACTTTTCAGACAATCGGGTGATCGGCCCGAATTGCCCTAATCAACAAGAAAATAACGATAACACAGTTATTTCCCGGCGGGATACGAACCCACGGTCTCCGGTTTATAAAGCCAGGGCTAATACCGCTGGACCACGGAGGAGGTATTTGTAATGATGGTTTTATAGATTATTTAACAGACAATAATAATGATATTTATTTAATGGTAAATACATAGACTTACTTTTACTTTTGTAAATAAATACATAAACACGATGTTCATCACACAATATTTTTCCCGTGGTGAGAATCGAGCCACACCATTGAACGCAACCAACTATATATATTTGTTTTAAAAGCTGAAATAGATTTTTCTACATGCTTGAAACTCGTTATCGTTCTCTACATTTGTGTTAAAACTGTTTTATTTGTTTATTTATTTAATCGAGTATTTTCTGTGTGAAATAGCAGCTAATATATAGCAGGATAAATATTCTTTGAATCTGTAGCAAAATTAAAAAGCGGATATCGGTAAACTGTTATTGCTATATATTATTATGCTATAACTAACGGTTATCTATAATATATGAATATATTTTTTTGGTTGCCATGCCCGTACCGAGCAATATTAACATAAATTTTGTATATTCTTACAGCGTTTTAATAGAAAAAAAAAACTTAAAATTTGCATACAGATTATAGTGGGTCGAATAAAACATATAAATTGACGTAAAAAACCAATGGTAAATTTTAATTTGCGTTTGAATCGTTTAAGTCGATCCAATCTTCTGAGTAAAGTAGCTCTTGATCAATCTGATATTTTCTTCCCGAGCTGTATTCCAAAGTGTTTTGCTTGGAAGGTCAACCGATCAGGTGTTCAGTTCTCTCATCATATCTATTTGAAATTGGACTTTATTTTCTTAATACCTTCATTTTGTATTTATCGTTTTAATTTTTTTTTATGAAGGTCCATCGGGCGATCAAGCCTTTTGATTAGTGTTCGTAGAATTAGGTCATACTATACTATCAAATTAAAAAAAAGTGGTGTGGCTGTCTGTAACGTCAAATAATCGTTTATACATATGTCTTTTTGTTCTGGCTAATCTCTGGTCCAGTTTAAAGGGTGTTTTCGCTTGAAGATGGCTAAAAACAGTAGCTAAATGACGCCCATTTAGAGAGTCTACTGTTTTATTATTAGATATATTTTTATGTATATATATATTGCCAACCGGACGAAGTCGCGGGCTACAGTCAGTAGTAATACGGACGACTTGAACAGTATTTTTCAACGTTTTTCATCGTCGACTAATTCCAACTAATCGTCAATAATTTATTATTATTAGAACTTGTTTATTATTGACCCCATCACCGATTTTGGCTTCGTTGTCGGCAATCCTATCCATTCCTAGGCTTTATACTAGTACTCTATCAATTTTATACTCCATTCCCGTCCAGCGTCACGAAGACCCCTAAATCGAAGATGTGGCATTACTTCGAGAAGTCAAAGTACGGCAGTCTGATGGCGCATTGCAAGTTGTGCAACAAGATACTGTCGTACAAAACGTCTATGTCCAACTTGAACAAGCATTTGTTGCGGACGCACTCTTTGAACTATAAGGATGGTCCGGGCTCTAAGGAAGAATCCACATTATTAAAAGGTAAGTTGATCTACACTAGCTTGATCATCATCAGCCTGTGTCAGACCACATCTAGGCATAGGCCTGCCCCAATTCCGATCCTCGGCTATTCTCATCCAGCCCACACCGGTCATTCTTCGAATGTCGTCACTCCTTCTTGGTGCTGGGCATCACTCTAGATCTTTCCGACTCACTGGTCGTCGGCTTTATGGGTTCTTTATGGTTTTATGGGTACATATACTACGGTTATGCTAGTTTCGCCCTGTGGTTTTAGTCACGCTGGTAGTTGTGATTTGTGACAATCGTTGTACATTTTATATCTTTAAAAGTATAATTGTATAGTTCGTGCAGCTCACTCCGATATAGCATATTTTATAGATTTTTTTCGTCGTACGTGACGACTTTTTATTATTCATCATCAGTCTTTGATAGTCCACTGCTGGACATAGGCCTCCCCTAATACACCTATCCATTAGGGGGTTTTTGGACCGTATCCCACCACGCTGGTCCAATGCGGGTTGGTGGGTGGACAGATTTTTTACATGCCTTGATTGAATTAAATACAGTATATTTTGTAGGTGGGTGCTCTTTTTACAGAGGATCGTCCGGGGTGGTACCACCGCAGTGCCCTTTTCTGTTGCAAAGCCGTAATTTAAAAACTCTGCTATGTCCCCGTCCTAAAGGCATGGCCAGCATATTTACTGGGTAAACGAGACGTGACATAATATGTCTCAAACAGCGCGTTGTTAATACAACTGGTATTGTCGATGTCAATGGGCGTCGGTGACCACTTCCCATCAGGTGGCCTGCCGGCGTAACCTTAAAAAAATATATCCTCGTGTATTATAAACTATAAGTGAATTTAATATTTAAGGTATGTTATTGCATAGTTTCATAAAAATGTAATAAGTAGCTTTTGAGTAAAAAAGTAACCAATTCCATTCTCATTCTTAAAAAATATATATTATGTGTCCATGGCTTTGCCAGTGTAAATTTAATCAATTAATTTTTCTTTTATTGCCTTCGTGAGCAGACGGGCCACCTGATGGGAAGTGGTCACCGACGCTTATAGACATCGGCAATACTAGTGCTATCACCAAAGCGCTGCCTACTGTGAAACATAGTTAAGTCTCGTTCACCCAGTAAATACGCTGGCTACGGTGTATCTTAAACCGGAACACTACTGCTTTGCGGCAGAAGAAGGCGCCGCGGTGGTACCAACCCAGAATCAAGTTACTCAAGGATTATACAGCTTTCTGTTTCCGTCCGGTTTCCTACACCGGTTCTTCTCAGGTCCGAGGCTTCCATGTCCGAACCGGTGGTAGTTTGTTTGACGATCGATAAGAGATTGTAATGCTTCTATGATTTTAACTTTATTAGCGAAGGAATATTTCTTTATGTGTATATTTGTATAATACAACATCATCTAGTCACAGACTAAGGATAGCTTCGAGATGACTGATAGGTACATAGACTTGCTTTTCTTTTGTAAATAATTACATACATAGCATTCAGATTAAAACACACGTTAGGAAAACTTTGTTTGTCCCACGCATATTTCTCGTGGTAAGATTCGAACCCAAACCCTCTGGCTTGACAGTCAGTGTCACAGGTACACCAAGCGGTTGTCGAATGTAATATAAGATACTAGTTAGTGATTCTACTATTTTAGCTTTGTCATACGTTGAAAGCGTCTCATCTCCTGAGCCAGAAGCGCAGCTAAGTCAGGAAATTGAACTCGACGGGTAAGATTTACTCTATTTTGACTTACAAATATAATTGATAAATAATATAATAAGTTTTAACGGTTTTTATCGCGTTTATTTACATTTTAATATCTGACGTTTCGAACACTTTATAGCGGCTTCCGTGAACACACGGACTAGACTGAAAAAATCTTCGAGATTTTATGTAGAGAAAAACGCGATGAATTCGTTAAAAGACCTTTTATTCAATAACATTATCATCAGCCTGCGTTAGCTTACTGCTATACATAGGCCTTCCCTAATTATTAACCGTATCCCACCACGCTGGTCCAGTGCGGGTTGGTGGGTGGACCTACCTTTTACGTGCCCATCCGACGCATGGATCATCTTACTTTTAAGACAATTGATAATCGGCCCAAGTTGTCCTAACTAGTGATACAACGGATCTCTGTTTCTGTTTCCGCAAGTGCGGAAGTTACGCGCGCTTTTCAACATCCGTTTCTGCTTCTGTTTCCGCAACTTTTATAACGGAGATTTAAACGGAAGTGTACAACCGACGCCTCAGAGTTACGCATGCACGGCGCGAGGCGCGTGCGAGTCGCTGGACGATCGAATGCGCGGGGGAGGGGTCAGCCAGCGTGTTTACGTACTTCTTCGTGAATGTAAGCGCGTAATATTTCCTGCTGCTGTTTGTGTCAATATATTTGTGTCATGTGTGTAACTTAATGACGATCAGCAGAACCAGACAACCTAGAGAGTTCATTAACTCCACTCACGATGATAGTGTATCTTGTGTAGTGTGGGGTACATCGAAGAATGGGGTACAAGAAGGCGCCGAACTCGAACTGAGGATGAAGTCCAGCCGACGTCATTTTCAATGATGAATTCATCATTTCAAATGGTAGAATCCATGTTAAGTACAAACGGTGACCAAGAAATCTCGACTACAACTAACGAGATTGACAATGCCCTATTGGAGATACAGTCACATTTTCAGGAGTACAAAAAAAAGAGATTATCTTTAAGTGAAGAGCCTTTTATGTAGTGGAAATTATACTCACTCAAATACCGTAATCTTTTGCTATTAGTGGTTTTTTTTTGGCATTGATGTTATGCTTCCAGACCCATGACTTTGATGAGCTTCATCTAACACAGAGTTCGCAGGAAGCTACCGTCCCCACGAACCAGGTGACCCACACTTTTGCTAAAAGCGAAGGCCACACGTACATGTACAGGTACGTGGGTAAGGCATTTGTGATGTCTCCTAAGGATCGTCAGTGATCGGTGTAAGGACCGGGACGCCGACGGTCTGGCGACTGTATTAATCGGTGGCTGGGGGCGGTGAGAACCGTCCTGGAACGCGGGTGTATCTTGTGTACTCGGTGTGTGTTTCGCTGTGCTCGTAAGCGAGGGTGAACTACAGGTCAGTGTGTGCTATCCCTACTCGTGTGGTGTGTAGGGTCTGATGTCGGGACTCCCGTTGGGTCCGGCGACCCCTTCCTCGTCCGGATCGAGGAGAACGTTTCGCGGTCTACGCTTTTGACTAGATGCGTTTGGATCGGCCGTATACGTTGCTGCTTTCACCAGCAGAGGGTTACTGTGGTTGAATACTTTATCTATGTATTTGCGAGTTAACTTTTTAAGGTGCTCGCGGAGTGTCGGCAATTTGTAGTCGCTGTGTAAATCTACGTTTCGTTGGTACCACTGCGCCCCCCGGTGGTGCGGTGAAAGAATTTGTTTTGAACTACTTGTAGTTGGTTTAGGAGTGTGGAGGATGAGTGAGCAAAAGCTTGGCATGCATAAGCCATGATTGGTCGTATGCATACCTTGTACAATATAAATTTATGTTTGAGCGATATTTTTACTGTGAGAATCCGTTAGGTGATAGAATGTGGTCGAAACGAACAAAGCCTTTCTCCTAACGTCCTGAATATGACTTTTGAACGACATGTTGCAGTCGGAGGTCACGTTTAGGTATTTGGCCGTCCTTTCACATGGGATCGGTTGGCCGTAGAGTTATAGTTGCCCTAGGGTTTGGTGTCGGCCACCGTGTGCCTTATCCTGGTGCCTGGGTTCAGGACCGGGGGTATCGTGTAAACACGACGTAATCTAGGCCGATGAAAGTGTATTGCTACATTTTAATTTTTCACTCCATTTACGAAACGATTCGTCTTAACGATTGATCGCGTTATGGAGCTTTTTATAGATATAGTTTGGTCTTAGCGACGAACAATAGAGGGCGGTGTCCCGCACTTTGAGAGTGTACAGCTTGTAAATCATCGAAGAAGGCGGCCCCTGTAATACGGGGTTTGGATTGATAAAGGCCGTTCGGAATGAATTCCTTCAGGCGATAGATTTAATCGGGACACGCTTCACACACGCCATGGCTTCTATCCAGGCGTCAGGAAAAGTGCAAGTCGATAATAATTTATTAAAAATGTTGACCAATACACGAAATAGGCCTGGCAAGTATTTTAAAGTTTTGTTAGAAATACGGTCCGGACAGGTGCCAACCTGGGTTTAAGACCCTTATATGATATCGCGGACATTCGGATATACTTTTTGGTCTTTCACTCTGTACCAGATTTGCAAGCCAGCGTCGCCAGTGAACAATTATTTAGCGGAGCTGGTCCTATATACGAAGAACACCGGAACAGATTGTTAGGTGTAAAAGCGGCCAAATTACTTTTTATTAAATGTAACTTTCCGCTTCAAAATTTTGAATATTAATAAAATGTTCTGTTGCAAAGTTGCAATATTGTTTTCTATAGTAGATTTCTTATACATATATCTATTTCTAATTTATATTTGATACTTAATGAAGAATTATATTTGTTAACTTGTTTTCTTTTTTTCATATTATTTACACTTCCGTTTCCGCTAAAATTTAATTCAATCTGTTTCCGTTTCTGGTTCCGCTAAGACACTTCCGTTGCATCACTAATCCTAACTAATCGGAAGACAACTATAACACGTTGTTTCCCACGGGATTGAAACGACCTACAGTTTATAAAGCATGGGCCAATACCGATGGGCCACGGAGGCGGCAATAACCAGTATTCTTTTCTGAACTGACCATAAATATGAGTCGAGCAATAAAACCGTTATTTCAACTCTACAGTAAGACTAGATCCAAACTGTGGATATATTTCAACAAAGTCGGGGACGACAACAGAACGGCCGCGTGTCGTTTCTGCGCGAAGGAGTTCAACTACGGAACCACCACTTCCAATCTCAAAAAGCATTTGCAGAGGAAACACATGACAGTTTATAAGAAACTTATGAAGAGCGGTCCTGATGAGGCTTACCTAATCATCCCTGATGATGGCCAGCGCAGCCAGTCGGAGTCGGATGATGAAGTTAAGCAGGATGAGCGGAAAACTCCGATCATGATAACAGGTAAGCTACTTTGTTCATCGTCATCATCAGCCCGTGTTAGTCCATAGGCCTCCGCTACTCCACGCCTTCTCCACTAGGGATTTTTGGACCGCATCTCACTAGGCTGATCCAATGCGGGTGAACCAACAGTTTACATGCCCTTCCGACGCATGGATTTTAGACAATTGGGTAATCGGCCCAAATTGCCCTGACCAACTAGGAAACAACAATGAAAATTTGTCGGGTCCCCGCAGGATTCGAACCCACGACCTCCGGTTTCTAAAGCACACGCCCTTACCCTATGCTACGGAGGCGGTCGATTTAGTACTGTATTAGTCTGAGTGAAATTTCTCCGTCTTCTTTCTAGTTTAATCGAAAGTTCCGAATCGGTAATATGGAGGTACTTCGAGAAGTCTGGGGACGACAGCACGACGGTCGTCTGTCAGATTTGCAACAAAGTCGTTTCCCACAACGCGAGCATAGACAGTCTGAAGAAACATTTGGAGCTGACGCACTCCCTGCGATTCGAGGATCTGCTGAAGCTGAAGCCGGTGGATTCAACTTCGGAGTACTCTGAAGTGGAATACATCGAAGGTAAGTGACTTTTCATCCTTATCCATAAAAATTTCGGGACGAAAACACGACTCCATTCAGTCCCGGACTAAGCAAAGCTTGGTCTATGGCAACTAGATGAGTATCAAACACTTAAACGTGTTTATTGTGAATAAATAATGTTCTCCGGTTTCGACTACAGTGGCCCATGTATATTAGAGACCAGCCAACTGCGCAGCAGATTTTATAATGCACGAGTACGAGCAAACTCAAAGGCACTCCATCTTTCTTCACTCTCAAAGCCCGATGGGACGGATAACCGTCACGACCGGTGAGAGGTCACGCGCAGAACCGACTAAACATGCCCATTCGATTCATATAATATATATAACATATATACAAAAACCCGGACACGATAATAACACTATATCCTTCACTCAATATTTCTCCCGCAGTTGGAATCAAAACCACAATTAGCGCAATAATTAGGAGCACTAACCACTACGCTAATCAGGTCGTTATATTATAATCAATACATTAAAATTCTTTTAGAAAATGCATCAACATTAGTTGTTGATTTTTTGTAATGAAAAATACAACATATATTAAATTAAGCACAACATGGTTGGTTCCCACCATTTCGAATCACTACGCGTTGTTTATTTAACAAATAAGTAAAATGTTTACGAATATTGGTGGTTGCAATTTAACCCCTGTGTTTTTAAAAGTGTTCCTCATAAAAATATATAGCTACTGTTTAAATACCTTTTAATTTGGAAGTTACTAGTATAGTCTCAATGAGCATTGAAAAATTTATTCATTTGCCAAATCAATTGTGATCTATACTGAATAAAAGCAGCTGAAACAAAGGACACCAAGAGGGTGGTATGGTTCCTTCGGACGGTCCATTTTGCTTTCTCTCTAAGTAAATAATTAAATTTATAAAAATGTGTGTAATGTGTGTATGATAATGTGTGTGACTGATCTATTATATTGACCGAACATTTTCTGCAAGGAATGTCAAAATCGATTATTTGTTCAGTTTAGGCTCCACTGAGCACTTATGAACGTCAAAAACGTATATTTTATGCATTTATTATATTTTTCATTTGCAAAATTTTATTAATACATTAATAATGTATTAGTGAATTAATTGGCGGTGTATCAGCCGGTGTTGCTGCAGCTCACTAGACACAAAACACGCATATGTTGCGTCCTGCATTGTTGCGTGTAATTTGTACTCCTAATCCCTTCTTTGTGAAGTGCAAGCGTCTTCGCTCAGTAACTGTGACGAGTACCCGTAATGTCAGATAAATTTAGGTAATGCTAGATTTTTATGCCATTTTATTTTTGTGCGTAAACTTGTCTGTGACATTGACAATTCGCTTTTAGCTTTTACTACAAAAATATAAATAAGAGACAAGGCCTTAGAATGCTTCCAAATTATTTGGCCTTAACCCTTTATAAGCCATATTCAACGCGTAAGAGTTAGATTGCAGAAAAACCTTGCCTTGCATCGTTTTAATTCGACTTGATATGGCTAATATATAAAAAAATTCGTTCGACTTTACTAATAGTTTTGTTTCACCCTTTTTTTATTTTAATGAAAATAAAAATTTCTAAAAAGCATCAACACTGTAGTTGTTTTCGTTTTTTAACTTTCAATAACTTATTAAGAATATCGACAATTCATATTTTTCTTTAGAACATCTTTGATAATGTAACTATTCAATATAATATATATTATTAATTAAAACATTTTTCCGACTGCTAAACAATAATATTTAATAATTCATTCGAATTTAAACTAACCTTTACAATATTAAAAAAATACATAATATTTTACAGTTATTTTTATTATCACTATTTTTAATAAACAACTTGAAACATAGAACTTTAATGTGACCCAAAAGCCCAGTATCTAAAGCGGAAAAACGTCGACCGCTATTGCTATTTCGCGCTTCAGCATAACTAACCTAACATCATAGGTTATATCGCGTTCTAGCAGCAATAAAAAGCTTATCGTTAATTTCGCGGTGATATTTGGTCCGTTATCGTTGAACAGTTTCGCGCTTTGTGAATAAAATTCAAAATGTCGTACCGCAACTCGAAAGTGTGGAAATATTTTGATAAACAAATGGACGGGAGTAAGACGGCGGTCTGCCATTATTGCAACAAAGCACTCTCTTTTCGAACAACTGTAACCAACCTGAAGTCACATTTGAAGCAAAGGCACCCAATGGTTTATGATGATCTTCTCAAGTGCTTGAATGCCTCGGAGACATGCCCAACATTGCATTGTAAGTTTTTCCTAAATTTGACATTGCAATTATTAATTATCATAATATTAACACAGCTGCTATATTGTTATATTATTTTATCGTTTTTGACATGTGTATACAAAAAAATGCGGATTATTTTATCGTGTTAACTTTGTGTTTTGTATTAAATAATGTGTATTATACGAATTCGAAGAATTACAATCTGATTTGTGGCACTTTGACGACTCACTAAATTTAATAAGATACTTTGTTTATAGATTAAAGGATTTAGTTTAGAAATTTAAAAATAATAGGTGTTATAAGCTCAAGCATAATTCTTCTTACTTAATAGCTAAAGCTATTTTCACGGACACGCCGCCATGTTGTTATTCTTGAATAATTGACATTAGTGAAATAACAGCTAGCGGTAGCAACGCATACTCAATCCGAAACGACGTTTTGACGTAACCGTTTCGTATTTCGTTACAAATAACCCGTTGTCGAAGTTTTTAGTGAATTAAGCAAATTAATCGCGTGAAATATTGAATAATTGTATCAATAATAGCTTCGTGTGCCGCGTCTTTTTACGTCGAACGCGTCATAATAATTGTCGTTAACGGAGCGGCCATATTGTCGTCTGCGTTGTTATAACCTAATACCGACGACTGAGTAACGATGAGAGAATCTGACGTATGGGAATACTACCGCAAGTGCGACTCGGACGACGGCACTAGGCGGGCAAAGTGTTTATTCTGCGAACAGAATCTTAGTTACGCGTCGACCACGCACAATCTGCGAGCGCATTTAAATCGCGTGCATCCCGACGAAGTCACTTTGACCGTCAAACAACGTTATCCGCCGCGGAAGAACATTTCTTTGGTATGGCGGTATTTTTCGAAGTTACAAGGCACGGATCACGTGGCCGTTTGCAATATGTGCGAGCGACCGTGCTCGTACAAGAGCACAATATCCAATCTGAGGATGCACTTGGCGCGTCTGCACAAGAGCGAGTTTGGGGAGATGGTGAAGTTGGCGCGCGAGAGGTTGGGACGTGACGAGATCTACGTGGAGTATTTTAATGGCGGTGAGTTTTATGTACTTTGAAAGATCTTTGTTTGGATTATGTCGCTGAATATCTGTCGTTGATGTTAGGTTGGCTTTTGCTGTTGTTGCACTTTAATAACTGACGTTTTATTTTCAATGAAGTCAGTGTTAGATAATGTTTTGTTTTCGTAAATAACCGAGTAACTG
Organism: Lamproptera curius; assembly: GCA_029286875.1. Classification (NCBI taxonomy): domain Eukaryota; kingdom Metazoa; phylum Arthropoda; class Insecta; order Lepidoptera; family Papilionidae; genus Lamproptera; species Lamproptera curius. The sequence goes on along the minus strand of JAGSMT010000098.1, from coordinate 1,355,974 downwards.
CGTTAGTTTTTCATTAATTCCGACGTCAACATTGACAATGTAACTTCCTTTAGTTAAAATAATTATTAACGCGTTTTATGTGTACAATTTCTTTATGTTAAGAGATGGACAATGTCAAATTTATGGAGACAGTTGTCATTTTAGGTTATGGACATGTTATTGTTTTCCCGCCAAAACTTGTGATGAGCGCGCTATCAATTTCGCGGTTTTATTATCGTTAGTGTTGCAAATAATAAATTGTTATTTGTATAATTAATCGATACTTATAACTATAGACAATCTAGTTTAGAAAAGACGGCGGTGATTTTAGCATTGTAGTGTGTTTCGCATTTATAATAATAACATAATCGTAATGTTTTTCGATATTTTTTGCCGAGTTATACTTTTGGTAATAAAACCGTTGTCAAGTCAGGCTAGCTTAAAATTATGGACTTAATATAATTTTTAGTATACCAACAATTATTACTTGAATGTAAATAAAGAGCAATATAAAATATTTTCCTTAAATGCACAGGTAAACAAAGCGTGCCCAATTTGTTTGTGGCTCGATAAAAAATAATGAAAACGAAAGAATGCACGAAAATAAAATTATAATATAAAGAGAGCCAATAAAATATCTTAAGTATATACTACTATTATTACAATTTCTAAAATCAAGAATTTGCTGGCTTGCACTAAACCAAATGAGAAAAAATAATTTGTCAGTGTCCATATACCATTTTTTACGACAAAATATTACTGTAAAAGTTTAAAAAAAATCCCTAGGTACTTGCTCCATGTCTTATTCGTAACTGTTAAGTATTGATACAAAGTAATTCTGAAAGTATTATTTACTTTGGTTAAAAAGATTTGGTTGTCCATTCACTTTATGCAAGTTCCGCTAGACGGCGCTGTACGGGATTATCAAATTCGTGAAGGACAAATATTCATTTTCAATATGTAATACTGCATAAAAAAATAATTGGCATAGATCAGTATGTATATACAACAAATAAAGAAATTTCTGTTTAGCAGGTTCATTATTTTTATACATATTAAGTTTTAACATTCAAATTCTAGTATTAAAAGTATCTTATATACATAGATAGTATATTTTCAAAGTATTTTTTGGTATTTTCAATACGTGCATAACTTTTGAGAAAAAAATATTTATGTTCAAACACTTTCATGAAATATAAAATGATCGGAGAAGCGCTATGGAAAATTTTAGGCGATTCCAAACAATACTTTTAAGTCGCTCGATAGATGTCGCTAGGAGGGTCGTTTCTTCTTCAGATAACTTTTTTGCGTCCATAAGTTATTTTGTAACAGAAAAATAAGAATTTAAATATTTATTTATTTCATATGTTTTGTATTTAGCTAGAATTCGTGACTATATTCGAATAGTTGTTTAAAAATGATTTTGTTTAAAAGTTGTCCAAGTTCGTAGGTTATAGTAGTAAACGGAAGGCTTTCTTTATACTTTTATCAATCTATATATACAAAACAGATTCCCACCATTATATTGACTCATCACTATATTTCTGGAACCATGAGGCGTAGCGACTTGAAATTTGGTAGGAATATTCCTTCCACCGTGTAGAGGTCAGCTAAGAACGGATTTCACGAAGTTCCACCCACAAGGGTTAGAGGGTTGCTAGTTTATATATATATATAAAAACGGGAGATTCCCGTTTAGTTTTTTTACGTTCTCTTCCCAGGCTTCTAATGCCGAACCGTCGTTGACTATTCAACAAACAATAAGAAATTGTAATGCTTTCTTTGTTGAATTATGATCGTATTGAAAATATTTAACAATTGTCTTTTGAAAATACGAATTATGATATAGTACCTAGTGGTATAATGCCTCCGTAGCCTAGTGGCATAAGCGTGTGCTTTAGAAACCGGAGGTCGTGAGTTCGAATCCTGCGGGAACTTAACAAATTTTCATTGTTGTTTCCTAATTGGTTAGGGCAATTTGGGTTGATCACCCAATTGTCTGAAAAGGAAGATGATCCATGCATCGGATGGGCATGTAAAAAGTCGGTCCGCCCGCCAAACCGCATTGGACCAACGTGGCGGGATACGGTCCAAAACCCCCTAACGGATAGGGGTGTATTAGGGGAGGCCTATGTCCAGCAGTATCAACGGCTGATGATAATGTGGCAAAAACTTGTTAAGAGTCGTGGAACTTGATCATGCTATTTTTAATGGAACTGCACGATCGGCCTATATTGCCGAAACAACAATAACTTAACGCTGTCTTCCTCTAGGATTCGAACCCATGACCTCCGTTTAGTGAAACAAGAGCCGTACTACTACAAAGATACTCGTATTTTATTTCCTTTTCCTTATGAATATAGTTAGAAATATTTGTCTCGCCTTGTATCTAAAGTTTAATATCAAATTTAGTAGAGGGCAGAAACTAGTATTTTTTGGATATTAAACATTTAATGAAATTAACGCAATTAATTTAATATCGACTATGTGAGAACACACCACTTTGATGCATTGAATTATATTAATAAAGTGCGTAAAAACTTTAGCTATTTGCCCGCGGCTTCATCCGCGTGTTAATGTACCTGTACCTTTTTTTCTGAAATAAAAAAGCGTTCAAGTTACTCCCTGCTACATCCGTCTATCTTCCACTGAAAGCCTCGTCAACATCGGACCAGCCATTCCAGCAATTAGCCAGAAAGACTGGCAAAAACGTAAAAATATCGTTTTGTTAAAGGTTACTTGATGATTCGGTTATATTTAATATTACAAACACATATATGACATATCATCATCAGCGTTTGATAGTCCACTGCTGGACATAGGCCTCCCCTAATACACCCTATCCATTAGGGGGTTTTGGACCGTATCCCACCACGCTGGTCCAATGCGGGTTGGTGGGTGGACGACTATTTACATGCCCATCCGACGCATGGATCATCTTACTTTTCAGACAATTGTGTGATCGGCCCAAATTGCCCTAACCAACAGGAAACAGCAATGAAAATTTGTTGCGTCCCCGCAGGATTCGAACCACGACCTCCGGTTTCTAAAGCACACGCCCATACCACTAGGCTACGGAAGCAGTTAGATTATTTATTGATATGACATACACATAATTAAAGGGCCATCAACACAGAATCAAAGCCGTGCATGGTCTGTCTACAAACATGTCACATTTAACTCGTAAAACGTTGAGAAAGTACCAATAACGAGTGTCCATTTATAGCAATAATCAATATGGAGTCGACGGCGCGACGTTGCCGCTGTTACGAAAACATTTTTAGCGCCAACCGCCAAAGATCGCATCCACATACAAAACCATACGATTTTCAACCTTATTGTGATGTCATATAGTTGAAAATACAACGCACGTGATCGATCACGCCATCTGTAACGGACTCAATTGTAAACACATTCTACAACATACGAAAATGGCGTTTATGTTGTAAAGAATAAAGATTAAAATTGTATGATGTTTCATTTTATTGACGTATTTAGTTATGGCCGCCTCGTGAAGGAAATCACGTACGCTCGGAATACAAGATGGCGGAAAAAGGTCATAATGAACTACTGTTCGCGATTTGAAAACGTTTACGCGACATTATAAAGTTTGTAATTGAATGATTGATGTCGATTTGACAATTTGCCGTCGTCACGTTTACGGAGATGAATGTTTTTTGTTGTGGAAAAACAAAATGTTTATTTGGGTTTTGGATTATATATCAAAACGCATGATATTCGAGCGTGCAACATAATGGGTTAATGTAATTCTTTCTGTTGCTTATGTGAATATTATACACGATCTAATATCTATAAAAGAGATTCCCACCTTATATATTGACTCATCGTGATATCTCTGGAACCACAAGGCGTAGCGACTTGAAATTTGGTAGGAATATTCCTTTCGCCGAGTAGAGGTCAGCTAAGAACGGATTTTACGAAATTCCTCCCACAAGGGGAGTTGATTTTGTGACTTTTTTATGAAACTTACGTTTCAAACCCTTCCCAGGGTCCGTGGTCACGGGACCTATTAAGATGTTGGGCGTCGAAATGTACAACATGTATGTTACATGTACATGTGCAACAATGTACATGTACATTACATAGCAGGGTATGTCAAAAAACGTCTGGTATAATTTTATGTATTGGTAAAGTAATTAAACACGATGAATTCCTTAAAAACTGTGCTATTTATTATAACAAGTTTATGTAAAGATCCGACTGTAACTGCCTCCGTTGTTTAGTGCTAATGGCGTGTGCTTTAGAAACCGGAGGTCGTAGCTTCGAATCTGCGGGGACTCAACAAATTTTCATTGTTGTTTCCAATGAATATTATACCGAAATTTCAATAAGAAGATAGCTTGTTCTACCACCTGCATGTGAATACTCACTGGCTAAAGCATAAACCAGTTCATTTGCATACAGGAGATTGAAAATAATCTAATAAACTTAAGATCTGAACCGCTTCTAGCACTGCAATAACAAACGCACTGAATCTCAGTCACATTACATTGCGTGAAAGTGTTCGAATTGGTCGAATTTGAATGTCAAAACCGTAAAGTCATAGTTTAATAAATTATTCATTGTTGTTCTACATTGTGATTAGGGACTAATATTCGGGTCGACTCACCAATGGTGTGGTAAAGTAAGATACTAGCTGTTTATAATATTCTTATACTCTTGTAATGCAAGAAACAAAGTGCTTGCGCAACATTTAGCATCAAATAGGAACTTGGCAACATAACTCATAACAATAATAAGGTCCCTAGTCGTTTATAGTAGACCACGCTACATTAACAAAAAAAAACGTTGTAATATGCGTGAATTAATAAATTGGCGACGCCAAACAATAAATCGTTGCCATTGGTCGACAAATTTTCGCCATTCCCTTTCGAATGCACCAATCGCGTAGGTTTTATAACATTACGTGGCTCGTGAAATGGTGTGTATACATACACTTGTTTTCGACGACTTGGGACCTTGACGCTCCCAAAATAGATTCCCCGGGATCGATCCTGCCCCAGCTGATGCGAGGGGGAGGAGATGGGGTGGGAAGGTGGAGGGTGGTTGCGCAAAACCCCCGGTGTATGACCTCTCTTGTGTAATCGAAGATTGGTTAACTTAAGGTTTGTTCTATAGTTCATTTAGCTAAAACACAATGTTTATATCGATGGAAGGAACACTCGTAACGGACAGATATTGAATTGGTCACTGGAGACGAGAAACTGTTGCATGGATCAATTCGCTTTTCAGACAATTGGGTGATCAGCCCAAATTGCACTAACCAACTAGGAAACAACAATTTGTCGAGTCCCGCAGGATTCGAACCCACCACCTCCGGACTCTAAAGCACACGCCCGTACCACTGGGCTACGGAGGCGGTTTATATTTATATTTTTGCCTTGCATACATCAGTTTCTCCATCCACTATGCAGAACTAAACTCGTTTGACGCGATTGCCTATAGAAAGTTGTACCCCTCGTTTCTATTTAACGATTTCTTTAACTGTTGTAAGGGTTAAATAATATAATTTAATATAGACATACGACTTAATAACTGCAATCGTTCTGGTTGGACCCTGGAACTGGTGGTAAACCTCCTGGATGGTTTTCAAATAGCCGTTTATGGCTTAAACGTGATAAAGTATTTAGTTTCAACGAATATTTTGTATTTTAAATTATTATTTCCCAACAATAATAATTTAAAATACAAAATATTTGTTAAAACTAAATACTGTACTCCCCCTATTTTTAGACATTTGTCCATTTTTATTTATATTGAAATAGGATTTAAAATTGTTTTATTCGTCGTTGAAAAGAGATTGGTACGTCAGTCATAAAACGGATGGTCATATTTTTCAGTATTTTTATTGTTTTTATGGCCTTTTGACTGGACTTCAAGTTTCACACGTAGGTGGAAAAAATCTAATTTTATCAGTATACCCAAGAGTTATGTATAGGACGGCCTCTGATCTGAGAAGAAACGACAAAAGAAATTTGCACAACTATTATTAATGCTTTCTAATACACGTACAAAGATCCTTTTGCGATATTTTTAATCAAAATTAAAAGAAATAAATAGGTCAAAAGCCTCCGTCAAAGAAATAATATAATGAACGTAAAATTTGTCAGAAATGTGTTTGTTAGTCTTTCTCGCAAAAACCACCCAATGGATTTAATTAAAGCAGTGCATAAACATAATGTACATATCGGAATCAATTATAGGGTCATAATATATAAAGACACTGTGTGAATTGTTCAAAACATAACAGTTATTGTAGAGCCGCACCGCAAGAAACTTCATGGATTATAAACTACTTTACCTATATATGCAATCATCATTATTTCAAACACTAAACGAACGAAACCGCGTGCCAAAGCCAGTTATTATTCGTCAATGAATGTTCGTCGAATTAGCCCCCTTGGTCGGCGTCCCTCCTATTTGACCAGCCGTCAACTCGTTGCGTCAACGCACGGAGCGGCAACGTCGCCCGCCCGTTCTCCATGTTGATGTTTATATGATTCTCGAGCCACTCTGCTCGGATCGTGTCTAATCCCGCTTGTGGTATTACGAGCTGGTTTTGTGCAAATGGAGAGATTATAACTATGGTTTATAAATTAACTAGCTACCTGCAACCGCTTCGCACGGGAGCTATGCTGATAGAAAATATACCTACAATATTAAGCGTGTGTTATACCTTTAAAGCTTTCCCTTCAATCACTCTATCTGTTGAAATAAACCGCATCGGAATAAGTTGCGTAGTTTGAAAGATTTAAGAATACATAGCGATATAGGGACAGAGAAAGCTACGTTGGTTTAAACTATTCAGTGAAAATGGCCAAAATAAGCCCGATGGGACGGTCAATTTAAGTGCAGATGTATCTGTTTACCCGACTGGGGGACAACGATGAAAATTTATTTCCCCGCAGGTTTCGAACCCACTACCTCCGGTTTCTAAAGCACACGCCCTTCCCTACTAGGCTACGGAAGCAGTTTAATACTAGATTTCGTTTAAGCTTTCCATCTGCTATTTATATAAGTTGTAGCATATTTATTGTCGATTGTCAAAAAATCTCAATGCTGGTGAATAAGACGTTTTTCTGTAGTAGATGTTGTTAAGGCATAAGTTTAAGGTAGGTTTAAACAAAATTCGCCGAGGTAGCGGTATTGGCCCTTGCCTTATAAACCGGAGGTTGTGGGTTCGGATCCCGCGGGAAACAACTTTATGTTATCGTTGTTTTCTATACGGTTAGTACAACATTGGGCCTACCACCCAATTGTCAGGAAATTAAGATGATCCATGCGTCGGATGGGCATGTAAAGGGCGGTCAATCCACCAAACCGCATTGAAGCAGCATGGGAGATACGGTCTACTAACCCCTAATAGAGGCGATGTGCTTTAGGGGAGGCCTATGTCCAGCAGTGGACTAGCACAGGCCGATGATAATGTTAAGACTTTGAAACGTGCCAGCGTTGTTACAAGGAACCGGTTATTATTCCTTCCGTTAACAAGACAATCGACTACACTTCCGCGGTAAAAGAGTGACAAGGATTGTATTAAACACAAAGAAAACCTTAAGGACAGCTCTTTAATGTAATATTCATCAGAAAGTCAATAACTTTATATGAAAATCTGTAACAAAATGGCGACCTACACATAGCATTAGTATTGTTGGAAGCTAGATTTGCAATCTATGTAGTTGCTCTGGATTATATTGTTCGCATTAGCCGATATTTTGATCAGGTTTTACATCGACCCGTGTGGACTTAAAAGTCAGTGTTTGAAGGTTTTTCAGGGTTGAGTCCTTGCTGGTTTCTAGAGGAGACCTGTGGTCGTCCGGGGACTCATAAAATCCCTGGGGGGGGACTCATAAATTCCTCCAAAGATAGGCTCAAACTGACAATAACAAAAAAAGATTCTTCTTGTTATCCGCGACTTAGTCCTAATAGGAGAAATGTCCCCTGGGTGTTTTAAAACATTCTGTATAATCTATATATATAATAGAGATTCCCACCTATATATTGACTCATCACGATATCTCTGGGACCATAAGGCGTAGCGACTTGAAATTTGGTTTTACGAAATTCCACCCACAAGGGGGGTGTTGGGGGGGTTGCTAGTATTATATAAATAAGACGTTAGTTTGTATGTGCATATCAATAGACACGAAACGTTTAGGCTTTCGCTTCGACGATCACTGATTTCTATATAAATTTTTATTTCCAATTTCAACCTTTTTATCACAATAACTATTAGCCGACTTCCTTTCTCGGAATCTTGTGATAAAATAAATAATGCGGTATTCTTGATAAACGTAATGTGTGTTTTATTTTAACGTTCGTAACTAATCAACTGACACTTACGTATTTATACATGACAGTCACTGTTGCCAGCCAACAAACTATAATAAATAAGAAATTGCATTATAGTATATCAACATGTTCTAAGTATATACCAAATTTCATCCAAATCGGTTTAGTGGTTGAGGCAGTGAAGATGGACAGACGGACAGAGTTTCGCATTTATAATATTAGTATGCAAGTATGCATGAAGTAGTAGGTAAGCGTATAATAACTAAATAACAATCGAATAGGATTCATAATGCAAGCTTCTGGGTCTATTTCAATTTAAATACATCGGGGAGTAACTTTAAAAGTATCGAAACAACTCTGCAACTCTCAACAACCGAATAATTTAATTCAGTGTGAAAATATATTAATCGATAATAAATCGATTTTAATGAGTAGGTTAATTGTTTTTGTTTCAATTGGGGTTGGCAATGTTTAAATTTATCAATAGACACTAATTAAATAAATTTGTTGTACTTATTAAATGAACACAATTTATATTGAATCTTTTCGCTGGCAACGTCCAAACCAAGCAAAAGCCCAAAGCGACAGGTGGGTCGAGTGGTCTAATAATACAACATTCTCGAAATGACGTCACCGGGGCCGTACCTAAAGATGGTGTCGAAACACGCTTTGGAAGCGCGTTTACTCCAATCGGGTGCATTTATAGAAAACGGCTCTCAAACTTTATTTTATGCGCTTAATAATAATAATAATGACTGCCTCCGTAGGCTGGTGGTATAGGCGTGTGCTTTAGAAACCGGAGGGTTAGAATCCTGCGGGGACTTATAAATTTTCATTGTTGTTTCCTAGTTGGTTAGGGCAACTTGGGCTGATCACCCAATTGTCTGAAAAGTAAGATGATCCATGCGTCGGATGGGCATGTAAAAAGTCGATCCACCCACCAACCCGCATTGGACCAGCGTGGTGGGATACGGTCCATAATCCTCTAATGGATAGGGACGTATTAGGCGAGGCCTATGTCCAGCAGTGGACTATCACAGCCTGATGATGATGATGATGATGAATAATAAAAATGTTGTAGTTCTGGTGATGGTACAATGACCGGAGGTGGAGTACAGCCGGTTCTGTGGACTGAAGTTCACGAGAGATACATAACATGTGGAAATGATTTGAACAAAGTAGGTTTTGTAAGACTAGTTAAAGTGCTATACATATTACAGATTTTAAGTCTCCTTTGATAATAATATACAGTTAAATAACAGACAAAATTAAGTATCACTGTTTATTTATGTTACATACACTGCTTGACCAAAATTATATAAAATGTGTTGAGAGTCAATAAAAGTAGCATTGTCAGCCATTATCTATTTGAATTGACTTTAGGATGGTTAATACATTAAAACATAAACTTGTCGTAACCATTTATTGCATACTTCGACTTAGTACGCGTGTATAAAAAAATTCTAAAAAAAAATAACCTATATTACTCTTTATTATATCAGCTATCTTTTAGATATAGTCCCGTCAAAATCAGACCGTCCATTACATATGCCATTTGCCGCGGACTATAGATCTAAAAAAGATTTCCACCGTACATCGTTTTGGTTATATCTCATAGGTTTTAGGCAGAGTTTTCGTTGAAAGCTCTCAGACGGCTTGGTTTATTTCCGACATCTTTGACAACTATTTACATATTTTAATCGAATGTACACAGAAAAAATACTAATTACATAGCTAAACCTTCCGGAAGAATCATTCTATCGATTATTGAAGTCTGTGCTGTGGGTATTTGAGTTTATCGCGAACAGACAGACATACAGACACGGCCGGGGACTTCGTTTCATCATATGTATAGATATCACGATCAGGAAAATGAAAATATTAATTACATGTTAAAAGTTGTGAAAATAAAAGCGAAACGGTTAATATAAGCTGTACAAACTAATCACAGATCATCTTATTTTTTCGTTTGACCAACTCGGTCCTAACGGACGCTTTCCAGTTTTCAAGAACAACCGTTGCACTTAACACTGCTTTTTTCTCTACGTTAACGGTGCCAAGCAGTTGCATCGTTTTAACGTGATTTATATTTGTGTTTTAATATTATCTGTGAGGAATGGTACACAATCGATTCACAATGTTTGTAAATTAGACTATCAGCACAGATAAAATACGTAAAGAGATACAGCTAGTGATTTTTTTTCATTATCATAAAACATGGCCATTTAAAAATATATATTATTATATAATAAAATATATATTATTTTATAATTTAAAAATATAATTTTTAAAACAGTAATATGTTACGATTAAAAAAATTATAAATTATTTTTATAACAATTATAAAGCACCACAATCCTTCATCTTACAAGTATCCTTTGACTAAATAAAAAAAAAAAACAACTCTGGCGAGTAACAACAACACTAAAAAAAAAGAAATCGATCGACGCCGAGCCGTATTGGCGCGCTGTGTTGTTTTGGTGTCGGAGCGGCAACGTCGCCTTTCACTCGGCCCCTTTTCTGTTGCTAACCGACTCGTGTTTTTGAATCGCGCTTATGCGATGCACTAGTGTTATTGCGAGGGAGAAATTCATTTACTAAGGTACATTAATAGCGCAATACTTGTATATCTCTATGTATATATATATATACATAGAATTCGTTTTTTCAACTCACTGGTTCACGATATATCTTGTAGCTATAAAGCCGATTGACTTGAAAATTGTATTGATGTTTGTTTTGCCAAGTACAGATCAGCTAAGAACGGGTTTTACAAAACATAGCCGTAGCAACGTGTGGCAGGATATGCTAGCATAAATAATAAACGATAAGATATATATGTATGCCTATCCTAGATGTTAAAAAAATTTTTACACAAAGAAATTCAGAGGCAAAGAAAAAAATAATTAATTACGTACAATTATTATTCTATATACCAATAGATGATATTTTTATGTAATTTAACAAAAAAATAGATGATAAAAATTTTAAGCATTATATAGTTAAAAAATTTAATGTTTCAAATTTTATCAAATCGTTCGGTCAATGTTAAAAATCTAGTACTCCTCAAGGTTTGTAGGGATTTACTGAAGATTATCTTTTCCATATACTTTAAAAACTTGACTACTTCATGAAAATTATTTAAACGACTTTTGACAGCACCAAAGATTCCCACCACGCTATCATAACAAATAATTGTCTTTACTTATAGACAACATTAGAGGTTGGCATAAGAATGAATTTTCTTAAATTTCGTATATAATATGGCTTAAGTACACGTTGGTTGGTTCATCATTACTGTGTATAAATGTGTCCGTAGCCTGGTGGTAACGGCTTGCGCTTTAGAATATTATGGAGGCCGTAGGTTCAAATAAACTTTTCATTGTTGTTTCCTACTTGGTTAGTGCTGTGCGGGCTGATAACCCAATTGCCTGAGAAGTAAGATGATCAATGCGTCGGATGATGTAAAAAGTCGTTCCTATGTCTGTTCTCACTTTAGTCGTGTGGGTTATCCGTCCCGTAGTGATTATGAGAGACTAGAGAGAGTGAAGAAAGAAGTGCACCTGAGTTTATGTGTGTATGTGTAGATCGGCCGCTTTAATGTAATGGGATAGGAGTTATTAGGCTTTCTATGATAAACTATAAGAGAACTTAAGTGCAAAAGGGCATGTTTCCTCCTCCATTGACATCGTCAAGCCATTGATCAAGTTGACGTAAAAAAATTGATAAATAATAATTACCTCCGTCATCTTGTTTTTTCTTTGACATGACGTTGCTTAAAATTTAAATGTGTCACGATCGACTTACAACATTTACATCCGCCTAAAACACACACATGTGTGTTTATGAAAAAAATAATATAAAAATTTGCAAACGGTTTTTACTGTTTACGCTGTTTGACCGAGCGACCGGTTACGTCGGCAGTTAGGCACCGTATTCGCCGTCCCTTTCGCGCGCACGGTACAAGTCAGTGCGTCTCTCTCTAATCGGCTTCAATTCGACGTATCCGCATCCCTCTCTAACTTGTACGCGCTATCGGCCGTCTCTCTCGCACTCGCAAACTCAGTACGTGCCGACCCTTTCGTTGTTGGCAGTAAGTATATATGCATCACTCTCTAACTCGTGTGTTGTGATCGGCTATCTCTTTCGCACTCGCTAGTAAAGTATTGTGCGTCCCTTTCGCACGGGCGTCTCGTGTAGACGCTTCGGAGAAATCGTGCCGCGGTGACAGTCGGCCATGTTTAGCTTTTTGTTTACGTTTTGCTTCGATGTGGTAATAATTTATTGGAACGGATGTTTGTTGATTTTATTTAAAGAATTGCTCTATATCAAAATGGAAAAGGAGTTTTATATATTTTTGTTTATAGATGGTATTATAGGTAGATTAAGGAATTTAATGTAGACAAAAACATTTAATGACTACGTTTTGAGACTTGTAGTTGGTTTTAAGATTGATTTGAATTATTTTTATTGTTATACATATAGCCTACTTAACTCGTTGATAATGTGACTTTGTATTGGCACAAAAATAAATATTTTAGTCGAGTATTTTCGAGTGAATGTGAGTCTATAATAATATTATAAAACACTTTATTATTTATCTTTATTTGATAGCAATTGATACCAGAATAGTATCCTCTTGTTATTACCTATAATATACTCAATGGACAGAAATGTATGAATTCGGTTGAAGTCAGTCGTCCTGGAAGCGAACTCTGACCTTTTCGCTTCCGCACAGCTGTTTCTTTGGACGATTGGGGAGTTTTTCGTAGCGGAAACTTTCTCCTTCCCACTTGTATAATTACGCTAGTTAAGTAAAGGGTGGTCGGTTGAAACGATTAAGTTTTTTTTATAAATTGTTGCGTTATTAAAACTTGTAGGCTTGTTAAATACTTAATGTTTAAGTATATTATATAGTTCAATACGAATTGTTAATTCAATAACTGTTGCTGGTGGTAGGTCCCCTTTTTACAAGGGAACGTCTGGGTTGGCTGTAGTGTGAAAACACCGCTGTGTTCCGGTTCGGAGGGCACCGTAGCCAGCGTATTTAATGGGTAAACGAGACTATACACCCTTTGTCTCCAGTAGGCACCCAGTTTGTGATATCGGTGTTGCCGATGTCTATTAACGTCGGTAACCGCTTCCCATCAGGTGGCCCGACTGCTGGTCTACCTGCGTAGGCAAAAAAATAATGTATTTGAAATGAGTACGTGGCTTCTATATCCCCCTACATGACAAAACATTTAGTTTCTATACTTTGTCTGCTGTCTAGTGTATGTTCCGGCTAATCTCTGGAATGCTTCCTTCCTGTGCCAACAAAAATTAGATGACTAATAAATATACAGAATTGCTTTACTACATATTATAAAACAAAGTAGCTTTCTCTGTCTTTATATAATCGAAGTGGAAGGTTTATATGTATAACACATTCTTAGTACTGTAGGTATATTTTCTATCAGCATAACTCATGTGCGAAGCGGGGGCGTTGCTAGTTATATTCATGTATGGAAACACTACCACACGATATGTTCCCGTAGTGGGAATCAAACCTACACCCTTGGCGTAACGGTCACGGTCACCAACCACTACGCCAAGCGGGTCGTAATCTGCTAACCTCAGCTACTTTAGATTTATTTTTGTTTGCACTAAAATTCGGTAAGTGTGGGCGAGCCTTTATTATTTTGTTTACGTTGAAAATTGAATTCCTCTCGCGTTAGACACGGATCTAAATCTAGACTTGGCTATATTTGAAGTGTCGGTGGATATTTTCGTATGATCGATCTATTTTTATTTTGCAACGTCATTCCTTGACTGATTATTTTTTAAAAGTTATCTTCGCTTAGGCTTCTATCCATTCAGATTTAGCTGAATAACAGTTTTTTCACGCGAAGCTTCTGTCGTCTGACCTCCAAGACCCAAAGGGTCTCCTTCTGGTTTAGGTGTTGGTAAATTTGAGGTACCGACGACATATCACACGTCGCCTTGCTCGATAGATTAATCTAGAAACTGCTACATCATCAGCCTGTGATAGTCCACTGCTGGACATGGGTCTCCCCTAATATACCCCTTTCATCCATGAAGTTCCATTTTGGTTAGCACAATAAAGGCTGATCACCCAATTGACTTGAAAGTAAGATGATTCATGTGTCAGATGGACTTGTAGAAAGTGGGTCCCGGTTGTCAAGACCATCTTTGCCAGTCGTTTTCATCGTCAGAGCCTTCAAATTTACTGACAACTCCTTAGAATGCGGTTTACCCTCTGGGTTGTGGAGGTCAGATGCCAGTCGCTCTGCGTTCAACTAATTCGGACCAGAAGCCGACCCGACTTTTCATCGTGGGAAATCATCTAGGAGGAAGGATTGTGATACATTGACCTACGTTTCAGAGTACGTACGTCGCTCGACAAACATGTGCAAATGATTCTAAACGACGTTTCGATTTACGTATTTTCAACATTGTCGAAAACATCGCGTGACGTGGTTTGCACATGTGCTCGCTTTATTTGGTTTAGTTAATGTTTGTTATGATCCTTTTTTAATATTGGCAACCCGCTGGCGCGGAGGTTAGCGACACTGATTACCGCGCTAAAGGATGTCGGTTCAATTCCAACCACGGCAATAACGTATTGTGATATACTTAGCGTTTTTATAATGTCTGGGTGTGTGTAAATATGTAACATGTAATTATTTACTAAAGAAAAGTATTAAGCTTATGTATTTATCAGTCACCTAGGTTCTATAGAACGAGCTTTATTTAGTTTGGGACTAGATGATGTTGTGTTCATTGTCCAGAAATATTTTTTTTATGGCTTACGCAGGCAGACGAGCAGTCGGGCCACCTGATGGGAAGTGTTCACCGACGCCCATAGACATTGGCAATACGATGGTATCGCCAACGCGCTGCCTACCGTGAGACATAGGGTGTTAGTCACGTTTACCCAGTAAATACGCTGGCTACGGTGCCCCTCAAACCGGAACACGGCAGTGTTTTTAGACTATTGCTTCGCGGCAGAAACAGGCACCGCGGTGTTCAACCCACCCAGACGGTCTCCTGTAAAAAGGGGACCTACTCCCGGTAAAATTACCGGTATTATTATGGTAAATTAAAAACACAACAATAGTAAGAAATGTTTATTAAAATTCACATTTCCAGTACAAAGGCTTTAATTAGATCCCTAAAGGTCGCAGATCTTCTTGCAAGGGACGTTGGCATTATTTCTAAAGCCTATAATGGCCAGGGCATATTATTAAATATAATAAATATTAAAGTCCCGCTCGTCTAATCGCTTTATCCAAGAAAAAAACTAAGCGAAAGTCATTTGTTCCAGACGAGGACTCGAACCAGTCGGTGGTGACACCGGACGTTTGGAGCTTTTTCGAGAAGGAAACAGGTGGAAGGGCCCGCTGTGTGGTCTGCAGGGCGACGTTGCCACACCGTGCACGGGAACTGCGAACCCATCTGAAGGAAAATCACCCGAAGCTAGCTCAGGTAGGTGGTTGTTCGCGGGTTTGGTGATAGAAATCCTGATGGCCAGTTCTTCGGAGGAGGGAATGTGGTGTGCCGCTGTGTTCGGCTTAGAGAGCTGACGGACACCAATCCAACCCGCATTGGACACCAGCGCGGTGGGTCCAGAAACCCCTCATTTTGACCACCTGATGGAAAGTGGTCACCGATGCCCGTAGGCATTGGCAATACTGGTATTACCAACCACATGGAGTATGGTGCATTAGCGGAGGCCTATGTCAAACAGTGTACCAACACAGGATGATGATGATGATGATTAAAACACCTCGTCGTTGGTCAACCCCGGTCAGGTAGATTCCGATCTCGGTTCAGTAGCCGATCGAACTTGGCAACGAGTAGCTAGGGATCGGCCGTCTTGGCGTTAATTAACAAATTCTTTTCACCACCAGTGGCCTGATGATGATGAAGTTTTAGTCCAAGAGAGGTGCTAAACTGTATTGCCAACGGGACCTCTGTGTTTTATTTGTTGGTTGAATTGCGGCGTCCTCCGCTGCATTTGATATGAGGGGGATATCATATACACTAAACAATGCCAAAAAGCGGTTATCTTGATTCTCACCTTCTATGTCTTTCTTTGTTATCTGTATCTCATCGTAAAGGTGGGTCCTAAATTCCGCTTATAGAGGATAGGCTATGTCAGCAACCAAGAAAGTTCTACTTTTTATGGGAGATATTCTGGGCTAATACCAAAGGAGTATTTATACTGCAACTGTTTCAGTGACCTTCAAATCGAATATATGTGCAGCGAAACACATAGTCTGGACTATTTTCATTGTATGATATGAATAAATAAAGTTTTAAAGAAGCTCTTGTATCCTTTAACGTTACCTCTCCTTACCAGGACTTTGGCGATCAATCAGACCAGGAGGAAGATGCAAATGAAGCATATACAGAAGTGGTGTACTTGGAAGACGAGGCGAAAAAACCGACCACCGCAAGACTCGAGCCCCGCCCCAGTGTACAAAGCCAGCGCTTACCGAGCAAGAAGCGCAGGATCTCCACCCCATCATCAGAGGATGACGAGGAACAGGTGGAGAAGTTCGGCACCTACATCACCTGTCTGCTGAAGAAGATGCCCAAAGAAACCTGCATCCGGCTGCAGATGGAGATCATCAACCTAATAATGACAACGAAGCTGAAATCGGAGAACGAGAGGGATCGCCTTTCTGAAGTGGCCAACTCCTTGAGTGTGCTGGACACGAAGCCGGATCCTCTTAATCATGAGCGTGAGAAGAATCTCGGGATGTCGTCGTAGACTGGTTGAGGAGAAGCTGGGAAGATGGACTCTGATGGAAAGAAACTGGGAGTGTGATGATCGAAGTATCCTTCTTCAGATGGAGATCATCTGGTCATCCACGAATATAAGAAAGCGTCCTGTAAGCTTATTCCTTGACTGTAGGAGAGAACCAAGGAAGCATAGTCCAGGATAAGGAGACAGAGACCGATCATGAGCGGTGGAGGAACTGCGAGGTTGTGACCTGATGGTAAAGGGAAACGGACCTGGTGATGCATTCTGATGAAGAAGAGCTTGAAGGAAAGTTAGGGTCAAGGATGGAACTGGTATTTGATGATGTGGTGGTGATGAGTGAAGTTGTTAGGAAGTGAAGAGTTGTAGTGAATCAGGTCTTCATTAAACGCCGGTTTGAATATGCACTTGCTTAAGTTATGTATGAATCTTGTTCAGACGAACTAGCAATACATTGTCATACATTTTTATTGATGAATTGTCATTATGATGGACAACGCCATACGTACATCATGCATCATCAGCCTTTGATAGTCCACTGCTGGACATAGGTCTCCCCTAATACACCCCTTTCCATTGGGGGGTTTGGACCGTATCCCACCATGCTGGTCCAATGCGGGTTGGTGGGTGGACCGACGCATGGATCATCTTACTTTTCAGACAATTGGATGATCGGCCCAAATTTCCCTAATCAACTAAGAAATAACAATGAAAATTTGTTGTGTCCCCGCCAGATTCGAACCCACGACCTCCGGTTTCTAAAGCACACGTCCATACCACTAGGCTACGGAGGCAGTACGCCATACGTGCGAACCATAAAATAAAAGCTTTTGAACGAGTATTATAGTAATAGGTATTTTGGTTCAAGGGATAATGTGACGCAGGACATTTTGAAATGAACCTTCAAAATATTGGTTAATTTGAGTCGGAAAAAAGTTGCCAGATTGCGTCCAGTCGTTTATGTAAATTAGTGAAGGTAGATGATATTTTTTCGTGTGTATTGTATGGGATACGGTCAAAAGCCCCCTAATGGAGAAGGCGTGTATTATAGGAGGCAGATTATGTCCAGCAGTGGACTAGCACAGGCTGATGATGATGATGTATTAGGTTCTTAATATGGGCACAATATGAAATATTTGAGAAGGAGAATTGCAAATTTTGTGGAAATTCACATTTGTGTATATAGGTTGTTACTTTGCGTCCGGTTTTTAACGTTTTTGTCATTAATAAGTATCTAAAAATAGATAAAAATGTACATTGTTTTTATTCTTCCTAAAATATTACAGTATTTTGACTTTATTGAAGTGACAACGTCTTATAAATTGGTTCAAGATAGGGAGGCTCTCTCGAAAACTGTGTCACAGAGCCGCACACGTAACGCTCTCAAAAAGCAACCATAATAGAGAGTGAGATGCACTCGTCTCTCTCACTCGTGCGCAGTTGGCCTGCTTAAGCGAAAGAGAGAAAGGGGGTTGATCCTTCTTTCTACTATACGAATGAATATTTACATTACAATAATTCTACCACTAAAAGACGTTGTCACGTAACTTTCGCCTGTATTATTTTCTTATAAAATATTGAAGCATTCTGATTTTGTATAAAGGTCTGAGTGACTTGTCTCCAAAATATTTGAATAAGAGGTGTCTCTTGTTAATCTGTGATAATTTCCCGCCAACAAGATGGCGTCGAATTCGAATTTTATTGTAAATATGTAAATATATTGTCGTTTGTAAGATTAAAGTGTATTAAAAACCAAATTGTATTTTTATTTTCGATATATTTAATAAAAATATTGCATTAAAAATGTGTCTTTTATGGTCATATCTATTGACAGCACACGCTATATATATATTAAATTCACTTTTTTAAGGATTTTTTTAGTTAATTCTTCATATTTATTCCCGAAGAATCGAACTCTTTGCAGGATCTATGATCACATGATCTAAAAATGGTTTTATTATGTAAAACAATCGCATAAATAAAAGGAATAATTGTTTTACTTAACTTCTTATTATCATAACCAGGATATAAAAAAAGTGTTCTATTATAAAAGGTCAAAAATTGGTGCCAGTAGGGATGTAACGAAGTAGTTTTCGGAACCGAAACCGAATCGAGTTTTAAATTTGTTTTATCGAATCGGAACCTGAGTCGGAATCGAACCGAAGCAGAGTGACATGAGAGAAAATTATTATTTAAGGACAAATAAAACATTTTGTAGTATTTTTTATTTCAAGTTTTGTTGTAACATAAATGTAAATAATGAACAAAATTGGATGTTTCAAATAAACAACAAGTTTAAATAGAATGAATTTAAACCAAAGTAGCATATATTAGTAATTATATTATACTAACTTTACTAACGAACAAAAAGCTTTAAAAAATGAAATCGTATTAATTGACTCTAAAAGTAGGGTATTATATTTTGCGAACAAAAGCTTTGTCTCCTCTTATTTATTTCTTAGGGGTCGTAGATTAGGCCAGCGCCACTAAAAGTTGTTCGCTCCTACGAGCTTGGTGGACACGACAAAATTGACGAGCAATTGAATGCAGGAGCTGGAATTTGGTATTACCATTAACTTTCCACCATAAAACGGATCATCACTAATACTAATACGTTTTTCTTTATTGAACTCTATTTAGTATATTTTTACGAAGACAAATTTATCAAAACTCCGATTCAAACCTCCGATTAAAAATGTCGGAACCGAGTCGGAACCGAAAGTATAATAGTAATCGGAAGTTCCGACTTAACGGAACCGGAACCGAAGCTCCGTAACATCCCTAGGTGCCAGCTATTTGAGAATTCTTTTAGTTTATTCTGAGCGCCAACAGATGGAGTTTGAAACGTGCTTACTATTTAAGTTAATCATGGTGTAAAAACGGAAAACGTCCTCCGTTACCTAGTGGGGTTGCGCTGTAGTCGTCTGAGGTCGTGGGTCGAATCGTGTTTTTCTGAAGATTATCGTTATTTACTTAAGTTCCTAGTGATCAGGCTTTGGTATAGAAAATATTAATGCCAAGAGGTTTCTATTTTTGTAATAGAAAATGTAAAAAGAAATAATTTAAGGTTAAGTAGCTGCCATACGATATTCAAATACGAGTAAATAATGTATTATTAAGAAGACGGTGTTGAGGTCAATAAATAAAAGACAGAATTCCTGTAATGATTATTGAGGTTTATTTTGCTTTTAAAATATTATATTACAAAGGCATTGCTGCTAGTAGTCGTTGCAGTATAGATGGTAAAAGATTGCATCATGCATCATCAGCCTTTGATAGTCCACTGCTGGACATAGGCATCCCTAATACACCCCTTTCCATTGGGGGTTTGGACCGTATCCCACCACGCTGGTCCAATGCGGGTTGGTGGGTGGACCGACTTCTACATGCCCATTCGACGAATGCGTCGGATAAAAGATTATCTGTCAACAAATAAGACAACCAGAAACAAAGTAAAAAATATAATTTAAAATCATCAAATTGTATCCTGGTAAAGAATAATTTGCTAAACGCATAAATGTTCACTAGAACATAACTTTTGTTTTCCATTCCTAACAATACCTGATTGGCTAATCTATACATATTTATGTACACATGATATATTATATTGAAGACTTGTCACCGAAATTATGGAAGACGATATTTCGTTATTACAGGTTACATTACATTATGAAATAAATCTTTCTTCAGCTAAGAAATATCCAGTAACATCTGAATAACCGTTTCTTAGTATCTGTAATCTTTGAGGAGTGAACTTAATCTAATATTATAAATGTTGGGTTATTTTCTACCAATGACGTCATATTTCGTGCGTATCTATGGATTTAAAGCTATTAGCTAGTTCTAAAATCAACAAATTGTTGTATTATCTGTGCTAATAGAAAATTAAAAAATTAATAGGAAAGGTTTATGCAATAAATCAATTTATTTAAAAAAAAATTATGACGGTCCACCGACTCGTAGGTCAATAAATATTTATCGATGTTGAAATTTGCTTTCAATTTTATATATATTATAAAATATAAATATTGATAAATTCCTTAGTTTTATCGATATTTATATTTTCGATGATTTATATTTCTTTTTAACTTTTGTTATAAATATCTTATATTAATTTGTAGCCAAAACTACATCCTTAACTTGTAGAAATATCATAGAAATAAAATATATAACAGTTATAACATATCGTTTTTAATATTTTTCGTCATTGCACATAACAGTAAAAAAATAAATTGAAGTTTGAACTTAAATTATTTTAACTATTGATTACCTGTGAACAACAGAAATTAATCTGCTTCGCCCTTTTTCTTAAACTTTCATGGCGTCGGCTGCTTATTCAGCTAGTGTACCTGAGTAACAGTTTGTACGAGATAAAATATAGTATAGCAATATTAAACTCTGAAATAAAAAGTAACCTTAACATTACAGAGAAGGCGTCCACTGACGCTTGTAATTTAGTAATTAGATCCTACGTTTTAACATCAGAATTACTAAATTTAAATCCACTAAAGTACTATGAAAACTGTCAAAAATGATTTTGACCGAATTCAGACTGAACTCTTTTGCTCATCCGACGCAAGGATCATCTTACTTTTAAGAAAATGGAGAGAACAATTCATTTTGCAAAAAAAAATTTAAAAACCAAAATAATGTATAATCGAATTCAATAAATGCCAATTGTCAAAATATAATAAGAAATAGGTATAAAATATGGCGTCAATTAACCTAAAAGACACCAAAAATATCGCTTTCACTTTTGGCGCCATTAACTTTGACATTTATACTTTTTTACGTTTAAATTTACACATGTTATTTAACTAGGTCATAAAATAAATATTCATCGACGTTAAAATAACCTCAAACATAAAAAATTTAATAATATCCGTTATTTTTAAGTTAGTTACGTATTAAAATACCGTACAATCAAGCATATGTGTCGAAAAACAAGTTTGACACAGTTTCTTATCGTTATTATATCTCTGCTACTCATCCGAAGGGTAAAATGTGAAGATAATAACGACACTAACCGAAACTCGTTATTTTAAATACAATTCATTAAAGATAACATAAGTATCTGTATATTGAAATTTTACGTTGTAATTTAGCCAAATGAGAGATGTTATATAATAATATTTTATTTCTTAATAAAAAAAATCCGTAATCTTACAGCTTTTATAAAATAAAATAAAAAACAGATAAAAATACAAATTAGCATTAGCAGATAAATTATGGCAGGTTGATACTTGAACTAGGACGTATCCTATATCTCAAATGGTCAACCCTCTACCACGTAAGAACTTCCTCTTATAAGATATACATTGCTTAAACAATTATGCAATAAGATACGTAACAAAACGTTAACTAAATCGTATATCAAAGTTGTTGGCTAAACATCTTTTGAATCTATAATGAAGGAAATTGTCTTTTATTTCATTCATTACAACAGATTAACAAAAAAATGTTTTAGGAATATAAATGAGTATAAAATTATACAAATGAGGTCAGAGTACAGGATTTGCAAAGAGTACAGTTTGCGAAAGAAGAGTTTAAAACCCAGTAAATGAGTACAGACGGTCATTTTACTAATAAGTAGACGTTCACTTCTATAGCGATAGAGTCAGTTATTAGATTGCAATGCATTTTTTATTTTGCTCCGTTATCTGAAAAAATGTCTCACATGATGTAGAATAATTTTACCGAATACATAGCTTTCAAATTAATTTTTCATAAAAATCAGTTTGCGAAGATAAACCGATACACTAAAAATACAGCCTTTTATTTCAAATAAATGTAATAATAATTTTTAAATAAAATTTCACTTACAACGGCTTGCATCGATCGCCTTCACATTCTTGATGGGGAAAAAAAAGAGTTTTAGCATCATCATCATCATCATCAACCTGTGATAGTCCACGGCTGGACATAGGCCTCCCCTAATACACCCCTATCCAACAGGGGGTTTTTGGACCGTATCCCACCACGCTGGTCCAATGCGGGTTTGGTGGGTCGACCGACTTTTTACATGCCTATCCGACGCATGGATCATCTTACTTTTCAGACAATTGGGTGATCGGCCCAAATTGCCCTAACCAACTAGGAAACAACAATGAAAATTTGTTGAGTCCCCGCAGGATTCGAACCCACGACCTCCGGCTTCTAAAGCAAACGCCCATACCACTAGGCTACGGAGGCAGTCTTCAGAGTTTTAGCAGAAAAATATAATTAAATTATGGCGAATAAAGAGCTTATAAACAATAAATATTTCTTATGTCATTATAAAGTCAATTTTATTTTTTTTTTTTTTACAATATATTCTTTTGAAGAACAAAGAAGTCGTATTTTCGCGATCTGAAAAATTTTAATAACTAACTCTAATAAACCCGTTAAATTCTAGCATATTCCGTGACTCGTTAACATAAATATGCCCGATAAGGAAGTTAATTACTCTTCAACATTATTGTTATTCATAAAAAGGTTAATATGAAATGTGAATCATCGTATCGAATCAAATGTTAATAATAAAACTTCTTTTAATAGTGTAGCGTGCGTGAAGTAAATTTGAAACAAAAACTAAATGAGTCATTCATTTAAGCGCGCACCCGATGTTTCTAGAAAGCTCTTGAACTCTCGATCGTACGTTTGACGCCATTTTGTAATGTTCAACGCGCGTATAAGGTAAAACGTGTTTTAAATTAAAAACCGACTCTATACGTACATTATAAAGTTATAAATAACATTGTTTCAAACGTGTACAATAAATTGCTTTTTATTTTTATTTAAATTCGATAGTGTAAGTACAATTTAACTTTATAGTTATGGTTCATTTTTTAAGAATGATTCAAAACGGTACGCAATTAAATGTAACAAATGAACATAACAAATAATAAAAATTCAACAGTATGCATTGTGAATTGTGCATGCAGGTATACAAAATGTACTTACTCATACATGAATTTGTTACACTTTAAGTTATATTTTGTTTTTACTTTTAAAAGAATAACCAAAGAAGCAACATGGTTAAACTTATTACTAAAATTAATAAAGAAAACCATTAATACATGCACTAAAACCAACTATAATGTTTTTGGTCTCTTAACGTTATATAAATATCTTTATTTACGACAAATTATTAAAAAAGGCCCCATAGACAATATTGCTAACTTTTTGGTTAATTCGTCGCTATAAGGAAATACCGTAAGACAATGACGCGTACAAAAACCCCAAAAGGAGGAACGAAGCCAACGTGACGTAGCTTGGTACGTCACGACCATCGAAAAGCGCTAAGTGTAAATCAAATATTGATGCGGTTTGCCGCGAAAATGAACGCGTGTACAATTCTTTGACCGTCCAACGTTGTCCCTATCTTTATTATTCTAAATAAACATGTGTATAAGAAAGTAAAGAAACAATTTAAAGTGTACATATACGAATATAAAATAGAATGTTTAATTTACGAATATTTAAAAACAAAGTGAGTTTTGCTGATTAATAAGAAATAAAATGGCGTCACGTAATGTCAAATACCTAATAAAATGGTCAATAAAAAAAATGCCAAAGAAATTTTTCGAAAAGTAGTGTTAAAGTAAAATTTGATATGTGAATAAACGCTATTAAATTCCTCCAAGTTATTCGGTAATATATAAATGTTAATATTTTGTTTCCAAGAAAATAGTAGCCCAAGTTACAGATAAGATATAATTTCCGTCACGCTTTAGGATTAATTTCGTAAAGTGTAATGTAACCATGTTTTATATGTAAAGTGACATAATTATCAATACATCTATACAAATTAATACAGTTGTAGTGTCTGTGTCTAACGTCAAAATAACCTTTTTTAAATAGCAACACTGTAATACATAAACAACTCATATAAGAAAACGACATTTCTTTTTCAATCAACGTCGGTCTGTCTCTTACTTCTGGCTTATCTGTGAAATGGTAACTGGGAGTCGGTCACGTTAGCTATCTTCCAGTGAAAGTCCCGTTAAAATCGGATCAGCCATTCCAGAGATAAGTCAGAATAGAGACCGAAAAATTTGTTTTGTTATATGCAATAATAATAATGTTCTCCAGTTGGTTACGACTACGGCAACCGGTCTATATTAGAGATCAGCCAATTACGCAGGTGATATTATAGGCACAGTGTACAAGCAAGCACTCCTGTTCCTTTATATAATATAAATCGCAGGACCGACTTTTACATGCCCATCCAAATTCAAATTTTTTCAAATTCAAATTCAAATATCTTTATTCAATATAGAAGTTTACACTTGCTTATTGATTTGTCAAACACACTACCACCGGTTCGGAAAAGGACGCCACAGACCTGAGAAGAACCGGCGAAAGAAACTCAGCGGGCTATTTTTATGTCATCTTTTAAAATAACAAACATTTTGATAATTGGACATTACATATTATGCAATTTTGAAACAGGACCTGGAGCGAGCATTCCATTACCAGGCTGTGTTATCATTTAAAATTCATTAATATCGTAATAACCTTTAACACATAAACGTTCCTTGACTACCTTTTAAATTTATTAATAGTTAAATTCTGAACGTTTACTGGGATTTTGTTGTAAAACGTATACATTGTCCCATAAAAGACTTACTTATTCTTCGCAGTCTAGTTAGCTGGAAGAATTAGATTATGTTTGTTCCTTGTATCTATGTTATGTCATCACAATGTCTTAGGAAATCATTTCTATTTTTTGCACATACATTAAATTTTCAAATATGTATTGAGAACTAACGGTCATTATTTTTATTTCAGTGAACAACTTTCTTAATGATTCTTTGGGCCCAGGTTATAGACTGCACGAATTGCGCGTTTTTGAGGACAAAGATCGTATTAGTATCTGCCGCATTTCCCCACAGTAGAATGCCATAAGACATATACTATGAAAATAGCTAAAATATACTAAACGAGCTGTCTCCACATCGGTTAATAATCTAATTCTTTTCACAGCGTAAGCTGCAGAGCTTAGTTTACTTGCTAGCCTATTAATATAGGGGGCCTCCAACGCATGGATCATCTTACTTTTCAGACAATTGGGTGATCAGCCCGAATTGCCCTAACCAACTAGGAAACAACAATGCAAATTTGTTGAGTCCCCGCAGGTTTCGAACACACTACCTTCGGTTTCTAAAACACACGCCCTTACCACTAGGCTGCAAAGGCAGCAGTAATATGTATCGGTTAAATTACAATATAATCATTTATTATTAATTAGAAGTAGTGAGAAATTATTTTCCTTCAGGAAAACTCGGATCTTTATCCGAATACGACGACCGAAATGTCAATGAATGATCGTATTAAACGAGTGACATTTTCATATCCATTAATATGAACTTTTTCGTTTAGAGTGAAATTTCAAAATGAATAATGTCATTGTATAATATAGAGATGTATAGGTACTGAAGCTATTTGAGGGAGCACGATATGTTACATTTCCGAAAAATTACAAAGAAAAATCACTTCCCACTATATCTTTAATATCGTCACTTTATTTTTAAGTACTAATTTGGCCAAAATAGCTTACAACTATTTTGTTTTAACCCAAACATTAGCCATACGAATGTATCTCACATTGTTATACACGATTAAAATTATAATAGTCGCTTCCTCGTGTTCGCAACAGCGTAAAAAGGAACGAAAAAATATTAGGTATTTTTACCCGTGACGATATGAAATTTAACATAGCATATTTAAATAACAGATAACAAAATAAATAGCGTTACAAAAAATAACGGCTTACGAGAGCTGTTATTTTTAAAACGTCCATCAAGGTCAAGCGAGTTTACAAAAACAAAACACGTTCGGAAAGGATTTCACAACAGAACCCAGTTGGACGAGCAACGCAATGTACTGTCGCAAGTATTCGCGGTGCGGCTGCAAAAACTGCAAAGAATTTGAATCACCCAAACATAGATTAATTATAATTTGTCCTTCAAACGGCTGAACTCATGTGAAATCGACGTTGGGGCCGACTAGTTTCGGACCTAACGGAGGTCCTTCATCAGGACGAGTGGGATAACTTCACGGTCGCTCCCAGTCTCGCACTGAAGGATCTCCATCAATACCTGTTTTATTTGTTTAAAATAGATTATTTGACGAAAATCCGCAATTTATTTAAATAGAGTCGAAAGTCAAATTTAAAGCCACCAAAACTGTAACTGTCATTTTGTTCAATTATCACGCGATGATTGTAATATTGAAATATAAACTCGTTTCCATTTGACGCTATTTTTACACATAAAACGTTGTTTACATAGATTTCAAGTTTTATTTGACTCCAATATGGTGGCTGGTACTGTCCTAAACCAATTGAAATTTGTGATCATCATCATCAGCCTGTGAAAGTCCACTGCTGGACATAGGCCTCCCCTAATACACCCCTATCTATTAGGGGGTTTTTGGACCGTATCCCACCACGCTGGTCCAATGCGGGTTGGTAGGTGGACCTACTTTTTACATGCCCATCCGAAGCATGGATCATCTTACTTTTGAGACAATTGGGTGATCGGCCCAAATTGCCCTAACCTACTAGGAAACAACAATGAAAATTTGTTGAGTCCCCGCAGGATTCGAACCCATGACCTCCGGTTTCTAAGCCACACGCCTATACCACTAGGCTAGGAGGCAGGAGAAATTTGTGATATATATATACATATATTTATATATAGATGAATCAATGTACATTTAAAAAATATATATATACCTATTAAATATAGTGTATATTCATATCACCTTGACAAATCCCTAAACAAAGGTTATAGGATTAATAGTCCAATCACGACAAATTTCTTTGGCTTGGCATAGTCTGTTAATCACTCGAAGTGAAAAACTAAATATTAAAAGTTTAGTAATCTTACGCAACTCGGTTTTTTCCTGTAAATACATGTCAAGTAGGAAACAATCATGCTGAAGATCTAAAATAGCTACAAATTTTGTATAAAACGAGTAGTTGGAACAGGTCCAAGATATTAAGTTATGCGCATACCAAATAAAGCAGTTACGATTTTAATTTTATATAATTAACAACAGATATTTTTATATACGTTAGAAATTAACGGTGTAGTTGAGTACTCATACTGACCTTGTTAATACATTTCGATTATCTTGCAATAAACACATTCAATAAAACTGAAAGAAGTATAGATAGCCTAAAGCTAGACTTCACATTATGGTTCCCAACAAATAAAACAACTAAAATCAATAAAAGTCTAACAATTTTATAATTAAATTACGATAAATTAAATTAATACTAAATAAAATAACACATTCGACCACGTGGCAGCTAAATGTAGATTAAAAAAACCTGTTATTATTGCATCGCGTAATCCTTCGACGTATAAGCGTGTCTTGGTGAAAGGTGTTGTATAAAGACTTACGAACGTGATTTGTAGGAGAAAATTATTTTTCAAGTTTCACAACTGTATCAAATGATTAAAATTGTTGCTATGCTTGACACATGTTCCAAAACGCTGGTCATATATTTATTACACAAAAAAACTGACATTATAAAGAGAACAAACACCAAATAATTGCCATAATTAATGAATATATATTTCGCCAATTTATTATTTTCCTACATTCGTTTGTTTTATTTAATTTTAACATGCATTATTTTGTTGAGAACTATAATATGTATTAATCCAATACTATTTACTGATAAAACAGTGGTAAGGTCTGCATGTACAGTTTTTTATATTATCACAACTATTTAACGAAAATATGATATCCCTTTACAATAGTTGAGTTTGAGTTTCGTAATTATTTGAAGAAAGATAATGCTGTTAATAGAGAACTCCTTTAAGGTAATTCTGCGGCCATTTTGAATCCCCTCGCGAAGTCTAACCCAAAAGACAGCTTGACTTTTAGGCAACGACCGAATGTGACGTCAGGCTTTTGTTTTTCATAATTCTTATCTCTAAATTGGCTAAACTTATCAAATCATGTATAAAGTTAATCTCTATTTTCATTTAACAATTATTGAACCAGACAAAAATATAAAAACATTAACAATGATATGAAACAAATATCTTTATTTTATTATAAATTTACGTTATCTGTAACACATTGTTATCTAAATTGTAACGTGCCCTCCGACACCTAATCTATGGCCAATGGGTTAGAGTGACGAAACTAATAACATAAAAAAAAGCTAAGTAAAAAAATATCATAAATAAATAACTGTTTAATACTAATGATACTAGTACTTACTACTATTATAGGTATATTATGGAAAATATATACCTATATATATACGTGTTCAGCGTATATAATTTTTCTTTGACCTTCCATCGTTGCCCCTATTTTTGATATGTTAAGTAAACATGTGTATATGGAAATAAAGAAACTATTGAAAGAGTATACTAATAGAAAATGGAATATTGAATTGACGAAAAGAAAGATACAAAGTGAATTTTCTGATAAATTAGAAACGAAATGGCGTGACGAATTGTAAAATAAGTAATTGAATAATGAACTTAGAAAATCTCGACTTGACGCCGGCCTTTTGCACAAACTGTGTGAAGCCGCTAATAAAAGAATGAGGCAACAAATTTTTGTTAGGATTGCCAACTTTTTACAAGAAAGTATACTTAGGTTTATAAAGAATTTTTTTTTTTTTATAGCATACGCAGGCAGACGAGCAGTCGGCCACCTGATGGAAAGTGGTCACCGACACCCATAGACGTTGACAATACCAGTGGTATCGCCGACGCGCTGCCTACCGTGAGACATAGGGTGTTAAGTCTTGTTTACCCAGTAAATACGCTGGCTACTGGTGCCCTTCAACCGGAACGCAGCAGTGTTTTCACACTACTGCTTCGGCGAAATAGGCACCGCGGTGGTACCCACCAGACGGTCTCCTGTAAACAGGAATATTGTTAGAATATTGTTTTATTTATTGTTTTAAATTCATATTTTAGAGCCCTCCCCGCATAAAAATTGTTTGCATTTTGTACGATGTTTTCTTTGCATTTTGATGCTAAATACAAAAATAAAGGCTTTTCTAGTTTCTTTTTAATTGGTTTTTAAAAAACAGTATTAATATTAGCTGATTTAGCACATGTTTACATTTTGTAATATTAAAAATAATATGTTTTAAACCCATAAAAAGTAATAAATAATAGATTTTTGATAGAAGCATGCACAATAGACTCAATAAAATTTTACAAAGTTACTTTTTCACAACCAAGTAATTATTTATAAGGCATGCAATCAACGCTCAGTTGAAGATGCATGATGCAAGCCACCTATCTCTTGGACTATATTAATCGTCAATCACATGAAAACCTTTTGTGTAATAAATTATCCAACTGTATACAGATACTATCATAACTATGTATTGTAAGATTTTTAAACCCTTGATAACAAGTATGTAAAACAAATTTATTAATCACTCAGTAAAAAAGTGGTTAATATTGGTCAAAAATTCCGTAATAATTGACTCACGAAGTGAAGACCAATACAGAAACCATAAAATGAATACAATGAGATTTAAACGAATACTTAAAGTTACTTCGGTCAGCCCTCATTGAAAAGGAGCAATTATAAACTCAAATATTAAATTAGAATAATTTCTACAAATAAATATGATTTGAATATTAACAATGACAAAAACTAGTAACAGTAAAAATCTTTTAATGTGGACTATATTGTGAAATAAACTATGGCAGATGCATGATACCCTATAAGTTTATTCAGCTAAATTCAAACTTATTCAGCTTTAAGATATGTTTTAGTAAATATTTAAGTGATCAAGTCTCATACAACAGTAGAGATTAGATATACTTGGATACTTTACCACTATTACTAAGATGTAAAATTTTATGGCAACATTTGTTTAGAATGATGATTGCCCGAAATGCATATTCAATCTGTTAATATTTTTCAGTGGAGATTGGAAATATTTCGGTTGGTAATTTTATGGCAACAGTTTCAAAAAAATTAAAACTAATACACTTTTTATTAAATTTGGGTTGCCCTCGACTAGATTAACAGACAAACAATAACATTGTATTGTTGTATTAATATTATATGGCAAAAATACTATTCAAGAAATATACATAGTATTTTATAAGCTACATAAATGCAGACATTTTATTTCAGATGACAAAATTCTTTGTTTTTTGTTAGATGTTAGAGCCATCTTGTGTTTCTCTTTTCATGACAAGATTCCAAGACGAGCTAGTTTCAAAGTATGTCAAGAGACACACTGTTTTTCCGAGAAGCAGACAAAAAAATGGGACATTCACTATATCCACTCTTTAATATAAAAAAAAGTGTTTTCTAGGCTTTTAAGTTATTGTATACCAGATATATAATATTTGATAATCTATACATAGAAATAAATTGGGGCATCTATTTTAACATAAAAACTACGGTTAATGATTACATATGATACATGACCAATACATAATGTAACTGGGAGTGAGAGAAAAGATTTTAGGCTTGTTTTAGAAAGAAATTTTTTTTATAGACATCACCATTCCGATGTAGTTATTTGCAACACCTTGTTATTAAATATAAATTTGTAATAGTATAAAAGAAATTTTTTAATTTCGAAATTAAAAAACATGAAGGAAATATACTAGCAGAATGGATACTAAGTGTGATTGCTGTCTCTAAACGAGTCTAATAATTTAAGGTATTAAAGGCAAGGCAAATTTAAGTATGGTCAAATTAATGAGGCTAGGGTTCAGCCTAGGCATTCCAAGAGTATGAACTTCACTTATCTTAAGTAAGACTGCATTAACAAGGGTTTTTAATAACCACCAATAATACCTAATTAGTTAATTAATAATACCTAAAAAATAATTTACAAAATCTTTTAACTAAAATAATATAATTTTAAAGTGATATAGCTTTACCTTTCTTAAATATTTAATTTGTAAAGCGAGGTGTAGTACTTTCAATACATTTTTAGCATTTCATTGTTATATATTTGAAACAGTATGAGGATAATGAACAAGTAATAATAATAAATTGAACTTAATATAAAATATCCGAGACAAAGGATGGAATTCAAGGTGAAAAGCAGCCAAGGCTTGTGCGTGCAAGTGTTTTGACCTTTCTGTATTGCATTTGTCAATCGATAAACCAATGAAACTTACCAAAACTGCTGTAGCTTCGGTTTCTTCATTTCTTCTTAATTACAAGCTCGATTTCTTTTCTGTTCAGTCTTCGATAGCAAAAAATTACTGGACTCATGTCGAGTAACCAGTTATAAACGTTCTCCAGAAACTCTGAACCATTTGGCGGGCTCCGAAGAGCCCTGGGTCAAGACAGGACAGCGGGATGGGAAGGGTGGGACAAAGGACGCTGCGAGCAGTCTACGGTGCGACAGAGCGATACGCCGTCGCACCACCATCTTTACTTAAAGTATACTTTACAAACTAATTATAAAAAACTTGTAAAATCCCAAATATACTCGTTTACATTTTTTTTTCATCTTTTGTACATCACAGAAGCTCCTACTCGTCAGGCAGACGGCCCACAGCTGAGATCATTAACTCTCTGTACAAACATATATATCTTCCAATGGTTAATAACATTACAGATTTGAGTGTTCACTCCGTATCGTTCCAATTTCCATTTAACATCTACTACAACTAGAATTAAGGACGCGCGGCCGACCGTTCGGTAAGTGTACATTAAAGCTCTGAGGTGGCGGGGTGGAGGCGCCGCGGAGGCGCGACACGGTGACAGTGTGGGAGAGAGGGGACTCCCGCCGCGGTCGGCGCGCGCGTTTACAAATAAAAAAATACATTGGTCTCGAGATAAATAAAACGATACGAGTGGCGCCCGGCGCGAGGCCTCACCGCCGACACCGTGTAAAATATAATAACACCACTTCGTTTCGTGTAAAAAAGAAATGCGATTCGTGCCTTGCAACGGCAAGCTCCGGTCTTCTTGCAGAGGATAAGTGTGCGGGGGCGCTGCCCCTAGCGGGGGCTCCGCCTCGCCTCCCTGCCTTACCCTAGGGGCGGACGGATCGCAGTCCGAGCCCACGGAAATACAACAGCTCGAAACTAGCCCACGTCGCGGGCGCAGGGGGCGGCGCGGAGCACCCGGAGGCAAGAAAATCAAAGGCCTAGGGCGCCACCGAGTGAGACCGCTTGAGGGTGCAAGGCGCAGGCAGCGGGGGCTGCGGCGCCGGGCGGCTGCGCTGGCGCCACACGCGGCCCTCGCAGAGTCGCGGGGCTCCGCTCATTTTTTTTTGGATTTTTCTCGGTTATATTTTGAAAGGGAGCAATGGCGGCGCTGCGAGAGGGGCGC
This sequence comes from Lamproptera curius, assembly GCA_029286875.1. Taxonomy (NCBI): domain Eukaryota; kingdom Metazoa; phylum Arthropoda; class Insecta; order Lepidoptera; family Papilionidae; genus Lamproptera; species Lamproptera curius. The sequence continues at coordinate 1,322,625 of JAGSMT010000098.1, read as the reverse complement.
GCGTCGTGCGAGCGGCTGCACTTAACTACTAAAATTTTCACAAAATAATACCTAACGCCGGAATTTGGACGCTGCGAGACGGCGTCGCGCGACTAGTGCCGCGGGGCGCCGCCCCACGCGTGTCGTCACGCGCTTCGCGTTACGAAATAAAAAACTTAGCACGAGAGACGGACGGCGAGGCGGCCCTCGGCCCCCGACGGAGGCCCGGGGCCGCGCCGCCGCCCCACTAACACTAGCGGTCCGTGCGTTGCGGCCTACGAGGCGCTCACGTTGAGCAGCAGCTTGAGGGAGAGGGCGCGGTCGGGCTCCGGGCGGCAGCGGCCGTCGCGCCTCCAGTGCGTGGGCGGCGGGGGCAGCGCGGCCGCCGCGGGCGCTGCGCCCCACTTGCTCGCCGCGTAGCGCTCCTCGCGCCGCTCGCGCTCCCTGTCGCGGCGCACGCACAGCGCCGGGGGCAGAGGCGTGCGCACGACGCGCCTCCGCCCTCGTACTTGGGCCTGCGCGGGGCAATTCATGGCCTCAGCGCTCAACTCTCGTTAACACTAGCGGACAGTTCACTTATCACTTTAACGGCAGGGACGCGCGGCACGCGTGTACACGCACAAAATGGTCGCCGCTCGTATGGCTTGTCGTCTGATAGACTGATGGACTGACACCTTCACTGGCACTAGGGGCCTCGAACCGCTGTCGATCAACGCGGATGACACGTCGAAACACTGACCGATTTGACCGAGTCTGAATGGTGTGTGCGCTGTGCGTTCTCTCTGCTATCTGCTGCGGTGGAGGTCGCTCGCGGATGTACTACGACACGGACGCCACCTTTCCATATTCGCACCTTGGCCTCTCGATTTCGACTACGCCGCAGAGGGGGCGCTCCGCTCTTATATACCGCAATGGCGGCTGCGCGTCCGCGCTGCGCGGTGGGGACATAAAGCCGCCCATTGAAGGCACAAGCTTTATACTTTCTACCATTTAAGAAGATTATATAATAATAAAATAATCAAAAATTGCAAGAAAATAAAATAATTTTAAACGCCGTTGTAGGACTGCAGTGATATGTTATTGTAGTTAAAATTTTGACAACTGCAAAAATATCAAAACACGAAAAATGAACTTTATGTACCTATTTTTCATAACCTACTAAACGTGATGTTTTTAAAAACAAACACAATACGAGCTTTTTCCAGCAGTTTCGTTCATGTAGCTATGCTGCTTTATGATAATTATGTTTACATTCATAAGCCCAAGATTTTGAAGTACACATTATAATATAATATAAGCTTGTATATTAAAGTAGGTTGTGTTTTTTACATTAATAAAACTTTTGATTGATTTATATCGTTCGAGTTATTCTGATAAATAAGTTATCTTACAGTAAGGTTTTATTAAATCCCATCTAGTACTATCTCCGTGCAAGAACTACAAATATTTATTAATTCTTAATAACACATTTAAACATAAATTCATTTAATAAAGAGACACGTATTTTTCATGAGTACTTAGACCAATAGAAAAACATGTTCTAAAACTTTAAACCCAAAATGATTCATTTGTGTGGAATTCTAAAAAACATTTCTTACTTGATTAATTACATTCTTAGAAGTTTTAGTAAATTTAAATTACGTTTAATGCATCACCCTGTACATAGTCTGAATATTTTTTTTTATGATGATGATTATTTGCAAGAGATTATCGTTATGTAATTACCTATTTGAAACTTTTAAGTCAAAGGAAACTGTCTTTTCCTTTTGTTGAAGGTGCTTAAGGATTAAGTAATACGGATAAAGGTTTAGTCCACTATATAGAAGCATAAAAAAGGGGTTAAATCATAAAATTTTCTTTTCGTTTCTTGTCAAAGCCGATTAGTACAACGTCAATAACAATTTTAACGATAGAAATATTCTCTGTTTTATCTTGATTCTTTGGAAAAGATTTTGAAAACTAAGTATTTAAAAAAATCGTTTAATGTAATTAACCATAGAGATTACTTTTTACCATAATGTTTACAATACCTATTCCGGACTATGGGGTTCTTGTTTTATTATGTTTTATGTAAAAATGCAGTTTCCGCATAAGAATTCACAATAAAAACTTTCAATAATTTATACTTATTGAAAGTTTCAATATATATATTATTTTTTTGTTATATTACGACTATATATTAATTCTAAGAGTTTGTTTCGGACAATGATATTGTTTTGTTTATAATTTTTGGTTATACTATTTAAAAACCTCATATAATCGTTATTTATATAGTGACTAGTTTTAAAATTATTAAGCTTTTGTTATTTCTATCGTTAGCCTCAAAATGAGCTTTCTTTCTCAAACTTTAAGCTAATATAAGAAAATTCCCAAGAAATATTTAAGATAATAATCATAAAAGATTAAGTTTCTGTACTTGTACAAAATAATTCATTATTTTGTTTACGCGAATACTACACATTACTTAATAAAAAGAACTCTTTAGACTCTGTAAAGTGTTCAAATGTGGGAAATTGGAAACTTTAAAAACTCGATAAAATACGTAAAAAGCCCTTATAATCACAAAATATTCGGAATATTTTTTTAATACTCCTCGATTACAAAAACAACCTATTCCCTACATTTTATCTACATTATCTGCTCGAATTTATCATTTAAATGGTTATCAGTAATTTTTTTCAGCACAATAATTGTTTTTATTTAACATCACTAAGCGTGTATGGCGCGCATTAGTACCGTAGCTGCGCCTATCGATACGTAGGAAAAGAATCGTCGAAAACAAGAAGGTTGCTATAATCCGACCGAATCAAACAGGTTTTACAAACAAAGCTTCAATATAATACCACGCGACATTTCAATTTGGTAGCATAACCAATATGGCGACTGCTGTGTGACGCCAAAGATAAGATATTTTGTTGTTTCGCGTCCGCTATTCATCGAGGACGATTTATTCATGATGTAGAATAATATATACATAATAAACGGTAATATATAATTTATATGCGGTAGGTCGTTGATGGTTGGTCTGTCATAGTTTTTATGACGTGGACACATTTAGGAAATTAACATATATAGGTTATATGTTTTATCCTTATTCGTATAATTATGTGCAATCTTTGAAGTAGTATAGATGATAGCTAAAACATAATGTTACTTTATATCTGATTCATTTGATTTCTTGTATGTAACATTGTAACGTGTATAATTGAAGTTATTTCCTTCGTTATATTCTATTATTTATTATATAATTGAATATAAACAAAGTTGGGATAAAAAAAATGATAATTTTGTCTGTTAGTTTTTCTCCCGTCTATGTTTTGTGTCTTTGTAAAAGTCATCATGTCTTTACCAATGGGCCGGAATTCGAACCTACAGGCTAGTAAATTTATTTTTGTCTTTCTTTAAAGGTAAGTCCATTCCGTCAAAAAGCAATTCAACTTTGGGTTTTGATAAAACTGTAATTCAGCTTATAGCAAGTACAATAAGGTTTATGATGCATATCAAGAATGATTTCACTTGATTGGCGATTAATTTACAATACCGATACAAGATTATAAAGCTCAACGCCTGTATACATAAATACGGTCAAAATCGAATAGTAACACCAATTACTTAGTGTTTGACTCGTGTTTTGACCTACTTAGGTAAAATATACCTACCTAGGTATATGATGTTAACAAAAACAAAGAAGTTTACGATAACATTTTAAAAGGTATACGATCCTATTTTTCTACGTGATTTTAAATGAACTAGAGAAACCGCAATTTAATTAATATTCATTACAGATAGGTATACATTTAGGTTAGGTATTTGTTGTTATATAATACAAGAGAATCAAATAAAAAACCGTTAAATTTGTTTATTTATTAGCTGTACAGAAACTAGCTATTTATTATCATACATAGGTAAGAAATATCCTACAAGATGTAAGCAAATTCAAAACATTAGAGTGAACAGAATAAATAATAGAATAGAATGAATTTGTTCCCTAGATATTCTCCCACGTAATTTACAAAACATAGCGCCGTCCCTCTCGCACTTAGGCGTTTGTCGCCCGCATGCGTTGTCTCTTTCTCGCACACCAAGATGGCGGACGTAAAAAACAGGAATTCATCAGCTGTTGGTTCCCGCCGTCGCCTTTTTTTCTTTTTCTACGCACTCACAGGAACAGGTTGCGTAGGTAGCGGCCAGCTGTAAGACGTCTCGGTTAGGGATCGTCATTGAATAAAACCTCTTTGATTATGTATTATATCGATTAATTTTTTTATCACGGAATAAATAAATAAAGAGAAAGAAAAGGAAGAAAATAAAACCTCTTATAGCAAATGGGCCTCACTTTAAATCTATTAAAATAAATAAAATTCGAGAGTCGGTTTGTAACTTTAAAATAACCGTTTTTATATTATTTAAATGAATACATTATTAAATGTAACCGGTACGTAACAATTTTTTCTTTATTTTTGTCTGCCGTATTCTAGCTGATCTCCGAAACGGCTGGTCGATTTTGACGGGACTTTCACTGGAAGATAGCTAAAAAATATTTTAAATAAAACGAATTTATGGTCTCGCACATATAGCATTTTTGTTGGTTCACGTTCGCTTAGTAGGTGACAAGCGCAGAAACATTATTCGGCTAAGGACGGCTGAAAAATGACGCCAAAGCTTTGCCTTGATCACATTGCCATACAAATATTTCTTACCTATGTAAAAAGAACATGAAATTGACAAAGACTATTAAAAAGTGTACTAGCGCCGAAACGCAATCAGTTTTTACCAATGACAGGGCCAAATTTATTGGCGCTTAAGGATTTTTACTGTAGATTGTCCTTAAGTTATTTGTATCTCTTATTTCGGTAGCGTATTTAAAAAAAAACACTGATTTATTTAACAGCAACTACTAAGCTACTAGCATTGGCTATACTTTGGATAATGTTTTAAATTTTCATTGAGTTAGGTAGATAATTTAAATTTCATCCTATAAATTTCCTATATAACACCTTAAATTAATGTTAAGAAAGTAACGAATGGTAAATAATTGGTGTCACATCTTCGGTCTCATTAATGTCAACGAGATGTCAAGCAATGACTGACAGTCGACCAATAACAAAATCATGCAAGAGACGTGGCTTCGTTGCCGTTGGGTCCTTTTGACGTGACAACGTCTTATAAATTGGTTCAAGATAGAGAGGCACTCTCGAAAACTGTGTCACAGTGCCGCTCACGTAACGCTCTCCATAATCAACCATAAGAGAGTGTGAGAGGCACCCGTCTCTCTTACTAGTGCGCAGTTAGCCTGCTGAAGTGAAACAGAGACAGAAAGAAAGAGAAGAAGGGTTTATCCTTCTTTTTACTATACGAATGAATATTCCCATTACAATAATTTTACCACTAAAAGACGTTGTCACGTATAACTTTCGCCCTATTTTACAGGCAATCAATTTTTTTATCTATTTCAAGACATATTTGGTTAATAATTATTTCTATTGCTTGCCGAATATTATACATTATTAAATAAAATTACTTTACGGTTTGTCCAGTTGGACAAACAAAGCGAGCAATAAGAACCCGCGTGAAGGAACATATAGCTGACATCAAACATAGAAGACCCAACAAGTCGGCAGTGTGTGACCATACCTTAAATCACCCAAACCATTACATAAGATTTGATCGACCACAAATCCTCGCTAAAGAACACCGATTCCTACCAAGGATGATCCGTAGGCTATTGAGATTAAAAACATCCAAATTTCAATAGAGAAGATGGTTGGGTTCTACCACCTGCTTGGGATCCCATAATTAATAAATTAAAATTTAAACCCAAGCATAATACCACTGCTGGCTGTAAAGATAAAATCAGTTCGTTTTGCATAGATCGAGTACAGATTAAATATAATTAATTAAAATTAAGATCTGGAAACCCGCTTCATCACTAGCAACAAGACGCATGACACCTCAGTCTACCCGTGACCACGGCCGCTGGAAAGTGTTCGAAACGTCGGGAATTAAAATGTAAAATAAACGCGATAAAATCCGTAAAGTAATTTTATTTAATAATATTTGGTTAAACTAATTTAGTTGAACAATTATTCCAGCTTTAACAATTAGCTTTGTTTTTAATATTTTTCAATTAGGCGTTACCTACGGAACTCTACAAACTTTTAAATTGGGACAAAATATGTTAAACATGAACGTCACTTTGTGTTTTTTTCCTTAAACATATGTCGGTCTATGGTTTTTGTTTTGCACTCGGTAATATAGTCAGCACGCTGAATGTCCTTCCGTCGTGTGTCACGTTTATATTGAACTTATTATGAAATAAATGTTAACTTGTTTGTGTGTATTATTTTCATCAATGAAGTCCGTTATTTTTAGACGTTTGGATTGGATTTTGTCAGTGTAAATAGAAAGCTATATTGTTCGTCGATAATTCTATTATAGTATTTTAAATCAGTTTACTAGTTATGGAGCTTATTCAAAACAAGCAAATCTTTCATCTTTATAATATTACTATGGTGCTCCGGGCGCTTTTGTGTCAGCTGGTGCCGCCATTATGGGTTCACTGTTGACCCACAATTTTTACAGCCACTAGATTTCTTAATAAATAATAGAACCAAGATGAATGGGGGATCATAGATAAAAAAATCATATTTCAAACTCAAATGACAATAAGAACTACATCCTTCTGATGGGTTTGTTCTACTAAAGTTCAAATATCAAGTGAATTAGATAGATTTCACACGTTATTTAGTCTTTTTTAGGATTGTGTTTTAGAATGAATTGGAGAAAAACAGAAGCGGCTTAATTTACTTAGGTATCCGCGTTGTACGGCGAATGTTTTTGCCGCTAAGCAAGAAAAGTACGTTTTTGGATCTCATAAAAAGAAACAAGTGAAATAACGAACAAATATACGTGCAAAAAGTGTGAAATTTTTAGATACAACGTGCAATAATGCGCTACATTATGCAAAATTAATAAACGTAAAGGTGATGGTTACTAAATAAATGCCGGAATAATTGTACTTGATTCGCCCTGCGGCTTTACCCGTGTGTCGATCGACGTTTAAACTAATAATACGTTTGCTAGTGTCTGTTTGTAGCATTAAAAAGTCTTTAAGTCGTAGAATGATTGTGATGTGAATATTCATTCGTATAGTAGGAAGAAAGATAAACCCTCCTTCTCTTTCTCTCTGCCTCCCTTTCACTTAAGCAGGCCAACTGCGCAAGAGTAAGAGACGCGTGCCACTCACTCTCTCTTATGGTTACTTATGGAGAGCGTTACGTGAGCGACGCTGTGCACTAGAGTGCCTCCCTATCTTGAACCAATTTATAAGACGTTGTCACGTCAGTAACATATTTTAAATAAGTGCAATATGATACTGCCTCCGTAGCCTAGTGGTATAGGCATGTGCCTTAGAAACCGGAGGTCGTGGGTAAGAATCCTGCGGGGACTCAACAAATTTTCATTGTTGTTTCCTGGTTGGTTAGGGCAACTTGGGCCGATCACCCAATTGTCTGAAAAGTAAGATGATCTATACGTCGAATGGGCATGTAAAAAGTCGGTCCACCCACCAACCCGCATTGGACCAGCGTGGTGGGATACGGTCCAAAACCCCATTATTATAGGGGTGTAATAGAGGAGTCTATGTCCAACAGTGGACTATCACAGGCTGATGATGTGCAATATGATACATAACGAAACATATAACAAAAAAAGTTTATTTTTGACCGTCTGTTTATTTTAGGCAATCTAAGGAAAGGCTGGTCCGATTTTTACTGGACATACACTGAAAGATAGCTGATTTAACTGGGAGTAATTTTATTATTAACACATTCGACGGCCGACGAACAGTCGCTCACCTGATGGAAAGTGGTCACCGACGCCCCTAGACATCGGCAAGCATCAGAGGTATCACCGATGTATTGTCTACCGTGAGACATAGGATGTTACGTCTGGTCTATCTACTAAATACGCTGGCTCGGTGTCCCTCAAACCGGAACACAGCAGTGCTTTCACATATTGCTTTGCGGCAAAATAGGCACCGCGACGGTACCACCCCAGACGAGCCCTCTCTACATGAGATACCATCTTTTTGTCTTATGCAAGTCACAATCTTTTCCCTAGACTAGTGTGAATTTCTGTCCTTTTATTTAATCTAGGACTTTATGTATCAGATTAGAAAAACTGTTACGTAATGTCGGGTCATTTATAAAGAATCTGTCACAATGCAACCATAAAATCTTTTATTATAGTTGCCAGTTAAGGGATCATTTCGCTGTTATATAATGTTGCCAATCTCAATTAATTCCTGCGTTCGGAAACCTGTCAAATAAAATTTCAAAAAAAAGTTTGCGATAATTTCCACGATCTTGCGTTGAGTTTGAAATAAAGAAATATTTTAAGTAGAAAATTCTTTCGTTACTCTTAATTTAACAGCCATAACAAATTAAATCTTGTAGATCATTCGTACTAGTAACCAGTTACGTTTCGGAAATGTTTTGCAAACATAATTTTAATTAAATTCTATTTTTAATTTTAGGTAATGACGCATGTTATTTGACGTAAGCTGTTTACTAAAAAATAAAACTTATGTATGTTTTCGTATGAATTCATCGAAAAAAATCTATATGACTCTAAGGTAAAGAATAGAAAATAAGTAACAACGGAGAAACAGTAACATTGTCAAAGAAAGCCCTTCAAAGTACTTACGTTCGATTCAAAGAAATAAAAGAAATTTAAACACAGTTAGCCAGCTGGTAGGTTAAACCTACTTTTCAGCCAGCAAATCTATATTATTATAAATAATAATCAGAGTATCGGTAAGCTTTATGGTTTGACTCTTTTTAACTACATTATGTTTATATATTACAGCCTGTGATAGTCCACTACTGGACATAGGCCTCCCCTAATACACCCAAATCCATTAGCGGATTTTGGACCGTATCCCACCACGCTGGTCCAATGCGGGTTGGAGGGTGAATACCTCCTTAAGGTGTAAAAAATTGCCTTGAAACGTCTTTTAATGGCGAGGGATAGACCGCAAATTTTAAAATAATAGCGTAGCCTAGTGGTAAGGGCGTGTGCTTGAGATACCGGAGGTCGTGGGTTCGAATCCTGCGGGTACTCAACAAATTATCTTTGTTATTTCCTAGTTCGTTAAGGCAATTTGTGCTGATCACCCAATTGTCCGAAAAGTAAGATGACCCATGGCATCGGATGGGCATGTAAAAAGTCGGTCCACCCACCAACCCGCGTTGGACTAGCGTGGTGGGATACGGTCCAAAAACCCCTTAAGATTGCGTGAGAAGGCGTGCATTATAGCCTATGTTCAGCAGTGGACTTACACAGGCTGATGATGTGTGATGTCAAATAAAAGTTATTTTAACAACGAAAAAGCTGTTTATTAGTAGACATTCCTCTTTATCTGCGTCAGCAAGTTATCACGAAGCGTATCTGATTCATTGATGAGGCAACGCCTGATAATGAGGCAATATAATTTATTTATTTATTTATTTTTTTTTTTTATGGCATACGCAGGCAGACGAGCAGTCGGGCCACCTGATGGGAAGTGGTCACCGACACCCATAGACGTTGACAATACCAGTGGTATCGCCGACGCGCTGCCTACCGTGAGACATAGGGTGTTAAGTCTTGATTACCGAGTAAATACGCTGCTCGGTGCCCTTCAACCGGAACGCAGCAGTGTTTTCACACTACTGCTTCGCGGCAGAAATAGGCACCGCGGTGGTACCCACCCAGACGGTCTCCTGTAAACAGGGGACCTACCACCGGTGTAAACAGGGGACCTACCACCGGTTGAACATTATGAACCATCATTTATGAACCATCGCGCGTTTCCTGCTTTATCTGCGAGTGACAGCAATAAAAGTGTTTATCATATTATCTGTGTAGGTATAAATGGTTCTAGTTGAGCCAATACACGTATATAATTAACCTAAACAATCTCTGTCATATCGTGGAACACCGCGTGGAAGCATCATATCGCATAAGAAGGCAGACGTTCAGTCGGGCCACCTGATGTAGTCACCGACGCCCATAAACATCAGCAATACCAGGGATATCACCTCGTTGTATCTACCATGGGACATATGATGTTACGACTCGTTTACCCAGTAAATAAAATTGCTATAGTGCCCTTAAAACCGGAACAACCATTAAGGCCCTTATTCACGTTTCACATATGAAAGTTAGTTTAATTTTTTGTCTTACTAATATATTTGCAGACTTTGATAACTAGATTGGTCTCTTCACGTTTCCATTTTGTAAATAAGTACTCTCATAAATTGTTTAAAATGATTAGAAATATAAAATTAAAGGTTTCCAACACTTGCACAAACTCTATACCTTGATTATATCAATATAATACAACCGAAAATAGTTTAAGTAGTACATTAATAAAACATTTTGGTTGTTAAATAATAATCATGTCATTCACTACATTACATAAGTGAAACAATAACCTTTCTACTTGTTAATAAGGTTAATAAGGTAAATATAATGAAAATGTTCGCTGTAATCATATTTTGTTAGCGTTTTCCTTAAGATAAATATTCACTCCAATAGCTGTACGTAAAAAATGTTAGGTGATACCAAATAGATTAAAATATGATTGCCATTTAGGTAATAGCAAATTTAATTTATAATAAAATGCGATCAACGACATCAGTTCGTTTCATGACTTAAAAGCTAGAATCTCATAAACTATCGACATTACCATACGCCTCGATACCTATATATTGCTCGGTAATCCTATAGGAAACGTTCGAGCTCGCTCCATTGCTATGGCTATAAATACATATTTATCTTGTTACACCAACAAAGTTAACATTATTACAAGTATTATAGTTACAGAACTATATAAATACAAGTTAAGTATCACTTCAGTTTAAGGTATAAACCTCAATATTTAAATATTAATACTAAAAATTGTTAAGAAAATAAATGAAAATAAAATATATTTAATAATAAAACATTGAAAATATTAACAAAGACCAATATAAAAGACGAATATTTTGTCTCGTTGTTACTGATACACTCCTGTTATTTTGCAATGATTTCGTAAGCGATACGTACATAATCAACATTCCCGCAGTTTAGCTGATACATATGTAAAACATACGATTTCTAAACGTTTCACATATGTCAAAGTCAGTATATCCCTTTGACATGTGTCAAATTTTTTAACCGTGCCGATATTAAAAATAAACTTTCAATTTGCGATCTAATTAATTGTATCCAATACAAAAATGCGTAGAGAGTTCATATTGCTGCTTATGGGCATAATATGTATTACGACTTTGTCGTCGATGCTTTCGGGATATGTGCAAGTCGATCCGGATAAAGTGCTTATTGATACGGTGGTCGGAAGTGTTGGTGCTGGAAACTTCTCGTACTGGCAATTGGGGCATAGCGGACCACTGATATTGGAACTCACCTCTTTGACCGGCGATGCGGACCTCTACGTGGCTGATAATATGAGGTATATGTTTATAGTTACTTTAAAAGCATTAACAAACATAGCTCCTATCTTGTGCCTAGGACATGGAGATTGTTACTCTGTCGACAATTGCGACACTAAATCTGTAAGATATGAAGTTAGATAATATATTATAAAAGAATAAGGTAGCAATTAACTGTGGTACAAAATTTTTGATAAACTTAGTCATATGGTGAATTATATTTTTAGTTTTAATTCTTTTCCCATAATGTTTCTAAATCATCAGACCAAGTGTTCCAAATTCAATAATCTAAAACTTTAAGGAAATTTTATAATTCATGATTAATTTAAATAAAATTTGCTATTTATGAGAATTGATATATATATATTATTGTCCTGTTTTATTGCAATAAATTTATAACTTATAAAACTTTGATAACAAAATCAATTTAAAAGATGATGATCAACATTATTCCAAATAATTTTGGCCTAATAGTAGTGCAAAATAATTATGAATAACCTAAAAGAAAGTAAACCTTAAATTTATTATATTTTTGATTTTTTTTATATATAAACAGAAACAAAACATGCTAAAAATCAAATCAATCATCATCAGTCTGTGTTAGTCCACTGCTGAACATAGGCCTCCCCTACTCCATATAGTTGTATTGGACAGTAACCCACCATGTAGGTCCAATGCGGCTTGGTGGGTGGACCAATTTTACATGCCCAGTCCAATCAAGGACGTTTTACTCTTCAGACAATTGGGTGATCTGCCCAAATTGCCCTAACCAACTAGGAAACAACAATAAAATTTTGTTAACCTCCCATTTCTACCATTTTTGTAAATATCTAGTGTTGAATTATACATCAACAAGAAGAACATTGATAAATTCACATTAATATGGTGGAGAATTTAATTTTCACAAGTCATTAGCAAGTATATGTGGATAGTCTGCATTTTTGTACCTATAAACAAATTAGTTCCCTTTTTCACTGTTTTTTGTTAGTGAGTTTATTGTTTGAACTTATATTTAAATTGTTCACCTACGATGTGTGCTTTCATTCATCCGAACTAGATCCGTGTACAAGGGCTGCACTAAAAGTATCGGAGAATGGAATGTTTCCACTATTCCATTGTCATATTAAAATCTTTTTAATAGCTAACTCCTTGGTTTTCAAAATCGAATACACAAGGTCTTGTCAAACGTTTTTTGTAGTTAAGAAAATGGAATTGACTCGAGAAAATTGAAGAGCGATGATTTAATTTGACTTTAGGAGCGGTTTAACACAAAAACAGTGTGTTGATGTGTGTAGGCTGATTGAGGAAGATCGATATGTGATACCGCGAAATTCAGGCAGTTTTAGACATTGGAATGAGTCAAATACAAATAACCTTGCATAAATAAGTAGGTGTATAAAGTTGTTTTCCCCTTGGATACCGCATTTGCTCCGTTAAAAGCAAAAAACGGCTCGCGTTACTTGGTGCGTTAGAACTCTCGAAAGATTCCACGCAGGATCCTCAAATGCTGTATATAACATCATATCAGGAGACGAATCCTGGATATGCGCGTACGAACCCGATTCTAAAATGTCTTAAAGCTAACAAAAATTGTTCGTTCACGGAGTGTTGCAAAAAAAATGGTGGCCACGTTTGTCTCCAAACCCGGCCATATTGCGACTATTCCTCTTAAGGGACAAAGGTTAGGGAAAAATGGTTAATGCAGAATGGTATGCTAGCATTTGCTAGCCAAGGTCGTTTCTGAACTCCGTAAAGAGAACTGCAACATTGCTACAATGCGAGCTCTCACAGCGTGCACAGAACAAGAGAGATTTTAGAGCAAGAAAATATAGAATTATTAGACCATCCCCCGTACAGCCTCGACCTGAGCCCTAACGGTTTCTATACTTTCCCTAAAATAAAGAATAAAATGGTCAGAAATTTTCTTTACCCGAAGAAGCTGTGGACGAACAGCCTACAAAACGGCCATTTTGGAGATCAAAACTTCCGATTTGAATTGTTGCTTCAATGATTGGTTCTATCGCACGAGAAAAAATGTGTCAAATTTCGCGGAGATTACTTCGAAAAGCAATAAATACATTTTTAAATAGTAATGTTGTGTCAACTGCCTCGAAAGCCTAGTGGTATGGGCGTGTGCTTTAGAACCCCAAATCCTGCGGGGTCTCAACTAATTTACATTGTTGTTTCCTAGTTGGTTAGGGCAATTTGGGCCGATGACCCAATTGTCTGAAAAGTAAGATGATTCATGCGTCGGATGGGCATGTAAAAAGTCGGTCCAAACCCCCTAATGTATAGGGGTGTATTAGGGGAGGCCTATGTCCAGCAGTGGACTATTACAGGCTGATGAATGTTGTGTCACTTTCTTGATTCTCGAAATTTTCAGCCGCCCTCGTTTCTAACATTAATATTTACAATAAGTGTAAATATACCTAATAATAGTGTCCGACCGAAATTTCGGTTTCGTCCAAAAATCTAGTTTCGGCCGCAGTTTCGGTTTCGGCCAAATTTTTTCCGAAACCGAAACTGGTTTTAGAAATTGTCATGTTATGAAAATTTAAACAAAATTGTAGCGAAAGTAAGTGTATCATTGCTACAATCGAGCTCAGATGCAGATCTGTCAACCACTCCAAGTTACCTCAAACAGATAGAGGATTCTAGTAGAACGACGAGAAGGGATCAAAAAGTAGTGAGAACATCATATGTATTCTTTGCTAACAAAAATAAATAAACACTGGAAGGCATAGCTCAGATATTTTTGTTCAAAAATATCTCCGAATCCGATTTAATTTCTTTCTAAATGTGGTCATTAGTTTGCTTTCTGTCGAAACGTGTTCACAAAAATAGAGAAAATCCAAGTGCGGGCTTGTTATTAAAAACCTCTGTTTAAAAAAGTTAACAACGCATGAGATTCAATGCGATTTGGAGACAACGTTAGAGGAGTCTGCTCTACCGTATTCATTGTCACAAGGTGGAGGAGCTTCTCAATTTAGAGTACGGCGAACGAGCACGGAAGACGAATATCATTGCAGCCTTCCATCGACCTCAGTCTTTCAAGAAAATGCTGCCAAATTTGGAAATAACTATTTTGAGCGACCGAAGATACGTAATTTAAGGGCATTATGAAAACGTTCAGCTTTTATCGGATAGTAAATCCTAAAAAGTTGTAAAGAAACGTTTGTGTGATAAAGGCTATTATTGCTGTAATGGATAGATAGATAACACATACTGGTATTTAACTCTTTGCTCCAGGCTATTTCAAATTGTAAAAATATGATGTTGTATGTAAAAGATATTTTGGTCTCGATAAGTTCGGTAATCTCAAATCAGAGGCTTACGTTTCCAAACCGATGAAAGTTTATTTGACAATCAATAAGAATGTTGTATGAAATGCTTCCATATTGAAAAAAGATAATATATATACCTCATTCAATCTATATTGACACAATTTTTGAAAATTATAAAAGTCTCCGTAAGATGGGTGCCGAGAATCGAAAACATAGCCGATTTGATACTTCAAAGATATCGTAGGACAAGTTATAAAAAGATTTAGTCTGGTTTTTCTCTTGTGTCACGTTTTGGTTTGATACTTTTGATAAGAAGGCAGACAAAAGAAATCTTGCAATGGAAACGGCCATCCTCAAGAGCTCGAAGAATCTTCATGCCAAGTCATCGGCTCGCAAGCTTATGGCCTCAATATTTTGTGAGTCGGAAGTGATATTGTTGATTGATAATCTGGAGGGTGGAACAAAAAATATAAGCATCGTAAGGGTGTACTGTTTCGTCTTGATATTGCACGTGCTCATAGATGCTGTCATACAGCAAGATGGCTTTCCATTGGTTGACCATCGCCTTATTCACCAGGTCTGGCACCTATCTGTTTTCACCTTGTCATCAAATTAACGCTGGAGTCTATGTGTAAGGGGAATATGCAGAAAAATAAATATTTAAGTTTTCAATCCTCATTATATTCTATCTCATTTTCACTACTTTTTGATCCCTTAGTATTAATTAGAAAGATCTCAAAATACCAATATTTAATAGTTAACGCAATAGTTACAATTAGTAATTTGTTTATTGCATTTGGAGAATTTTAATTAAAAAAAATATTGTTTTGATTTTAATATTTCGTTACAAAAAAAATATTATCAACTTAAATAAATCATTACCAGAAACTTAATATACTGTGTCTCCATTTTAATGGGTAAAAAGCACCATATTTCAGTGTTATAAGAAATTTTATACTTGACCAAGTGAGTTTCGGTTTCGGCCGAAACTGAAGCCCAGGCCGAACTTTTGGTTTCGGTTTCGGCCGCAAAACCAGTTTCGGTCGGACTCTACCTAATAATATTGACTACCTCGTCCTTGCAGACCCAGCTACGAGACGGACCGGAACAACTTCAGCTCTGTCACTTGCGGTGTGGATCTGGTGACCATACCCTCAAAGTTTCCGAGGCCAATCGGTAAGTCGCAATTTTTTGCACAGAAATATTGGGTGTTAAGTCTCTTTTACCCAATAAATACGCTGGCTACGGTGTCCTTCGAACCGGAACACAGCAGTGTTTTCACACTACTGCTTCGGGGCAGAAATAGGCACCGGGGTGGTACCCTCCCAGACGGTCTCCTGTAAAAATGGGACGTACCACCGGTGAAATAGAAATTAATAAATATGTTGTATTATAGTTATGCGAAAATTATGTTGTGTTATTGCTGCGTATATCTTTTGAGTTTAAAGGTTAATGTGCAGTATTTTATATTACACATATTTCATACTGGAAGCCTGATTTTTTACATATTTCTTTCAAATTAACTCATCTAGTTTACCCAGCTGGATAAAACACTCTGGCTAAGGTGCCCTTGAAGCCGGAACACACAACAAAAACTTATTGCCTGCGCTACCGCTATTGCTTTAAGACTGTGCCTCATCTTTAAAACTTTTCTCAAGTAAAAAAAAAATTGTAAGGATTGAGAAATTTTTTACAATTGCAATGGTGTCATTCAGGTATTGGAGTTTTTGGACATTGGGCGCACTCGGTATCGGAATACGCGATCAATGTGTTCCTATCAGTCTCCACGAATGATGGGAACCAGCAACCGGGAGGGGAGGAGAGCTGGCGACGAGTCAAAGAGAGGAAAGGTGAGAGATATGCGCTTGTAATGGTCAAGCAGTCCGACCATGTCTGCCTGAGTTATTTCAGGATTTTAATATGGAGTTTTTTGGGTAAAGTTGCCTATGTTATTCGAGGATAATGTAGTTTTCTAGTAGTTCAGTGGTTGTGGAGCTTATTATAGACAAACGAACAGTTAAATCTTTCCTCTTTATAACATAAGTATAGGTTGAGCTGTACCCTGGCCTAAAAGATGGAGTTTGGCTAAAAGTAGTCTTATATCGAACTGAACTCCTCCTTGGTCTGGTGACCATGCTATACGAGGTTGTGTGTTCGAATCCTACGGGGAAATACACTTTGTTCGGTCCCAGTTGTCAAGACCATCTTTGGTTTGGACCAACTACGAAAGGCACTATAGCCAGCGCAATGTGTGTGAGAGTCAGTGAGTGAGTGATCGAGAGAGAGAGCTACACCTCTTGCATTTTTTTGCAACTTTGAAATGTCCCTGTAATGCTTCCACAATGAATGAAGGTATTTAACCTTGACTTTAGGCACCCCTCCGGTGCTGTCATATGTATCGTATCTCTCTCCTTTACAGGCGTATCAACGTTCTGCACCCGTCTATGGTCAATGCTATCATTAGAACCTGTGTTCTCCTTGTAGATGAGGGCAGGGACAGGCAGAAGGGCGAGGATGTGAACAAGCCCCGTCTGATGAGGTTGCTCAGCCTACTGGAGATGATCTTCGATCTGATAGTACTTTAACAGGATTCGTGGTCATATGATTCAGTTTGCAGCGCTCGGTTCACAATTTGGAGGCATCGGTCGAGCTGTGTTGAATTATGACAGTGACGGTTGAGAAAGAAAATTTAATTGGTTGTTTATTTAAGGTGTTACTCTAGAAGTGTAGGTAAAAGAGTTTTGGAGGACAATTGTAAGTGATTTTTTCTTTTTTTGAACAAAAATACTGGCTTTTAGGCTTTAGATAGCGCTTTAAAGGTTCTAGAGTAAGGTTATACAATAAAATCTTAGAATATTTAAGTATTACATATTTATTAGTAAATTGACAACTCTCCTATATTTAAGTAACTCGCTGAAAATTGTAACTCAACTTCTTGTTTATCAATAAAAACTGAAATACTAGTTTTTTAATATTGAGTCTGTTTTACTTTGGTTAGTACATTTTCAAAGGCTTTACAGTAAGGATTCACTTCCAAACAATATGATATTTAAGTGTTTCGCGATTATTATATGTATCTACTTTTTTATGGATTCTTCATGTTAATTATTCACATTTATTCCCCACATTTCAGACTCTTTTCTTTGACCACAGGCAGACTAAGATTATATATCTCTGTTTCTCAATGTGTTTGGAATAACCGTCAGGGTTTTTTTTATTGAAAATTTGACATATCTTTCAGTTTTCTTAATTTTAAACGGTACTTTAGTGCTTATGTTGTCTTGTGACTTTGTAGTTTTCATGTCTCCGGGTTTAATTTTTACAATATTTGTATCTGCATGAAATATACAATATATGTGTATTGTAATAAATAACATGAGGTGGAATAAATATACAATATTAACACAAAGAATCTATAAATAAATATCTATAAGAATATTGACAATTATACTACATCTATTATCAACTAGAAGTCTAGTATTTTGGATAACTCTCTATAAAGTAGTTAGTGCATGTATATAAGTGTTACAGCATTAGTCAAATTACTAGGAAATTGAGATACTGTCTTTATGAAAAGCAGAATTATGATGCTAGTGTCTATAATTATTGTAACGGCAAGTTTCCTAGGTGTTGAATTTTTTTTAACTTCTGAAATTAGTAATAAAACAGTATATTATGTATATTTAAGTTACATATTGCTAAATGTTAGGAATAAGCTATAATTATATTAGTAATGTTGAATATATAATTCTCTTATTATCTTTATTGTAAATTAAAGAAAATTTTTTCATGAATAAATCACTTGATAATGTTTCGTGTACTTTAAGATATATAACAAGTTTCACTTCAAAATATAGTATACGAAAATTAAATAAAAATAACTTACTTACAAGCACTAACAAATGTTATTTCTTGTTCTTGCACAATTGTCTCAGCAAAAATATTGACCGAGAAAAGTTAACCTAGTTTAGAAATCAGTTCATTGGAATATGTTGTCGATTCTGAACAAACTGCTATCATACTAAAAATCAAGTTGTATATGTATTTTCTTATAAAACGCGATTTGATCTTATCTTTGGTTATTTATTAAAACTTTTGTCATAGTTAAATTAATTATTAAATATTTTAAGGAAAGTAAAATGTTTTAAAGTCTGTTATATAAACAGGCTATGGTACATTTGGTTCGTTATTGTGTATAATATGTGTCATCAGTAAAATTATTGAAAAAAAAAGGAAAAAAAGTCCCGCTGAGTTTCTCACGCCGGTTCTTCTCAGGTCAGAGGCTTCCATTTCCGAACCGGTGGTAGTTTGTTTGACGATCAATAAAAAAAATGGATTGCTTTCATATTGAATAAAGATATTCGACTTTGACTTTGTCTTTGATCAGAGTAGGAAAGAAACTTTAATTATGTCACGAAAGTGACCCATAGAATGAAAATGACGCAACTCTCCATCTGTCAAAGTTATTTATATTAATCACCTAAGAAAAATCATTTTTAAATAAACTGCAATTGTCCCTAATATAATTTTTTTTATATTTATATATCTTGTGATATCATAGTTATGCCACTTTTATGAGACAAATATAAGTATTAAATATCAAGGAAGATATATACATGACAGATTTGATTGTCTGAACTTTTGTCTTTCGTTATTTTTTGTACAGATATCAAAATAAATCTCATTCTAGTCGTGCTTTGACTTTTTATTTATTACCTCTTCTACTTGTTTGTTCCACGCCATTAACCTAGCCCACTTATCGGAGGTGCACCATTGTTGAACTTAGGGCTGCTTTACCACCAGAAGGCGATAGTTTGAAAGCAGTGACCACGGAGGAGGCCCGTCTTAAACCCTGGTCGGCACCAGGCCCGGCGTTTAAGTTCGTACTTTACGGCCCACCCATTCCACGGGGGAGGAAGGCCAAATACCTACGCGTGACCTTCGACTGCAACATGTCCTATGTTGCAGTCGAAGGTCACGCCTAGATCAATTCAGGACGTTAGAAAAAAGCTTTGTTCAGTTTTAACGAAAAGTGTTGGTCGCGTAGTTCGCGGGAATGGCTATGGGAAGTTAGCCTCCCGCAAACTTTGTGCTAGCTTACCATAGATAAGAGTCGAGAAGCAAAACTTTATAGTTATCAATAAAAATTAGAGGTGGCCATTTTGCAGGGGGCTCTCTGGGTCAAAGCGATCACACTATCGTGTACCAGTTTGAAGGGCACAGTACCCTGCGTACTTACTGGGGTGAACAAGACGTAACATGCTATGTCTCACGGTAGGCAACACGTTGGTGATTCCCGATGTCTTTTGGCTTCGGTGACCACTTAACATGAGATGCCCCGACTGTTCGTCTACTTTACTAAACTAGTCTTTCAAATTTTAGGTTAAAATACAGACTTTAGTTTAAAACAAAAAGTTTTTAATAATCGCTCAAATATTAGACATTACGCGACATATGGCCAATTGCATTACATACATACGTCATCAGCCTGTGTTAGTCCACATCTGGACATAGGCCTCCCTTAATACACTCCTAACCATTAGGGGGTTTTGGACTGTATCCCAACACGTTGGTCCAATGCGTGTTGGTGGGTAGATCGACTGTTACATCATCATTTTACATTACCCATCCGACGCATGGATTATCTTACTTTTCAGACAATTGGGTGATACGGCCCTAACCAACTAGGAAACAACAATAAAAATTTATTGAGTCCCCGCAGATCCCGCGATCTCCGGTTTCCAAAGCACACGCCCTTACCGCTAGGCTACGGAGACAGTTTCCTAGCCTTCTAATACTTTATGAACAACAAAATTTAATTTCTTAAGTATTTCTATTATTGCTGAAGTACTAATAAACTTACAGTGTAATACAATTTAAAATGTTATTGACTAAATGATAGTGACATAATAGGAAACGCCCATAACACCAGGTTAAACTGACAATAAAAGAATAACACCAATTAAGCAAACACAACATTTATTGTACAAACTCATAATATCAGCTGCCTTATTTAGGTCGCAAATAAATAATTTAAAAATTAGACGCCCATACTATAGTCAAATCAAACAACATTTATCTAATCATCTGTCTAATAAAATGTCTGAAATTCTATACACTAATGGCGATTCAGAAGCGGTTCTCATTGGTGGAGCGCGGCCATCTTGAATCCCCACGCGATGTTCGTCCAATAAGAGAGCCCGATTTTTTGTCGTCAAATGAGTTTGACGTCAGGCTTTTCTCGTAAATCTCATCTCTTACTTGATGAAGTTAAGTTTTACCGTAAACTAGCGGTTTCCCGCGGCTTCGTTCGCGTGGTATGTCTCATGGAGAAATGTTAAAAAAGTAAGCAAGTCACTCCCAGTTACATCAGCTGTAAGACAAGAAACGGACAGGTAGACAGACATTTCTATACAAAAAATTTTCAAAAACATTGTTAAGTTATATGTATCGGTTATCTAACACAATGTGATCATTTAAAAAGGTTTTTTTTAATGTTACAACTAGACACTTGTATTTTATTTATCTCTATATACTATTGATTGATTACACAATCCTAAGTTATTTTATAATAATCAACTACAATATCTTTTTTTAAATATAACCTAATACATATGTAGTGAGAAATTATATTCCTCAAGCAAAACTCGGATCTTTATCCGAATACGATGACACCCGAACTGTCAATGAATGATCGTATTAAACGAGTGACATTTTCATATCCATTGATATGAAACTTAATCGTTTAGAGTCAAATGTCATTGTATAATATAGAAATGTGTATGTACTGAAGCTATTTGAGAGAGCACGATAAATATGAACTTTCCGAAAAATAACGAAGCAAAAATCTTTTCTCACTACATCTACACGTCAACATTATGGCAGTGCTAAATTAAGTGACATGTACAAAGCATAAAACAGTCGAAATGGAAATATACAAGAGAATCAGATCTTAAAAAGCGGTACATTTTATCTTACAATCTAATAAGAGCAACAAACAAATGCATGTTTGTTTATTAGATAAGTCTGATGTAAAATATTTAGGGATACTGAAACGATCAAAAATCTTTATTTCTTTCCTCTAATGATAATTTTACATAGTTTGATGTGGTTTTGTAGCACACAAACTGCAGTTACTAAAAACATACACAATGGCATTAAAATTTACAGTGAAATAAAATTATTTTACATATTATTTTGCATTAGACTGTACATATTTTAAAGTTTTTAGTGTATATATGGTGAAGAGAAGAAAGAAAGAATTCTTTTCACTCTTCTGACAAAACATTCATTATTTATGAGCAAAACAAAACTTTTTTTATTACATAAATGTTTTTCAGTGTATGAATGATGAGTATAATAAAACAAAAGTGATTTTTTTTACTCTCCTAGTAAACACATATATTATTTAACTGCAGAACAAAAACTTTCTTTGGTTCCTTAAATTATTGATGTCTTTATTCCATAACAGATGACTCAATATAAAATGTAACATCTCGACAAGCTTTATAATATTCTAATGTGATATTAATAGCAATAAATAATTACTTGCACTTAAATACACTGAAAATCCATCAGTCTACTCGATCTTTTCCGTCTTCTTGATCGACTTGGCCGCAGCCAGCTTTTCTTTGCACTCCTCGTACATTCCGTCCAGATCCAAGGCAGCTCTTATATTATCTTTGGAGAATAGGAACCTGTAAAGGACATTGAAAGTGGCAAACTATAAGATCTATAATATTAGGTTAAATTTTTATGTAGACAAAAATTTTTACATTGTAACAGGTAGATCACAAGTAGATGTATATACAGATTAGTAGTACAGAATCGACTTTTGACATGCCCATCCGACGCATGGATCATCTTACTTCACAGGCAATCAGGTGTTTAGGCCGCATTGCCCTTACCATCTAGAAGATGTCAATTCAAATTTGCTGATTCCTCCAGGGATCGAACACAAGATCTCCAGATTCTAAAACTCAAGCCCATACCACTAGGCCAACGAGGCAATCACCATAATCATCATGAACGCCAAGACGGCCGATCTTTTTCCAAGCTGACCAGGCAGATTGGCAATTGACTAATTACACTTGTACTGCGGATCTATCTTACTTCCACTGTAGGGCAGATCCGCCATCAAGGGGTCCTCACATCACTACAGATACAGAGGCAGCCACCAGAGTAGCATATATATAAAGCCAAGTTAAATCAGTGACTTACTTAAGCAGCTTGCCGCTGTGATCGGCCTGGGTCTTCTCATTTCTCTTGACCCTCAGTCAAGACCAGCAGGGTAGGTAGTTGTCTGCTTGTGGGCCCATCTTGCACTCTGTACTTTGCCGCTGCTTCTGGATATCTAAAAATTATGGAGACTTGTTTAAAACAATAGATATCTTAGGACAACAAGACAACGCCCAAGTCAAAGAAAAGTCAAACTGCTATGGGATACATTAATTCTATATTTCTTAGGTTTTTTTTTACAAGGAACTGTACTACAGCAGTACTCATCCCTGCCGCAAATCAGTAGTATGTAAGCACTAATGTACCGGTTTGAAGGGCACCATAACCTGCGTAACTACTGAGTAAACAGACTCAACATCCCAAGGTTTCTTATGGGCAGGGAATGTCAGTTACCTTTAGGTTATTGTCATGCTCATCCAATCGCTTTAACCAATAAAAAAATACGCAAAGCATATATTGTAGCAACTATAGCCAGTTTACGTAAAATGTTAATTCATGTCTTTTAGCATTAGCCTAGGCACTAAACATTACAGCAAACATAAGGGCAAAATAACAATTTGTAAATTATTGCTAATTGTTTCAAAGCATGGTTAAGTCATAAACCAGTTTCTATACAAGAATTGAGGTAATGCCTATAAAAATTTATGGGCAGTATTCATCACAAAGATGATGTATTTGTTCCTGCCTCTTTTAGTAATAAAATGGTGCATTGTAACTTGCAGAATTATCTATTCAAACCATTAAAGTGACCTACATTGTGCTTGTGTTGCATCACAAAAGGTCAATGGGCATTTAGAACTGCTATGCTAAATGGTATACTAACATGTTTAATACCCGTTATATACAATATTAGCTGTTCGTCCCTCGGCTTTTGCTCAGAGGTACTTTTTTTATCCATGCACTTCAAACTGAAAACGATAGTGTTTTCACACTTCTGCTTTTCAGTAGGACACTTTCACTGCACCATATTCCACAAAGCTGGTGCAATGCGAGCCGACTTTTTACATGCCCATCCAAAGCATGGATCATCTCACTTTTCAGACATTTGGGTGATTGGCCTAAAAAATATCTTTTTTAGGCCCGAACATACTTTCTTATGAATAGTATAATAAATTATCAACAGTTCAGAAATTCAAGTCTCCGGCCTGAAGATAAATAGGGTAAGTAACTCAGGAAGACCCATTTTTTCCTATTCTTCATAAATTTCTCCAAATTTAAAAGATCAAGATAGTTTTGCAGTTGCAAAATAGCCTAGAGCAAACAGTTCCTAACAGGGTTAAATAAATGAAAGTAAAGTAAACATTTCACATCAATTTCTTTTATTATTTTTGTTGTTGTTTCCATTGTATAAAAAATATGTTATAAATATTTAATTTCATTTAATATATAATACACATATTAACTAGGTTGTAAAGGTTTGTTGGTATTTATTTGGGAAGCCTTATTAAAATAAATAAATGGAGAGTTACCTGCCAACATCCACCTTCCCAAACTTAAAGTTATCCAGAGAATAGCTAGCAGAGAGCTCCGCAAACACGGGTGCAAAGTTTACGCAGGCTGGATGCCATGCGGCATACAGACAGATGATCCATGTGGTATGCTTGTGCCGTTTCAGTTCCTCCTCCAGGGTTTGCAGACCTCGGAAGTAGGTCACATGTTCTGGACCAGCGTAAGTCGGTTCTGGTAGTATTAAACCTACTAGGACAAGGAGGGCTCCGTAAGGCAGGCCAAATCTGAAATGTAGACGATACTAAATAGATTTGTCTTAATCTGCATGCTTTATTAGTTTTAAATTATGGAAATAGTTAAATTTTTCATTTTCAATATTTTTTACTTACATTATATGAAGAAAAATAGTACACAATGGCAAAAGTAAATCTCTTTTTTGGTTTTTAATCTTTTCCTGTATTATTCTCACTTTATTTATTAAATACAAAAACACAAATCCTTCCCTTTATGATTGTTCTTATTGCAACAATGGCAGACAAGCATTAGGACCACCAAGTGGTTGTCACTACGTATCACCAATGTAGCTCCTACCTGAGACATAGGATGTTACATCTTGATTACCCAGTAAATACGCTTACCCTTCAAACCGGAATACAATAGTATTTTACACATTGCCACTTTGGGCCGGAAATAAGCAGATATTTATATACTTATACATATATATTTTTATGTATTCATGTATTTAGTATATTTATTATATATTATGTAGATTTTAGTTAAGACACATTATTAACTCAACTTTCCACTTTTTATCACTGCACCACCCAAAGGTTGACTGGCAAAAAATGCATTGGTATTGAGCCGGCTCAGTACATCTGTGCGTAAAGATTAAATAAATATATAAACTAGCTACTAGAGATATATTCACCTAACGTCCGCATATAGCCAAAGTATAAGGTTAGCGATCTTTGTGTAGACAAAAGAGGCGGAGAGGTAATTGACCATCGTTACACTTCCCGCCTTCCGCGTCCTCAGCATAACGACGATGATTAGGAAGAACAATATTTCCGTCTCTCGGCTGTCCAGCTCGCAATCGGCTTCGGGGAAAAGGAAATTGCAGATGATATTAGTCCTTTTACATGTTACGAACGAAATGCTCAGTAAAATGTTTATCCAGTAATATGGCTTGAGTAGCTGCCTCAAATCGCTTTTGAACGACATGACTGCGGAGGATGTTTCATTTAAGAAATTAAGATCGAGAAATTACGGCCCAGACGGGCCTAAGTTATTACTGTCAATGTCAAAATATTTAGCGATCAGCAAAAGGTGTTTCCCTTAGTAAGTAACGGGTACGCCATTTAGTAACGAGTACCGAAACCTTACTCAGAGATGTGAACCGTTACGATAATAAAATATATAAGGTTATAAATAAAAAAATAATAAAAGTAAGGTATAATAAAATACATAAAGTAAATAACCGACTTTACAAGACACAAAAGCAGACGCCGCGCGGGCCTTTATGTTGATCCTTTTGTTTTTATGGTAACTCGTGCGAGTTAATTGTTGTCGTTTTAGACTTTAAGTTCGTTGTTAAACACATTCAATTCCAATGTTCAGTTTTAGTTAATGAGTCAATTATCGTTGTCTTCTTAATTCTGAAAACAAAAACAGAGGGGTCAAATCAAGGGCCGATGCTACTTCTACAGTTTAGCACTTGGTTCTATTACAAGTGGTTTTGTTTCAAATTTTAGGAACTTTATGTACGTTGTTACACATTATTATATACGGCACTTGTTTATGAACTTTAACGCATATTTCTGCTAATAAAATTTTATTTTAAGATTAAATTAAATTGTCGGAGGCCTTATTTTTTAGTGTCACGACTTTTATTGAACCTAATTTAAAAATTTTAGCCTGTAAGTGATGATTATTAATTTAATTATTATAATTTTGTTTTACACATTAGCGTAAACATTCTCTCTAGTATCAGCAGATATAGGAACAGAAACGAGTTTAATAAATATGATTTTTAATATTCCGGCTTTGATCACTGATCACAATATCTCTGAATCACAATATGGTATGAATATTTCTTTTCCCAAGTAGATATTAGTTAAGAACGGGTTTGACGAAATTCCACCCTGAGACTACACCACTAACAGAATATATATTTTTTTTATCCTATAGCTTAACACCACATAAGATAGGAACGTTGCATTGAGTTCTTCTTCTCTCATCGCCAACGCTTTAAGAGAGGTAGTAATGTTTAGATAGAGCTCTTCTAGCTATTAAATTATCCGTCATATTAAGCGTCCGAATCGAGCCGAGGCGTCAACCCACCTGGGCAGCTCTCAATTCAGCATGCTTACAGGAACCAGAAAGTTTTTAATTAATTCATTAGTTAAAGACGAGCAAAACTTCTGGCGAAGCACACTTCACCAGAAAGTGAAACAAAAGGTTACTCTGTACCGATAATTAATACATTATAATGTGTTGCCTGATAATACGTTTACATGGATCGTTTTATTGTACACGGAATATTAAGTCGTCAACTATCATAGCCCTACGATATTGCCTTCACATAATGCCTGTATATAATAAAACTAGCTGTTAGCCGACTTTGTCCGCGCGAAATAGCAATAGACAGACAGATAGACGCACAGTTACTTTCGTATTTGTAATATTTTGAATATTTCGTATTTCTATGGATGCATAGCTTTTTAGCTCCATTTTGTTTCACGAATAAGATATCAAACAGATAGCACTCTGTCCTTTCTTTTCCATTGACCAAAAGCAATGTGATTTATTCCTCATCGACAATTAGGACTATTTAACTTGTCAAGTGAGAATCACATAAGCTATCATTTTTGAGTAAAGGAGTCATAAATTTTAACATGAATTTGGTCGAAACATATAGCAAATTACATTGAAGAGCAATATAATTTGCATCGTTGCTAAAATAAAAGTAACCTGGAACTCGGATTAAAATAAACAGGAAAATGTTTATTTTAATCAGAGTCCCGTGGTTTTTTTTAACATTTCGATGATTACGAAAACGAACTCATAATTTATGATTTACGAATACCCTTGCTTTAAAAACTTTAAAAACTAAATAACTAAGATCCACATTAGTATGTGTCAGTCCACGGCTGGACATAAGCCTCTCCTGATGCAAGCTTTTACCATTAGGGGGGTTTTGGACCTTATCCCACCACGCTGGTCCAATGCGGGTTGGTGACTGACTGACTTTTTACAAGCACATCCGACCCAATTGTCTGAAAAGTAAGAGGATCCTTACTTTTCAGACAATTGGGTGATGGGTCCAAGTCGCCCTAACCGACTAGGAGACAATGAAAATTTGTTGAGTTCCCGCAGTATTCGAACCCACGACCTCCGGTTCCTAAAGCACGCGCCAATAAAAATATCATTGTTGGAAATAGTAAAACCACACCACAGCATATAAATAATTATATTTCTAGTATCGATAATAATGTCAAAAACATTTGCTAAACGTTAAAAACAAGGGGTGTGAAAAGATATTAGTGGAAGCCTATGTCTAGCAGTGGACTTACACAGGCCAATGATGTTGTTGTTGAGTAAAAATTAAATAAAACGCATGATTATTAGTACATTATTATAATTTATTAACATACACAATACCTAAACATCTTACAAAGCTAGGGAGTGCCTGCCAGCACTGAAATTGTGACAGCATTTTCAAAATATTTTGCATTCAAATAACTTTAAATTGCGGTAATTCTCAATAACCAAAGCTAATAAATTGAAACATTCTCAAAATATTATAATAATAAATGCTAAAGACAATAAAGCGAAAGAAACAAAACTAGGTCTTCTAATTCTCTGATAGACCGACAAAGAAATATTAAACAGATACAATACTTGTTCATATTAAAAGTTAGAACCGTTTCACTGGTATTTAAAATAGGATATTACTTATTATTTGAAATGTCAGCTTTATAATACTATAGCGCAGTTTAGCCAAATTAGATTCGGAAATAATGTAAACAGAGTAATTATTCCTCTGATTGAAAATAAAAAGTTTAATGCAACAAATCCGTAGAAAAGGGAAATCAATATGTGAACAAAGTTATCCAAAATGAGACAGAGTCAAAAAGCATAATGCTTTAGTCACCTGTCACTATTTATTTCTTAGTTGTAGTTTAATGGGTCCAAGTTTATCTTGATCACTTTGGTAACATCAAGGTTAAAAGAAACTGAAATTCGATTCAATCGTTTGAGTTGATGGCTATTCTTGTAGATTTCGCAAAGTAAAGTTATAGAATTAGACTCTGCTTTAAGAAAGGCTTGTATATGATCAATGTCACAGTTAAAAACTAAGAGTTGATTATGTCGGATAATGCACCAATGTTCTCTCTGTTGATGCATCTAAAACAAAATGGGACCTCATAATCAAGAAAAAACATGCGTCGATGAGGCATTAAAGTCAGTCCACCCGCCAACCTAGCATTGGACCAGCTGTGGATACGGTCAAACCCTAATGGATAAGTGTATTAGGAGGCCTATGTCAGCAGTGGACTAACAAAGGCTGATGATGAATAAACAAAGTATGTAATTGATAGTCACTCTAAAAAAGCTGAATGTATAACACTACTTCATTGCCATCGATTACAATATTTACCGAATCTAATTTTGTTAAACCGTAGACCCAAGATGCAGTATATATCCAAACAAAAACTCAAACAATACAGTATCATGCTTATTTTATTATTATTAGTAAGTTACCGACATACTGCTCAGTGTGTTTTCATACATATACTGCATCCTAGGACAAATATAGCATATAAACCATAGTTTCTGTATTAAAAAAAGAAGTATTTCTCTATGGCCATTTAAAATATTTCTAGCCATAGACAAGTGGAGTCTAGCAGAGCACTAAATGAAGGTTATAAGCTCAAAGACTGCTGAAGAGGTCCAATTAGTTCATTGGAATTATTATCCCATCCTTGGACGTCCCATTCCACGACCGGGCATCTGCGGGGGGGCTTCTCCTTTCACGTTTTTTATTGTCTCATCCACAGACAGGATCTAAAAAGAATAAATTTTTGCAATACATACTTATGAAGAGGAACAAATTTATTATATTCAATTTAATTTAAAATAAAATTGATTGATAATTAATAAAGAAAAACTGCTTCCAATTGGCCCTTGCTTTTTAAACCGGTGATCGTGGGTTCAAATCCCGCGGGGAAACAACTGCGTTATCGTCGTTTGCTGGTTGGTTAGGACAATATTGGCTGGTCACCAATGGGCATGTAAAAAGTCGTCATTTATATATTCATGCCATTCATAATACAGTGTCGATCAGATGCCAGTCTCTCTGCATAAAACAGTCATTCGGGTAAATCTGAATGGATTATAAGTCGACCCTATGATAACTACAGACAGTACAAATGTCATGTGTAGATGAGTTTCTATCAACATTCCACGAAATGGCTTTTGATTTTGCACATTTCAGACCTTGTTTGTTCCTGATATAGTAATTAATGGCAAGTTACCTGCGTGGCAGCCTCGCAGGCAGCTGTGACTGCATTGATCTTGACTATTGCCGGCTCCCATACGCAGTTGACATAGTTGTCCGAGATGTCCTCCTTTTGGATATCTATCCCGTACCAAGTGTCACCTGCTCGGAACAAAGGGTACAATTAAAACTAGTCAAATTTGGCTCTAGGTGCGTAAATTAGTCTTCAGTACGAATCCAGTACAGAAACAAGTAATTTTGTTGTCTTATTCTGATGCAAAGAGTAATATGGGTTGGTTATTTGTGCCTCAAAGTAAAGGTAATTCATAAATGGCCATAAAAATACAATATCTTTGGCAGTTGTTACAGAAAGTGCCATTAAATTGACTGTTATCTAATCTATCCATCAAAATCAGTATAAACTTTGAGTTGGTGCATACTGGTGCATGTGACGTTGCGCAAAAAACTTATGTGTTAAAGGAAGTTGATTACATCACAGAAAATGGTTATACTCATTAGAAATAAAGTGTTAGACAACACAAGCCTACTTATTGTCTAAAACACAGATGATAAATCTAGTTTAACTCGAGCTAAAGTGGCGCACAGTAGTGTTGTGCTTAACACAATTATTTCGGAACAGGAATGATCAGTCCAAAAAGCATAGTGTTAACAAAGAGACCACTTATTTCACAATTTAGTGTATCATATACAGGACGAAACAATCTTTGCTTTTTGACATAAAAAAGCTGCAAAAATAGCTTACTTCCCTTTTTATTCTAATTTCCCTCCAAAACACTTTTAACAATCCAACGTATATTTAAACTAAATTAAACTTTTCATCATACGTAAAAGCTGTATTCCTCCATTCTCCTACATCCAATTAATATTAACAACACATCCGTACCAGCATGGTGCCTCTGACGGAGCTTGTTCAGCAAGCCAGTGGCATCCAGACCAGCGTTATCCGCCAACTGCCTTGGTATCGCCTCGAAGGCACGGGCCGCAGCCGCCACCAGCAGCTGCTCCTTGCCCGCAACACCCCTCGAGTAGTCTCTAAGGCACTTCGATATCTCCATGTCGATCGCACCGCCACCTGTAAGCAGAGTAAACTATATTTAGTCTAATGTTGCATAGGAAAAACTTATTTTCTGTTTGCAGATTATACTTGAGTATATCTTTGACTGTATATAAATGTTTCTTCTTCTTCTATTAGTTATAATGGCTCCACCGAGAGTAACTTGGTGATTCTGCCAATGTCAAGGTTGCTTGAAGCACGAGATTCGTAATTGAAAATGATCAGTGTTAACTATTGTATGGTAAAGAGTCTAGGCACTTAGATGGTTGAGATACCTGGACGGACACAAAAATAATAATATATATGTTTATAAATTGATATTTGATATATAATTTAACTATATGAAGATGGCCTTGGTTACCACCTATAACGAACGCGTTCTATTCTGCTGCCAATAAAGGTGGTCTAGCGGTATAGGTACTTGCTTTATAAAGCGGAGGTCGTGAGTTCGAATCGCGCAGGACACCGACTTTGTTTGTTGAGATTTGTTAACTAAAATATTTACGGATTTTATCGCGTTTATTTTACATGGTCCGTGGTCACGGGTGGACTACCCTGTAGTCGGCACGGCCGCTGGAAAGTGTTCGAAACGTCGGAATTTAAAATGTAAAATAAACGCGATAAAATACGTAAAGTAATTTTATTTAATAATGTATAATATTCGGCAAGCAATAGAAATAATAATGTTGTGACTTTGGTTAGGACAATTTCGGCCGATCATGCAGTTGTCTGAAAAGTAAGATGATCCATGCATCTGGGAATGTAGTGTAAAAAGTCGGTCCACCGCCAACCTGCATTGAACCAGCGTCAAAAAGCTCCCTAATGAAAAAGGTTAGGGGGCCTATGTTCAGCAGCCTATGGCAAATTATCAGTACCAGAACGATATCAACAATAAAACTGTAAATAAAAAGGATTTTTAATTTTATGTGTATTTTTAATGAGTAAACTCAAACATGTATATGCACAATTGGTGGAGCCATTTCAATTGAAAGAGGCGTGCCCTCTGTTCACGAAACTCACTCTATTTACGAAAATTCCATGTGACTATTGAATGTGGTATAATATTAGATCACAGCCTCATTTCTGCTATCACAATCCACACACACAATTCAGTAATTGGATCCGTATGTTTTAATCATCGGCTGATCTATTAACATTCCATTCAAAACTTTCTACAAAGAGTGTTTATAAACTTTATTATTCATCAAAATCTCTGGGTAACTATTTGTTTCCCCAAAATAAATAAACAAAATACCTAGTATTCTTAAATATTACGGTACACCTAACAAGTCTTTATTTTATACAGCACTATACTGCCTTTGATTTTATTAATATAAGCTACATAATCTTTTTGTAATAACTATTTGTTGCTATACCAGAAAAATAAAAGAATTATGCCACATCATTTCATATGCTTAATTATAAACATTAATTGTATTTCTTCTTAACGTCAGCGGAAGATATTAACCTGCAACCACTGCATCATTCTTAATAGTCCTCCGCACAATCATGATGGCGTCGTGGAGGGAGCGTTCCGTCTCTTCAAGGAACTGCTCAGCACCACCTCTCAGGACGATTGTGCAGGCCTTGGCCGCTGGGCAACCTGTGATTGAGGGCATATTTAGTCAAATTATAAAATTAAGAATTGCGATATGAAACTAATATTTGGCTTAACTATCACTTAACATATCAAAATTGATAATACACATCTAGAGTTACATTATCAACCAAAAATATAACCAAAATACTCTATTCTTGTTTATTGTGAAATTCTATGATTATGCATATTTAAAATACCTATTTTATACGCATTAACAACAAATAAACAATTGCTTGCTATATTTACTTAGCCTAAACTACTACAATGATAAAGACAAGATAATTTTGACCTATAAACTAAATCAACATTAAATATGCTTTTTATTTATGCAATTTATTACTAAAAAACGGTTTTTGTTTAACTTGCTCACCGTCCGGTACACCAATATTGTAACCTAACGAGAAAACATCATGATAATATGTACTGCACTAAATATAAAAAAAGAAACAGTACTAAAATAAGGGCCGGGGAAAATATAAGACTAAGCCAAGAGAAACATGCATTCTACATTGTTCATTTACTTTTCTAAAAGGACTTCGCTTCAAAATTTTTGTCTATCCGTCTGCTTGTTTGTGGCTAATCTCTGGAATGGCTGATGCGATTTTACGGAAATTTCACTAAAAAATAGCTGATGAAATGGGGAATAACTTAGGCTTCCTTTTAGAAAAGACTTCTTTTTTACTTGACCATGCGGACGACAGCCAGTAACATAATAAACATAAAACTGACCAGTGAATATGTTGTAGCGCTCCCCTCCGACCTGTTTCTCGGTGAAGTTGGCGCAGCGACCCAACGAGTCGGGGTTCATATCCCGAACGGAGCTTAGTACTGCCCCACCGCAAGCGCGCTGCGTGCGACGAAGATCTTCGGCTGGCACGCGACCGGCGCAGAACATGTCCCTGGGTCAAAGACAATTAATTTTATAATCTAGTAATTCTAATATCCATCGGGACAGTTAGAACACCGTAGATCTATATAAGCAATCAGCTGATGTATTATAGAGTACAAGTGTACACTCTGCCTTCTTTCGCTCAAATAACTTTAAAAGACAGGTGACATTCTTCTCAGGTCTGAGGCGTCCTTTTCCGAACCGGTGGTGGTGTGTTTGACAATCAGCAAGTGTAAACTTCCATATTGAATAAAGATATTTGAATTAGACCAACAGGTCATATGAAAGGGAGGGGCATACTATAATCTTACTTTACAGTCAATCGTGTGGTCAGCCCGCATTGGCCTAAACAACCAGGAAACAAAAGTTTGTGAAGTCCTCATAGAGTTAGAGAATTAGACTGACTAAAATAGAAAGATATGAAGTAATTTACACTTATGCACTGTTATATGGTTGTCAAATGGTTTATTTTTCATTGATTCAAGAACTGAGACACCCTGGCCATAGGAAATGCAGAGAAACACGCCGTATTCACCCACGTAACGCTGACAACGGTGCCCTTCCAACCGGAATACATGCTGGCACACTACTTCAGCGGTAGAAATAGGTGCTACAGAGGTACTATATCAGATATTCTGTTACAAAAAAGGAGGTCCCTTTTTATATGAATACGTCTTTTATATGTGTATGCAAATCAAAACCAGTTACTGAAAAACATCAGCCGAATGTTTGATAGCATATTGTTATCCAAAGATAATGTCCGGCTCTTTATATTAAACTAGCAACCCCCACGACCCCTTGTGGCCGGAATTTGATAAAATCCGTTCTTAACTGACCTCTACTCGGCGAAAGGAATATTCCTACCAAATTTCAAGTCACTACGCCTTATGGTTCCACAGATATCGTGATGAGTCAATATATAGGTGGGAATCTCTTATATATATAGATTATACACTAAAACACAGTAAACATGCAGCCCTTACCTGTCAGCAAAGTACTGAGTTGCTACATCCCCGATGGGCAGCATGCTCAGTACCACATTAGCCCCGCTCTCGTGCAGCGCCGCCAGCTTCTCGTACAGAATCTGCCACTCGGCATCCACCACCTTCTGGTACTCCTTTACATTGTCCAGGCGGATCTGAAAAGTATACGTTACCAGTTAAATATGCGTTACAAAAACACTTTTTGTTTATTATGAAAAGTTTAAATCATATTTAATTAAAAATATCAACAGATAATTCTGAAATTGGATCCGTATGTTATAATCATAGAGTTTAAAATGATGATGTCGTACTAGTCGATTCCGACTACGGCGGCCGATCTATATTAGAGATCAGCCAACTGCGCAGGAGATATTATAGTGCACAAGTGCACGCGCAAACAGAAATGCACTCTCTATTCCTTTACTCTCAAAGCCCGATGGAACGGATAACCGACACGACCGGATAGATTAGGCGCAGGGCCGACATTAGCCCGTATTGCCCTAACAACTGTTTCTTAGTAAAACAACTTGGAAAAGTAGTTTATACCGTACCATAAGGCTATGGAGGCAGTTTTCACACAGACTAAAGATGTCACAAAAGTAAGACATCTAAAGTGGATATGGGCTAGTCATCTAATAAGGGGAAAAGGAAGTTGGAGCCAGGCCGTAACTGTATGGCCCAAGATGGAACACAAAGAGAAAGGAAACCGATTACAAGATGGAAGGACGACTTAGAGAAGACAGACGGGAGAAGATGGACGAGACGTGCAAGAGACAGAAATATTTTGAAAGAGATGGGGGGAGGCCTTTGATAGAGGGCGCACAAGGAACTAAACTAATTAAGATGATACTAAAATACCAGTTACTGTAAAAAATTTATTTTACTTAACTGTACTACTTATGTTTTCTGATAAGGAGATGAAAATGTAGCTCTATGTATAGTTTAATTTTAACATAGTAATAATTTAAAACCAAACCATAAACTCACCTGTGCATTATCCCTCTCCGCCTTCAACTCCAGCTCAATATTGAGCAATGCAATTTTGCAGTCCTCGTAGCTCTTAGGCTGCATCTCAAAGCCGGCATACGAGAAGGTCTTCTTGAAGGCCACTCCGGAGACCAGGAAGGAGTCTTCCAACGCTCCACCGGACACTTTCTTGATGCCTGATAGAAAATTAAATTGTTTTAGTTATATATATTTGACAATAAGGCAATTGCAATGTTGAAATTGACTTGTAGCCTCATTTCTACTATCATGATCTACATGAATCATTCGGTAATTGGATCCGTTTGTTTTAATCATAGGCTAAAGGTTCCGTCGTTTCAGCCGCGAATCAGTAGTGCGTAAATAATAACTGTCTTCCGGTTCGAAGGGCACCGTTGCCAGCGTATGCAGATTTGTTGCGTTTTATACTGCTTTTATAAAATAGCCCCACCGAGTTTCTGGTTCTTCTCAGGTCTGAGGCGTCTTTCACTGAACCGGTGGTAGCGTGTTTGATAATCAATAAGCAAGTGTAAACTTCTATATTAAACAAAGACAATTAAAATCAGAAACAAAACATTCGAATTCTCTTACGGCCTGGATGTGAAACTATCAATTGGGTCAAAGTCCAACTCATCTCTCAACTTGAACTAATAAAAATTACAAAATACATAGAGATCTTCACTTACCAATCATGCCGAGTGGCAGGAGTGGTGCATCCAGAGATAGAACAGCGTCCACCACGATGTTGGAGAAGTGGTCCTTCTGCTGATGGATAAGCTTCGAGGACATGGCGGTCTGGGCGCACTTCCTCAGCAACTCCCTTGGGGAAAAATAATAGAAATATCTTTAAAGCATGTTAAGTAACTTGTTATATACTAGCGACCCACCCCTGATTTGCACGGGAGCTATGCTGATGGAGAATAAACCTACAATATTAAGCATGTTTTATACATTTCTTCCTCTTCAATCACTCTATCTATTAAACAAAACCGCATCGAAATCGGTTGCGTAGTTTGAAAGATTTAAGCATACATAGGGATATAGGGACAGAGGAAGCGACTTTGTTTTATACTATGTAGTGATTTAATTTAGTTTGAATGAAGTAGTGAAAGTTAATGTTTTCTATAGTTTAGGGGTGAAGTTCGTAGATTATTGTTGTTGTGAATGCGTACGTCTGTCAATGAAGTATTAATATCATCATCATCAGCCTGTGATAGTCCACTGCTGGACATAGGCCTCCCTAATACACACCTATCCATTAGGGGGTTTTTGGACCGTATCCCACCACGCTGGTCCAATGCTGGTTGGTGGGTGGACCGACTTTTTACATGCCCATCCGACGCATGGATCATCTTACTTTTACACAATTGGGTGATCAGCCCAAATTGCCCTAACCAACTAGGAAACAATAAAGAAAATTCGCTGAGTCCCTCCTTGCGGGATTCGAACACACGACCTCCGGTTTCTAAAGCACACGCCCATACCACTTGGCTACGGAGGCAGTTAAGTAATATTATTAAGTATTAATATTGATAGACCTTAATAAAGTACATAACTATTAATTAAGTAACTAATAGAACCCACAGCAAAAAAACCTTCAAACCTGAATCAATCCTATCAAAGTTATAACTAGCAATTTTAAAAAAATGTCAGGTCTAGGTAACCATGGATAATATTTCTAGATTGCTTTTGCCTCATAACACGAGTGATCCTCACAGCCAATCAGCAATTGGATCCGTTGATTATAATCATTGGCAAATCCGAATTTAATGTTACTTACAATTCGTTTTATTGTATACAAATGAGAAAAATTGGACAGTCAGTTTCCGAAATCAAAGTTATCGTTTTAAAATGCATACACATAACTGCACATATTATAAAACAGATTTTTTTTTATGTTTTGTGTCTGTTCGGGCTAATCCCTGGAGTGGCTCGTGTGTAAAACTGTGTCGCAGCGCCGCTCACGTAACGCTCTCCATAAGCAACTATATGAGAAAGTGAGAGGCACACTTCTCTCGCACTAGTGCGCAATTGGCCTGCTTAAGTGAAAGAGAGACGGAGAGAAAGAGAAAGGGGGTTGGTAGATCCTTCTTCCTACTTTACAAATGAACATTTCAAAAGACGTCACGTATAACTTTCGCCCGTATACCGATTCAACAGGTAACCAATTTAGTTTATTGGAAATTAAACTAAGGACATCATCATTATGCAACAACAAGATGCTAAAACATTTTGAATCTAAATAGCCAAAATTATAATTTTCCATTTATTAACAACTAGCTGTTGGCCGCGACTTTGTCCGCCTGGTAATGTGTAAAAAAATACTTATACTTTTCGATTAATAAGAAGCAGCAAAAGTTACTTCCAGTTGCATGAGCTATCTTTTCAAGTAAGCTCCGGCAAGAGTGGACCAGCCATTCAAAGGGACAGTCTGTCAGACAATAATTAAAAGAACATATTGTTCTGTTACATGCTCAAGTTATATACCACAATGTTATCATGTAAAGAAAGAAGTTTTGTACAACACAGTATTAAATGTCCTCAAAGCACTTTCTTTAAATTTTTTTTTTTTTTTTTTATGGCTTACGCAGGCAGACGAGCAGTCGGGCCACCTGATGGAAAGTGGTCACCGACACCCATAGACATTGGCAATACCAGTGGTATCGCCAACGCGCTGCCTACCGTGAGACATAGGTGTTAAGTCTCGTTTACCCAGTAAATACCTGGCTACGGTGCCTTCAAACCGGAACACAGCAGTGTTTTCACACTACTGTTTCGCGGCAGAAAAAGGCACCGCGGTGGTACCCACCCAGACGGTCTCCTGTAAACAGGGGACCTACCACCGGTAAATAAATTAATTAACTAAAATAAATTAACTAAACATCACCAACCTCTGTTCATCGGGCGATTGGCTCTCGATCTTCACGGCTAGCTCTTTGATGCGCTCGATGGACAGACGCGAGACGGTTCGCAGGGCCCTGATGATGATGCGCGGGTGGACACCTGATGATGAGAGGAAACTGCTCAGTGTTCCTACTTCTATGTCATATTAAGTTAGTATTGGAGTGCTTATTTATTTATCTATTGAAACTTTTTACACAAATACAATTATGCAAGGGCGAGCTCAATGTCTTAGGCATTATCTGCCAGCTAACCTTAGGGTGGTAGATATATTGTGGTAGGTGCACCAGCAAAAAAATCATATAGATACATACACATATAATCATACAAATATATGCGGGTCTTTCCTTTAAAGTCTAAATAATTCTTAGCCATCCTGATCTCTGTGGGTAGGCTCATTCCAAAGACGTATGGATTGAATGAAAAGAGATTGAAAGAACTTGGGAAAGGGTTGTAAAAGTTGTTCAGCGACATATAGTATCGGCGAATTGACGATGTACAACAAATAATATTTAAATAAGTAAAATTGTAAACAAGCACTAATTGGAGGTCTTCAAACCCAGAGTGAATAGTAATGTTCTCCAGTCGATTACGACTACGGCGGCTTATAGTGCACTAGTGTACTCGGAGACACAGGTGCACCCCCTGTTCCTTTATACTTTCAAAGCCCGATGGGACGGATAACCGACACGACCGGAGAGAGTAAGGCGCAGGACCGACTGTTTACACGCCCATCCGACGCATCGATCATCTTACTTTTCAGACAATTGGGTGATCGGCCCAAAATGCCCTAACTAACTAGGAAACAACAATGCAAATTTGTAACTAGCGCGGTGGGATATGGTTCAAAAATGATAGATAGGGGTGTATTAGGGGCCTATGTCCAGCCGTGGACTATCAAAGGCCGATGGTGGTGTGGTGTAGTAAGTCTCAGCCTTACCATCTTCAACAAACGGCTTCAACCTCTTCAGAAGCTCTCCAGCAAGGATCACCACCGACGTGGTACCGTCACCGACCTGCAAAGCAAATATTTCCAATTAATAAACTGTAAAATTGTAATCACATGCCTTTTTTTAGGATGTGATCATCATTAACATTCTCTCCTCAAAAGAATTAGGAAATTGGATCCGTTGTTTTAATCATTTATTCTTCCTAAACTTTCATCCCTCAATCGTGTATTAAAAACATTTTTCTAGACCTTACGACCTCCACCTCGTCCTTGTATAGAAGCACTACACTCTCCTTTTGATTGTCAAATAAAGATTCGGTTCGGAAAAGGAAGCCTTAGAAGAAGCGGCCTAAGAAAATCAACTGGACCGCTTATTGAGACCTTAGCGAGACGCCCCCACCCGTTTCTCGAGTGACATTACATATTTTGCATTTTACATTAAGAAATCATTGAATTCAATCGGTAGTTTGATTAGTATTGATATTCAAACAGTAGCTTTGGAAATGTAGCGTCACGAAATTTAGTAACCCTCCCTTTTTTGTAACTTTGTCACACAAAGTCACACTTCAGACCCCCTCCACCCTCTTAACGTCAATCCAGTAATGGCTACCTTTGTATGGTTCCTTTCAAACCGGTTCACATTACCGTTTTCATACTACTGCTTTGTGGCAGTAGTGTTAAACTGCTGCGTTACCCCCCCCCCCTCCATCATCCCTCAATAAAAAGGGTAACAAACAAATCTTAATACTCGACTATAAAAAATTATAAATCTAATGTAAAGAAAGTAAATTTTCTCATTGCGCGAACAAATCGTCACGAAAAACCGACACGATGACGTGTAGCAATAGTCTAAATTTTAAATAACCCTTTTCCATTGTTAGTGTCGTTTTTGCTGCAAACGTAGAATAAGGCGAAAGATAAACGGACGCATTATTTTAGTTATCAGGTCGTTTATATATATAATTGATTTTTTTACACTCTTGCAGACTCCCCTGTATACTATATATGTTAAATTCTCTATAAATATTTTGACTAAAAACATGTTGGTTATGCACAACTCACCTCTGCATCCTGAGACTTGGCAATATCCACAAGGGTCTTCGCAGCCGGATGAACAATATCCAACAGCTGAAATAATTAAATGAATTTAATAATAAAACATATTGTGGTTTTGCAAACTTTGATTTGAATAAAATGTTGCCTCATTTCTACTATCATGATCCACACAGAGTCTTCAGTAATTGGATCCATTTGTTTTAATCATTGGCAACATTATAATCAGTTATATAGAAATATTCTCAAGTGTGAACCTGAGCATTTTTTGTTTTAAAATGGATCATTTTAGACTAATGAATAGATGTGAATATTTGCAGGCAGTGGGAACAAAGTGGCCTTGTATACAAAGCATACTTTTTGATGAACTGTTACTAGGAAGAGGGAGGACTGTCAACTACAGACAATATGAACCAAAACAACGCTCTACGTTTTTTTAAATTTAACTTAATTGTTGAATTAGCACTTGTTATTTTGTAATTGTATTTTTAGAAAACCGCAATATGGCTTGATGATGAAAATTTAAGTTGTACGCGTAAACGCGGTCAACGCGTCGTCAACCAGTGGCCCGCGCGTTGACGTCGTGTTGAAACGCTGCAAAGTACGTGCCGGGTGGCACTACTGAGCCTTGGACTTAACACAGCAAGGCAACAACATTTTATGAAGTCGTTGTTAATCCACTGTTTTAATCCTTTTGACATTAATTATGAGGGTATGTAAAATTTTATTACTGTATTATAAAATACTAGCAACGCCCCAACCCCCTTTGTGGGTGAAATTTAGTAAAATCCGTTCTTAACTGACCTCTACTCGGCGAAAGGAATATTCCTAACAAATTTCAAGGCGCTAAGCCTTATGGTTCTAGAGATATTGTGAGAGTCAATATATAGGTAGGAATCTCTTTTATATATATAAATAGATAAAATATTTTTATTTGATATGTCACCTTCATAATGGTAGCACCGTCGTTCGATATGACAGCCTTGCCGTTGTGGTCGACAATCAGCTTGTCCATGCCACGGGGGCCCAGTGTTGTGCGAACCTAGGACCAAAGGAAACGGGTTTCAATATACAGTGGTTATTAATTTAATTTACATTGCAAGGACAGTTTTATCCATAACATATTTGTGGAGAAATATAACACTTCTCAATGTGGAAATTGGATGTAATGTCCCTACTTTCCCAATTTAATGGGCTGATAAAGAAACAATTTTTCACCTGATAGTAATTCCCACCCTAATTCCCTAATTAATCAACTAATTCCCACCCTAAAGCATAGAAAGTTATATATATATAATATATATATATATATATGTATCCCATGTTAGCCTGTAAATAGGTGACCAACTAGGTGCAGTGGTTAGTAATCCAGACTATTGAGCCAAAGGGTGTGGGTTCGATTCCTATCATAAGAAAAATATTGTGTGATGAATAGTTTTTTTTCAGGTCTAAGTGTTCATATCTATATCATCATCATCAGCCTGTGTAAGGCCACTGCTGGACATAGGCCTCCCTGTCTCGATCAGGAGTTTTTTATCTTATTTTAATGGGCTTATCTATATATGTATTTATTTAAATAAAAAGTAAAAATTAGTCAATGTATTTGTCAGTTATCTAGTTTCCATACTATAAACTTTGCTTGTTGGAAGAGTCATTTTAAAGATAAGCCTCATGTGTCGTCCGTCATCATCATAGATGCAGAAATTGGAACAAACATTGTGTAATCATGGGCTTTACTCATAACAATATATAATTCTATTAAAAATAGATTTATAACTGAAAAAGAAAATTAATAGCAAAATAAAATAGAAAACAAACATGAGATGTAAACAAAGTTTATCCCAGTTTATTGGGCTTCAAGAGACTACTTGTAATCTTCACTGTATTACTTTCCAATTGGCCAAATTATCTCAGTTCACGGGGCAGAAGTTTTTACATGCAAGAAATTACTGAGTACCCTAATACTCGAATTAATTAATTTAGTATATATTTATATTAATTCATTACATAGTCATAATTGGATATTTGCTAAACAATGTCATTTACACCTACAACAATGTAACATTATTACAATTCTGGTTTTTAAAGTAAATCTTTATGGAAATTCTAATTACCAACATATCATCTGTAAAAAGTTAGATTACCACTACATGGGTTATGTTTACAAAGATTTGCTAAATAACATATGATACAATTAAAGACATTAACCATGCAACCACTAATGCATAACATTTCAAAGCATCGTTAGTTTACATGCTACACAATTGACTCTAAATGGTTGTCTTTACATGTGACACCATTGACTCTTAAACTGAGGATGTATTCAATTCCTTTTTAATTCAGGAGAACTTTTCTTTCATTAGCAATTTGAACTTCTTATACGAAGTATTATTACAGTCTGATATGTTTATTCTTAATATTATTGTTACGAGCGTTAGGACACAATTTTATGAGGAACAAAATATAAATCATTGTTCTCAGACAGAACCCCCAAATTTAGTCAGGAAAACCAAAAGCTATACATGAAAAAAAGCTTCTGAAAAAAAGAAAACAAGCTTTTATACACAAAAACACAACAATGACGTACCGCATCGACAACCAGCTGGCACGCATTGATGTTGGAGATCAGCTGCGGTTTGCCCTGAGACTGATCGGTCCCCTCCTTCAGCACTAGGATCTGTGGTTGCTGGAATAATACAAAACTATATTAATACCATTAAAATACATTACCAAATCATTTTTCCATTGGTCGTTCTTCTTATTAATGTTATTTTAAGGCTATAAAAAAGAATTCAGCTGTAATGTTTGTCACAAAGCAATAGTGTTTTTAAACTGCTATTTCAGTTTAATTACTTGTATAATTGATGTCACAGCCTTGACTTAAGTCAAATTAAAGTAAAATTGACAAAGTACATACTAATGCGACTAGAAGCAACACATTACTTTCCGTGAATCAACCGTTTTTAATCCATACACAATGGCTGCTCCCAACCACTTCTGTGTGGTGAATTATTGAAAAAGGTGCGATAGTTTTTGTAAATGCCACTTTTAAATCATAAACTACACTACGTACTACTATTGACAATCCGCTTTGGCATAGCGGTTAGTGTCAGTATGTCAGAGGGTGTGGGATCTATTCCCTACTGGGAAAACTATTTTGTGAAATGAGGTGTCTCTCTCGTTTCTGGGCATTTGCATTTATAAAATATGTATTTATTTAGAAAAGAAAAGTAAGTCTATGTGTTTATCAATCATCTAGTTTCAATAGTTCATGCTTTCCTTACTTTGGTATTTGATGATGTGTTAATCATCCGGAAATATTTATTTGTTAATTATATAGCCCAAAAATTATTATTATATATAAGCTAAATTATGCATGGTTTTATAAAAATTCATGAGTTTTGGAGAGAAAGAGTAATAAACATCCATCCAAACTTTTACAATATTAACAGGATGTACTGATTTAGTAACTATTATTTTTATGTTACAATCTATCATCTCAACTATATCTATTATTATGTCAATTATTGAGGGATAAAAGTGAAATCCCAAAATATGTAAAGCCATTGTTGCAGGTAGCTTTGCGTTTATTCCAACCTTATACGTAGACTATATATATTACTCT
Source organism: Lamproptera curius (assembly GCA_029286875.1). Lineage (NCBI taxonomy): Eukaryota > Metazoa > Arthropoda > Insecta > Lepidoptera > Papilionidae > Lamproptera > Lamproptera curius. The sequence goes on along the minus strand of JAGSMT010000098.1, from coordinate 1,278,639 downwards.
TATGCTAACGTAACAAAAAAAGTTAGACCGATCAAAATTCTCAGTTAAGTTCAAGCTACTTTAAATAAGTCATCATTTCGACACTATTTAATCTCTATAGAGAATAAAATAAGTCTTTCGACAAGTTCATATTCATGTTTATAACTTAAAAGCAATGGTTCTTAAACGATGAGTAAATAACCTAAAAATTTTAGCATAAAAGATCGTTATTTCTATCTTAAAGTAATAAAAGATGAATTTAAATCATCAATGAATAAAGTTTTTAGCAAAGAGGTAAGGCTCAAAGCTACATTTTTAATTAATTATCAGGAAATAAGTCAATAAATAGAAAAAAATATATCAGATGGCCGGTGAATAATCATATCAAAATATTGTAATAAAAAATATCTTTAATAATAATAATATTACAACAGTAATAATAACAATCGTTTTTGATGTATATCTTGTTAACAATTTATTTTTAAACTAAATATAACATTTTTATAAACTTAAAATAAAATAATATCTATGTAATAACTTTCAGCAATATCCATTTTGCATAAAACTTTATACACTTGGGTAATTATTTCAGAGTTCGTATATCTTTAATCGCTTGAGATTATTACGAAAATTGTAAATTTATTTACCATCTTGAAATCTTTTCTTTTCACTAAAAACACAAACTATACAGACTAAATAAATTCCGGCTTTGATCAAATGACTTGACAACGACAAGCAGAGTTGTGCTCACAGATTATACTGTATGATAAAATATTAAATATTACAGTATTTTTAATAAAACTGCCCAGATTGCTTAAGTCTGATTTATCCTCGCGGGTTGTTAAAATCAGTTAATTTCAATAAGAAAATCCAGCAGGAAAAATAAATATAAATACGAGTGGCCGTTGACAACCAATTTTCTTTTGACATTAGGTGTCCAAAGGTGATTACTTTTCTACATATACATTATATATTCTATATTGCACGAAAAGTTAAGAGTGTAACTTGGAACTGCACGTGCAATAAAAGAATTGCACATTAAAACTACAAAGTACGTGCTGTAGAGATATTAAAACTCACAATGAGCCGACAAGTTGATATTAAAGCTATAGTTTCCCACGTAGTAAGGGAGATGGCATAAATAAATGTCGAATTTGTATGGGCGACACCACGGAGGGTCAGGTATTTCTTGGCGATACCGTAATGCTTGATGGGGAGCAGCCTGTGACCTTATCGGAACTGTTGGAGACGATAACAGGAGTTGAGGTCAGTATATTTTTAATGTGTCAAAGTAATTGTGTGCTGTGAAAAACGGAACGGCGTCTTTTATTTTTGTGCCGAGCCAAGATGGCGGCATCGAGATTCGACGAAAATGTTTTATGATAATTTTTAGAATTTACTATTAAAAATATGCGAACTATTTAAATTTTTCGGATATTTATGCGATCAGCTCCATATCTACCACTTTACATTTAAAACGCATCCCAATAAAATAGTTCTTCGCTTTGTTTTTTAACTTGACTTTGCCGCTAAGAATAGTTATATATACATTTTGAATATTGACGCAGTAGATCAATTCTAAAAGCTAATTCTATTTCCAACTACTTACTAGCACCAAAATGTTCATTTTATGTCTATCACAGCTTTATATTTAATTATAAATTATTGAAGTATCGTAATTTGTCGAACAGTAATATCTTAAATATAGATTCCAAAGCTATGAATGATGAAGCTATATCAAAGTGCACTACGTAACATATACATAAAAAGTTGTAGAAAGTTTCTTTATATGTATGGTGTTGTTATTGGTGAAATGAGACAATCCACACTAATATTGTAAATGCGGAAGTAACTCTGTCTGTATGTCCCACTTCACAATCTAATCCAATAAACCGATTTGGATTGAATTTGGTACATACAAAGAATAGATTCTAAGAAAGTACATAGGATACCATTTATTGTGATAAATGTGGTTGACAGGGTTAAAATAGGGATAAAAGTTTCCCCCCGAACAAGTTCTCGCTTTATCGTAGTGGTGGGGTGTCATGTCCAAAGTTGATATTTATAAATATCTAAGCATAAACTACCATATATGATATTAAAATTAATTCTGTAAATGATTAAGCTATATTGTCAAAAAACCAAAAACTAATGGTCCCACAAAGTTCTTTCCTCCCAGGATATGAGCCCTTAACCTCCATTTGTAAAGCTAGGGCTTATACTAGGCCATGGAGATGGTTTGTAGTAAAAGTTTATGAATAATTAATTAAACTAGACAATTAGTTATTAATATAACTAATAAGTTAATAATATAATTAATTGTTTCATCATCATCATCAGCCTGTGTTTTTCCACTGCTGGATATAGGCCTCCCTTACTGCTGGTCCAATGCGGCCTCACCGACTTTTTACAGGCCCAGCTACTATTTGTCTATGTTATACAAATTTTTAGGCTCCGTGTTTTTGTGTTATGACCAAATTGTTTATGAACTTACTACTTACTTGCTATTTTGGCTTGAGTATAGAAGAAACATTTTTATATTTTTAAAAAGTATATGATTTGAATCCGAGTGTTCTTCAGAGTACTTGTGCATTTTTCAAATGGCACTTGCTTCAAGTAGCATATTAGTTGACGCATACTTAAAAACATAGGTTGTTTTGTGCATTAGAGACTGTTAATAAGGTTTCTTATGATAAATTTGGTACAATTACTGTAGTTATATCATTTTCTTACTACAAAAACACATTTTACAAAAGAATATTTGTCTGCAATGTTGTTTTTTCAAATGCAAATTTATGCTCTTCTTGATACTGATATACAGCTACAAAAAAAGGGGAAATCAACAATCAAAGAAACCTGAACCAACTTTTATGTGGATTTTATGTTAATGAATGTGTGGAGATTTCCTATGGTGACAGTGTACAAAGAATTATGCAGTTAGTATGCGTTTCGAAATTATGTCATGAAATATTTGGTTTTGGAGTAGCATCTGTTTTGTGGATATAAAATTAGTTATTACATTAAGTTGTCTACAAGTGCTTATCTAATTATCTGGGGTACTCAAGTGCTGATGCAGCTGTACTGCTAGACCCTGTGCAGTTGAGGAGTTTGGGAAGATATATCATGGCCATTTGATAGATACGGTGGTTACAGATGCCGTTGACAGAAGACCTGCCGGTCGGCCTGTGCTCCGCCTGTTCCATCTCTGCCCTGACAGCGGCGGACTTTCGCACAGTGTGCAGGCAAGCTGCCCAAAAGTGGGACTCGATGCTGCAGCTGCTAAACACCTTGCCCGAAGACGGAAGCGAGCGCAAGGCGCTGTTTGCCGTCATCGATTCCGATCAAATGGTCATGTTTGAAGAACCTGACAGTGTCAATAGCGCCCGGTCGGCCGCCGCAAGACTCGACCGAAAATTGAACCCCAAAGACGAAGAAATGCCCCCAAGGGGACCGACCAAAGGCCACCGTTGCCGGTGCCCAGACTGCGGAAAGAAGTTCCAATATGTCCAGCAGCTTTACCAGCACTTGAAAGAGTCGACGGACCTGAAGCGAGCGTGCTTTGTCTGCGCCAAGATCATGAGTCGCGATGAACTGGTTCTGCATCTGCGCAGCGCACACAAAGGACACCGTACAACTGTGAAAAGTGCCCGGCACTGCTACTGACAAGGGGGCAGTATGATCAGCACATGACGAGAGCGCACGCCCAGGGCGCTTGCACTTGCGGCGACTGCGGCCGCACTTTTAAGACATCAAACGCGTACCGCGCTCACATGTCCGTGCACACGGTGAAGACGTGCCCCGCCTGCGAGAGACTGTTCCGCAACCAGACGTGCTACCTTTACCACGTGCGACAGTGCTGTAACCTCGCAGAGGGTAGTTCAACCGTCGTATCGTCCGGTGGGCGACGCGTTCGAGTGGGCGTCCGGGGCAGGACGGACAAGCAGTGCGTTTGCGACTACTGCGGGAAGCGCTTTGCCGGAAAGAAGTTCGTGTCGGCGCATATTCAAATCGTACACACGAAGAGCACCCATAGGCCATGCGTTCACTGCGGTAAATCGTTCGCAGCCGCCCATATGACGGAGCATGTAAAGAAGCATGGCCAGTTGGGACTTATAGCTGCGGATTGTGCGGCGTGGTCCTGAGGACCAGGCTGGGCTACATACAACACACTCGGCTGCACAGCGGCGAGCGGCCGTACGCGTGTTCGCAGTGCGGCGAGACATTTCCAGCGTCCTCTAGACGCTCGGAGCACATGAGGAAAGTGCACGGTGGTAGTGAGACGTTTCTGAAGCACGCATGTGACAAATGCCCGGCACGGTTCAGGCTGCCGTACAAGCTGAGGAAGCACGTGGCCGCTGTCCACGGCGAGGGTCGCGAGCCGAGCTTCGGGTGCACAGAGTGCGGGGAGAGGTTCGGCAGCTGTCGGGGCCTCCTTCATCACAGCAGGGTGCATCAGCGTGCGGGTGTTGAGAGACGGACTCAGCTTAAATGCAGGGTGTACAGCCAGCCGTCTAGGTGTGCGAACGGTTCGGAAGCAACCTCGGTTGCTACGTGATGTGAGACGTGATTCGGTGTTGTTAAATGTATATTTTACCGAAATCATATTTTACAAATGAATGGTGCTCAATATAAATGAGGTACAATAAAACTTATGAAATTTTACGGTGGTGCAAGACAAATATAAATAGCGTTATGAACGTGTATGTTTAAAAACCCTACTGTTTTATTCGTATTTAAGGCGTGACCTTATTGTATTTGTAATTATTTTTTGTATAAGTAAAAACTGTTTGGTAATTGATTTGTTTTTTCGTTCGCATTGTTGGTTTTTGACATTAGTTTTAATTAAAATAAGATCCAATAAAGGAGGTCTTATATTGTCTTTACACAATTACTTTTAGCTCGTCTCTGAGAAGCTCGATAAGCATAAACCCAGTCTTTGCGTGGAACGGACTGACTGATGGCGTGGTTTCAGGTGCTGGAGGAGGCCGAATTGCCGCGCGGCGTATGCTCCACCTGCACAAAGATGGCCCTTGCCGCTATGCACTTCAGAAAGGTCTGCCACGAGTCGGTCGAGCTATGGGCACAGGCCTCCTCCCGCTTAACGCAAGTCTCTTTGCCCCAAGGAGACGATAAAACGTTCTTTATCCTATACGACAGTACAGAATGCACTGTATTCGGGGAGCAAAAACAGATGTTTTCCTCTAAACATGCTATGGACAGGCTCAATGAAAGAATAAGACCGCCCAGCCCGCTCAAAACTGCAGTAAACGTCAGAAAATCTCATAAAGGCGTAAGGTGGAGATGCAAAGATTGCGGCAAGCAGTTCAATCTGCCTTATTACCTGAACCAGCACCTGAAAATGACGTCAAAAAGGGCCTGCACGCATTGCGGCGCTATCGTAAAAAGGGAAAAGCTGCACCTGCATCTACTCAGGCACCACAGTATCAGTCTCTTCCCTTGTAAGACCTGTCACCAGCTATTTCAGCATCAAGAAGAATTAGGTATACACACAGCGACTGCCCACGGGCCCAATTCGCACCACTGCAGTGTCTGCAGCCACGGTTTCGCCAACGACCGCGCCCTCCGCGCGCACATGTACGCGCACACCTCTTCCACTGTGCCGCCTGCAGCTCCAGCTTCGAGAACCGCCGCTGCTACAAGTACCACATCCTCCGCTGCAAAGGACTCAAGAGGGACCAAATCCGCCTATGAATGTCACGATTGCGGCAACAGGTACTCTAAGAAAGAGTCGCTGCGGACGCACATTGAGCAAAAGCACCTGAATGTTCTGCCATTCGTCTGTCAGAAGTGTGGTAAACGAAGCTCGACCCTGGGCCACCACCGAGCCCATGAAACGATCCACCTGCCTAAGCGGAAGGTGTTCCAGTGCTTCTGCGGAGCCAGGATGCTGACCGAGCTGGGCTTCAGCCTCCACCGCAGGATACACTCTGGGGAGAAGCCGTACGAATGTCATGAGTGTGGTGACAGGTTCCTCTCGGCGTCGCGGAGGCTGGACCACGTCAAGCGGAAGCACACCAGCTTAAGGATATGCCGCACTCGTGCAATCAGTGCCCGGCAAAGTTCATCAGGCCCTCACAGCTTAAGAAGCACTGCCTGGTCGTCCACGGGGTTTCCAATTGAAAGGATCCATATGCTACTAGATTTATTGTAGGTGATTGGGTCTAAGGGTTATTATTTAAGTGATACTTATTAAAGTGTGAAAAAAAATATTGTAATTACAATTAATTTGACTCTCGTTTTGGCTAAAGTAATGATTATTATCTAGAACAGCCATTGTAGTAATTGAACTTCATTAAAAAAATTATTTGCCTGTAAAATTGCTATACGGGCGAAAGTTATACGTGACTAAGTCTTTTAGCGGTAGAATGATTGTAATATTCATTCGTATAACCCTTTTTCTCCATGTCTCTGTTTCACTTAATTGCTCGCTTATGGAGAGCGTTACGTGAGCGTCGCTCTGACACAGTGCACGAGAGTGCCTTCCTATCCAATTTATAAGACGTTATCAAGTAAAATTGAGGAAAAATTTCGATGATAAACCTATTGCGAAAACCGCATGTTAGTAGCAACGGCGTCTAATATATATCTTTACTACATAATACCTTCAACGATTTTATGTGCGTTCTTCTGTTAGTTTAGTCTTAACGTTAGTTAGTTAGTTACTTAAATTATGAATTTATTTACTTGTCGATGGACACGTAATTCTCGTAAACAATGGTGTACGTCAATTTTGATTGCTGCAATTTAGCCTTAGATGTTTGAAGCCAATCCGCTGTAAAGTTAACTCAAATTTAACATCTCTGAGCCAATTTTATTTGAGCTTCTACCAGACATTTTGCTACTTAATTTCGGTCTCACTATATCTATGAAACTATAAGGCTGACTGGCTGACTTGAAATTTGGCATTAACATTTCTTTTGCTGCCTCCGTGGCCTAGCGGTATTGACCCTTGTTTAATGAATCGCGCGTAGAAAACTATGTGATATCGTTGTTTTCTGGTTGGTTTGGACAATTTGGGCCAAATTTTCTGAAAAGTAAGACGATCCATGCGTCGGATGGGTATGTAAAAGTCGGTCCACCCATCAACCCGCATTGGACAAGCGTGGTGGGATACGGTCCAAAAACCCTTTATGCAGAAGGCATGCGGATGGTGTGGATTAGGGGAGGCATATGTCTAGCAGTATACTCACACAGGCGGATGATGATGATGATTTCTTTTGCCATGTAGAGATCAACGAAGGACGAAACTCCTCGTTTGCCGGGGGTATATTAACTCGCGCGCATCAGCTATACTATAAATCTACTATAAAATCATTGTAATTAAGTAAGCATTACTCAATTTATTTACAAATTTTATTAATTTACAGCTCATTTGAACAAAATTTAGGGATACTTCTAGCAAGAATCTATCCCCTCCGTGATAAATACAGTTTAACTGATTTTACTTCGTTTAATTACTTTTAAACTTACGTTTATATACCTCACTTTAAAATCTGTAAATCTTTGTTATTCAAACCCCAACTTTATACTTTCAGTTGACTGAGGAGGCATTATGTCCGCGGGGTGTCTGCGTCGCTTGCACGGACGTCGCTGTCAACGCATTCGAGTTTCGCGTTTCTGTACGTAACTCGCAGAAGATCTGGTCCAACTGCATGGCCGGCCTCAGTGGCACCTTGGACAAAGGGAAGCCTCGCTCATTCTACGCTGTGCTGAGAAAGGATCTCACTGTGTCGTCGATGAACGAGTTCTCCGGCGATGCTAAAGCATTGCTAAACCACCTTATAAATCGTTTATCTAAGAAGAAGCCGGAAGTAGCCGAGAAGAGGCCTAGAGCGGCGCGCACCGGCCCGCCCTGCGGCTGCCCAGATTGCGGCAAGAGCTTCCCCAGCCCTTACTACTTAAACATGCACTTGAGGAACAGCGGTCAAAAAGAGGCCTGTATGCTCTGCGGCTCTGTCGTCATCCGCGGTGTGGAGATGAAGGAGCACCTGCAGAGAGTTCACGACGAGAAACCCACCTCTGTGGCGACTGCCCCACCCTCTTCACCGACGAGCAGGAGCTGAAGAAACATGTGAGGAAGTCGCACAGGCCCGGCGCGTTGACTTGCGGCGACTGCGGCCGCACCTTCCCTCGCCACACGTCGTTCGAGGTGCACTCGCAGATGCACGCGGTGCGGACGTGCCGCGCCTGCGGTGCCCAGTTCACCAATCGGGGCTGCTACCGCGAGCACAGGTCCAAGTGCGAGCCGGAAGCGAAGCCCGACGTGAAGTCGGTGCCCCGGAGCCGCCGCTCGAACATCCGCGACCCAGCCACCTTCATCTGCGACCACTGCGGCAAGACTTACCACTCTAGGCCGCAGCTGAAGAACCATATAGTGTGGATCCATATGGATATACGGCCCCACCAGTGTCAGTGGTGCGGCAAGCGGTTTTATACTCCGACGCGGTTGGCGGAGCACAGTGTAGTTCACACCCGCGAGAGGAACTTTGAGTGCGACATCTGCGGTGCGAAACTGGTCTCCAAAATGGCAGCTGTTTACCACAGACGTCGCCATACTGGAGAGAAGCCGTATGAGTGTGACGAGTGCGGTGAGAAATTCATATCCTCGTCGCGGAGGTCGGAACACGCGAAGAGACGCCACGGCAGAGGTCTGAGGATGCAGTGTATGGAGTGTCCCGCCAATTTCGTACGCAGCCACGAGCTAAGGAAGCACGTCGAGAGAGCCCACAGGACCCTGGGCTCTCCGGTGATGGTCGACGTCAAGGGATAGCAGGAGCTCTCTCCCACTTTGGGAGAGACCAGTCAGGTCAGTCGGGCCTCTTCGAGTTGTGCTTCGAAGACAATTGGACCATTATTTAGGGAGACTTGGTTGAAACGGATTCGTAGTGGAAGTGTTCAGTGATTGTTGATTCATGATGTTTAGTGATGAAATGACGTTGACTTTATTGTGTATAAATGTTAGATAACGTTCCTGTTGTTTTAATGTAATAGTGTCTAAATGGAATTAAACTGAGAGGTGTATTTTCACAGTTGTTTAGTCATTTTATTGATTCAATTGAATGAAGAAAGTATAGCACTTAGATCAAAATAGATATAAAAGTTGTAACGCATGGCAGCGAAGTGGTGTCATACATATAGCGTTCATAAAGGTGATTTGTCACCGATATGTGTTATAAACACACAATACTTACGACACCGCTGCGTTTTTTCTTTTGTGTACCTTTAGTTATCATCATCATCATCATCATCATCAGCCTGTAATAGGTCACTGTTGGACATAGGCCTCCCCTAATACACCCCTATCCATTAGGTGGTTTTAGACCGTATCCCACAACGCTGGTCCGATGCGGGTTGGTGGCTAGACCGACTTACATGCCCATCCGACGCATGGATCATCTTACTTTCCAGACAATTGGGTGATCGGCTCAAATTCCCCTAACAAACTAGAAAACAACAAAGAAACTTTGTTGAGTCCCCGCAGGATTCGAACCACGACCGTAACTTTTGTTATATTTATTCAAATCCTTGACTAAACTATAGCAAAACATGATGGTAGGTAATGTCCATAAAAATGCAGTGTGGATACGATTGCCATCCTAAAGTCTACGTACATTTTGACTTACAGTGCATGCTCACTTGTTTTACAGCCCACTTTTTGATAAATTTAAGGCACGTCGTATTACTGCCAAAGATTTTTTATGGCATACGCAGGCAGACGAGCAGTCGGCCACCTGATGGGAAGTGGTCACCGAAGCCCATAGACATTAGCAATAACAGTGGTATCGCCAACGCGCTGCCTACCGTGAGACATAGGGTGTTAAGTCTCGTTTACCCAGTAAATACGCTGGCTCGGTGCTCCTTCAGACCGGAACACAGCAGTGTTTTCACCTACTGCTTCGCGGCAGAAATAGGCACCGAGGTGGTACCCACCAGACGGTCTCCTGTAAACAGGGACCTACCACCGGTATAGGGAGGTCCTTTACCGGTGGTAGGATCCCGGTCCACCGGTACAGGGACTTACCACCGGTTAGATAGTAGTAGATAGTCTTAACGACAATGTTTGATGCATGGACCATCTTGCTTTAGTAAATAGTAGAAATCAGCTCAAATCTCGTTGAATAAGACGATAAGTCGTAAGTTTTTCCTTCACGTGATTCGAGCCTACGACCTTTAGTTTTATTTGTCGTGTAAGAGGTAAAATAACTAGGCTACACATAGTTATTTTAGCTCTTACAGACAACATAAACTAAAATAAAAACAGAAATAAAACTAAAACAGATTACACATTACAAAACAAAGTCGATTTCTCTGTCCCTCTATCCCTATGTATGCTTAAATCTTTCAAACTACGCAACGGATTTCGATGCGGTTTTCTTTAGTAGATAGAGTGATTGAAGAGGAAGGTTTATATGTATAACACATGCTTAACATTGTAGGTATATTTATCAGCATAGCTCCCGTGCGAAGCAGGAGCGGGTCGCTAGTCTCAGATAAATGCAAGAGAAAAAGTTGACCGACTCACGGAGCGTCTTTAATAAAGTATGAAATTTTTTCGTCGGCAGTAATATTGCAGTGGTCACATATTTTAGTTTCTGAACAGATACTTTCCAAGTCGATTCCGACTACGGCGGCTATATTACATGTAAACCAACTGCGTAGGGGATATTATAGTACTTAAGTGAACACTCGAACGCTGGTGCACTTTTCCTCACTCTCATAGCCCGATGGGACGGATAACGACACGGCCGAAGAGATCAGGCGCAGAACCGACTTAACATGCCCATATAAGCATGGATCATTTCAATTTACACACAATCGGGTGATCAGCCCGCGTTGCCCTTCCCAACCAAAGCTATACTGTAGACGCACGTAGAGTATACTATAGTTTAGCCTTATAAGCCTTCATGGCGCCCATATATTGTGCTCTCCCATTGTTTGAACAACGCGTGGATTAAACATGGCGGCTACACCAATAATGTAGTTGCTTTTGACACTTACGTTAGACTATACATTCTTTAGTTAAATTTTAACGAATATGTGGTGATAATGTTTGACGAATATGACACGTTCTATGGTTCTTTCTCGTGACCTCGTTCAGGTCAAACGGGCGCCTCATAAAATTGGAATTTTGTAAGTTGTCAAGTTAATCTTCACTATAATAAACATTAAGTTCATTAGAGGCATGTCTTTCTTTCTATTCTATGTATGAATATCTCTCTCACGAGTATCAATTAAATGGTTTCACTTTAAAAAGAAATTACTCAACGCAAACGCGCAAAAACCAAGACAATGAAATCGAACATGAAACTTCGCAGAAAACATTTAAGAAATCGTTAATGAGATTGTCATTATTAAAATTACAATCGGTATCTTTCAGATTAAAATGATAATTGTGATTATCGAATAAGATATGAATTTATATAATTTGTGTTTTATGTCAAACTTTTTCGGCGCCAAAGTTACAGCTCTGTTATTGGTTAAAATTGAGGTTAGATATGGAATGAATGAATGAAATAGGAAAGTTTTTCTGCATAAATGTCATGTATTATATAGGTATTTTGTAATTTATGTTTAGGAATAGTTTTTGAAGCTTTTATAAACCGAAATATTAGTATATAATTTTTACCTATATAAATATTTTTTCGGTGCGAGTTTCGAGAATAACCTGTAACTAGAACATTATTGGAAAAACTTATACAATTTTTGTAATAAAGTTATCACAAAATCGCTTCTTTGTTTGATTTTCAACACTTCTGCGTCATCAAACCGACGAAGGAAGTAACGAAGGTGAAGAAGTTTCACTATTAGGCAATATTATTCGAAAAACGTCAGTTAAACTATAAATAAATTGATAATCATTAATGTCCACTGTTTTCGAAGCCTGGTAGTTTTAACGTTTGTACCTTTCCTAAACTTTCCATTAAAAAAAAAAAAGTATGCCACAGATGATTTGACATTATGTTTGACATTTATTAAGACATTGTAAACGTGCTATAGAATTCGCCATGCTTGGAATTTCTTTGTCGCATAAAATTATTCCGTAAAAGAAATAAGGTCCCCGACATAGTGTAAAGGATTAGCTTGTTAGGATGGCAATGGTCCGGTCATGTTGTCGAAGAAGAAGGACTGGGATCGTTATTCATTGAAAAACGCCTATGCCTAGCAGCAACTTGCCGCGTCAGACACATTTTGATAGGGGGAAATTTAATAATCTTGTATACAAGTGACCTATAGGGGCTAATTATTGCTATGTATACATCTTATAAGGAATATTAGATGAATTTAATACACTAAAATATTTTTTCTTAAACTTTACTTCTAGTTAAACTGGCCCATTAAAACGTAACGCATTTTAATAGTAGAGAAACACTTATGGCTGACTAAAACAGTTCTTTCGTTTACTAATTGCATATTTATTCGATGACCAACAGCTAAAGATTAGCTAATAATCAAGACATTTCGTTTTAATCAACAATGGCTTATTAATTTCAACAATAAACGTACACGTTTACTTACGCACACACAGTATTGCACGTTAGCGCAAACAATTGTGAAACTTCTCTGTTCTGCCGACAATGGGGCAAAAAATTCTAATTCTGTCCGTTTCATTATTATTTCGCGGACGCGAGAGGCGGTGTCGTGTGTTAACGGCAAGTGAACGTTATCATATACAAGTTAGTTAAAATATTTTGAGTAAATAAACGTGAATAATTATGTTTAAAACGTAAAAAAGTAAGTGACAATTGGTAAAAGTGTTGTGCTTATCAAGTGTCGTTGTAGTCAGAAATTATTCCTTCGGGAAAACTCGGATCTTTATCCCGAATACGATGACACCGGAACTGTCAATGAATGATCGTATTAAACGAGTGACACTTTCATATCCATTGATATGAAACTTTATTGTTTATTGTCAAATGTCAAAATTAATAATGTCATTGTATAAAGAGATTTATAGGTACGGAAGCTATTTGAGAGAGCACGATAAATACGAACTTTACCGAAAAATTACAAAGGAAAATCTTTTCTCACTATATCTATAAAAGGTTTTATATATATTTGTGCGGATAAATAGATTGGAATGTTTGTGCGCAGACCGTTTCCTTTGGTATGTAGTGTGGAGAAAATATGTATGTAAGATAATTGACGAATGACTTACTGATACTTCATCATCAGCCTGTGTTAGTCCACTCTTTTACATAGTCCTCCCCTAATGCACTCCTCCATTAGGTGGTTTTTGGACCGTATCCCACCACCTGGTCCAAATCGGGTTGGTAAGTGTCCCTAAAACTGATACTTATTGGTGTAGACTTTTTATACTAATTGCGTTGATAGAATTTATCATTTATTCGCCTGTCCGTGGGATGTTACCATTATCCAGTAATTACAATAGCCGAAGGGCCCTTGTAACCAGAACACGATGATGGCACGTCACCGAGTTCCGTGATTAAACGTCTTAAGCATTGAAGTTTAGCCAATTATACTCGTGATAAATGCATCCAAATTTATTGTCACTAATGGCGCTAGTAGCAGGCGCTTTTATTGGTGAACAGCGGCCATTTTTAATCCCCACGCGAAGTTTAACCCAATAAGAATGCGTGGTTGATGATGATGATGATGATACTTTAATTTGATAGCTATAAAATTGTGACATTGGTTTGCGGTAAAAATGATTGTAGCTTGTACTTGATGATTGAGCTGCCTCCGTAGCCTGTAAGCAGTAAGCAAGGGCGCGTGCTTTAGAAACTGTAGGCCGTTGGTTTAAATCCTGCGGGGACTCAACAAATTTTCATTGTTGTTTCCTAGTTTGTTAGGGCAATTTGGGCCAATCACCCAATTGTCTGAAAAGTAAGATGATCCATGCGTCGGATGGGCATGTAAAAAGTTGGTCCACCCACCATTGGACCAGCGTGGTGGGTTACGGTCCAATACCCCCTAATGGAGAAGGGAAGGCCTATGTCCTGCAGTGGGCTTACACAGGCTGATGATGATGATGATGATGATGATGATTAAAATGATTGTACATTTTAAACTAAAATTAATATCAAAGTACAAAACAATTATTATGTTTTGAATCTTTTTAAAATTGTTACCTATTGTTTTATTTTAAATTTTTTGAGGCTTATCATTAAAAATAAATATGTAAAGTAGGCTATATTATTTATTATCTATATAATTTCTGAATAATTAGACTGAGAAAATTCTTTTGGGGATATATAACAATCAAGCTTTATGGAATATTTTAATCTATCTGTTTCCATAACCTAATAAAATTTAAGTAAGCACGCGACAGAAAAAGCGCACAATTCCAAACTAGCCAAAGGATTTATTTTGTTGATTGTAATTTAATACTTCTTTATTATTTTTATCGGAGATAGCTGTTAAAACTCGTAAATAAGAAGCTTAATATGAATTATAGTACCGTCATCCATTCCAGTGGCAAATTAATCTGTAACAAGTTATGTGAACGAAATTATATTTTTACATGTTAGGTTTTCAACATTTTCTTTTCAAAGGCGCATGACATCAATTTAATTAATATTAAAATAATTTAAAAAAACGCGGGAATAATGACAGCTGTCAGTGTGTTGCTGTGTTGTCTGTGCGCCGTCGCGTTTACGGATGTGGCCGCTTGGACCATCGACTTGAAAGAAGTGAGAGAGTTTTACGACGATCAGAATGAAAAACATAAATCCCTGGAGAATTTTAGTAAGAATGATTACACCTCTGACGAGTACGGGGGCCTGTTTGAAGGAAGAGGCGGGAATTATGCGGACGGTTATGCTTACGGTGGATATATGGAGAAGAAGGTGTGTATTACTTACTTCTTAGTCATCTATCTATCTATTCTATACATATAAAAATCAATTGCTGTTCGTTAGTCTCGCTAAAAATCAACAGCGGCTAAACCGATTTGGCTAATTTTTTTCTTGAACTATTTGTGGAAGTCTACAGAAGGTTTAAAAGATAAACAAATATGACAATTATCGAAATTAAATTTAAAAAAATATCTTTCTGCGTACATATTTTTTATCCAGAGGTGAAAGTTAAACTTAATTCACTTAACTACGATTAGTATATTAGTACTACAGTTGTTAACTATCTATCAGATTTTTTATATGTAGATTGATAAATCTTATGTCTACGTACGAACTCTGCCGGGTCAACTAGTTGATTTATGAAGATATGTGTCAAACAAAAGACAAATAACATCACAAAAATCGGAACTCTACAGCCTATTCCTCTTCTGCTATCATTTGAACATAAAATATTCTCGGCAGGGTTACCAGTTTCTGCCAAGATTTATTTTTATAGTTTAGATAAGATGTCATATCATATATGAAATCACTTCAGTAATTTTCCTCTTTGTACCTCAGTTCTGTAATATAAAACGTTGGAGTCTTTTAATTCTATAATATCAGTGCTGAGTATATTGTAACTCTTCGTGTTTGCATAAAATTTCGTTGTAGTCGAATGTAGGGATTCCATTGCTACATGATTCATTTTAAACTTGTATACAAGTTCATTTCTATTTTTCAACCTCCCTTGCTGTAACCTTTTAACGGAGTAGACTGTCCGTTTTATTGGAAAAGGCTAAAACTAGGATGTTCCCGAGTTATTTAGTCTTTGAATCTGCTGCGAACACTTTCGTGGTATTTATGGATTAATAATGATATACATTACAGGTGCACGGAATTATTCAAACGGGACTAAATACTTGGAGGGGCTGAAGTTGGCCATAGAGAACTTTAAGTCCACCGTGGAGAACTGCAATAGAGTTAATGTCACTCGGGTATGTCTGAGCGGCTTTAATGTTAAATATTAATAAAGAGCAGGCCAATCTTTCTCCAAAGAGTAGATTATGGCAGTCAAATGAAGAGATTTGATTTTAAAATAGTTGAGTAGAAAAAAATAGTCGTGTTTATAGACAAAATAAAATAATACATCTAAAAATCCTGTACCTAAACTAAATATATAAGTAAATTTGTGGTCGCAAGTAAAAGATTTTATTGGTGGACATTGACAAGCGTCTGACATCTCATGTATCTATTTAAATAATAATCCTTCAGTTTTAATTTAGCTAAAAATGTTTTTTAGTTTTTTTTGCTTAATTTTATTGCCTGTGTGTGTTTCATACGTAAATAATAGCAATATTATCCCACGTGTAGTATCCGGCCCTGCTATGGAACGGCACAGCCCTGGAGTTCTTCAACTCCAGCTGGGTCCAAGGCCTGGGTTCGAATCCGTCTTGGCCTGACGTCTTGAACATCAGCTCGGCTATGCTGCGGTTGAACAGCACTACCATCAAACCAGGAGTGACTGAGCAGTTGGATATGACGAGGTGCGCTAATGCCACCAGGGACAGGGAGAAAGTGAGGAAGCTGGCCGACCTGGCAATGTGGACTACCAGGCAGATCCAGGACCGCGTCATGGCCGGGAGTTACAAGGTTTTTATTGTTATGTCTCTTATTCTTAATGTCATTCTCTTCCTTCTTCCTCTTTTTCTTAGCGTGTTTATAACAAGATATTGCTTGTAATCATGGAGCAAGGATCGGGCAGTCAGCGTCAGGATTCTATCGCTGTATGGTGGCCAGGGCGTGCAGGACGTATTGGATCTTTTGATATGACACTCGCGGGACTACTTTCATGCAACATGTCGTTTTATTATTCGCTGGTGATAAATGCGCGATAAAGAATCAGTATAGAACATAGGAATAAGGTCTAGGTCATACAACTCCAGGTCAACTCTATACAGGAATTGTAAAAAGTACAAAACTTGAAGTAAATTGGTAACACATTACTGGGTAAACGAGATTACACGGCGGGCATCACGTAGGTGACACTGGTATTGCCAATGTCTACGGGCGTCGGTGACCACTTCCCATCAGGTGGCCCGACTGCTCGTCCGCCTGCGTAGGCAATAAAAATATTAAGCAATTAACTGATATTCTCATGAATTCAAACTTGCCTTTTTTAAACCAGCGGGACTTTCGACTGATGTTAAGTGATATACCCTGCCCATCAGAGAACCAGCGTCTAGACTGTCTTGGGACAAGAGATGTTACAATTGTTTACCTAGTAATTCCCTCGCACGATGCCTTTCAAACTGCAAGACAGTGATTATTACGTGCTCACGTATTTGCTGCAGAAACAGCCATAATGGAGGCACGGATACGGTTCATGTAAAGAAGACCTTTAGACACCTTTAGTATCTGTATTCTTTTACTCAGACCTAGTTTTTATTTAATTTCTTGTAAAACCTAAATATTTGGTGTAAATTTCAATATCCAATGTATGTTTATATCATCATCATGAGCCTGTAAGTCAACTGTTGGACATAGGCCTCCCTTCTACATCAGAGGTTTATCTAATGTGGGATACGTTGATAAACCCTCTGACTACCACTGGTCCCAAGCGGGTTGGTGAGTGGAACGACTTTACATGCCCATCCGAGCATGGATCATCTCACTTTTCAGACAATTGGGTGATCAGGCCAAATTGCCTAACCAACTGGAAACAACAATGAAAATTTGTCGAGTCCCGCAGGATACGAACCCACGACCTCCGCTTTCTAAAGCACACACCCTTACCATTAGGCTATGGAGCAGCTATTTTGCTGTTTTGTTATTGTTGTTAATGTTTATATCAAATAGGTCTAAATTTCAACCTCCTCCTAAGTTTTCCTCAGACAGGGGCTCCTAAATCAGTTAATAAGATACAGGACCTCAAAGTACAAATATGCTTAGATTTTTCTTTGCTAAAGGTTTATGCTATTGAATACCAATTTAAAACATTGTTAAATGGATTTAACACGATACAAAGTCATTAAGTGCTAAAAATTTGCATCAAAATACTTTAGCAAGGGATTACACCTTGTACTACTTTAAAAATAATTGCGCATAATTTAGTTACAATCGCACGAGACGTTTATGAATGTATTAAAATTTTTAAATTGTATCCAATTTGTTGTTGATAATGTATAATTTCATATAAGAATACACTGAAATCCTTTAAGATTATAATTCATTTGAACCACAGCTAAAAACGATATGAGATTGTTGGTTACGACAATAAAGTGTATTGCCATAATCAACTAAAGTTTATAACACAGAGATGCTTCCTTACCTAACCTTAAATTAATATAAGAGTAATCGTAAATCTGTTTAGTGCAGAAGTTCCTCGACAAGCAGGGATTTTTTTTAATTTTTTTATTGCATACGCAGGCAGACGAACAGTCGGGGCCACCTGATGGAAAGTGGTCACCGACGCCCATAGACATTGGCAATACTGGTATCACTACCGCGCTGCCTACCGTGCTTGGCCACGGTGTCCTGCAAACCGGAACACAGTAGTGTTTTTACACTACTGCTTTGCGGTAGAAATAGGCTCCTTGGTGGTACCGACCCAGACGGTCCCTTGTAAAAAGGGGACCTACCACCACTAAAAAAAGTTGTGATACCTGATTCCATAAAGTATCTGTTCACTAAGGGTTCTATTGAAAAAAGAGACCTACCACCTTAGACCTCACTTATCCAGGGTCCAGAGGAAGAAGACATCGAGCTACTCCTTCGGCTAGCCTGGTTCCTAGAACAGCTGGCGCATGTCACAGGGTTTGACTCCGACGCCGCGCAGTTCGTCAACGAAGTACCCTCAAATCGAGAAGACCTGACTAGTACGACGCCACCCAATCCTCTGATCCTGCCCGTCCCCGAGGATGTGAAGCTGGAGATGATCAGGTGTCTCCAGGAGACCTCCAGTGTACCGGCGACCGAGAGATGTGCGATACCAGTCGATCTGCCGCCGTTGCTCCGTCTAGTGCTCAATATACCAGGTCATTTGATTTTCTATTCTTTCGTGTCAAACAAAAATGCCTATTCTTTTCTTAATATGACTATAGGTAAACAAATATAGTGGTTTTTAATAATTACCTAAATTTATAAATAATTGTTAATGGCAATATTATTTTTTTCCATTTACGCCTCAACACTCTATTTAATATAACAATTATTGGGTGAATTACACCAACTTTGCAATCATCATCATCAGCCTTTGATAGTCCACTGCTGGACATAGGCCTCCCTAATACACCCTATCCATTAGGAGGTTTTGGACCGTATCCCACCACGCTGGTCCAATGCGGGTTGGTGGATGGACCGACTTTTACATGCCCATCCGACGCACGGATCATCTTACTTTTCAGACAAATGGGTGATCGGCCCAAATAACTTTGCAATACGACTAGCTTATTAATAAATATTTAATATAGTTGAATAAGTTTATGTAAATTCAAAGTTTAAGTGAGTTTAAAGAAGTATACCAAAAAGAAAACGATTTTTTCACAGAAAACAACGGGTCGACGTCGTTAAACACATTTAGCGATTCATCTTTCGATGCAGACGGTGGAACATTGAACGCAAATCCAAAAAGCAGCCGTATGAAACGCTCCAAACGTCAGAAAACGACCAAACGTCAAAGTTGGCGCCATTCTCAGCTGTCAAGACGGTTCGGAAACGCTCCGCTGACAATCCGGCGTTAAATATCATGAAATATTATGTGAAACATAAAGTATGGGACGGATCAAACAAAACGCTAATGAACAAGGGACAAAAAAGAATTAAGTGTCAACAATGATATTTCCGTTAAAAAATCTATACAAAAAAGATCGGTAAATAATTATGTAATAGCAAGGGATACCGATTATTTAAATAGCAGAAAATCGATTGAAAGCGATCGATAAAATACGAAAAGGGCCTAATCGTCCGCCAGTCCGAAGATCCAATGCAGGACATCAGCTACTACGTGAAGAATAAGCCAGGAACGAACATCAGACCCTCGTTGATAGGAGTTGCCGAAGCGCGCTTCGCCCTAGAGAGAATCTTTCAGACTGGCAACATTGAAGTGGTCAGACGATACGGGGCCAACTACAACCCGTTAATACCTTCGCCGTTCTACTTCGGTGTTGCCAAAACTATGGCGGATATTTAGTTACTTTTTGTATTATATTCACTTGTTGTTTTGATTTTCGTTGGTAAAGACGTAAATATAATGGCCACTGCATGAAACATGTCCTTAGCAGACAAATGTTAATAGCGACCGCGATATATACGTACAAAGTGAATCTAATTTAGTAGTCCAATAATAAAATATATACAAAAATCTGATGCTGGATCTTAGTGCACTGTGGAAGAGGTCTAATATTAGTTTCTTTATAAAAGAATACAAAACGCGTACATTATATTGGATCCAGAATAGACTTATTTTGAAGTTCCATGTTGGATTTCGCTCTCGTTTAAGATAGAATAATTGTACTTGTACTTATATACACGTATTAGAAGTTATATTTTAGCTTGACAAGATGCACGCTCATCCTAAAAAATATTTTACAATATTTATTTAACGCATCAAGACAAGTATAACTTCAAAATTACAGTGATGGCTTTACCGAACCGTAAAGTTCTGATGCAAGAGTGTCTTAAAGGTTTCGGTTTCGTATATATTAAGAAATCTATACTAATATAACGAGGAGAAATTCGTTTGTTTGTCTTGAAAAGGATCCAAAACTGCTGAACCGATTTTAATTGTTCTTTCGCTAGCGAGGTGGTTGGCCCCTTGGCAGTACCACCGCGTGCCCATTTCTGTCGCAATACTTTGAAAGCCGCGTTACAGTATAGAGGGCATCATAGCTTATGCATCACAATAGGCAGCGCGTTGGTGATACCCTGTTATTGCCGATGTCTACGCGTCGGTGACCACTTTCCACCAGACGGCCCGGATGCTCCTCTACCTTCGTATGCAATTAAAAACAGCTATGTGGCCCTTGAGTGATATAGGTTACCTTTAACCCAGTACAATCAAATTTAATAACCTAAAAGTTACGAGTAGAGCCAAGCGTGGACTGCTAGTTTTTATAATTGTACGAAACAACTGCAGCGTGACGGATTCTTACGAATCTCTCGACGCAACAATTAATTTATGCAAAATTACCGCATCGCGATTGCATTCCATTAAAGTATTTGGTAATTGTTGCAAAGCATTAACGTAATTAAAACTGTTATACTTTATTAATGTTTGCTCACTAATATTTGCAATGAGCTGTTTCTTAATATGTTGTAATAGGTTACACTGAACTTGTAGGTGTAAGAAAATCGTATTATAGTTAATAAGTACATTTCTTTTGAGTGCACTGCTATAAATAGTAAATTAATCAAATTTTCGTTGTAGTTTTCTTACCTTTTCAAACACATGTAATTCAGTATACCTTGTAAAAATAAAGCTTTTTATAAGTGTCAATCATTTATTTCTCATAACATAACATTATACAAAGAATTTTACGGATTATTTAAATAAGGTCTACTAACACTTTAAATGCTTTTTATCATTAATAATAGTTGTTTTTTTAATATGTTATTATCTACTAGGCGCCTAAATACACGGATTTCTTTCGCAGATCGGTTAGCAGGCACAAATATACAGGAAACGAGCTAACTAACAACTGTTAAAGTGGATAATTCAATCCATATATTAGATAGCAATAAGTCAATCTAGATCGTTATAAAAACCTTTTACAGTTCATTGAGTAGGGAAGGTCTGTGATTATTTAATCTATTAAGGAACATAACTAACGATAAATATTTGATACTCCGGTATAAATAGACACTGCGTTCGAGGCTACATGCTCTCCTTTCACTCCCATAGTTCTTTGAGACCAATAACTTACACGCCCATCAGATGATCATCAGGACCCGCTGGGAAAACAAAGAAAATTTATTTAGCTTCAGCAAGATTCAAATGTACAACCTCCGGTTTTTAAAGAGCAAGCTCCAACCACAAGGCTACGACGCTTGACCTAGCTAGACCAATTAACATATGAAAGCAAGATGTGCCACACATCTGGCTGATTTATAGATAAGCATAAAAAAATATGATAATGTTTAGTTAGAAGTTAAACGTGCCATAAATTGCTTTCAATTATAACAAACATTGAATAGAGAGAATTAAGTACGTAACTATACAGTTTCATAAATTATTTGTTGTAGTCAGACGTGAATGTAAGGAACATGTTAGTTTGTAAAGATATAAATAATGCGTACTTAGCAAATGTAGTTGATATGTAGGTGTAATGATTTCTCGAGATGTTACGCGAAATGATATCGGGACGCTAAATATTTATTTATATATAGTTTGTAAAAACATGAGTATAAGACTTTATTAGACAAAATCTTAATTTTGTTCGACTAAACACTGTGAAGATTGTAGTTAAAATGTATTTTATTCCTTTTGTGGATTCGTTGTTTTAATTTACGTTACATAAAAAGCCTTTCAAGCTTAGATAAAGAACCTGGCATTGACCTTACGTATTTCAATTTTATGATACAGCCAAATAAATTAATATCAAATTATTTTTGAAATCAGAGAAAAAAAAGCTTAACAGTTGACTATAGCTAACTATAGCTTTAGGGTGTTGGTTTTTCGTGACTGTGCGCGCACATCGTAAAATTAACTCTCATTATTTTTCCCTAAGGTGCCAAATGAATTATTACTGAAATAAAGGATTCAACATCATCATCATCATCATGAATCCGTTATTTCTTTTTTCTTTATTTAAAGGATTAATTAATTAATTATTATTTATCATCTTCCCAACAAGAGGCGTTAACGTATAGATTTCGATATTACCCGGTAACTATCCACCAACAGATGGCGTTATTGTATACTTTGCAGTTGTAATGCTTTATACTTTCTAAGTTAAATCAACTATGTGCAATGAAGTATATTTGTGTTCAACAAAATAATTATAAGAGTTACAGAGCTATAATGATAGATAATTTATTTTGGCTGAACATATTAATTTTCAAATTCAAGGTTATCAATCAACGAATCCATGCAAACCGGTTCTTAGGCCTTGGCGCTAAAATATGAGAAGAATGCGTAATGTCCTACCTTCTACATCAATTCATTTTACTGATTCTATTTAAATCTTTTCTAGTTTACGAATAAATTGATACTGACTATTTTTTATCAATGAGTTTAAAAAATCGGAATATTTATGAATGAATTCAAATTCCATTTATAGTCTATGCAGCAACCGTTGACGCGTACCGCCGCAGGTAAGTCCGCGGCTCGAGCCAAGTTGCGAGAAGAGTACAACTGTCAACGTTACAAGTTTCACAAACTTATTCCGTAAAAACGCCGGACTTGTTATCCAGCCCAAACGAGTTTTCTCTTAAAAAATCCACAATCAGTGTACAATGTTTCAATTCGGACAAAATTGACTAAAGCTACTGTGTTATTCTCATTCAGACGTTAAAAAAGAAATGTTCAAGTAAGTTTACTAACTTGTGTAAAGTGAGGTGTTTGGAATTTATACGTTATTGATACGTGTTGACCCGCTTTCGGGTGCTGGGAATTCAATCGCCCTGTCTAAGGTAAGTCGTACATCGTCTCGGAAGTGATTCTTTAAACTAAATTGTGCTAATTCGTGGCTTGAACCCGATTAAACTTGCGAAACAAGTTGCTATGCTAAGACGAGATGAAAGTAGGCTTCTCTGGTACTCACAGGCTATTCACGTCGTTTCCGCCTGCAATAAGCGGTGGTAAATCTTAAAAGTCGCTTAATTTTACCAGAATATTTAAAATGATACGCAACTCTCATTTATAAATGATATAATTATGATAATCTAATTAGATGTTAAACTTGTTAGCATGAGCGGATTGTCTATTTAGAGAAACTGGGGTTTTCCACGATCTACTAATTAGTTCTAGATTATTTCACTGTGTTTTATTAACTTATAAAACTTTGTTTTTTATTATTTTTATAATTTGATGCTTTGTCACAGTTCAAACTTATTTTTTATTGTCACATACTTAGAGAATATATATTGACACCATTTTTTACTATATTCGTTGTACTACATTAGTTTATTGAATGTCAAGGCCAATATTAACATTAAAATTTATTTACATTTATCTCGCACTGTGTTAGTTTAAAATGAGGTCTCATTTTTATGTAATACAAGATTTTTATTTAAACAAATTTCTTATAAAGTAGGTCAAACTATTATTTTCTCTGTTTTTTATACTCAATATTTAATGTTAATGCAAATAGTTATTATATTACACATTAAAAGTAAAAGCATAAATAGTGAAATATTATTTTACTCACTTTTATGCAGTCCTACCGACATTTGACCTTAACGAACTAAAGAAAACTGCATGATTACTTAGTTTTCAGTAAATTTACATCCTGACATCCTATAAGAAGTGCCAAAGATGTTTTTGCATAAATTAACTGTATTTAAAAAGAAATTATGACCGCTGACTTTTGTCTGGTAAAAGATTGATGTTCATAAGACAGAGCTTCATAACAGAGAGTTTGGCAGAGCCTAAATTGAACCAAGAATAGTTGAATTTAAAGATTATGCACTTTGCTTAATCTCAGTAATCTCTGCTAACTTTAGAGCAGACACAAGAGTACTAATTCTGTCCATTAAAACATACATCTTATAACTGTTGAAAATATGAAATTCCTTAATTAATGATATGGAGCGTTCCAAATTATATTTTTATCATTTGGTAAATTCTTAAGAACCAATCACTTGTATATTTATAAGGACTCAATGTTCTTATCACCGTAAATAATTTGTGTTTACGACTGTTATTTCTGTGCCCTCATTTGTTTGTTTCACTGCGTAAATATTGGATATTGGTATAAAACATTTTAATTGGGTACAACTTCATATTTTATCGATAAATATTGATAAGTGTATAGATAAAGTAACTTAAGTGAGTCTTCCCCATATATCACATTAAAGGTTGGAGTGTCTAATATTACTACACGAAAATTTACGCTACAACAACATGAGCAATTTGAATTTTTATTTGTTTTACTATATATATGTCAAAGCTACATAACATCCAAAATGTATGTTAAATTACTATAATGTCACAGAAATATATACCATTCTATTGCACGGTGAAATGGAAAATGGGTATTGTTTGAACAAATTCTGTCTATTTATAGGGCACTAACTTTCCATATATGGCATGGCTCTGCCTGTGTTATTTTTATATTTTTGGAATGGATTTCCTGGGTAATAAGTAGCCCAAGTTACTCAAGGATAACATTTAGGTTACACACAAAACTAATTTTTCCCTTTAATAAAATATTCATAAAGATTATGGCCTATTACACATTTTTTGCCATATTTTGTAATTTATTAATATTTATACAATATTAAATGACAGAAAAGGATATAACATTGATAAAACTGGTGTAGAACAGTAAAAATAGGAGGAAATGGAAAAGGCCTATGCTAGAGGACAGAAGATGAGCGATCCAGATAATTGAAAAAACACTTAGATTCTGAAGTAATGTAAAGATGGTTTAATATTAGGATAAATAATGTGTACTTGTGTACACATTGCATAACTTTCTTAATAAAGGCTATCAATAAATTAATTATAGTTTTTTTTTATTAAAGAGGTTTATTCTTATTGGTGAACCATAGCAATAATTATGCAATGTTCAACCAATGAGTGTGCAATGTTATGATATCAGTAGGTATAATTAATTCTTTTGTTTACATATATACTACACATTATTAAATAAAATTTGACAATCAAAAAGAAAGTGACTTTGACTACATCACCGGCCTGTAAGAGTCCACTGCTGGACATAGGCCACCCCTAACACACCCCTATCCATTACGGGGTTTTGGACCGTATCCCACCACGCTGGTCCATTGCGGGTTGGTGGGTGGACCAGACTTTTTACATGCCCATCCGACGCATGGATCGTCTTACTTTTCAGACAGTTGGGTGATGGGCTCAAATTGCCCTGACCAACCAGGAAACAACAATGAAAATTTGTTGAATCCCCGCAGGATTCGAACCCACGAACTCCGGTTTCTAAAGCAAACGCCGATACCACTAGGCTACGGAGGCAGTTGTTAGACTTTGACTAATATTATATAATAAAATTTATTAAGGGGCATATTCACAGTATTTCTTACACAATCTTACACTTAGTTACAGAAATAACACTGCATTTCTACAGCATGTCTTGTAGTATTGGGATCAAGTACTATAATAAGTGTGTCGTTGCATAAAACCTTTAAAGGTAATTGTATGTAATAAGATTACTTTGGAACCGGGATTATTTCTTTGACACAAATGTTTGTATGGCATTAAATGTACAAAAGAAAGGTTTTTAAATAATGTCGAAGGATTAAATATATTTCTTCTATTGGCTATGCAGACAGACAAGCAGTCGGGTCACCGACGCCCATAGACATTGGCGACACCAGTAGATGTTACGTCCCGTTACCCAGTAAATACGCTGGCCACTTTGCCCTTCGAACCGGAATACAGTAGCGCATAAAATTTTTAATTTAAAGCTTACAATGTATTTCGGGATAAAATACAAGTTTATTGTACACATTTGATACATTTTTGACTTGACTAACCATCCATAATTTCGTGACCCCTACCTCCTCCTTGTCACAGCGTTATAGGAACAAAAAGCCCTGCTTGTTACCTATCGATGACCCTCCTCCCTCCCTCCTGACGTAATTTATGGATGGTTCATACATATATAATGCATCATCATCATCAGCTTCTAAATTTTAACTGCTGGACGTAGGCCTAGACGGTCGATCCCCGGCAGATCGGTTGGTCCATCCCTCCTGGACCGAGTCGGGGGTCGACCAACACTCCGTCTTCCTAAACGCGGCCTCCACTCCAGAACCTTATTGGCCCATCGACCGGCCCACTGCCACTTCAACGAGCTTATCCTTTGGTCAATGTCGGTGACTTAGTTCCCTGCCGAATGAACTCATTACGAATTTCATCCGTCATGAAATCTTCGAGAATGGCGCGCCCCATAGCCCGTTGAGCTACGGCAAACTTGTGGACCAGTCAGTTGATAAGTCCTATATAACATAAAGCAACATATAATTAAAGACCATATAATGCTCGTTCATATATTGTTTAGTATCAATTTATCATTTTAATAGTTTTATGTAGCCGTTATGCTCGTTCTTAGATAGCGTAACATATCTCAAATGTACTGTTGTCTGTCTGTCAAGCATCGCAAGTTTCGGTTGTTGTAATGCAATGCTTCTTATTAAAATGGCCATAAATCAGAGTTATCACTACTTTGTCGGTGTTCAACCTATGTATTATTGGAAAGTTATTGTAAAGGAAAGATAATTTACTGATTGTAGCATATTTTTATTAATACCAGAGCAAAGTAAGACTTAATATTTGAGCCATAAAGACATTGATTTGCAATGATCAATGAAACTTCATCAGAAATAACGGTCAGAGAACCAGAGTCACCGATGTAGGCCACCGGATTGGTACGCTGAAGTGGCAGTGGGCCGGTCCTATAAGCCGCAGAACTGACAACCGCTGAAGTCGGAAAGTTCAGGAGTAGAGACCGAGGCTCGGCAAACGTAGTGCTCTAAATCAAGATGAAGTATCATCGCATCAGCATCGAACAACAAAAAAGTAACGAATGGTAGCCGAAGATTCGTGGCATCGTCAGCAGCCCAGAACAGTCCACTGCTGGACATAGGCCTTCCCCATGAGCCGCCAAGAAGTATGATCCTGCGCCACCCGCATCCACCGACTTCCTGCACATTTGCACAGGTCGTTACTTACCTCGTAGGTTAGCGTCCCTCACTGCGATGGCCAGTACGAGGCTGCCATTCGAGAACCTTTCTTTCCCATCGGTTATCGTTGCATCTTTAGTTAAAATTACAAATTTTTTCATAACATACGATTTTAAATGTGCTATAGTTGGTAGTAATGTAAATACAATTTGATACATCGATATGATTAGCGATCGTCTCGAACGGAAGACGTCTTCCGCATTTAAAGACCCATAAACCGTATTAGGATCGGTGCAAAGGTCACTGTGTGGACGTTAACTAGGGTTGCCACATCTATCCTTATTTTTATTGGTTAAAGTGATTAGACGAGCAGGAGCTTCACTTGATCGTAAGGGATACAAGCTTACTTTAAGAAATGCAACCTAATTCGCCACAAATCCACTTATTACCCTAAGAGAACGGATATTACATTACTTTACCTTTAAAAACGGATGATAGCACTGTTTGAACACCACTGAATCGAATCGAATATCGATATCCGATTTGAGACTCCACTCAAACACTACAAATTAGTCGAAACTCCACGAGTAGTTCGAAAAAATCGAATATTTTGAAAATAAAATCGATTGTCATAATATAATCGGAACCATTCGGGAACTTTTTAATTATTTGAATCTTCGAAACTCTAACGAATAATCGTCCGTTGAAATAAACTTTTTTTTGACTTGACTACGTCTAATAAATTGGTTCAACATAGGGAGGCACTCTCGTGCACTGTGTCACAGCGCCGCTCACGTAACGCTCTCCATAAGCAACCATAAGAGAAAGTGAGAGGCACGCGTCACTCCCACTCCTGCGTTGTTGGTCTGCTTAAGTGAAAGAGAGACAGAGAAAAAGGGTTGATCCTTCTTCCTGCTATACGAATGAATATTCACATTACAATCATTCACTGAAATAAAAATAATGACCGTTAGTTCTCAATACATATTTGAAAATTTAATGTATGTGAAAAAAATAGAGATGATTTCCTAAGACATTGTGGTGCACATGACATAGATACAAGGAACAAACATAATTTAATTCTTCCAGCAACTAGACTGCGAAGAATAAGTAAGTCTTTTATGGGACAATGTATACGTTTTTACAACAAAATCCCAGTAAACATTTTGAGTTTAAATATTAATAAATTTAAAAAAGGTTGTCAAGGAATATTTATGTATCAAAGGTTATTAAAATATTATTGAATTTTTGATTGATAACACAGCCTGGTAATTGAATACTCTCTCCAGGTTTTCTTTCAATATTGCATAATATGTAATGCCGAATTATCAAATTGTTTGTTACTTTTAAAAGATGACATAAAAAATAGCCCGCTGAGTTTCTTTCGCCGGTTCTTCTCAGGTCTGAGGCGTCCTTTTCCGAATCGTCCGTAGTGTGTTTGACAATCAATAAGCAAGTGTAAACTTCTATATTGAATAAAGATATTTGAATTTGAATCTACCACTAAAAGACTTTGTCATATAATAATATAATGTAACTTTCGCCCGTATACCGATTTTACAGACAACCAATTTTTTATTCAAGTTATTTGTTTCAACTGTCCGTTTGTTTCTCTCTTTAATAGTATAAATAAACTTTGTTTGCTATGCCATCATTGTTATACTACATAACAATAAAGCAAACATTACTTGTAACTGATTTTATAGCGTTATTTTTCGTCTTCAATGTCTTGCGGAGCTAAAAATGTAAATAATGGTCTTTAAAAGTAATTTAATTCAATGGTTTCTAGTATTCGAGTAAATAAAATAAAATGTAATTATTTAATTTGTAAAATGTTATACATTTCCTCAAAGCGACAACCCTAGCGTGACGTCGGTCGGGTCAATCCTATTATATTCTCACCAATTTGTCCAATCAGCTGTTCGAAATTTATCGACGACATGTTTCTTGAGAGGGCTGTTATATTTTTCGTATTACGTTCCGGCTTAAAGGGCACCGCAGAAATCGTAACCAATGCTCTGAGACGTGATTGAATTGAGGTGTTTATGACACTTCGTTCCGAATGCTTTATGTTGAT
Source organism: Lamproptera curius (assembly GCA_029286875.1). Classification (NCBI taxonomy): domain Eukaryota; kingdom Metazoa; phylum Arthropoda; class Insecta; order Lepidoptera; family Papilionidae; genus Lamproptera; species Lamproptera curius. Next base: position 1,248,951 of record JAGSMT010000098.1, on the reverse strand, counting down.
TCATCATCATCGTTAGCCTGTGATAGGGCACACACGCTGCACATAGGCCTCCCCTCATACACCCCTTTCCAATGCGGGTTGGTGGGTGGACCGACTTTTTACATGCCCATCCGACGCATGGATCGTCTTACTTTACAGACCATTGTGTGATCGGCCAAATTGCCCTAACCAACTAGGAAACAACAATAAAAAATTATAGCAGTTAAAGGATGCAGTTTTATTACTCTTTCACGCAAAAAAAACATTCCTTTGATGTAGAATATGCATTAACTTATAATCCAACGTTTTCATTTTATCTAACATATATATACGTACAGCCTAATTGATACAGTAACGGTGAATTCTTCATATTGAATTTCTGCATTCTTAGCGACTTTCTCGTGTGTAACGCTAGATGGCGCTGTGACATAACTTTATGACGAATCTTTGCTTATAATTATGTGTCAACACGTTTTGATATTTCAAACATAACTTATAATATATATTTGCTATGGACGATAACTTATTATCAAATTGGAATTATTTCTTTTATATACGCGAATACTATACATGATGAATGAGTTTTAAGGATTTTATTTTGTTTAATTACTTTAATTATTTCAAATTTATAGCCGACGTTTCGAACCATTCTCGGGTTCCATGGTCACGGGACCGACTGAGGTGTTGGGCGTCGAAATGTCATGTATACATTTATACATACATCATCAGCCCGTGTTAGTCCACCGCTGGACATAGGCCTCCCCTAACGCACGCCTCCATCAGGGGTTTTTGGACCGAGTCCCACAACGCTGATGCAATGCGGTTCGGTGGGATAATCTTAAATAATTGTAAAGTGTTTAAACGCGATAATATCAGTAAAAAGTGTATTATTTTACATACTAATAAGAATTTCTTATGTCTCAAAGACATCATAGAGAATCTTATAGTTATGAATTAACTTAAAAAAAAGGTCTTTTTCTGTCAGAACGTGGCGTTTTACATTTTTGCGTCCATCTTCTCTCTTTGTAAATATTCCATAATTTTTCTTTTCAATTTTTGAAGTTTTAACCACTTTGTGTAAAATACAATTGGGGCTTATTCCCTTATATGCAACTAGCTGTGGTCCGCGACTTACTGTTTTGTTATATATAAAAACGAAATCATTTAAGAACTGTTAAATTCTACGTTCAATGTTGAATTCAACGTTTTTGTAATCTTTAGATTGCCAGAAGGTTTAAGATAAAAGCGTAATGAAGGTTATTTTAGCGAAAGGCTAGTGACATGATCTCATAATTAGGCAAACATGATTATCTCATCAGAGCAAGCGAGATGAAGGCTCAAGGAATGTTCTAGATTGCCTTTTCCCGCCATAATTTGACGTTTAATAATCTTTTTCAATGACACGACCTTTGTTATTAATAAATAATTGTAGTTACGGTTGCTATGTGCTAATCGGCACGTATCACCCTGACAAATGACACGGCTGATGGTGATGACAAGTCTTTTCAACAGGTAGAGCTGTTGAGTTGCCTACTGATTTTTAATTTATTTACATGAAAACCTTTGACAAATAAAAAAGTATGTTTATTTCAACTATTTAATTAATGGTCGGTTAGACCCAGCCCACTACCATCACTGACGTATACATTCACCGCTCAAGTGCATACGCACCTTTAAAGTACAGAAATGTTACCTAAACAATTGTATACGCACCTTTAAGATACAGAAATGTTACCTCAACAAGTGTATACGCACCTTTAAGTTAGAGAAATGTTACCTAAACAAGTGTATACGCACCTTTAAGTTACAGAAATGTTAGCTAAACAATGTATACGCACCTTTTAGTTAAGGAAATGTAACCTAAACAAGTGTATACGCACCATTAAGTTACAGAAATGTTACCTAAACAATGTATACGCACTTTTAAGTTACAGAAATGTTACCAAAACAATGTATACGCACCTTTAAGTTACAGAAATGTTACACAAACAAGTGTATACACACCTTTTAGTTACAGAAATGTAACCTAAACAAGTGTATACGCACCTTTAAGATACAGAAATGATACCTTAAGTGTATACGCATTATTAAATAAAATGACTTTACGTTTACTTTACATTTTTAAAGTACACCCCGTGACCACGGCCGCTGGAAAGTGTTCGAAACGTCGGGAATTTAAAAGTGTAAAATGAACGCGATAAAATCCGTAAAGTCATTTTATTTAATAATGTATAATATTCGCGTAAACAATAGAAATAATTATGTGTTATTTACAGTTGTCAATGTAGTGTGTCCACACCCTTACATGACAAAAACTGCGACGCAAAGAAAGAACTCTTTGTTTTCTATCAGACGATTTCCAGCTGATGAGATCATCCGCCTCGCTCGTTAATTACGCAAAATTATATTTTCCGTTAAACGTTATCTTTTTATCGGAAAATACGTCTTATGCTATTGCAATAAGAACTAAAATACTCTTCGTTGGGTTCCGCTTTCGTGGTAATCTGTGAATGCACCGCGAAAAAATGTTTCATTCCCGCTAATAAATGCAATTCCAACCTTATTACCTCTTAATAAGGAAGTGATTCGTTCGAGTTAATTGTCTGTTAATGCCTAGTTAGTTTCTTTACCTCTTGTCGTTCAAATTTCGACTTTAACGTATATTGACTTAAAAGTTAAAATGCAAATTTGTATGTTTTGTTGTCGAATGGATTTAATTTTTCGCTATTTGAATTTGCTTCGTGTCTATAAAATTTTTAGTGCGCAAATATGATTATTATATATTTATCCGTTCTGATTTGTTATTTATTTAAAAATGTCCTTTGTTTGAGGTTTTGCGATAATGTTTGAATTAAACCGCCAAATTTTCTTTGGGGGAATATCATCGATGACGTTATGCAAAGAAAATCGTTCCTATTTAAACATTTAATTACTGAACATTTTGAAGATGACGTCATAGTTGAAGCGTCGTTCTATTTTTAAATCTAACCGCCATATTTTAAATGAGGGAGTATGCGATGACGTCACTAACGGCATGCTTGAAATTTTTAATCTTAACTTCATATCATTATCGGGATCATGTTTCCATGACGTCACACCAGCGGAGTCGTTCCAAATTCAAATTTAAATAGAAATATTAAAACGGCAACATTTGTGAAGAGGCTCGGTTCTAAATTTAAATTAACCGCCAAATTGGAATAAGAGAACATATGTCAAATCCACTAATTTACGGATTTTCCGCGTTACTTAAATATATTTACTCCCGACGTTTCGTACAGCATATAGCTGATGTTAAGCACCGACGTTATAAGAAATCTGCAATTTGCGACCATGTTCTAGACAGGCCCAATCATTATATTAGATTTGATGAACCAAAAACCGGATTAGTAGCTGAAGTGGCAGTGGGCCGATCATTAAGCTGCAGAACTGATGACCGCTGGAGTGAGAAAGTTCTGGAGTGGACACCGAGGTTCGGCAAACATAGAGTAGGACACCATGCGGCAAGATGGAGTGATGACAATTCAAAAGTGGCCGGTGTGGGCTGGATGAGAATAGCCGAAGATCGAAAACGGTGGCGTGCATTAGGGAGGCCTATGTCCAGCAGTGGACTAACACAAGCTGATGATGATGATGATGATGATGATGAACCAAAAATACTGCCTAATGAACATCGATTTATACCAAGGATGATTCGGGAAGCAATAGAAATTCAGAAATATCCAAATTTTAATAGAGAGGATGGTTGGTCTTCGCCACCTTTCTGGGATCGAATAATTTCAAAAATTAAACGCAAAGATATAAAAAATACAAAACCGAAGGACAACATGAGTTCTTTTTGTCTAACCAATATGTTGTCATTTTTTAAATAAAAACTCTGACGGTTATTCCAATACATTGAGACACAGACATATACCAACTTAGTCTTCCCGTGATCATGGATGCTGGAAAGAATCCGAAACGTCGGGAATAAATATATTTAAGTAACGCGGAAAATCCGTAAATTTGTGGATTTGATATGTATAATAATCGCGTAAATAGAATTAATAATTAAGAGAACATATTTCGGTGACGTCATTCTATCAACTTAGTTCTAATTTTGAAATTTAACCGCCATTTTGTTATTGGGGAACATCTTTTGGTGACGTCATACAAGCGGAGTCGTTCCAAATTTAAATTTAACGAGAAATATCAACATAGCCTTTGCGAAGATGACTTTATAAAGGCTTGGTTCTAAATTCAAATTTAACCGCCAAATTCAAATTAGAGAACGTACTGATGACGTCACACCGTGGACTTTGTTCCAATTTTGAAGTTTAACCGCGTATATTGTAATTTGTCGAATTCAATACAAAATTTACTGTTAAGATATTATTGAATAAATAAATTATTTTGTGCTTTAAAGCATATTGCAAATGTAATTTATGTGTAAAATAAATAAGAAGTTGATAATATATTTATTACCTCATCATCTTTCTTCATGCGCCATATTGTTCTACGATCCAAACTTCTATACATATCATAAAACAAAGTCCCCGAACGCGTCTGTGTGTCTGTCTGTTCCCGATAAACTCAAGTACTACAGCATAGATTGTCACGCGGTTTTCACTAATCGATAGAATGATTATTCCGGAAGGCTTAGGTGTATAATTTGTACAGTTTCGTGACATTTGAATAAGATATATTAACATTTGTCAGAGAAGCAATTTTCAACGAAAACGCTGCCTAAACATGTTCTTAAAAATATTCACCTTTTCTAGATCTATGATAAAGTCTGCCAAAGAGATGGAATGGAATGAACAAAATTATGTACGGAATGGCCGAAGATCGAGGGCGGGTGGAGGGACGTCTATGTCCAGCAGTGGACCGACACAGGCTGATGATGATGATTATAGCATATGTAACGGCTGCTCCGATTATGAAGCGACTATCTCTCTTATGCTGCCTCCGTAGCCTAGTGGTATAGGCGTGTACTTTAGAATCCGGAGGTCGTGGGTTCGAATCCTGCGGGGACTCATCAAATTTTCATTGTTGTTTCCTAGTTGGTTAGGGCAATTTGGGCCGATCACCCATTTGTCTGAAAAGTAAGATGATCCATGCGTCGGATGGGCATGTAAAAAATCGGTCCACCCACCGACCCGCATTAGACTAGCGTGGTGGGATACGGTCCATAACCCCCTAATAGATAGGGGTGCATTAGGGGAGGATTATGTCCAGCAGTGGACTATCAAAGGCTGATGATGATGATGATCTCTCTTATAGATATCTGATGTAGTAGAGAGTAAAATAGGCGATTTTATTTTAGGATATAGTAAATTTTACGGTACTTCGGTAGGATACGCTCCATAACCCCGTAATGGATAGGGGTGTATTAGGGGAGGATTATGTCCAGCAGTGGACTATCACAGGCTGATGATGATGATGATAGTTTATCTACATGTAGACGAAGGTCTTTGCCCTGCAACGACTTATAAGTAACATTCCAGAACTATCTAAAGGTATTTTAACCATTCAAAACACGGCTTTTATGCCCTTCGTAGATAAGATATGATTCCTGGCTAGTTTTCTATAGGCAACATTTTTGTATTAAAAGTGACGTAATTGTCTTGTATGCGAAGTGCGGTGTTTACCGTACCTCAATTTGATACGTGTTCTTTATATTTCAGTCAATTGTACGGTTTTTACAACTTTAGTTAGATTTCAATGAAACTACAATAGCATTGTTAATATATCAAAATATAGGGCATATTTTACAGAAATATAGTGGGAATTACGAATAATACGATATAAAGTTTACTAATAGCGGTAGGTATTAAAAAATAATGTGCCGTCTGCACGATGTTCTAGGATTACCTTTTGGGCCTATAGTATTTATCTTTTTAGGCTTAGGTCTGAATCGACTATCCTTTTCGAAATAAATTGAATAATTTCATACATTCATACATTAAAATTATATGTACATTGTAAAATCGGTATACGGGCGAAAGTTGTACGTGACAGCGTCTTTTAGTGGTGGAATGATTGTAATGTGAATATTCATTCGTATAGTAGAATAAAGAATTAACCCTCTTTCTTTTTCTCTCTGTCTTTTATTCACTTAAACCGAATGCGCACGAGTAAGAGAGACGTGTGCCTCTCACTTCCTCTTATGGTTGCTAATGGAGAGCGTTACGTGATCGGCGCTGTGACACAGTGCACGCGAATGCCTCCCCTTTCTTGAACCAATTTATAAGACGTTGTCACGTCGAAATATAGGTTGACAATGACGAGGTGTCGCTCGACTTTTAAGTGCTTTGTACCAAGATCGGACCGTATTGTTCAGACATATGTGGTCTGTACACAAACATTTGTCGACAAGCCACGCAATTATCTCTTTCGCCCCGTTAGAACGGAATCCGGTGTCGTTTTTAGACCTTCCGCTACACATGTCGGTTGTGCGCAGGATTTTTCGTTTAGGCCGAGACGTTTAGATGTCACGACACGGCAACGATACGATTTGTAGTTAGTTTTTTTTTATATGTAAACTATACCAGCATATAATAGAGCAAGCATAGAGTAGAGCCATATAACATAGGATCGTTACAAGCAAAGTAATTCATCTACGTTTGGTGATGCTATTAATTAAAGATTGACGTCTTCTAGCGTGTGTCGGTTTGAAATCAGCCATTCAGTTTATTGCTAGCTTATCGCAGCGGATTTCACGATGTGCTTTTTCTGTTTAGGGCGCATAACTTACCATCAGGCCGACGACCAGCTCTGACTTTCCACTTTCATTGATTTAGATGGAATAAAAATGATACCACATGTCGTGGGGTGTAAAAGACCCGGTTGCCGTGGCAACGGGTGGCGTACACGTGTCGCCACCAACGGGTCCTGTTTACATCTCGGGGTTCCGTCGCGAGACGAAAATAGATTTGAATTAACAATCTTTTGGAAAGATAGCGATTGACTAAACACGTTAAAAACAATTTGGATGTAGTCTATAGTTTGTTAGGTTCATACTAATATCATCATCATCGGCCTGTGATAGGCCACTGCTGGCCATAGGCCTAACCTTATTAACCCCTATTCATTAGGGTTTTCATATTATGAAGGCAAAAGGTAAGAGTATATAGTGGATGTATGTTTGATACACTTCGCAGGAACTATGATAAAATTGTAACAAAAACTGCCTCTGAGGCCTAGCGGTATTGACCAATTCAGAGCTCTATAGTCTAGAAGTCCGCTTTGTGTTATCGTTGTTTTCTGGTTGGTTAGGACTAATTGGGCCGATCAGCTAATTGTCTGGAAAGTAAAATGATCCATGCATCGTATGGGCATGTAAAAGTCGTCAACCAACCCGCATTGGACCAGCGTGGTGGGATACGGTCCACAAACCCTGATGAAAAGGAGGCGTTATGGAAGGCCTATGCCTAGCAGTGGACTAACACAGGCTGATGATGATGATAAATTTTACAATAACATGGCTCATAGATCAAGGTACGAAAGGAAGACGGGGCATTGGTCGACCCCCGACCAGGTGGGATGCCGGTCTCCGTGCAGTAGAAGGCTCAATGCAGCAGGTGCAGGGATCAAAAAGGCCTATGTCCAGCAGTGGACGGATATAGGCTACTAATTATGATGATCATGATAACTTACCGGCTACCAATTAAACAAATTGTGAAATGTTTCAAAATGTAATGTATTTTAGTAAGAACAGACGGTCCTTACCACTAGATCAATCCTAAAACTTTCTGCCTCCGTACCCTAGTGGTATGGGAATGCGCTTTAGAAACTGGAACGTGGATTCCAATCCTGCGGGGTCTCAACCAATTTTCATCGTTGTTTCCTAGTTAGGGCATTGCGGGCGGATAACCCGATTGGCTGTGAAGTAAGATGATACATGCGTCGGATGGGCACGGATCTCCGATCGTGTCGGTCTTCCGTCCCATGGGATTACGAGACTGAAGGAAGAGAGAGTGTACACTCGTGCACTATAATACCTCGTGTGCAATTGGCTTATGTCTAATATGGATCATTTAAGTAAATTTGCCATTTGTTAGCTGCAAGAACCTTTGATCCTACATGAACATAATGTATGATAATAATCATACAATTTTATATTTATTCCGATTTCAGTCCCATATAAGTTCTACTGATTGTTTTTATAACCTAAAAACTAATTTATTAAATGAAATAAGTAGTGGTCATTATGTTTAATAACTTTATCAGCGTGTTTTATCGCATTTAATTAACTCATTACTGATAAGCACTAACAATAAATATTTCTTATCCGATACATATTGTTATTGCTCTTACACTGTTATAATATACCTTTTGTTTTTATTTATAAACTGTATTGAGGTCAACCGGGATTCGGATTCGGATTTAATGAGATCATCGTAACCCATGCAACGTAATAGCGACATACATCATCAGATGTCAACCACTGATTGACAGTCGACTTAAAACAACGCCGTGCTTAAGACATTTAGTTTCTTTCATCAATTACTGCTTGATTAATTCTTTTGTTTACGAATCATCATCATCATCATCACTGCTCGACATAGGCCTCCCCTAATACACACTTATTTATTAAGGGGTATTTGGACCGTATCCCACCACGCTGGTCCAATGCGGGTTGGTGGGTGGACCATCTGACTCTTCAGACAGATAAAATTTGGACAAAATTAGCTGTTAAACACTTGGTATTAAGCAAGCTTGTTGATTATAAAATGCCGTCGCTGCAGGAAAACTTGTAATAACTCACACCTCGCTCGTAAATACAAAATGATGTCATTTTCAGTGTAAACATTTTGTTATCGTTGTTTGTTTCCTCGAGAGTGTGTTGAGTTATGCGCTGCCAGTTATTTCATGGTGATCGATCGCTTATTAATATTCAAGTGACACCAAAGAGGAAAGATGAAAAATGAGGCGTTTGACAATTAATTAGGCATTCATATTGCATGGATATTTTTTTACTTTTTTTTTAAATAAACCATAAAAGGCAATTTTAACTGTAAACCTCTGTCATTGAAGAAGAGTTTAGATGAGCCAAATACTTCCTAAAATTTAACGTAAATAAAGCAACAAATGGCGCGAATTGCTGCTTTGTTTTTTTTAAATGCTGTCACTGTTTTACTCAGACATAGAGCCCAAGTGAAATTCACATTTTTTTCTCTGAAATAAAGTCTTATCTAAATTGATGAATGGTAACACATGCGGAAAGAATGTCGGACGCGACGAATTCCATACAAAATAAAAACGCAGCGTCCGTCTGAATTACGCGCGGCACGACACAGGTGCAAAAAAAAAAACGATTCCATACGAGTCGGTTTGCGCAACACTGGCCGGCGAAAAGCACGCCATTTGAGGCGTTAAAAATTAACCGCCGGCCCCCCTGCGCCTCCCTCAGTGTCCGAACGAACGCCGTCGCGTGCGCACGTCCGCTGCGCGGTCATAGTCGTCTCACATATTTGCATCCGTGTTGTATATTGTTTACAGTGGAGTGCTAAGTGAAGTGGTACGTGCCGGTGTTGTGTTTATGTTTGAACTTTTTTCTTTTTTTTAAATTTGTTTACGTTTAGTCTGTCGTAATTTTCCCGCCGTTTCACGTGTTGCCGCCAAACCGTTGGCGACTAGTTTGATGGTGTTGTGTTTTTTGCAAAAGCTCGTGTTTTATTCATTCGATGTTAGGACATGACTTAATTTATTGCGAAAATGTTTTTTTAATTTTAATTCACAATAATTCCCTGTTTTATATTTTATTACGGTTAGCTCTATGTTATGTGCTAAGTAATTTAATACGTATATTATTATCAAATTCATTTCATCACATATCATGACATTTAGTAGTATGAAATCGATACTTCAATTCATAGATGATGTTCATTAAGCTATATTAATGATGATTAAATTGATTAAAGAGTTAATACTAGGTGATAACTTCTTATTTGGTTAGGTGAAACAATTTTAGACGCTTTTAAAACTTCAATTACTTAATTAATACATTAATACTGCTACATTTTGAACATTTGGTCTTTATTCAAATGTGAATTTTAGCAAAATTTGCGGTAACGTCAATAGTTAGTGCAATGACACACTTGCATCCGGTGATAACTGCGTGAGGTCATCTTGTCCTAGGGCTGCCACAATATTTTATGTGATTAATATTTATCCATTGCTATATAATAAGTTATATTTTATTTAAGCTATTACTTTTCGTGATAAATTAACTTTTTAAAGATTTCTCGTTTGATTATTCTTTCGTTAGAATTTCTTTTTCTTTGGTTCTCGACTTAGTTGAAAATAAAATATAGAATAAATGCAAAAAATCCTTTAAGTAAATTTAAGTATTGCGTTATAATTAAACGTGAGGCTATACCTAGTATATCGAATATATAAGTACTTTTTTAATTCTTCAAATATTTCTTTACTTAATAAAGTTTAAGATCTCACTTTTGAAGTGTGAACACACGTTCGGAAAAGTAAAACAAAAGTCTACGGCCAAAGGCAGAATGAGCTCTTAACAAAGTCGAAAATTACCATTAAATTACTTGGATATTATTGATTTGCATGTACAAAAATAACGGCATTTCATTCGTCCATTCACAAATTACTAACACTAACGATTTCTTCTATTACATTTTATCAGTAAAACCTCTCGTGTAACGGAAGTTTCTTAATAATCTATTGTTAAAAGAATGTAATTGCCGTTAAGCTTAGTGGTTTAATCTTATACCTTAGAAACTGAGGTCGTGGTCAAATCCGCGAGGAACCACAATTTTCATTTGTTCCTATCTTAGGGCAATTGGCGATACCCAATGCGTATAAAGTCACATGATTCATCTATCCGGATGCTGCTGAAAGCCGGTCTTACCACCAACCTCGCATTGACCGCGTAGGAGACAGTCCAAGATCAATTATCGAGCGGTTTAGGGAGGCTATGCCAGCAGTGATCTCAACAAGGCTAGAAATTTCCAATGTCTGCATACATCATCATCATCATTCGGATGGCATGTAAAGTCTCACTCTACCACCCTGCATTGACCACGGGGGATATGTCCAAAGACTCATCATATGGAGTGTATAGTCCAGGCTGTGTCCAGCAGTGGACCTATCCAGCTGATGATGAAAACTGTACTGCTCAACTTGAGTTTAAAGATTCTATTTTAATTTTCACTATACTTTATGTGATGCAAACTTCCGAACACGAGGAAAACAACGTTTTCTACATAATTATCTTCATATCCTTATAATAGTAATTCAAGAAGCCGTATCATTATCATCAATCACAAATTGTAATTATTCGTCCACTGCTGACGATAAGCCATTGATCCTGCCACTTGCTATCAATTGACGGTATGCATTGAGATCGAATATCCCCGGTCGTGGTTGTACAAACCTTGTCTTCCCAAAACCATAAGGATACATTATCATAACTCCATCATCATCATTGGCAGTTGTATCTGCTCTTACGGTATCATGAATGTCACGGAGTATGATATGTACCAGACTGTCATCATCACAATCAGCTCCTATCAGTCCACTGCTGGACATAGGCCTTCCCAATGAACGCCAATATGATCCCCTGCTACTCGCTGCCAACTTGAACCGGCTACTGCACGGAGATCAACATCCCACCTGGTCGGGGGTCGACCAACGCTCCGTCTTCCCAAAAACATAAAATGTATAGAAGTCTTAAAATAAATTATTCTTCATAATTTATTAATTAATAGCTACCTTTCAATGTTTTAAGGTGAAATTTGTGTAATCACAAATTTGATTAAGCATTTATCACGCGATACGAAAATAGAATGGATTATAATATTGTTCAATTATCAGAGATTTGCAAAACACTAGCGATACGTCCCGGTTCTGTGGATTTTTAAACATTTTGGTATATAGACTCACCCCACTCGCATTGGACCAGCGTGGTGGGATACGGTCCAAAACCCCCTTATAGATAGGGGGTGTATTAGTGGAGGCCTATGTCCAGCAGTGGACTGTCACTAGCTGATGATGATGATGATGTTACCATCTGTAAGGAGTTTCCGTTAATTTATGAAGATATGTTAGATTACTTAGTGATGATGTAGTTTATGTATTCATTCTAGTAATTGTTTTGATTGTTTTTCGTTATACACAAAAAGACAAAGGTTTCCTCTCTTTTATACTAATAATATAAATGTACGAACATTTGACTACGTGTAAAATAAATTAATGTGATAATTGTATGCTAGAGTCGTTCATACATTATTGTTAACTGTTAACGTAAATGGTATGAAAACGAGTCATGGCTTCAACATTCTCTTTTTATTCTTTCTATTCGACTCTATTTGTACAAATCAGCATACTTTACCAATTTAAGTCATTCATCATCAGCTTAATCTGTCCCGCGATCGACAAGGACTTAATGCACATGTACCCTAACAGATGGCGTTGCTGTCTCAATTCACATCGTGGTCCAATGCAGGTGCTGGTGGATCGACTTTACATGCCCATCCGATCGATGGATCATCTTCTATTCGATATTGGGTGATCGGCCCAATTCCCTAACCAACTAGAAACAAAAATGAAATTTGATCTGGCCGAGGATTCGAACCCACGACCTCCGGTTTCTAAAGCACAGCCCATACCATTAGGCTCGGAGGCAGGTATTCATCAAAACCAAAGGAAAGATTCAATGCTACTAGTGTCATCGTATGCGAGTCACAAAAATAAATTATGAATAAGTCACAATTAGCAGTGAACAATGATTAACAGTCTTGATCTCAACCTTCATATGGTCGATTGACGTATGACACGACTACGATCGAGTATAACATGCCATCCGACATTGATCGGATTGATTTTTTTGAGTCACAAATCAACCATTGTCTATGCAACATTAATTACTATACATAAACACTATCATCCTCAACTGATCGAACCTGACTCCGAGTTTTCTAAGCTAAATATACGCTCAAGGCCAGATAATTTCTTGACCGTTAAAGCTGTGAAAGATTCGAAATTTAATTGTTTATGTGATTTGATACACTCGACGTTCAGTAACGATTTCATATACGTTTTAACTCGCACATTAATGATATTCAATATATTCTAAACCATAAAAAAAAAACAAATTGTTTTCCCGCTGGATTCGAACTCACGAACTTCTATCTCCAAAGCAAGAGCTAATACCACTACGCCACGGAGGCATTTAGTTAAAGGTCAAAGTTACTTATCTTTAAAAATATTTTTAACCGTTTCGGATTGGACTCGAATCCGCTAAACGACGCCTTAGTGTCAAGGTCGAACTTGATGATGTAACGCTTATAGTACGTGACCGTACTTGCGCAGTGCTTAAGGAATGCGCTTAAAAACGGCACAATCGAAAAAGCACCCATGGGCTCAGCAGACGCGGGGTGGGCATGGTTCCCGGGGTTCTATGTACAAATTCGGATTAAAAATATGTTTATGATTGAATCTATCTTCTATCTATATATAAAGGTATACTATATTATTACTCATCAGAATTCCTAGAATGAGGCTCATCGACTGATAATTTGTAGGAATCCTTCGCAGTGAGGTCAGCTAGACGACTTAAATTCACCCACTAGGCGTTGAGGAATTCTTGTAAAAAGTATTAAATTTAAAAGTAGTATAGGAACGTTTATTATAAATTCTCACCACTGTGGGTTGAAGGTCAAAAGTTGTTATAGCTAAATTTATATAATTTGAGAAAAGTAGCTCATATGAATTATATGTAGTTAGGTAATTTTAAAGATAAAAATAGGCCGGTGAGTTTCTTTCGCCGGTTCTTAGGTCGGAGGCGACCTAATCCGAACCGGTGGTAGCGTCCTTGACAGTCAATAACCGAGTGATACACTTCTATGTTGAATAAAGATATTTGAATTATTGATATAAGAGTAACAAATTAATTGTTTTATTTACGCGATTATTATACGATATCGAATCGACTGTTTTACGGACATAAAGCGTAACCTTTTTTATACCAACTTAGTCTGTCCGTGATCATGGACGCCGGAAAGAGTCTGAAAGTCGGGAAAAATATGTATAATTAAAGCGAAAGTTCCGTGAAATTGTGGATTCGATGTGTATAAGTGCAAAAATTCTTATTGGTTGTCAAAAACAACACCTCGAGTACTACAGAGGCGTAGGCGTCTCGTTTACCTAGTAATTATTTCTGGCCACGGTGCCCTTCAAACCGGAAGACGTTATTATTTATAAACTACAATAAAACTACAAGAGAACCTTAAAAAATTAGCTTGTATTAAACTCATGATGTCAGTGAGTTTTTTTTTACATATTTTGTAAATTAGACTGAAAAATAATTATGTAAATAATAAGGTCATACATCCAGGGCTGGTCATCGATGAGTTGTCAACGAGATGTTAATCGCTGATTTACAGTCGACTAATGGCAACATTATACGTACGACATGTCGTTGAAGTCGATTGCTACGTTTGTCAATTAAATTTATGATTGGGTAACACTATACCACTTTTGGTGTTAACCACTAGGGGTAATTAAATTCAAGTTATTGTAGTTTGAAATATTTTATACATCAAATACTATAGTTGCACTATTATTCAATATCAATGCTTTGTCTAATCATCATCATCATCATCAGCCTGTGTCAGTCCACTGCTGGACATAGGCCTCCCCAAATGCACGCCTTCCCCATTAGGCGATTTTTGGACCGTTTCCCAGCTGAATTGTACATTAATATGAAATTTGTTCATTAATTTTGAACAATATAGTTTATTACCAAACCGCTGCTCTAGGAAACAATCGTGGGTTCAAATCGTGCAGGGACTAAAATGCTTTTCCAAGTTGTTTCCTTGTTCTTTAGAGCAATGTGAGCCGATCACCTTATTGCCTGTAAAGTAAGATGATCCATGCGTCGGATGTGTACGTAAAAAGTCGGTCCGGCGTCTGATCTCTTCCGATTTGTGTCGGTTATCCGTCCCGTCTTTGAGAGTGGACGAAGAGGGAGTGTACTCTCGTGCACTATAACATCTCCTGCACAGTCGGCTGATCTCTAATGTACATGTAATGTAGACATTACTAGTGTTTTAACACCAAATTCGGTCGCGGAAGCTATCTGAAACGTATGTAGGTAGCATTCGCTATCTCCGATTGGTCGATAACGCGATGACGTCACCAACAACTGATAGTTTATCGTTATTGGTCTAGAGATAGGACAGATAAAGTAAGTGCTGTGATGCATTCCCGGTGTACATGCGTTTTGTCGAGGGAAATTGTAAATTGTAAAGAATTCCTATGCGACGTGATTTTACGTTTAGTACGATGTTTTACGCTAACAAACAGTTTCACTTCCAAATTGCGGTTTACGAAAACTGAAATTTTAAGAATTAAAACTGAAAAAGTTACAAGTGTTTCTATACGTTATTCTTGCACAATTGTCTCGGCGAAAATATTGGCTGAGTTTCGGGACAGAAGTTAACCTAGTTTAGTAATCGGTATTTTGGAATATGTTAATGACTCTGTACAAACTGATTTGTACTATACGGAATTTACTGCCTCCGTAGCCTAGTGGTATAGGCGTTTGCTTTAGAAACCAGAGGTCGTGGGTTCTAATCCTGCGTGGACTCAACAAATTTTCATTGTTGCTAGTTGGTTAGGACAATTTGGACCAATCACCCAATTATCTGAAAAGTAAGATAATCCATGCGTCGGATGGGCATGTAAAAAGTCGGTCCACCCAACAACCCGCATTGGACCAGCGTGGTGGGATACGGTCCGAAACCCCCTAATGAATAGGGGTGTATTAGGGAAGGCCTATGTCCAGCAGTGGACTATTAAAGGCTGATGATGATGATGATGATGGTGACTATACGGAAAATCACATCGTATAATTGCCACGTAATTAGTAGTCGATATTTTTAATTATGCGCAGTGTATATTAATTATAGGTAGTCGTCATCATCAGCCTTTGTTAGTCCACTGCTGGGCATAGACCTCCCCTGATTCACGCCTTCTCTATTACGTCGCTTTTGGTGGGACCACGCTGCTTTAATGTGTGTGTCAAGTGGGTTGACCTACTTTTTACATGCCCATCCGACATATGGATCGTCTTACCTTCCAGACAATTGGGTGATCGGGCCAAAGTGTCCTTACCAGAAAACAGCAATAACACAAAGCTGTTTCTCCGCGGAATTTGAATCCACGACCTCCGGTTTATAAAGCAAGGGCCAATACCGCTAGGCCACGGAGGCGGTCACAGATAGTATTCGAATATTATTCCCACTGATGTCGTAAATGAATATGATGTACTTTTACCTAGGTATTCCGCAGATATCATGGGACCGGCGTATAGTCCTACGTTTCATTATCTGCAATGCACGCCTTCTCCTTTAGGGGGTTTTGGACCGTATCCCACCACGCTGGTCCAATGCGGGTTGGTGGCTGGTTGGTAGGGTTTGCCAATAGTTTTTTTACGCTAATTCCATCAGATCTCCACAACCCAATGGTTGAACTGCATTCAGTATATGAAACAACTAGCAACCCCCCAACCCCCTAAAGGGTGGAATTTCGTAAAATCCGTTCTTGGCTGACCTCTGCTCGGCGAAAGGAATATTCCTACCAAATTTCATGTCCTACACCTTATGAACTGGTTCAGAGATATCGTGAAGAGTCAATGTATAGGTGGGAATCTCTTTTATATATATATAAAGATAGATTTGAGAATGATATATTTTGAACTATTCAAGAACCAACTACTTATTAACTGATGAAACGAGACCGTACCATGGTATTTCATGGTAAAGCAAGACGTTAGCGATCACTGGTGTTGCCAATGTCTATGGGCGTCGGTGAGCACTTCCCATCAGGTGGCCCGCTGCTCGTCTGCCTGATCATACCTGAATGGGCTCTTTCGTAAGTGTCAGAAGACCCGTTCAGATGATAGGAACGCGTGACATTTTGTTTCTTTCTGTTATAGTTTATTGAGCATAATGTGTGTTAGCAAAACCGGATTTTGGAAACGAACTCGTCACGCTAATGGCTGCGTTATTGAATTTTTATCAGTTGACGTGTTCAACATCACTCAAGCTTAGCTTTTGTGTCGATGGATTTTGTCGGACTGGTTATCTAGCGTTCGTCACGTGACCTTGGTTATGTCGTTGCGAAGTTACGTATCTAGATTTATTAATATTATATACAATAGAAAATGTGTCGGATGGGCATTTAAAAGTCGTCCACCCACCAACCCGCATTGGACTAGCGTAGTGGGATACGGTCACACCTCCTAATGGATGGGGTGTATTGGAGGCCTATGTCCAGCAGTGGACCAACGAAGGCTGATGATGATCATGATGATGATGATGATGACAATAGAAAAAGGTCCAAAGGAAACTTGGTTGATAAAGTATACACTTTATACGTATTGAAGATATCATTAAACCACACAGAACGCCATAAATCGCGACTTGCACGTAACATTCACGTTGCTTCGGTTATAGAGTTTAAACTTTTACCAATCTCATAAAAATCACCAATTACAGAGGTCTTCCGCTAGGAATACTACTCAGATATATCCGAACGTAAGTAATCTTTTTGTATATTGCGACTTTTACGCTTTAAAAACATGGCATTCCGTGCCATGGTTACCGTGTTTATAAAATTCCACATCCCTTTTTAAACTTAAAAGTTTAAAATTATCAGTATTGGTAACTAATCTCATAAAAATCACTAATTACGGAGGTCTTCCACTCAAAATACTAGTGATGTATATCCAAACGACGAACTCTCTATAATTTACAACGCGTACGTAACTTAGCAAATACACGGGGTGGACCACCCCGTGACCACGGCCACTGGAAAGTGTTCGGAACGTCGAGAATTTAAATATTCAAAATAAACGCGATAAAATCCGTTAAAAGTCATTTTATTTAATTGTTTCTTTTATTTACGCGATTATTATACATATCAAATCCACTAATTTACGGATTTTTCGCGTTACTTAAATATATTTATTCCGACGTTTCGGATTCTTTCCAGCATCCATGATCACGGGCAGACTAAGTTGGTATATGTCTGCATCTCTATGTTTTGAATAACAGTCTTTTGTTTTTTTTTAATAATGTAGTATTCGCGTAAACATGCGTTCCGTTGCCATGGTTACCGTGTTTATAAAAATTCCACATCCCGCCCGTAGAGAGCGTCGCTCGTGAAAGTACGACGCGCCCGCAATAGCAACGCGGGAGAGATCGCCTCTGCGTAGTTTAGACATGCTAAAGTGGTCTAGATTAGTTTGATGCCTATAATATCATCAAATATATAATGGCAATTGATGCCTATATATATCATCAACATATATTTTAGACATGCTAAAGTGGTCTAGATTAATTTGATGCTATATATATCATCAAATACATATATAATCACCTAGGAATACTTGATAGGAAGTCTGTGTACAGACCGAATCGGTTGACAAACGTGTGCGTTAAGTTCGTTTCGAATTTGAATCGGTATTAAGTCTTTTTGATAAGGGTTTGAGTTCTGTCCTACTAGTTCTTAGGTTATTGTAGTTAATTGATATTGTAGCCGCCTCCGTGGCCTAGCGTTATTGGCGCTTTATAAACCGGTGGTCGTAGGTTCGACTCATAATTTGGGCTGATCACCTAATTGTCTCAGAATTAGATGATCCATGCGTCGGATGGGCGTGTAAAAGTCGGTCCAACCGGGATACGGTCGAAAACCCCTGATGGAGAAGGCGTGCATTAGTAGAGGACTATGTCAAGCATAAAATCAATTGCTGTACATTATTCTCGCTAAACCTTGAGAACGGCTAAAGCGATTCCAAAGTCCTTTCCAAATTACCTAAGTCCCGAAAAGGTGTAAAAGGCGAATAAATGTGAAAAATATCGAAATTTCGTTTTATATGTCGTTTAAAATCCAATTGAGACTTAATTCTACCCAAGGACAGTTGGTAGAAACACCACCAACTTGCATTGGAGCAGCGTGGTGGGATACGGTCCAAAACCCCCTAATGAATAGGGTGCAGTAGGGGAGGCCTATGTCCAGCAGTGGACGACGATCACAGGCTGATGATGATGATGATGAGTTGGTAGATTTAGCACATGTTTATTATCAATCAGGTTACTTTTGTGTAGATTGATAAATTTGAATCAAAATTATATCACATATTTATTGATTATTGTAGTATGGAGTCTGCCGGTTCAACTAGTATTCTTGAAACTATGCGTAATAAAATCTCTTTTTATCATGAACTATTTAGTTTCAATGTAACAATATCGGTCATACAGCACCAACTGTCAATAAACAAGGTAATTATTTGCGATAAAAGTACAGATCCTTTCAAAAGTATAATTGTACATTTTAAATGATCGTTTTTATTGTAGTCGTTCGTTTGCATTACTCGTTTATTCGAATGATAAGCGTTTACAAAAGTTCATTGGCTTCGGTGCAAGTGCAATATATATGTAGTGATAAAAGATTTTTCTTGAGTAATCTTTCGCAAAGGTTCGTTTTTATCGTGCTCTCTCAAATAGCTTCAGTACCTATACATCTCTTCTATACAATGACATTATTCACTTTGACATCATCATCATCATCAGCCTTTGATAGTCCACTGCTGGACATAGGCCTTCCTAATACACCTCATCTATTAGGGGTTTCGACCTATCCCACCACGCTGGTCCAATGCGGTGCGTGGTGGTCCGCCTTTACATGCCCATCCGACGCATGGATCATCTTACTATTCAGACAATTGGGTGATCGGCCCAAACTGTCCTAACCAACTAGGAAACAACAATGAAAGTTTGTTGAGTCCCCGCAGGATTCGAACCCACGACCTCCGGTTTCTAAAGCAAACGCCAATACCACTAGGCTAGGAGGCTGTCATTTTGACATTTGACATTAAACAATAAAGTTTCATATCAATGGATATGAAAACGTCACTCGTTTAATACGATCATTCATTGACAGTTCGGGTGTCATCGTGTTCGGATAAAGATCCGAGTTTTCCCGAAAAAATATTATTTTTCACTACATCTATATATATATGTATCACCACTTTGCCGCCACGGTTAACAACATTTGAATTGATTCCTATTTAAAATGGCCTCAGATATATGTCACCTGTAAAGGTTGAATTCAATTATGATTTACCTTAACGATCATCTCGATTATTGCGCCCGTGACAATGCTATGATCTCACTGAAGTGACGCAAACACGTACGGATGCTGCAATCGATGTATATAGTCATTGTGAAATAAATAAACTCACAAAGGGTGTATTAAATATTTAAAAAATACCTTATGGGTTAGTCGTATTGTTAAAAATAATTTTCACTACTTCCTCGGTAAATTTTACGAGTGATCTTAAAAAACTGAGGTTGCTGTATACCATGCAACTGAAGTATCTTTTTTACGTGACAACGTCTGATAAATTGGCACTCTCAAAAACTTTGTCACAGCGCCGCTCACGTAACGTTCTCCATAAGCAACCATGAGAGAGAGTGAGAGGCACGCGTCATGATTACTTGTGCGCAGTTGGCCTGCTTAATTGAAAGAGAGACAGAGATAAAGAGAGTTGAACCTTCTTCCTACTATACGAATGAATATATACAATAATTCTATCACCAAAACACATCACGTATAACTTTCGATTTTACAGGCAACCAATTTTTTAGTTTCATCTAAATTTATTTATGTATAAACCAGCCGTCGTCCGCGTAATATTCCAGTGTTAACCCCCCCACAAACCTCTTTGGAGGTGTAATTTCGTCTCCCGTTCCTGGCGTATCTCCGCTTGGCAAAAGTAATATTCATACAAAATTTCGAGTCAATCGGCCTCATGGATTTAGAGATATCGTAATGGTATATTAGAAAACGGGATCTCCTATATATTAAGAGGTTTGTATGTGTATGTTTGTATTAATATTTATACATATATCTCTCTCCAAAAGTCCGTTTGCCTCCCCCTATCACATTTTTAGTAACTCCCCCGGAAGCATTCCCCGTGTGAAGGAGTTTTAAGTTAAAAAAAACAATTGTTTAGGCTCTCTGCACTCTATAGAGTTTACTACCCATCTCGTCATAGTTATGACTTAATAATAAGTTTGAATTTGTCTCTGTCTTATTCCATGTATGTGGGAAAAACATCGATAATAGAAAAAAACGTTTACTTAAATATCACCCAAAAAACAACAATTTTGACTATAGCTAACTTCAGGGTGTCGGTTTCTCGTGACGGTGTGCGTGCGTGTCGTGAAAAAATTACTCTCATTTTTCTTTGACGCGCCAAAAGTAGTATGACTTCAATACATTGCGATTCAACGCTGCATTCGAACCCACGACCTCCGTGCAAAGCGAGATTAGCACACTACCACTCGGAACGTAGCGTGACGCGTAACGCTCGCGACAAAGGCGAAAACCGGCCCCCTGGACCGGTCGTTGCGGCCTTGGCTGACGTAACCCCAAAGGCCGGGGTTCGAGTCCAGTCGTGAGCTGATATCGTTTTTAAGTGCGGATGTTTACGCGCGTTTTACTCGCAGTTTCGTAGTTTAATAAGCTTTTATTAGCCTCAAATGTCTCTGTAGCCTTGGGGTAAGGGCGGGTGCTATCTAAACCGGAGTTCGTTGGCTCGATTCTTGCGGAGGCTATAAATTTTCATTGTTGTTTCCTGTTTCGTTAGAGCAATTTGGTCTGAAATGAAAATGTGAAAAGTAAGATGATCCATGCGTCGGATGGGCATGTAAAAGTAGGTCCACTCACCAACCCGCATTGGACCAGCTTAATAGGATACGGTCCAAAAACCCCCTAATATTAATAATATTAGGAGAGGCCTATGTCCAGCCGTGGACTAACACAGGCTGATGATGATGCTGCTTACCCGCAAAATTCGAATCTTCGGCCTAAGGGTTTTCGTAGTAAAATGAAGTGTAGAATATAAATTATATATTACAAAATATATACATGTATAAATTTTCGGTCGAAAACATCACTTTTGTACTTACGAAACAACTAAAACGGTGGTCAGTTATGTACGGACTCGAAGCATTAGAGCATTAAGGCCCATGCTGTCCAGGGTTGCCAGCGACACGAGTTTTTTATCAAAAATATATTCTCGTTATTATATAAGCAGTCATTGCACTGGTGAAAGGTCCCCCTTTTGCAGGGGACCGTCTGGGTCGGTACCACCGCGGCGCCTATTTCAGCCGCAGAGCAGTAGTGTGAAAACACTGCTGTGTTCCGCTTTGAAGGGCACCGTAGCCAGCGTATTTACTGGGTGAACGAGACTTAACACCCTATGTCTCACGGTAGGCAGCGCGTTGGTGATACCGCTAGTATTGTCGATGTCTAAGGGCGTTGGTGACCACTACCCATCAGGTGGCCCGACTGCTCGTCTCCATGCGTGGGCAATAAATCAATAAGAAAAAAAAAGTCATTACAATGATGTCATTTTACACACAAACGTATGGTGATATTTCAAGCGTTGTTGATCAAAGTGTGAAATAAAGGACGAATAATGTAATACTTTGAAATATCCTCGAATTCACTTGAACACACACAATAAAACCCATTGAAATCGGTCCATCCGTTTAGACGTACAGAAGAATTGTATATATGAAGACAATACCTTTTATTTTTCTCTCAAATTTTGTTGTCAAAGCCGTATACATTGCATTTTTGGCGGAGCACTCTATACTTCTCTACGCTGTTACTACTTTGTATTAAATTTTGTTTAAATATATTTCACATTTAATTTATCTGTGGTATTTAATACGTTTAACATAAATGGCAACCCTAAATACGGTATACAATGACCTCACACAGTTACCGGTACCGCACGCCGCGATCGCATCTGACACGGTGCGTCGTCCGAATGTTTGTGGGCAGACCGGTTGGTAGACAAACCTTTATTATGGCATATATTTTCACCCGTAACCCATGGCAATATGCGTCGGATGGGCATGTAAAAAGTCAGTCCACCGACCAACCAACCCGCATCGGACCACCGTGGTGGGATATGGTCCAAAAATTCCTAATGGATAGGGGTGTAGTAGGGGAGGCCTATGTCCAGCTGTGGACTATCACAGGCCGATGGTGATGGCAGCGAATTGGTGTCGTACTTCTATATATGATACTAGTTGGACCCCGCATACTTAGTACTACCATGGTCGATTAACCAAAAAATTAAAATATTTTTAAAGATTTATAAATCTACATAAAATTTATCGATGGATAGTTAACAACTATACTAAATCTACCAACTGTTTTTAGGTAGAATTGAGTGAAACTAAATTCAGTTACATTTCTAAACGACACATCCAGATTTTTCATATTTATTCATATTTTAAACCTTCCCTGGACCTCTACAAATATTTCAAGACCAAAATTAGCCAAATCGGTTTAGCCGTTCTCAAGTTATAGTGAGACTAACGAACAGCAATTGATTTTTATATATATATATATTATATATATATATATATATATAGATATAAGATATATATAGATTAAGTTATCTGACAAATCTATATAAATAATCTAACGAAGGGATGTGACGACCCAACCGACATATTGACGATCTGACTTAAAGTGGGAGTAAGACAGATCCGCAGTATAAGTGCAATTGGTCAATTGCCAATCCGCCTGCTCAGCGTAGCAATTGTGATTTTTTAAAGGACGGCGTTTTGGCGTTCGATCAAAAAGGCCTATGTCCAGCAGTGGGCTGCTGAAGGCTGTTTATTATGATGATACATATAAATAGAATTGCATTGTCCGTTTGCATCATCAAAATAAACGTCTTTAATTGATTTGATATATAACCGATATATGTATATAACAAAACGATATTTTTTAAAAACTTTGTCCGTCTGTTTGTCCTGGCTAATCCATGGAATGGCTGGGCCGATTTTGACGGGACTTTCACTAATAGATAGCTCATGTAACTAGAAGCAGTTCTAGGCTACTATTTTTTATACTAACGCGGACATAGGTTGCAGCTAGTAGGGTCCTAACTAATCCTAATAAAACCTAAATCAATTCTTGAAATAGGTTAACTAATATTACCATGTGTGACCATACTTTAAATCACCCAAACCATTATATAAGATTTGTTCGACCACAAATCCTCGCTAAAGAACACCGATTCCTACCAAGGATGATCCGTGAGGCTATTGAGATTGGAAAACATCCAAATTTCAATAGAGAAGATGGTTGGGTTTTACCACCAGGTTGGGTACCCCATAATTAATAAATTCCACCAAACCATAACACCACTGCCGGCGGTAATGGTAAAATAAAGTACATTTTGCATAGGTCGGAGTACAGACTAAAAATATTTAATTACAATTAAAATCTGGAAACCCCGCTTCAGCACTGGCAACATGACGCGTGACATATCAGTCTACCCGAAGTAGTCTAGTTCGAAACTTCGGGAATTTGAGGTGTAAAATAAACACAATAAAATCTATATCAAATCCACTAATTTACGGATTTTTCGCGTTACTTAATTATATTTATTCCCGACGTTTCGGATTCTTTTCAGCATCCATGATCGAATTCTTTTCAGCATCCAAGATGAAGTTGGTATATGTGTGTATCTCTATGTTTTTCGAATAACCGTCAGTTTTTTAATTAAAAAAAAAATTGACGTATCTTTCGATTTCTTAATTTTTAATGTTGGTTTGACAAAAAGTATTTATGTTGTCCTTCGGTTTTGTAGTATTTTTGTTTTTATACTCTGCGTTTAATTTTTGAAATTACTGGATCTCAGGAAGGTAGCAAAGACCAACCATCTTCTGATGCTGAAAAGAATCCGAAACGTCGGGAATAAATATATTTAAGTAACGCGAAATATCCGTAAATTAGTGGATTTGATATGTTTAATAATCGCGTAAATAAAAGAAATAATTACAATAAAATCTATGAAAATCCCTTAATGTGTATTCGCGTAAACAAAAGTTATTACTATTCTCCTGCCTTAATCGACTTCTATTTAACATTTTGATCGTAAAAATAAGACGTCATACGTATAATCAATTAAAGATATTCATTTAATAACAAAACTGTATCGTTTAATAAAACACGAGCTATTTAACCTGAATGTCTGATATAAATATTCCAGTACATAGATATCCCAATAAACAAACAAACATAAAATCAGTGTTCCAAGTGCACGCGACGAACCAAAGATAGATATATAGACCAAATAGTTTATTCTTCGGGTGCGGGTTCGATGCCCCGTTCTCCAAGCGATGCAGCGCCAGCTCAGCAACGTGAGCATCCACTCGTACCAGGAGTACCAGCCCAGCAGGAAATTCGGTGAGGACGCCGGACTTGTATACTGTCCTCGATCGCTCGGCGTAGCGGTTGGTGGCCCTGATTGCTGCGCCAGAGGCCGTGGGCTCTTTGTATCTATGCCGTGTGGACTTGTATACCTGACCCACTTGGCGTAGCGATTAGTGTCCCGGACTGTTACGCCGAAGTGTGTGAATTTGATTACCACTAAGAGATGAATATTATATATTTATAAAATATGTATATATTTATATTTACAATATATATGTATATCTATATATTTATATATGTATATTTATTTATGTTTATGTATTTGTATTAACTTAAGTAAGTTAACGTATAGAATATGTATTAATATTCCTGTCGTAATTTTATTAATGATATATAATTATTTTGTTTTAATGTATACACACATAAACTCTAAGCTTTTTAAAAATCTTTCCTTTGTTTTGTTAAATATCTGCGCACCTTCCGAATTTTCTCTGTACCACCCAAAGGTTGACTGGTAGATAATGCCTTTTGGCATTAAGTTCGCCTTTGTACTTACTTGTGCATAAAGTTTTAATAAAATACATAAATAAAATAAAATATTGTGTGATGTATTTTCGGTGTATTTATTCGCAATAAGGAAAGTAAATCTATTTATTTGTCGGTCATCTAGTTTCCGTAGTAGAAGCGTTGCTTAGTTGGGGGCTAGATGATGACGACGATGCACTTGGCGCAGTGGTTAATTGCCCCGACTGCTGCGCAAAAGGATGTAGGTTTGATTCGTACCCACGATGTAAATTAACAGTATCATTTCTTAAACTTACGAATGTTATTTTGTAATAAACACTATCGCATTCTCGTTAAAGATAAACTTATTATATGATGACCTCAGTTAATCACCATTTAAATAGATTTTAATGACTCGATGTAATGATTGTCATCACTCAAAGTATGTTAATGGAAATGACCTTAAAATGTCTTCATTAATTTGGGAAATCTTGCGTACATTGACCTAACAGATGTACTTATAAGACGAAGTGGAAAATCGACCCTTTGTGCCTTTAAATATGGTATTTTACATATAAAAGTATTGTTTTATTACGACTTAAAATATAAATTGCGACAATAAAGAAAGGAGAAACGATAGATAATGATATAAATAATTATCCATTTCATTACATAGACCCTGTTAATCTGCCGCTCTCTTTATTATGCGCTAGCGACCCGCCCCTGCTTCGCACGGGAGCTATGCTGATGGAGAATAAACCTACAATATTAAGCATGTGTTATACATATAAACCTTCCTCTTCTATCACTCTATCTATTAAACAAAACCGCATCAAAGTCCGTTGCGTAGTTTGAAAGATTCAAGCATACATAGGGGGGATATGGGGACGGAGGGAGCGACTTTGTTTTATACTATGTAATGATAATTAAAATTATTATATACAATTGTGTAAGTCAGCTGTTGGTTTTACGACCAATTCTTAATTAAAATACAATGACATTGGCAGTGCATGTGTTTATATAAATAAATTTATATTTATTTATATAACAAAGCCATTTTATCAGTCCAGCGGTAGAAAACAATTGAAAACACAACAAAAACAATCGATACAAAGCAAAATATGGACTATATTAATACGACACTGGCATGTTTGTGAATCACTCGTTCCGGTTCGCAGGGCCGCAGTATGAGCCCGGCGGCTACGCGGCGGCAGTGCAACAGCGTAGCAACATGACGCAGCGCGAGGACGCGTTGAAGTTCGAGCAGGGCCGGATCAAGGCCCTGCAGGAGGAGCGGCTCCACATTCAGAAGAAGACCTTCACGAAATGGGTCAACTCGTTCCTGCAGAAGGTAGAAGTACTCCATCTTCTTTACTCTTTTGTCTTCTAAAATGTTCTTCTCAGGTCGAAGGCTTCCATTTCCGAACCTTTTGTAGATTAATTGATGATCAATAAGAGAGTATCATCATTATCAGCCTGTGTTAGTCCACTGCTGGACATAGGCCTCCTCTAATGCGAGCCTTCTCCATTAGGAGGTTCTTGGACCGCATCCCACCACGCTGGTCCAATCCGGGTTGGTGGGTGAAGAGTGTGTAATGCTTCTATATTAAACAAAGATATTCGACTTCACTTCGGTGCCTAAAAAATGGCTATTTGTGCCGTTAATAATTAGCCTAAAAAACATATTAACCAAACACCTTAAAAGTTTACCTTTCTTCTCCCGAAAGCAGCGTGATTACTGAAACTGATATCTTCAGAGGAAAAAATTTTACCAACAAATGCTGCAATTTTTTCCATCATAACTTCCCAATTGTTGGGTTTAATGGTTAAATTATTTCAGTTTTGCAATGCACCCATATAATCTTCAGTAACATAATGTCTTTTTTATACTTTGGTGTTCGGTGTTCGGCCGAATGATACATACTGTTCGGCCGAATACAGAATGCTTGCCGAATATTCGTCACATGTTTAGTCGCAATCGTGCCTGCGACTAGAACCCATAAGACTTTCCCCAAATGAAAAATTTCGAATTGTATCTAAATAAGTTTTCACTTCAAAAATACCTTGATTAATTTCTCGAGGTATTAATTTGTGTTGTAATAATTATTTTATATCTACAGTAGTGTGTACGCATATATTAGCGAAATAATGATATTTAGTCAAGTGAAAACGATAATGATAATACGTTTAATCTCTTTGTTGTGTGCCAAGCGTTCGCTTTGTGCGTTCGAAGTGGAATAGCTTTTAACCGCCGCTCTCTGAGATTATTGGACTTAATTGCACATATCTGGGCCAAATAAGGCATGGAAATTGTTGAAACAAAGATAGACCCACCGTCACTAGAACCTCTTCATTATCATCAGCCTGTGATAGTCCACTGCCGGACATAGGTCTCCTCTAATACACCCCTATCCATTAGGGGGCTTGGACCGTTTCCCACCACGCTGCTCCAATGCGGGTTGGTGGGTGGACCGACTTTTTACAGGCCCATCCGACGCATGAATCATCTTACTCTTCGGGAAATTGGGTGATCAGCCCAAAGGAAACAACATTTAAAATTTGTTGAGTCTCCTCACGATTTGAACCCACGACCTCCGGTTAATAAAGCACACGCCCATACCACTAGGCTACATTAGCTGCCTACGGAGGCACTAGATTCTCCTCTGTTCAATCTATTTTTCTAGATTTTCTCATAGCCATTTTGTCAAGTCATTATGGGGTCGGCTTCTAATCCGTTCAGATTTACCCGAATAGCAATTTTTATACAAAGCGACTGGAATCTGATCTCCGCAACCCAAAGGATAGACTGCATTCTAAGAATTAATTAGTTGTCAGTAAAATTGATTACCCAATACGGTCCCAACTAACCATAAAACAATAACAACCAAAGATGTTTTCTCGCAGGATTCGAAGCGACATACACCGGTTTGTGAAGCAAGGGCTATTAGCGCTAGGGTACTGAGGCGATGGTATAAGACATTTCCGTCGTGTTGAAATATAAATGAAACGTTTCACGTTCAAGTCGAAGTTAACTATGTTACGCAATTAACTGCTCTAACAATGCGATTATCACTAATTATGTGATAATTAAGATTGTAATGATGAAACCGCAATGCATATAATTCACGTTTATGTTATGCAACGGTTTTTACCTACGAATTTGATGATTCTTAGATTATCATCATCATCATGTCTGTGCCTGTGTTAGTCCTCTGCCAAATTGCAGTTCAATTCTAATTCAGTAGTTTATAGAAATTTAATTTATTGCATAATTTTCATTCGATAGTCGCTACCACCGCCTTCATAATCTAGTGCTAAGGGCTGTGCTTTAGAAACCGGAGGCTTTTTGTTTGAATCAATTTTTGCCGATCACCCAATTGTCTGCAAAATGAAGATGATCCATGCGTCGGATGGGCATGTAAAAAGTCGGTCCATTCACCAACCTGCATCGGACCAGCGTGGTGGCACACGGTCCAAAAACCCCCTAATTGAGGCAGGCGTGCTTTAGGGGAGGCATATGTCCAGCAGTGGACTAACACGGACTGATAGTGGTGATAATGACCGTAATACAAGAAAGATTTTTTTTGTTGAGAACCGATTTCTTGTGATCTATATTTCATCGTTTACTGCCTCCGTAGCGTAGTGGTAAATGCGTGTGCTTTAGCAACCAGAGGGTTCATATCCTGCGGGACTAAACAAATTTTCATTGTTGTTTCCTAGTTGATTAGGCCAATACGGGCGGATCACCCAATGTCCGTAAAGTAAGGCGAGTAAAAAGTCAGTCCTGCGCCTGATCTCTCTCCGGCCGCGTCGGTTTTCCGTCCCACCGGACTATGCGAATGAAGTAAGAGGGAGTGTACACTCGTGCACCACAATATTTCCTGCGCAGTTGGACGATCTCTAATATAGATCGGTCGCCACGGTCAAAAGGACTTGGAGGCATTATTATTTATATCGGATTTAGATAGCCGTCATCAGCATCGTCAGCCTTTGATAGTCCACTGCTGGACATAGGCCTCCCCCAATACACCACTATCCATTGGGGAGTTATGGACCGTATCCCACCACGCTGGTCCAATGCGGGTTGGTGGGTGGATCGACTTTTTACATGCCCATGCGACGCATGGATCATCTTATTTTTCAAACAATTGGGCGATCGGCCCAAGATGCCTTAACCAACTAGGAAACAACACTTAAAATTTGTCGACTACCCGCAGGATTCGAATCCACCACCTCCGGTTTCTAAAGCACACGCCTTTACCACTAGGCCAATACAGCTGTCCTTTTTCCATTCCGATTATTTGCGATATTTGTACTGAGATTCGTTCGGCGTATAATAATAATCTTGCGCCTATTAACTGTTCCGCTTATCATTCGTCATACAAATGACTGCACACTGTGTCACCTCTGACATCATCACTATTTCGCTGAGGCACTATTGTACATAAACGGTTTCGAGAAACACGTACACACTTCCTTAATGGCGCGTGTATTTAACACGTACAGATATAGTGAGAGAAGATTATGCTTCGTATATTCGGTAAAGTTTGTATCTCTCTCAAATAGATTCAGTACCTATACGTCTCTATATTATCATCATCAGCCTGTGATTGTCCACTACTGGACATAGGCCTCCCATAATACACCCCTATCCATTAGGGGGTTTTGGACCGTATCCCATCACGCTGGTCCAATGCGGGTTGGTGGGCATTTGACAGTAAACAATAACGTTTCATATTAACGGATATGAAAATGTCACTCGTTCGATACGATCATTCGTCAACAGTTCGGGTGTCATCGTATTCCGATAAGATCTGAGTTTTCTCGAAGAAAATAATTTCTCACTACATCTATAGGGGGTTTTGGACCGTATCCCACCATCCGACGCATGGATCGTCTTACTTATCAGACAATTGGGTGATCGATTGAAGGAAGCAACAATGAAAATTTGTTCAGTCCCGCAGGTTTCAAACCCACGACCCCCGGTGTCTAAAGCATACGCCTATGCCACTCGGCTACGGAGGCAGTTTGTTGCAGGCAACCCTCTAATGGATAGGGGTGTATTAGGGAGGCCTATTTCCAGCGGTGGACTATCACAAGATGTTGATGATGATGATGACATCAATATAACAATCTTTTTGTCGTATCTATGACCTTTCGCAAGTACGTCTAAAGGTTGGTTAATACGTCATCGGTGACGTCACTCCGACGCATTACGACCAAATTGTATTGTCCGTCTGTATGACAATGGATTCGATTGTGTGAAGATTTGGCTTCTGTCGCGACGCTTCTCGTATAAGCTTTACGATCTATTGTATAACTAGCGACCCGCCCCTGCTTCGCACGGGAGCTATGCTGATATACCTACAATATTAAGCATATGTTATATAAACCTTCCTCTTCAATCGCTCTATCTATTAACAAAAAACCGCATCGAAATCGGTTGCGTAGTTTGAAAGATTTAAGCATACATAGGGATATAGGGACAGAGGAAGCGACTTTGTTTTATACTATGTAGTGATGTCCTTCCGGCTGATTACGTCCAACGAAAAACTGCTTCAGAGATGAATCCACTACCCATGCGATATAGATCTGTACAGCACAATTGAAGTAAACTGCCTCCGTAGTGTATCCTAGTGGTATGGGCGTGTGCTTTAGAAACCGGAGGTGCTCGGTCTCGGTCGAATCTTGCGGGGACTCAAGAACTTTTTTACAATAATTGTTGTTTCCTAGTTGGTTAGGGCAATTTGGGCGGATCACCCAATCGTCTGAAAAGTAAGTTGATCCATGCGTCGGATGGGCATGTAAAAAGTCGGTCCACCCACCAACCCGCATTGGACCAGCGTGGTGGAATACCGTCCAAAAACCCTCAAATGGGAACGGTTGCTTCCCGCGAACTCTGTGTTAGTTGACGCTCACCATAGACAAGTCTAGAAGCATAACTTCATAGTTACCTAAGTAAAATACATAACCCTCATTATTAAAACTCACGTGAAATAGGTATTGGTGCTGGCAGTGAAGCTATCCCACTCGTCCTGATGAAGGACCTCCGATAGGTCTGATACTAGCCGTGTCCTAGTTTTAGACGGATGACCGTACGGTCCGCATCCGACGCATGAATCATCTTAATTCATTGGCAATTTTTTTGCTCACCTTACATTGCATAACCAATTCGGAAACGACAGTAAAAAAGTTTATTTATTTGACACTTGGGTTCTTGCACACCTTTTGTACAAATTTAGTACAATGGCGGACTTAATGCCAAAGTCATTTTCTACTAGTCAACCATTGGGTGACGTAGAGAATATTTTTGGATAACAATAAAAGGATAATTTTAATGACCGTTAATACAAAATATGAAAATAACATAAAATATATATAATTAAACAATACATATATACTGATGCTATATATATAACACATATAATAATACATATAATAAGTTGTTGATTCGAACCCACAACCTCCGGTTTCTAAAGCGCAGAATAATTTCAATGAACTGTTCAATCAGATCTTTCCAGCCATCATATAGCTAAGTGACAGTTTTAACTAAACAAGCACGTGTTCCACCAGGCCAGGATGGAGGTGGAGGACCTGTTCGTGGACCTGGCCGACGGCAGGCGTCTCCTGAAGCTGCTCGAGATCATCAGCGGCGAGCGGCTGCCGAGGCCCAACTCTGGCAGGATGCGGGTGCACAAGATCGAGAACGTCAACAAGAGTCTTGGGTTCCTGCACACCAAGGTGAGTGGAGTGAGGAGTGGGAGACGACGCTGGTGGCAGGTTAAAGTCTTAGGGTCTGAAGATAGGCAAGGTAAATAGAATAAGAATTGGTATTTTTTATGGTATACGCAGGCAGACAAGCAGTCGGGCCACCTGACGAGAAGTGATCACCGACGCCCTTACGAGACTTAACACCCATGTCGGGTGTTAAGTCTCGTTTACCCAGTAAATACGCTGGCAATGGTGCCCTTCAAACCGGAACACAGCAGTGTTTTTACACTACTGCTACGCGGCAGAAATAGGCACTGCGTTGGTACCCACCCAGACGGTCTCCTGTAAAAAGGGGACCTACCACCGGTAAAATAGTAATCTCTGGGGTTTAAGATATTAGGCTCTGGAGAAATGGAGATATCTCTGCTTTCAACCTTAAAGCAGTTTGTTCAGAATCAGTAATATATTCCAATGATTTGTAAGCTAGGCTAACTTTTGTCCCGAAATCCAGTCAATACTTTCGCTTAGATAATTGTGCAATAAATAACGTATGTAGACGCATATAATTATTTCAGCTTTCATTGTTTTTGTTTAATTTTTCGTATACAGTGAAACTCTTGTTAGAGTATAAGCTTCGTACTAAGCGAAACATCACGTTGCATAACATAACTGTGCAAAACAATAAAATACACTTGAACACTTACGAAAGCAACATACTTCAAGATAACAGCAATTGTGTTGAGCAGAAGCGAACGATAATTGCCCTAGAGTCGCTCCTCTTGCGTAGGAATTCGCCTATCTGTGACGCTGTTCGGATTATTCGAACTGATAACGGCCGGCCAAGGTTGCCCCTTATCAGCGCGTTATCACCAGATCGCTCCCTAATCACGCGGCTAAGTGGCCGTGCGACCTGGAGTTTTAAGCCTAGTGCTTTTAAACTTACACTATAATATTATACACTAGCAACCACGCTACCTAACTGCCTCCGTAGCCTAGTGGTATGGGCGTATTCTTTATGCCTGTGATAGTCCACTGCTGGACATAGGCCTCCCCTAATAAACCCCTATCCATTAGAGGGTTTGGGCCGTATCCCACCACGCTGGTCCAATGCGGGTTGGTGGATGGACCGATTTTTTACATGGATCATCTTACTTTTCAGACAATTGGGAGATCAGCCTAAATTGCCCTAACTAGGAAACAACAATGAAAATTGGTTGAGTCCCCGCAGGATGCGAACCCACGATCTCCGGTTTCTAAAGTATACGCATAGAATACCACTAGGCTACGGAGGTAGTCATTACAATAATATTATATACTAGCAACCCCCGACCCCCCTTGTGGGTGGAATTTCGTAAAATCTGTTCTTAGCTGACCTCGACTCGGCGAAAGGAATATACCTATCAAATTTCAAGTGGCTACGCCTTATGGTTCTAGAGATATTGTGAAAAGTCAATATAATGGTGGGAATCTCTTACATATATCATCATTATCAGTCTGTGATAGTCCACTGCTGGACGTATTCCTTCTAGACAATTGGGTGATCGGCTCAAATTGCCCTAACCAACTAGGAAACAACAACGAAAATTTATTAAGTCCCCAGGATTAGAACCTACGACCTCCGGTTTCTAAAGCACACGCCCATGCCACTAGACTACGGAGGCATAAACTAACATTTATCTAATTGTGATAGCATAGGGCATTTTGTTTTTGAAATATACCTTTTTTTTCTTTTTTGCTTATACCTCACGGTCGAGGGTCACTACATCTAGTATTGTACAAAGATATTCTTTTAACCTCGACATTACAGTCTGTATCAAAACATGTCTCTTCTGACCCCAGGTCCGGCTGGAGTCGATCGGCGCCGAGGACATACATCTAGTATTTTATAAAGATAATCTTTTAACTTCGACATTACAGTCTGTATCAAACATGTCTCTTCCGACCCCAGGTCCGCCTGGAGTCGATTGGCGCCGAGGACATACATCTAGTATTTTATAAAGATAATCTTTTAACTTCGACATTACAGTCTGTATCAAAACATGTCTCTTCCGACCCAGGTCCGCCTGGAGTCGATTAGCGCCGAGGACATACATCTAGTATTTTATAAAGATAATCTTTTAACTTCGACATTACAGTCTGTATCAAAACATGTCTCTTCCGACCCCAGGTCCGCCTGGAGTCGATTGGCGCGAGGACATACATCTAGTATTTTATAAAGATAATCTTTTAACTTCGACATTACAGTCTGTATCAAAACATGTCTCTTCTGACCCCAGGTCCGCCTGGAGTCGATTGGCGCCGAGGACATACATCTAGTATTTTATAAAGATAATCTTTAACTTCGACATTACAGTCTGTATCAAAACATGTCTCTTCTGACCCCAGGTCCGCCTGGAGTCGATTGAGCGCCGAGGACATACATCTAGTATTTTATAAAGATAATCTTTTAACTTCGACATTACAGTCTGTATCAAAACATGTCTCTTCCGACCCCAGGTCCGCCTGGAGTCGATTAGCGCCGAGGACATACATCTAGTATTTTATAAAGATAATCTTTAACTTCGACATTACAGTCTGTATCAAAACATGTCTCTTCCGACCCCAGGTCCGCCTGGAGTCGATTGGCGCCGAGGACATACATCTAGTATTTTATAAAGATAATCTTTAACTTCGACATTACAGTCTGTATCAAAACATGTCTCTTCCGACCCCAGGTCCGCCTGGAGTCGATTGGCGCCGAGGACATACATCTAGTATTTTATAAAGATAATCTTTAACTTCGACATTACAGTCTGTATCAAAACATGTCTCTTCCGACCCCAGGTCCGCCTGGAGTCGATTGGCGCCGAGGACATACATCTAGTATTTTATAAAGATAATCTTTAACTTCGACATTACAGTCTGTATCAAAACATGTCTCTTCCGACCCCAGGTCCGCCTGGAGTCGATTGGCGCCGAGGACATACATCTAGTATTTTATAAAGATAATCTTTTAACTTCGACATTACAGTCTGTATCAAAACATGTCTCTTCCGACCCCAGGTCCGCCTGGAGTCGATTGGCGCCGAGGACATACATCTAGTATTTTATAAAGATAATCTTTAACTTCGACATTACAGTCTGTATCAAAACATGTCTCTTCCGACCCCAGGTCCGCCTGGAGTCGATTGGCGCGAGGACATACATCTAGTATTTTATAAAGATAATCTTTAACTTCGACATTACAGTCTGTATCAAAACATGTCTCTTCCGACCCCAGGTCCGCCTGGAGTCGATTGGCGCGAGGACATACATCTAGTATTTTATAAAGATAATCTTTAACTTCGACATTACAGTCTGTATCAAAACATGTCTCTTCCGACCCCAGGTCCGCCTGGAGTCGATTGGCGCCGAGGACATACATCTAGTATTTTATAAAGATAATCTTTTAACTTCGATACAGTCTGATCAACAGTCTTCTGGTCCACTCCATCAAAGAAATCTTACTTGACGTCTTCACATTCTCGACCCCAGGTCCGCCTGGAGTCGATTGGCCGAGGACATACATCTAGTATTTTATAAAGATAATCTTTTAACTTCGACATTACAGTCTGTATCAAAACATGTCTCTTCCGACCCCAGGTCCGCCTGGAGTCGATTGGCGCCGAGGACATACATCTAGTATTTTATAAAGATAATCTTTTAACTTCGACATTACAGTCTGTATCAAAACATGTCTCTTCCGACCCCTAGGTCCGCCTGGAGTCGATTGGCGCCGAGGACATACATCTAGTATTTTATAAAGATAATCTTTTAACTTCGACATTACAGTCTGTATCAAAACATGTCTCTTCCGACCCCAGGTCCGCTCTGGAGTCGATTGGCGCGAGGACATACATCTAGTATTTTATAAAGATAATCTTTAACTTCGACATTACAGTCTGTATCAAAACATGTCTCTTCCGACCCCAGGTCCGCCTGGAGTCGATTGGCGCCGAGGACATACATCTAGTATTTTATAAAGATAATCTTTTAACTTCGACATTACAGTCTGTATCAAAACATGTCTCTTCCGACCCCAGGTCCGCCTGGAGTCGATTGGCCGAGGACATACATCTAGTATTTTATAAAGATAATCTTTTAACTTCGACATTACAGTCTGTATCAAAACATGTCTCTTCGACCCCAGGTCCGCCTGGAGTCGATTAGCGCCGAGGACATACATCTAGTATTTTATAAAGATAATCTTTAACTTCGACATTACAGTCTGTATCAAAACATGTCTCTTCTGACCCCAGGTCCGCCTGGAGTCGATTGGCGCCGAGGACATACATCTAGTATTTTATAAAGATAATCTTTTAACTTCGACATTACAGTCTGTATCAAAACATGTCTCTTCTGACCCCAGGTCCGCCTGGAGTCGATTGGCGCCGAGGACATACATCTAGTATTTTATAAAGATAATCTTTTAACTTCGACATTACAGTCTGTATCAAACATGTCTCTTCTGACCCCAGGTCCGCCTGGAGTCGATTGGCGCGAGGACATACATCTAGTATTTTATAAAGATAATCTTTTAACTTCGACATTACAGTCTGTATCAAAACATGTCTCTTCGACCCCAGGTCCGCCTGGAGTCGATTGGCGCCGAGGACATACATCTAGTATTTTATAAAGATAATCTTTTAACTTCGACATTACAGTCTGTATCAAAACATGTCTCTTCGACCCCAGGTCCGCCTGGAGTCGATTGCGCGAGGACATACATCTAGTATTTTATAAAGATAATCTTTAACTTCGACATTACAGTCTGTATCAAAACATGTCTCTTCCGACCCCAGGTCCGCTGGAGTCGATGGCGCCGAGGACATATCTGTAATAAGAAATCTTACGCTCACTCAGGTCTGTATCAAGACATCTCTCTTCACCAGATCCGGCTGAGAGTCGATCGGCGCTGAGACAGTGACGCAACCGCCTCATCTCTGGCAATGATCTGTGACAGTTATCATCGCTCCAGATCAGGAGACGAGATCGACGTGTGGGTAGACACTGTTAGCAGGGTCTAGTAGATGGTTAAGAATGTTATCTAGTCAGAGATAACTTATATTCATTATCTAGTTTTAAATTAATGGCTATTAATTTGAAAGAATTTTTAACAATATATTAATCTTTAATTTATATTTAAGTTTTAACCAAATTAGTAACACGTTAAAAAGACCTATTCACAAAGAAGAGAGTTAATTATCACGTTTATTATAAAGTCAAGTACCAGTTTGAAGAGGTTCATTCGGGTAGTCATTACGGTCTCCCAATTCGACCTTCCACCTGCAGGACGAGGAGAACGAGTCCTCGGAGAAGAAGAGCGCCAAGGACGCGCTGCTGCTGTGGTGCCAGCGGAAGACCAGCGGCTACCACGGGGTGCACATCCACAACTTCACCGACTCCTGGCGCTCCGGTCTCGGGGTTCAACGCGCTCATCCACGCCCATAGGTGACTTAAATTTTTTATTAGCTCCTATGATGAATACAGCTTTGCAGATTCAGTCTTTGTATTAACTAATATTGTCTTTAATATTAAATTCGTTAGATCAATTTCACCCGGTTAAAGAAGAACGGGCAATATACAATAAATAAATAATAACCAAATACACGTAGTTTCTAGAAGATTTCCGTACATATTAATCTTTAATTATATTGAGATATAATATGTATAGTATTAAATGATGCTACTTCATCATCAGCCTATGTCAGTCCACTGCTGGACATAGGCCTCCCCTACGCATGCCTTCTACCGCGCTGGTCCAACAACATACAATAAATTATAAAAAAACTGCCATCATCGGTTTTCAATTGATATTAGTTATTACATTAGGAATTTCTTGAATAAAATTTAAATTATCAATTACAGTAAGACCGAAATTAGACTTAAGATTGGTTGTAGAAAAATCATATCTGCAACTTTCATGTTTATATATAAAAAGTAATGTTCTCTATTTTCAGACCAGACCTGTTCCGCTGGTCGGAGGTGCCTCAGGCCGACCACGTCGAGACCCTCAACCACGCCTTCGACGTCGCCCACAAGCATCTGGGCATACCCCGGCTGCTGGACGCCGAAGGTCACTAAATCATCATTACCATCATCACCATCATCAGCCTGTGATAGTCCACTGCTGCACATAGGCCTCCACTAATGCACTCCTATCCATTAGGTGGATATGGACCGTATGGGTGGACCGACTTTTCACATGCCCATCCGTCGTTTGGATCATCTTACTTTTCAGACAATTGGGTGATCAGCCCAAATTGCCCTAACCAACTAGGAAACAACAATGTAAAAATAGTAATATTGAACCCACGACCTCGTAAAGTAGAATATCATAACACTATAATATAAAATCCACTTATTTACGGATTTTTCAAGTATTTATGTTGTTCTTGTTAAATACTTTTTTGTCAAAAAAAATTCAAAAATTAAGAAATCGAAAGATATGTCAATTTTTTAAATAAAAACTGACGGTTATTCAAAAAACATACAGAGATACAGACATATACCAACTTAGTCTGCCCGTGATCATGGATGCTGAAAAGAATCCGAAACGTCGGGAATAAATATATTTAAGTAACGCGAAAAATCCGTAAATAAGTGGACTTGATATGCATAATCGCGTAAATAAAAGAAATAACTATAATATAATCCAAGTTCTCTAAATCATTCGATAACCATCAACTTATTCGATTCGCGTTCGAAATCGAAATATTAACCGAATAAATATAAGATTCAATTCGGAACCAGTAATTAGAAAGTTGGAATTTTTCTTAGACCCCCTACTCAATAACCTTAACATCACGAAATGTATCAATCAGTTTTAGTCCTTCCGAAAGTGGTACCCACTTGACGATTGATAAATGCATAAACTTACTTTTCTTTTGTAAATACATACATATTTTACATATATAAAAAAGACTCATATCTCTGGAACCATAAGGCGTAGCGACTTGAAATTTAGTAGGAATATTCCTTTCGCCGAGTAGAGGTAAGCCAAGAACGGATTTAATGAAATTCCACCCACAAGGGGGGTTGGGGGGTTGCTAGTATTACATAAATAAAAACACCCAGATATCGTCACGCAATATTATGCCAGTGGTGGGAATCGAACCGGCACCCTTTGGCGCAACATTTGCAGTCACCAACCACTGCATCAAACGGTCGTCGAATTAGTGGTTGTATTTATCAAAATAATACTTTTAATTCTCAGATGTGACACTAGCCGACCGGACGAGAAGTCGGTGATGACCTACGTGGCCAGCTACTACCACACCTTCGCCAGGATGAAGAACGAGCAGAAGAGCGGCAGGAGGATCGCCAATGTGAGTCTCGTACCACTTACATACATCATCAGCCTGTGATAGTCCACTGCTGGTCATTAGGCATCCCCTAATACATCCCTATTCATCAGGGGGGTTTTCGGACCGTATTCCACCACGCTGTTCCAGTGCGGGTTGGTGGGTGGACCGACTTTTTACATGCCCATCCGACGCATGGATCGTCTTACTTTTCAGACAATTTGTTGATCGGACCAAAGTGCCCTACCCAACTAGAAAATAACAATGTATATTTGTTCCCCTCAGGATTCGAACCCACGATCTCTTGTTTCTAAAGCACACGCCCATACCCATAAGCTGCGGGGCAATTCCACTAAGTATTGGTAAAACATCTCCCTGTTTAAACCTCTAGAGAATAAACTACATATTGTGATGATGTGCTTGCCTCAGGTAGAAGATGGCGGTTTAATAAGAAGAATAGTTATAATTGGTGGTAGACCCTTTTTTTAACAGGGGACCGTTTGGGTCGGTACCACCGCGGTGCCTATTTCTGCCGCATAGCATTAGTGTGGAAACACTGCTGGTTCCGGTTTGAAGGGCACCGTAGCCAGCGTATTTACTGGGTAAACGAGACTTGACACCCTATGTCTCACGATAGGCAGCGCGTAGGTGATACCACTAGTATTGGCATTGCCAATGTCAATGGTCGTTGGTGACCACTTCCCATCAGGTAGCGCGACTGCTGGTCTGCCTGCGTGGTTAATAAAAAAATAATAATTAACAGTTTTTTCCATGAATAAACTCAGAAGCACGAGAAGAATTTATTAAAGAAGATTTGTCACTACAAAGTTTCTTCTTTTACAAATTGTATATGGGAGTAATATATTCTACTGACTAAAGATAGTAGGTAGATCATTTCAAGGCATAGTATTTCGGGCAACAGTTTTTTCTTTGAATTTCAACTTATATCCAATATTTTTCCGCCCGTCACCAGATAATCGGTCAGATGATGGACTGCGACGACCGCAAGGCGGAGTACGGCCGCCTGATGAGCGCGCTGCTGGAGTGGATCCGGCTGAAGATCCTCGAGCTGAACGGCCGCGAGCTGCCCAACTCGCTGGACGGCATCCAGCGGCTCCTGCTCGCCTTCAAGCAGTACAGGACCGTCGAAAAACCGCCCAAGTTTGTATATGGATGCAGTGAGAAATCATTTTCCTTCGGGGAAACTCAAATCTCTATCGGAATACAATGACACCCTGAGCTGTCAATGAATGATTGTATTGATTAAGTGACCTTTTCATATCCATTAATATGAAACTTTATTGTTTAGACAAAAATGTCGAAATAAATATTGTCATTGTATATTATAGAGATGTATATGTACTGAAGCTATTTGAGAGTGCACAATAAATACAAACTTTTTCAAAAAATTGCGTAGGAAAAGCTTTTTTCATTATGTCTATGCACTCATGTTGATATAAAACAATGACCAATATACAATATGTGGAGTTTTAGTAATATAGGTCTAATGTCAAACACTTATGGCATCGGAAACAATTGCCATGTTTTTGTAAGACCATTGTGACATTGACATTTAACTCTTGATAACATCTCCATAACCCCATGTCAGTCTACTGCTGGACATAGGCCTCCACTCTCCACCGCCTCCGATCTAAGGCTATTCTCATCCACACAGGCCACTCTGCAAATGTCGTCGTTCCATCCCTCCACAGGGCTTCCGACACTATGTCTGCCGAGCCTCTCCGATCCATTTAATTTACAAAATTATAACATGCTTTGGCCCAAATTAAATTTGACTTTAGAATTTGTCTCTCTTCTCTAATAGATCTCTTATGAGAATAAGTTAAATGTCTTCCTCTATTGGCTATAACCGAGCATGCATTTATAATTGGTGATTTGAATAACATAAAATCTTTATAACATAACCTCCAGTTACTAAGCCCGTAGCACTAGCCTATGGAGGGAGTTGTCAATGTTTCTTTGCAATTATAACATGTCCTCTTGACTAGGTACAAGGAGCGCTCGGAGGTGGAGGCGCTGTTCTTCAGCATCAACACGATGCAGAAGAGCCTGGTGGGCGAGACCTGGGCGCCGCTCGAGGGCCACCTCCCCCAGGACCTGGAGCGAGCCTGGCAGAAGCTGGAGCAGGTACGGACCTATGTACCGCATTGCAACAATTCAACTACTTTTGCCCATAATTATTCATTGTTGGATGCTATGTTGGTTAAATAAATTTCTTTTCTTATTTCGTTCGTATATGAAAGAGTTGTTTTCCATATCTCGCTGGATAAGTAAATGTAAGTGTAAGTTATTGTTATGTATATTTTATTGTTATTCAATAATTTGTTAATAAACTTTTTATATCCTACCAGGCGGAGCATGCTCGTGAAATCGCTCTGAGGACCGAGCTTCTGCGTCAGCAAAGACTTGAGCAACTCAACTACAAATTCAACACAAAGGTAAATAAAACTAAAGAAATAGTGTTAGTCTTATTTAACTCATGTAAATAATTTTTTGTATCTTTGTTCTTTATTCTAAAGCGAAACTTTGACAATGTTGTAACTAAAGATTATTAAGATATTTTATTATATTTTTGTAGAATCTGTTAATAGTTTAGCTGATTTTAAAATGGTTAAAAATCCTATTTTAACCATTTTAAAATAGATTTTAACCATTTTAAGGCTTTCTGGCAAAACCATGTTAAACCTTTAGCAAATTCGATTTTTTTTAGATGAACAAAATAATTAAATTACCTTTGTTTTTTTAAGCTAACCATAATCAATTTGTTTCAGTCCGTCCTTCGTAAAGGCTATCTGAAGGAGATGATCCAGGTCCTCTCGGACCCTCGTTATGGCTCTAACCTGGCTCAGGTGGATGCCACTGTCAAGAAACACGAGGCCATCTCAGCCGATATATTGGCTAGGTAAATAATTCCTTTTTATGATACTTAAAATACAGGCAAAATACAGGCTTAAGATACATAATATATCAATACATGATTGCATGCATTAAAAATTGACTAAAATACATACCTGAGTATGTATGGATGGTTTAGTTTTACAAATAGGTCCTACAGATGGCGCTGCATACAGAGTCTATAATTTATGTCTATACTGTAACTTAAAGGAGATGAAATTGATATATAATTTGTCTCATACATACATACATCATCAACCTGTGATAGCCCACCATGCTGGTCCAATTGAGGTTGGTGGATGGACTGACTATACATGCCCATCATTTTCAGACAATTGGGTGATCGGCCCAAATTTCCCTAACCAACTAGGAAACAACAATAACAATTTGTTGAGACGCCGCAGGATTCGAACCCACGACCTCCGGTTTCTAAATCTAA
The DNA here is from genome assembly GCA_029286875.1 of Lamproptera curius. Taxonomy (NCBI): domain Eukaryota; kingdom Metazoa; phylum Arthropoda; class Insecta; order Lepidoptera; family Papilionidae; genus Lamproptera; species Lamproptera curius. Next base: position 1,205,817 of record JAGSMT010000098.1, on the reverse strand, counting down.
AGCACACGCCCATACCACTACGCTACACACATTTCAGAATTTGTTTAATATCCTGATGGCTTCAAATGTCATGCAGGACAAAGACAGTTGGGTCCACTAGTATATAAACATTTCATGACTACATCATGTTTTTATAGAACTGAGCGCTTCGAGGACCTATCAGCCATGGCGGCAGAGCTGGTGCGTGAAAAGTACCATGGCGCCGAAGCCGTCTCCAGCACGGAGCAGGCTGTTCTCCAGCGCTGGAGGGAGCTGCTGGAGCTGCTGGAGAGGCACCGCACCTCGTTGGCACGGCTGGCCCATCTGATGGCGCTGCTGAGGGAGGCTGATGCTGTTGCCCATACCCTGGCTGAGATGAAGGTGGGGGTTTTAATTTTCTTTATAGGGGAGGATGTTTAAGGGAATTTTAAAATTGTTAGATGTTGTTACAACAGGTTGTAGGGTCGTCTTTTTTGTAATGTAGTTGAATAAGTAAGAGACAAGCGGAAAATTCACCTGTTTATAGGAAAATGATATTGCAGTTTGTTCATCCAGTATTTACAATGTCTCCAGTTCTTTAAACCAGCTAGTGGTAGTGTTTTTGACATTTACTGGATGAGATGAAGCGTTTAGGTTGGTTCTTTATTGATGGATAGAATTCTGTGGTTCTAAAATTTGTCAAAATATGTTATCAAGTTACCATACGTAGATTCTTTTTAAACATACAAGAATTTACTCTAGTAATATTGTCTTAGTCGAAACATCTCTAAGTGTTTAGCTGGCACTGTACGTGTATTATGAATGAACGCGACACATATACCAACCTGTCCGTATCATTATTATTGCTATCATCCAACCATATTAAGGAATAAATAGTGATTTCATTATTCGTTACACGATTAACAAGCTTTAGACAGTGGTTTGCGCAATTATTATCTATAGCACATTAAGTCATAAAAGTTATGATATAGTAAGTACATAATTCAAGGTGGGTTGGTATCACCGAATTGTCTATTTCTGTCATGAAGCAGATTTAAAAACTGCTCTAACATTCTTGTTCTCTTCATTGGCCAACTATTAGATATATTTATTTACTTACTTATGTTTTATATATTTTTTTGTAAATTAAAGTTGGCGTTTTTATTTAACATACGGCGTCGGTCAACTGATGAAAATTTACACAAGACAGGCCTTGCCTAGTGTGTTATTGTAATTAAATGCTTCTTTACTCTTCCCTCGCAGACGCAGTTCCAGTCGGAGGAGGTGGGCCGGCACCTGGTGGACGTGGAGCGGCTGCTGCAGGCGCACGCGCTGCAGGAGCTGCAGCTGGGCGCGCTGCACGAGAGCATCCGGCGGCTGGTGCGCCAGGGCGGCGCCGCGGAGGGCCCGCCCGCGCCCTCGCACCAGCTGGCCGCGCAGCTCGCCAAGCTGCAGGACGCGCTGGACAGGTGTGCTATCAAAGCTGCTGACGTAGAACGGCGCAATGCGCTATCATGCCAGCGCCATCTAGCGCCCAGTTCAACGACATTCTGCCATAATTATTATAATATATTGTATTTTGGGTGGATCTAGCAAATTTGAATATATCTTTAATGACCAATTTGCTTTTGCAGCTTGGTAGCTGCGGCCAAGGATAGGAAGGCGAGATTGGAGGACGCAAGAAATCTTTACCAGTTTTTGGAAGATCACGACGAAGAAGAAGGTACGGGCCGATTATATTTTACTTTATTTAAATAGTATATAAAATGTCTATTGACAAAAATACTTTATCAAAGTGTAGCATTATCGTAATTGTAAGCTAAATAAACTGTTTAAAAGTAGAACTTTTAACGGATTTACCGCCTTCATTGACATTTGAACTACTGATGTGCAAGACACACACACAAAACACTTTACAGTATGGTCGTGGCTTCGTCAGGCTTTCTGTCCCCTAATTTAAATATAAATAAAATCGGTTACAAGTCATTTCAAATAAAAGAACTAATTAAAATGGTTAACAATACCAAACCATATCAATTAATGTCGAACCTATGGTTTTACTGGTTGTAGATGTTCACATTATTTAACATCATGTTGAGTGCAAATGAAATATAGAAGTGTAAACGAAGTATAGGGTAAAAGTGCCAAAATTCACCCTTATGTCAAATATTACTTGCTAACCATCCATAACACTTAGAGGTATAAGCAATTTAACTAACTTCTTGCATATATAGAAACTTTTGTCGACCTCTTTGTTAAAACGTTACCTTTATATTAATTCACTTAAATTGCAGGCTGGGTGACGGAGAAGCAACGCATATGCCGCGCGGAGGTCGCCGCAAAGGACCTGCGCGGTGTTCTCGCACTGCGGCACAAGCACACCGCACTTATGCACGAGATACGCGCCAGAGACTTGGTTGCGCAGAGACATAGGGAGAGGGGCAACAGGTATTGTTGTAGTTGATATTGTTATGGATGGATTGTGACAAGTGCGGTGAACAGCACCGCAATTCCCTCAGCAACACAAGATTCAATTTGGACTTTTACGTTAGAGACGGGGCATGAATATACTGATACAATGACTAGGAGAGTGTTTAACAAAGGAAACTTTCATATGGCAACTGGTCATATTAGAAAGATGTCATAGTTCATATGGATATATTTATATATATATATTGATAAGAATTGAGCTGCATTTTCACTCTTAGTAGGCGATCGCCTATTACTACTAGGAATGTTGTGAAGAAAAGTATAATTAGATTATTAAATCCCATTAAATCTTCATCTGTGATCTTTTGTCGTTAGAGACAGGCTATGAGTAGGCTAGTGGCACTTGTCTTAGTCGCACCTGTGTGTACTGGAAATGTACAACCTATGCCTGCAAATGTGCATTTTCAATGCAAATTTTAAGAAACATTGGCATTGTAGCATAACTCATCTTTATTTGCAACAATATTAAATGACCGAATAATATAAGATTGATACTTTTATTTAAATAGGAATAAAAGATGTTTTTAATCACTGGTTCGACTATGCGTCATTATCTTTTCCTTATCTGTTATGTGCATACATAACAATCATTGAGTACAACATAAAATTAATATCAAAGTATTTCTCAGCCTCATCGACGCCAAACACCCGAAAAGTGCGGAGATCGAGCGACGCTTAGCCGCTCTGAGCAAGCAATGGGAGCTTTTGAGGCAACTGGCGGACGCCAGGGATAAGCAGTTGGCTGAGGCGGCCGAGGCGCATCAGGTTCGGTTCTCGGTTATTGTTGTAAAATAGCCTATTATGGTGGGCACAGTAGTGTTTGTGTGTTTGTTTGTTATGATAGATGAGTAGGTCCACTCGAAATTATACAGTTTTTGGAGTACTTGTGATATGTACGATGTTTTTGAACATCCTCCGAGGTTTGAAGAGGATAGTGAAATAAAGAAATGTTTTATTTATTTTGTTTATGCGATTATTATACATATCAAATCCACTAATTTACGGATTAGTTAGTTATATTTATTACCAACGTTACGAATTCTTCCCGGCATCCGTGATCTGTGATGATCAATTGATCGTGATTGTTAAATTAGTGGATTTAATACAGAAATGTTTTATCTTTCAATAGGCATAGTATAGCATTTTTTTTTTTTAATAATTTATTTCGATGTCGATGTATCAATTATGTGTATGCAAATAATTTTATTTCATGACTTCTCAATTCCTTAATTCGAATTGAATTAAAATATATGTTGAAACATAAATACAAATGTCATCAATGTATTGCATCATAAATCCTTTTGTTCAACCAAATATCAATGATAAACTCCATTCCAGTTCTACGGAGACGCGAACGAGGCCGAGTCGTGGATGAAGGAGAAGCGGGCGCTGGTGGGCACCGAGGACTGCGGCCACGACGCCGCCGGCGCGGGGGCGCTGCTGGCGCGCCAGCGGCTGCTGCACGAGGAGCTCAAGGCCTACAGGCCGGAGCTGGGCCAGCTCGGGGCGGCCGCGCAGCGCCTGCAGCAGGCCGGCATCCACGAGCTGCAGGTCACTCGATGATACTGATGTAACGCTCAATAGTCCTGTTAATGAGTTATATATAGATGTATACTAGATGTTTTATTATAGGGAATATCGTTCTAAGTTGATTTCTACTTGGCTAAAGTAATATTCATACCATATTTCAAGTCAATCGGCCTTATCGATTCAGAGATATCGTGAAGTAAGTTCGAAAACGGAATCTCCTATACATGAATAGATTTGAAGGTTACATTCTATAATTAAACCTTAGTCATTTTACCAAAATATAGGCTTCTAATCAATCCAGATTATACCTGAATAACATCATTGCATGGGAACATAACCCAAAATATTAATACAATGAATGGATGAATTAATTTTCGGTAAATTTGTAGGTTCCGACCTCCTATATCTTTCTCCTAGCAGTTTTCTCAAGTTATCATAGGTCTGGCTTCTAATCCATCCAGATTTACCTATTAACTTGAACACGGCAACACATAAGTGGTCTAGTAGTAGTCTCATATCTTATACTTATATATCAATAAGAAAAATTAGTTTATTTGTTTTAACAAAACATTAAAGAAAGCCTCTGATACTACTGAACCGATTTTAAACATACTTTCAATACTATTTTACTGATCATTCTCGAGTAACACTGGCTACTGTTGACCTTAAACCGAAAAAAACATAACAAAAATCAAAAAATATGCCCTGAACAGACTATACCATATGGATAATATTCAGCTAGTAATGTAGTTAATGTTATTAATGTATGTAATATTAAATTCAGCTTAGCCAAGTCATATAATGTTTACTTTTCCAGCTACCAACGGAAGTGGAGGCCGGTCCAGCTCTGGAGGAGGAGGAATGGGTGAACGAATCGCGTTTGGTTCCAACAGAAGTCTGGGAGGAGGAGCCGGTTGAGAGATTGGAGCACAGGACCGTCACAGAAGAGCGCAGCGTGCCGCAGGTTAGTTATAGTCTACAAAGGCAGAAAAAAAATTCGAATTTATGCGAACAAAGCTTATTTTTCATGGAGTTAAACGACGAGATGTTATACGATGAGATGTCACGACGATTAGCGTTTGCACTTAGTTTTGACACTAGATGGCGTTGTCGTATAGATTTGTTAATCATATGTCTGAGTCGTTTGCCTAGATGGCGCTGTTTTGAAATATCTATACTAGTTAAAAAGTGAATTTTCATATATTTAAAGAAATATATAAATAACATTGACAGGTTACATTATTAATGAGTAACATTGAGTTGAAAACATGCTATTTCTGTAAAGAAAAAGTTTCGAAATCATCACCGAAACATGAAACTTTTTATATTTTCATATACCATAATATTTTAATATTTTACTCATGCAAAGCGCGTAATTACCTTTAGTTTCTAATAATATATCTTAAAATTTATCCTTTTATTGATCAATAAAACGGTGTCCAGGTGAAGGCGCTGTACGCGTTCAGCGGGCAGGGCATATCGATGGCGAAGGGCGAGGTGATGTTCCTGATGAGCAAGACCAACCCGGACTGGTGGTCGGTGCGCAAGGCCGACCGCACCGACGGCTTCGTGCCCGCCAACTACGTGCGAGAGATCGAGCCCAGGATAGTGCCGGTCGGTGCCCGATACTGCCTGATTCTTGCTCGCTTACTAATTTGTGTGATGTTAGCCTAGGAAAAGTTATCAATATACTGAGCAGGTGTTCCGTACTTGAGCCAATTACGTGCGAGAGCCACGGATAGTGCCCGTTGGTGTCTGATACTGCTCGCTAACTTGTGTCTAACTAACTAATTTGTGTCGTTTTGTCCAGGAAGAGTATAACAATATGTTCGGCGGTTC